>OX101788.1:9941327-10573827 GCA_944452715.1 Ophion slaviceki | reverse complement strand
GGAAAAAAGCTCGTTTTTGTTGGTTTCAGATCAACCAGGTGACCAAAATCAAGTACACCGTTGAACCCCTCACGTTTAAAGGTCCTTCACGAGATTTCTTATAACTTCTTTAATTATCGATATTTTATAATGAAATTTGGTACACAAGTTTGTTAATGTACATACAAATAAATGTCCAAACGATTTTTCAATCATCTTACTTATTCCTTCATAATTAATTTTTATAAAACCCCCGCATTTTTGGGTCGTTACAGTAGCATAACCCTTTAAGAAAGCAATCAAAATTCGGCGAATTCGAGTGCATCAAAGACTCGTTTGGCAAAACTTTATCTGCAGAAATATTTCCATGGTGTTCAATTTTGCCTCGTTGGAAAGCAACGAAAATTATTAATCTTTTTTTTTTTTTATTCATTTCTTTAGTTTTTTCATCATCCAAATTCTTATCCTGCAAACTTAGGCTGTATATTTTCTATGAGGTTCTTAAAAAAACGGTTCAGAAATTTGTGTAGCCTAAATTTGCTGAAGAAAAGTTTGGTCTACGTTGCGTTCCAACGATACAAACATCAATGTCATATATTTCTCGCACGTTTGACGTTTTGGATCAGGGTTCGATGAACCGCAAAAAGTCTCATATTTTGGAAGAGACCTCGGACAAATTGTTCGGGGAAAAAAACTTAGAAATATTAGGAAAAAAAATAACGAGTCATTGTAATATTCAGAACTTTTTGAAGGCCTTCTTCGCAAGACCTGGCGCGATTCTCGGCTCTTGCCAGGTTTCTGGTGATGTTCTTGCACCGGGAGTGAAGACGAACGAGGCGGCGTGCGGTACGAGATCTTATCCGCGACTCGGCAGCGGCCACTGAATCATCCTCTCTTTGAATAGGGCCCTGCCTCCATCTCGTTCCCTCGTTTACCCCGAGTGTATACGCGTATAAATTTATATCGCACACGTACGTCTTCCAGATAGAATAAAATATGCTCATAAACCCGAGGAAGTATCCTTATACGCGTGCGCGGTGTACACTCCCGCTTCGTCATTCGACCGTACACGCGTTCTCCGGATGCGTGTGAGTCGAGTCAACGCCTACGATCTACCTGCAGGAACGCACAGCTAAGCTTCCAACTAAATATATCGTTTGAGTATTATTTTTTTCGAGTCCATATCAACCAACAATTGCACAAATAATTTTAACCTTTTTTTACTTTTTTTTATTTCCCAAATTTATTTTGGCAGATTTGAGCTGCGAAAATTACGCAAACATTTTTTAGAAATTAAATTTAGCGATCTACGACCTTAATATGCAAAATATTATTTTGCTTAATAATGAAAATAAGAAATTGAAAAAAATTATCGTCGTATTCCAATGATGCAAATTTTAACCTCGTGATTTTTTTCTAGTTGTCTACATTTTTAGCTGATTTGGGATAAAAAAATCACCCAAACGTTTTTGACGATCCTTATTGGACATTTTTAGGATCATGAGAGCTTTTGCAGGATTTTTGAGGATCTCTATTAATCCTAAACGACGCCAAAGTATCTAATTCTGCAAAAGAGATTTGGATAATAAGAAAACATTTTTAGGATGTTTATTGAAGCTTTTTAGGATCTTAAGATGATTCTCAGCATTTTTGCGGATTCTGATAACACCCAAGCAAACGTGAACTATGTAAATTTACAAAACAAGTTTTTCGATAGTAATAAAAATAAATAGTTTTCGTTGCATCCAAAAACGTTTTTTACGCTAATTGAAGGTTTTCATGGAATCTTAAGATTCTTTTCAAGTTTTTTTAGGATCTGCAAAACAGATTTGTATTATAAGAAAAAGTTTTTAGGATTCTTATTGGAGCTTTTTTCGGATCTTAAGATGTTTTTCAGAATATTTTCGGATCCTGGTTAGACCCGAGCAAACTGAACCTACGTAAATCTGCAAACTAGTTTCCGATGACACATATAAAATTGGAAACGTTTGTTGGGATTCCTATCAGACGTTTTCAGAATCAGAAGGTCCTTTACAGGATTTGCGAGGACCTTTATCATACGCAAACCCAAACGATACAAATCTGCGAAAAAAGTTTATCGATAAAAAACATAAACAATAAAAAAAACAATTTTGGTTGCATCCCAAAACTTTTTTTCGCTAAAAGCAGTGTTTCACAAAAATCGTAGAATTCATTTAAAGATTTTTTGGGACCTTATCAGACCCAAACAAATTCAAACAATCATAACCCGAAAAAAATGGCTTAAACAATAAAAATAGAGAAACAAAAAATCATTTTCACTTCATTCCAAGGGTAGAATTATATCAAACACAACACACTCGTACCAACTACGAATCTTGAATCCACAACTCCGATGAATCTCGTTCGATCCAAACATCAGTTTATTTGTAATAAAAAAAGTGCACTTTCGCTTTGTTCACATCTACTCGTCCCTATCGTTGGAAGATTCGAACGATGAGCTTGCAAGAGTTAACTTTCCGTCGGTGTTCCTCCCCCGCGTGTGAACGAGAAGCGAGAAAGCTCCACTCGCGCGCGAAGGTTTCCTGTCGCATTGTAACTCCCTCCCTGGCCCGGTGTACACCGCTAAGCAGAGAGCGCGAATATAGCTCTGGCAATAGCTTGGCGAGCTCCTCCAGAGCACATGACTTACAAGTTAACGATAACGCACGGCTACCAGAGTCTTAATCAGCATAAATCATAGCGACAATGCAACGCCGTCTCTCTCCCTCTCTCTCTCTCTCTCTCTCTCTTTCTGTGTATACCTCTCTGTAAACCGGCACACCGAGAGATCTCCACCGCCCGCGATGCTGGCCTGTGTAGCATAAGCACACGATCGCATATACCGCTAAGGGTTTGCCTTTGAATCCGCTCCCCCGTAGAATTACGTGCGGCGAGGAGCATCACACACAGTTTGTGTGCTCTCGGTGCAGAACACGCGCGCAAGGCTGCTCGCTGCGGCTAGACTCAACGTTCATTAGGTGTATGCATATATATATATATATATATATATATATAAGTATACGTCGGGTACTTCCAGAAGAGACGAGACGCAAGGAAAGACGAGCCATTTTCATTTTTTTCTTAAGGACTTTCGGTAACGATGCACCACTCTTCCCGAGTACCGCTTTTTCAACAATGGACCAGGAAGTCGGGGAGTATAGATGGTGAAAAGGGATATGTTGGTTTCAAAAAAAAATATAAATAAATTGGTAGTTGGATAGAGTGGCCTGTCAAAGCAGAGGTAAAAAATGGATGATCATGTTCGATCGATCAAGAGTCGTTCTAACGTGAGGTAGGAATATTCCGGAATCGTATGCCTTTGAAGTTTTAATCGTTGGAATGCAACGATGATTGTTTTTTGGTTCTCTATTTTCTTTATGAGTCAAAATGTGCTAGCGAAGATGATGGACTGAGGATCTAAAGCTCCTTTATTTTTATTACTATTCAAAATCTGCTAAAAACGATATTAGAATGAGGATCGCAAAAGCAAGCATCAGAATAAGGATCTGCAAAAGAAGATAATAGAAGAAGGATCCTACAACTTATCCTACGAATCTGAAGAAGGATTATGACTAGCTCGAAAAAAAATAATAAGGAAGATCGCTAAGAACTGTTCGAGCATTGCCTGAATCAATCGAAACAGGATAATACAAAAAAGAGTCCATTGTCTTCCAACTACGCAAACTCTCAAACGTGAGATCGGAATATTCCAGATCTGTATGCTTTTGGAGTTTGGATCTTTGCAATGCAACAATAATTGTTTCTTGTTTCTTTGTTTTCATTGTTGGTCAGAAGCTGCTAAAGAGGATGATGGCCTAAGGATAGAAAGGTCCTTTATTTTCATCACCATCCAAAATCCGCTAAAGAAGATGTTGGAATGAGGATCGCCAAGAAATTAGGACAAGGGTCACAAAAGCAAATATCGGAATAACGGTCCGCAAGAGGACATAATAAATGAAGACAAGTACCCTACGAATCTGCAAAGGCAGGATTAGAAGAAGGATCCTACAAATGATTGCACGAATTTGCGGAAGGGCTAGAACGACGATCTGGAAAACAATAATATGATAATAAGGATCCCTAAGAACGGTTGGACTGATTTTCATTGTCTGAATCAGTCGAACAAACAAGAAAATAAAAATAAAAAGAGTTCATTCGGATCCGGAATCAAATGCTATTGGAGTTCGGATATTTGGAAGGTAACGACGATTCTTTCTTATTTCTTTATTTTCATTATCGGTCAAGATCTGCCGAGGAGGATGATGAGAAGGTCTTTTATTTTCATCACTATCCAAAATCTGCTGAAGAAGATATTGAAATCAGGATCGCAAACGCAAATAGCAGAATAGCGATCCGCAAAGAAAGGTAATAGAAGAAGGATCCTACAAATTATCCTACGAATCTGCAGAAGTATTAGAACAAGGATCTGAAAAACAAAGATACAAAAATAAGCACCCCTAAGAGCTATTCGAGTGATTTTCACTGCCTCAATAAAACAGGATAGTAGAAAAAAAGTTCATTCCCTGAATCAGTCGAACAACCAGGATAATAAAGAAAAGAGTCCGTTGCCTTCCAACAAGGCAAACTTCACCGTCATCAACAAAATCAGAAATGAAACAACTTCGTTGTCTGAATCAGTCGAACAACCAAGACAATAAATAAAACCGTTCATTGCCTTCCAACAATGCAAACTTCAGCGTCATCAACAGAATCAGCAATGATACTTCCAACGGAATGGTCCATCTCTCCTGAACTTGTCCTATATACGATGCACTCGTCTGTATAAATATACATTGTTCTGTAGATAGGTGGATCTCCGCATCGGTGTGTCCGCATATGCCCGTGTTGTACTTCTTCCTCTATCTATACACAGGACGTATGTGTATGCGCATCGAAGAGGGGTTGCGCGGAGTTATGCTCGTGGACTCTGAACAAACTGATCGATCGTTGCCTGGAGGGTTTCGATACAGCATCGTGCGCGCGCTTTGCCGTATATAAAGCGGTACATGGTGGTGCGTACCTGCTGCGGAATCGATCATCGCTCCACGCTACACGTTTCCTCCTGCACGCAACAAACGTCAACTATGCGAGTTGGACAATTTTGCAAAAAAAAATGGAGTTCTCGAAGCTAAGAGTGAAAATCGCTCCCAAAAAAATGGATAGATGGAGGTGGGTAGAAGTCATTTTTTGCCTCATTTAGCGAGACTCGATTCGCCAATTAATCGGCCTCGAAAATATGGTCGCAGGCTATTACGCGTCAATACACGACGAGGAGAGAAAGCCTCCACATTCAATTAGCGCCTTCTCTCTCTTTCTCTCTCTCTCTCTCTCTGGATACTCAGCTGCTGCACGGACGTCGACATCGAATATTTTTTATAGTTCCGTACATCATCGTTAATTAGCTGAAGGCACGGAGAGAGTAAGAGAGCAAGAGAGAGGGGGAGAGACATGGATCAAGATCGCTGTGGATATAACGTTGTTGGTTAATGAATTTTAATATGCACATTAATTAACCATAATCGTTCCGGCGTATAACGCGGTGTTGGCTTGTGGCAGCTCCTAACGCTATATGCATATATGCATACATGCATGTATATATATATATATATATACACACACACACACACACATATAGGTATATAAACAAATGCAAATATGATCGTGATTTAGCGTATAGACGTACTGGAGTCTTATAATTAATGGATCTCATAATTATCTTTTATCGAGTCGCTTGACGAAATGAGTAAATAAGTGTGACCAGAGCCATCTGAGAAACTGTATTTTTTCCTCACCATATTGTACTTGTATTCAGTCACTCGATTAAATTTTGAAAGTAAAGATCTCTTCGAGAATCGATTCTGCCTCTTCCTCACTGCCTTTCGCTATTCGCATTCTAAATGTCACGAGCTGAATGCAGACTACTCGCTCGATACGAATTCAATCGGATACTTTATCGATTTACTCTGCTCTATTGTGCCTCTGTACTCTAGCTCTTAAGGCATATATATATAGATGGAAGAGACCTCTGTAGCACTCCCACGATAGAGCGCAGTTTCATTAGTCCGATACATAATAGAAGAATCGAACGGTTCACCGACAGTTAATGGAGGGTTATTGGCACCGAGCAGGCAAGCCCACGTTCTTATTCTCATCGAGATTTCCGACTCCCTCGCATTGCTTCCGAGCACCGTGACGATAAAATCTTCCACGAAGATGGTCATCATTTTAATGAAAAATGAGGAAGCTTTTACCGACCAATCAATTATAAATCAGTCCTCGTGATTGCTGGAACTTATAAATAAAGCATCTCAAATGTATGTTGAGCTGGGGAACGAATCTTTTAGGAAGCATCAGGAGTTTACGGATGTAACGAAAAACGAGATCGGCATTAACCTTTCTTGCTATGGGAACATTGGTTGGAGAAAATCACACTGCCGTATAGCCTGTGGTTTTTTTCCTTCGTAAAAGTGCACGTGATTCATGGGTTACGATAATGACACAGAAAGGAATCTTGTTAAAGCTTACATCGTTGGACTGCAATGAAAATTCTTCTTGATATTTCATATTGTTATTCGTGGTATTGAAGTTTTCATCGTTGGACTGCAACGGAACTATATTTTTCCAAATTGCCAGTTTTTTTTGGCACATTTAGACTACGAAATTTACTGAAATGCGTGAGGATCCTCATAAAAAACCTATAACCAAAAGCTGTACAAAAATATTTTAGATAATAAAAAAAAGAAATGAAGAAAGTCATGAAGAATTTTCGTTCCGTTCCAACGATACAAACTTTAGCACCATCGTTATTTTCATTATTATCTAAAATCTGATATGCAGCTTTTGGCGATAAATTTTCAATAACGATCCTCAAAAATGTTTCAGTGACTTTCGTACGCCAAGTGTAAAATAAAAACGGCAATACGAAGAAAATGAATGTTTTTGCTGCACTCCGACAAAGCAAACTTCGACACCATAAAGAAAAATGTTGTTTTACCATCGTTGAAATAATTTAAAAAATTTCTTCATTTTTATCATTCAAAATATCTGTTTGCAGGAAAATTGTCGGTCTCTACGACCTTAAAAAAATCCTCGAGTGACTCATTGCTGAGTTCAGAAAAAATAAATGGTGGGCAGTTGAAAAAAGTTAACTTTCCTTGGGTTTCAACGACGCGAAGTTCAACATCATATGGAAAGAAAAATGCGTGAAGAATTGGGAGAAGACTCGGGGGTCTTCTCTCTCGAATATTATTTTTATTTTTCTTTGGCGAAGAATATAACTGCCATGAAAATTTACACCCTGAGGGCAAAAGTAACGCACGAAATTTTTCGAACCACATCTATACGCGTACTCACTCCCTTTTTTCTGCACACAACTGAAAGTGTATATGCACACACACACACACACACACACACATATATATATATATATTACAATACACCGTAATTGTAAACATTGGATTAATGCAAATGCGCGCTTAAAAGCTTAATTGCTTTTGATAAAGTATGGCGCGAGCTCGGTGCTCTTTCTCTCTCCGACTGTGTCCCTCCGTGTGTATAGCTGATGCGCTGATGCCGCAGGCCCGGTGAGCCGGAGGACGCGAAAAGGTTGGCGGAGGTTGAAGGGAAGGTGGAAGGGGCGAGGGTGGCGAACGGGGAAGGGCATTAAATTCAAATGCATGTAAATTCATTCAAATTTATGAGAAATAGGTGGACGCGCAGCACTTACAGGGATACAAAAAACGAGAGAACGAGAGGTAGAGAGAGGGAGAGAGAAGAACGAAAAGAGGAACGAGAGGGAAGTAAAAATTAGTCCCCACGGAGCGACGAAACTCTTTGCTCGTTCCTCGTCGTTCGTTCCAACGTCGAATTTCCTCTTCGTTTTTTTTCTTCTTCTTTTTAAATTTTGTTCTCGTTTTTTTCTTTACCTCGCTTTTACGTACTCGTTGTTTTTCTTCGCGTTTTTATTTTATTTTTTGCCTTCCCCTTTGGGCGCCATGTTGCGCGAGCGAGATTGGGCGACGAGGTACACACAGAATCCACCCGGCAGCAGCTCGTACACTATATTTATGGTCTATACTGGTGTATCCTGAACTCCTTTATACTATAAACACTCTCTCTCTCTCTCTCTCTCTCTCTCTCTCTCTCTTTCTCTCTCTGTCTCTTGCGCACTCTCTCTCTCTCTCTTTTGGTCGGTATCTCACTCGGCGACGTTCTCGCCGCAGGAGCAGGGACCTCGAGAAAAGCTCCCTTCGTATAGCGTCGAATAGAAATTTATCGCGTCGCGGAATATATATATAAAAAACATGGATATCTCAAGCGTAAAGGGGAGTTTGCGAAAAATGGCTTCCCATGTTAAACTCGTAGGTGTGAGGACTACGATTTTCCAAAATTGGTCCATCAAAAAACGTTCGGCTTTAAGTTTTCACGAGGGTTGTGGAAATCCTCTGGAGTTTAGGCGTCAAGTGCATTTCGTAAATTGTATTTTTCGTAGCCATTTCATACTCCGAGAGTACATTTGAAAGTATGTATCGGTATGGTCATCTATGACTGTCCAGATTTTCTATCGGATGATGAATAATGGAGTTGACGTATAGTTGGAATGCCACAAAAGTTCCTCTTTATTTTATTTTTGAATTGACTTTATTTTATGTGATTTATTTCCCCTATTTAAAAATATATTTTATTGCATTTTCTTTTTTATTTACTCAATTCTATTTCTTTACTTAATTTAAACAAATTTAGTCTCCTATTTTAAATACCATAAAAAAATCTTTATTAGCGGATCAAAATTGCAGACCTCTAATGAGGATCTTAAAAAACGTTTGCTCGAATTCTACAGCTCGAATGCACCAAAAGAGACTTAAAAAAACATGGTAACGATCTAACAATACAATTTGACCATCACGCGATTGTCCCCTAGATTTTCAAAATCCCAAAAATTCTCTGCAATACCTCATCGCTATAAAACGAATCATCGATTTCTCTTCGAACGTGAATCGAACGCCACATAAGAGGAGACAAGTATTTCATACGATGATATCGCTCGCGGTGCTCGCTCACGCGGGGGCACAGCTCGTAAATGAAGACGTCAAGAAATTGGCGATACGTTGCGCGAGCGCGGTATCGTTTGTGATCACGTGTAGCGTGTGAGGGACTGCGTTTCGTGAGCTTTTGGCTCTTCGTTCGGCAACCGCGACGAGCAGAGAAAGTATTCGGTTGCGACGATATGCTCCCCGTTGAAATCGAAAATGGCGAGATCGAGGCCTCGGCGGGAGGAAACGAGATTGGATGAGAAGTGGTCGATCCAGAAATATGATTGAGCAACATGTCTTCATCGTGGAGAGGTAGAGAATTCTGGATGGCCAGATTGCGTATACACATACACATATATATATATGTGTGTGTGTGTGTGCGTATGTGTGTGTATACGCACACAATAATAAAAAAATATATATGTATATTAAATTTTTTTTATTAGTGTGTGCGTGTGTGTGTAGAAAGAGGGAACACGTAAATTTCTCTTTGCACTCTGTGGAGTCTCGGGAATCGAGTTATCTACATATATCGTTCCAGTAGCTATAACACCTAACGCATAAAGCGCAGCGGAGGCCTCTCCCGGGCGTTTGTATCAGCGCACGATGTAATTACCGCGTTGCAAGTCGAGATAAAGCGTGATATCGAACGAGTTTAAACGTCAAGCGGGAAGAATAACAGTGGGTATATATATATATATATATATATATATATATATATATGTGTGTGTGTGTGTGTGTGTGTGTGTGTTCCCAAGCATGGCTACCGAGGGTTTCGTTGATCTCTTTCCCCCCCCCCCCCCCACTCTCTCTCGAATGGCACGAACCGAACGCTTATAAAGCCACCGACATACCTCCATACATACATTGTACGAAACATATACAGAGTTAATGTACCCTACTGATTGTGCCATGGACGTATCCTCGCGTAACCCGCTCCCGTGTGAGCACTTTACGCACTTCTCGCTTAACCCCATCGACCCCGTTGGCACGTCGCGATTTCTCCCGCTAGCAGGTAGAGAGAGTGAGAGAGGAAGAGAGAGAGAGAGAGAGGCTTCTCTTGGCATAGTGTCTCGAGGCTTTTATAATCAAGGTACTACACGCATCTCTTCGCCATCGTCGAATAACGAGCCGCCAACACCAAATAATCGTTTGACCAAGAAAAAGAATATATAGATAGGAAGAGACACCAGAAGGAGAGAGGGTTTGACCGAAGAAATCGAAGCAACAAAAAAAAAAGAAAACCACGACGACGAGGATCAAGGACGCCGGGTCGATTCGCAAATCGGTGTAACATGCTATAATGTATAATGGCCAACGTTCGCGAGACAATATGCCTCGCTACCGATCACGGTTATCTGCACCGGACGGCAAAGGATCTTTACAACTAGCATGAATAGCTGCTAACAAAGAGAACTAACACTTTGGAGTGGTTAGGAGATGTTCTACATACATCTTAGATGTATGTAGAAGTTTTATTAGATTATATTGATTAGTCATATTGAATATGTACACTACCGACGAAAAGTTGCCGGGCAACAATTCAAAAAAATTCCGGAACGATTTTCCATTCGCCATTTCGCTACTTCGCCGATGGTTGACATAAATGAATTTAATAAGCGGCATTTTTAAGGGGAGGAATACACCGTTTTTTTTTATTTTGACTCTTTTTTTTTTACAACTAGTAAAAACCCTTTTTCGAAAACGACCAATGTTCGCCTTTTTTTGTTCCTTTTCCGGTGGACCCTGTTTACAGACCTTTTTCTAAGCATTTCTTTGACCGGAATTATAAAGAGGGAAGCTCGACCTTTAATGTTTTTTTAAAGCTTCGTACAATATTTTTTTCTAACGATATTTTGATTTTTTTCAAAGAGACAATTTAAAAAATAACGTGTACCGCAAAAGCGACAAGGCTTCATGGAAAATCTCAATATGGTAAAAAGGTAAATCGGTTTTTGTTGAGATCGCGAGAATTTTGTCGGATTTTTTTTTCGAATTTTTTTTCACCTTTTTCGGTAAAAAATCACATGATTCAATTAGCGTAACTCGAGAACTAAGGGGTTTGTGGTAAAACTTCAAGAGAGGAAAAAATTGTATTTTCCTATTTTCAACGCAATAGAATCGGTTGAAATCAATCGATTGACGTGGTTAGAAAACTATAACATTTTAACGGAAAAAAAATGTCGAAAAAAATCTGAAATAATTCTGTTGCGTTGAAAATATTATAGAAAAATACATTTTTTTCCTTTCTTGAAATTTTACCACAAACCCCTTAGTTCTTTTACCGAGAATAGATTAAAACAATAATTCATTATAGCAGCCACATAGGTTAGTATCACATTCATACATAAGTAGTGAAAATTATCTTTTTCCCATATATATATATATATATATATATATATATATATATATATATAGCTATTACTGTCAGAAGGGCACATCTCGCGTCAACGCGTTAAATTGTGTACGATCCGTTTTTGTAAATGCTAAAAGGCGATTAATGTTATGTATCGGGTCGACTTCGTAGGTAGTCATTAGAGAGACCCCCCCCTGCCGCGCGTCGTACATTAAGTTCTTATAGAGATATCTCTAACCTTTTCCCACTGGCCGCTCAACACACTGGGTAATACAAAACAAAAAAAAATTGCCGAGAATAGCGAATGGTGCCGCTCTTGGAAAGTTTTTTCTCCTCCTCAGTGTGCAATCGCGGGCAATTATTCGTAGAGGCCTTTCATTGTACCGCATGTTTCTGACAGTTGCGAAGATTTCAACGCCTAAATATGCAACTTTTTGCAGCGACAATAGCGATCCCAGGAGGCGGCAACTTATCACGGCCTTTGACACTTTCTGAATGAGGAAAATAAAAAACCTTACAACGGTAATGTAACGAACGATTATAGTGGATGAAAATGTTCTTACAGGTCACTCGAATACTTTTGTTTTTCAATTATATTAACTTTTGCATCGTTGGAAAGCAATAAAAATTATTTTTTTATACTGGCCAATTTTTGTTTAAAGAATAAAGCCACAGCAAATGTTTTTAAAGATCCTCATTCGAGACCCACAACCGAAATCTATCGAGAATGATTTTGAATAACAATAAAAAAGGGGAAAAAAGGGAAAATAATAAAAATTGTGTTGCATTGCAACGATGTGATTCCGAGCATTTTTTTAACGCTTTAAGGCGGGACTTACAACGATAAAAAGATCGATTGCTTTTTTTTTCTTTAAACGATAGAACTATATATGTAGAATATTTTCCTAAAGTTACAAAGCGAAATTCGAAAAACTTTAAACATGACAGCCCGTCAACGCTGTGCCTCACCGCTCGAATTCGGAGCGGGCATGAACTTCAAAACCGTTTTTCTCAAAACTGCATTATCGAAATAGGCGTGCAGGATTATTCAAAAACTATTAAGCCGATTGAGCTGAAACTTGGTAAAAATATTGATAATATTGGTACCTTCTACTTGACGAGAATTGTTTTTGAAAAATTGAAAAACAAAAATTACTTTTTTAATCTACATTTTACAGAAATGTTGATTTTTTTAAAATTCGTGCCATTTTCTCAAATTTGCATTTTCTTCGTTTTAATTACCATCATATAGAAACTATACATGTTCTAACTGAAAAATGTTTGTACTTTTTTGCAAATCAAAGTCTATGGGGAGCTAGACTGCACGCCGATTCGCATACTATTTAAACATACTATTAAAGTATACCTAAAGTTTTATAATTGCAGAATAATCATTCTTAGTTTAAAAAATTTCTCAATATTGCTTATTGTTTTCCTGTCTAAATGTATATCCCGCCTTAAACACGAAGAAGTATCCTCACCTATCGATAAAACGATTATCGATTAGTTGCAAAAAATACATCGATATTTCTCGTAGAAAAAAAGAACGTGTTCCGATTAATTCCTTTCCTACTGGAGTTTTTACATAATTTTATCTCTCCCGGACGCGTTATTTATAACGTCACGTAGGCAGTCCCATGTAGGGTGATCGGTAGTGGCCAATGATTGGCCGATGCTCGACGCCAAGCTTGCCAACATTGGCACTCGAGCTTGGCCCGATCATCGACCGAGCCTTGGATGATAAGAGCGGCCCGATATTCGTAATCAATATTGGCCCTAGAATGGCTTATGAGAATCGGCCGAGCATCGCGTAGGAGTTCATTCGAGAATCGGCCAACAATAAGCCCCCTCAAGATTGCCATCATTGGCACTCAAGCTTGGCCCGATTATCGACCGAGTCTTGGCGGATAATTGTGACCCAATATAGATCACCAAAATTGGGCCTGCACCGCCAAAAAAAAAAAATTAATTATTTTTGTATTGTAATTCGTCATTACCTGGTCTTTCGAAATGATTAGTTCGAAGAAAATATTTCACCCCATAATGGGGCTCGAACCTTGAACTTCCCTACTAATAGCCAAACACGCTGCCCCTATGCTACCGAGTGCTTGTAACATTTGAATCGTAGATATGGCATAAGATACCAAAT
The DNA here is from genome assembly GCA_944452715.1 of Ophion slaviceki. Lineage (NCBI taxonomy): Eukaryota > Metazoa > Arthropoda > Insecta > Hymenoptera > Ichneumonidae > Ophion > Ophion slaviceki. The sequence continues at coordinate 10,560,290 of OX101788.1, read as the reverse complement.
GGATTCTGATCATTATTTGTATGACATAAACTATATCAATTAGTTAATGTCATTGTGATAATTAGAGAGTGTTATCGAATGACATGTTATAGAATTTTCAAACCTAACCTATATATATAATTCTCTCTCCACCTTCTCTACCCCCACAACCCGTTAATATGTGTGTTGCAATAAAGACAGACCATTAGTTCATTAGTTCAAGTTTACTTTGAATAAATAAATATATTTAAAATGAATAATTCCAATAATGGAATGCAATAGGAAAAATTTGATTTCACGAAAAATCTAGTTAATTCAAATAAAAAATAAATAAATAGACGCGGTTAGTTAATATTAATAGAATTTTTCTGTCAGTGTAGGATGGTTCATAAAAATCGGCAGAATATCGCGTATGAGCTCGTTCGAGAATCGGCCAACAATGAGTGCATTGATTTGGTAGTATATTTGTTAAGAAAAATGGCCAATGGACTCGTAAAAAGTATTTATCTCGTCTCTCAATGATTTCAACGCGAAACAATGAATCCTCAATATACGAATTGCGGTTCGATCATGCGTTACTCGGCCGAACATTGGCCTCGTATCGGTAAAAACATGATTGGCGAGTCTATACTTCGCCAAACGTCGACCTCGTATCGATAAGCCAATGGTTAGAGAGCCTATATTGGGCCGAACATTGTCCTCGTATCGGCAAACCAATGATTGGCGAGTCTATACTTCGCCAAACATCGGCCTCATATCGATAAACCAATAATGAACAAGTCTATACTTGGCCGAACATTGGCCTCGTATTGGCAAACCAATGATTGGCCAGTCTATACTTCGCCAAACATCGGCCTCGTATCGACAAGCCAATGATTAGCGAGTCTACGTTTGGCCGAACATTGGCCGCGTATCGGCAAACCAATGATTGGCGAGTCTATCCTTCGCCAAACATCGGCCTCGTATCGACAAGCCAATGCTATATTTGGCGAGCGAGTCTATATTTGGCCGAACATTGGCCTCGTATCAGCAAACCAATGTTGGCTAGTCAATACTCAGCCGAGCATTGGCGTACAATTGGTTAATCGATCATCGTCCCGCCAACATTGGTCCAAGTATTGGCCGTTACGGTTCGATTGGCGAAACCTACATGGGGTGAAGGATTTTCGACGGTCACTGGATCAAACGCCGCGCAGCCCTTTCCCCACATTGATCAGAGGGTAACCGATAGGCAACTGAGGGACGTTTGTCATTCCTCGAACGTCAATAACTAATGACGTTCGGAAAGGGAGCAACGTTTAACAACACCCAATCGTTTTTTTTCTCTTCTTCTGCGTGTCTTCTCGTTCTCCTCTTTGTATCCTGTATACCTCTTTGAATTCATCCGCGTGCAATATCGTCGCAAAATCCGATGACGGATCTACGACGGCTCCGTGTCGCTTTGATAGCAATTATCCACTCCCCTTCGTCTCCAATCGGCCTCAATCCCGTCTCTTTTTTTCGCTTATTATCTCTCGTTCCCGGCTCGTTTCCTCCTCACATATATTTATCTCTCTTTGCACGACGACGACGACGACAAGATATGCCGTTTCTTCGTTATTCGCAACCTGTTCGGAGAGCCACCATCACGCAGACAACACCCCCCCCCCCCTCTCTCTCTCTCTCACTCTTTCTTATTCCCCACCTTACATTTCTTGGCTCGATCTTGGTTCAACAGATCCCTCCTCCTTGAGCGAGCTCACGCGAATTGCCCGCGTTTATAAGCGAGTCCTCCGACTGAAAGTCCTTCTCTTCGCGAAATTGCCCGTTATTACCGAGGTTACGTTTATCGATGCATCGATTCCGTTTACGTGCAACTCGCACGGCGTGTACCATCACCGAAGAATCTCAGACACCGCTCTCTCTTTTTCCCTCGACACGAGGCTCCTGCCCCCTTTCACATTTTTTTTTCTCGGGCCAAATTCTCGTTTCTCTTCGCGGTCCCTTCACCCCAAAAACGCTCCCGACCAACGTGGCTTTCGAATCGAACGCGATAATCAATTTAATAATTATTTCGAAAGCTCGGTAATAATCGAACAGCCAACGGGGAGCGTTTATTCTTCTTCTACTTTGCTCCTTCGAGAATTGATTATTCGCTGGATAGCCACTGGAACTATCGCGCAAATGAACACCACCTCGAAGCACTTAACCAAGCCGGCTTTTAATTAGGCGGATACTTTTCTTCGCCGGAGATGAGAATAGTTTTGTTTGGGGGCTCCTCGATCGTTCCCCATAGCAAAATCCTCTTTCCCATCTTATTTGCTCGCTGTTCGCAATGGTGTGGCATTAGACCAGCATGGATATGGCTTCCGGCAAGCCTCCCGCTCAAACGCAAAACACCGTCTTGCTTTTTTTTCTCTTTTGGTTCTTCGGCTTTTCTCCAGTTTTGTTTTCTCCCTCTCGATCCATTCGTTGCACGTCTCGGGCGGTTGCACGCACAAACTACCCGAAACGAAATGTACTGACAGCAAATTGCCGGTTATTACGAGCGTTACACGTTTATCGATAAAACGCCCGCACGCGGTTGTATACGCGGTGCTTTGCACTTTCGTCCCCATTTTGGTAGCCTTGCTGAAGCCTCTCCTTGTGCCCAACGGAGAATCGACGTATCCCCGGATAAAGAGATCGTGCGTCGTCCACAACAATCGCGCAACCTGCAATCCCGAAGCAACTTTCCCGAGGATTTTTCCCTCGCGATACGAATCGCGCATTATCGTGCGAGTCAGTGGAATCACGAAACTAAGACTCCCGAGGGCTATCCGCGGATCGAGGGAGAATCCAAGTGTCGAGCGGAACTATCGCGCTTTGTAACGACTTTTGTGAATATCCCGGAGATCCGGGGAAGTCTATAGGATCGGCAACGAACGTTTATGCTAAAAGATCGACGGTGGTCGAGCTTGCGTGGTTGGAATGCAAGAAAAATTCTATTTATTTTGATTATTAGCCGAAATATGGGATCGGAGTTTGCATGGATGGAGTTCAATGGAAAATAATATCTCTGAAATGATATAACTTTAAACAGATTTTTCCTTAAATAATCGTAGAGTTGACTTTTTAGATATTTATTCTGAGCTCTAGGATATAAATCGTCGAAAAATCTACAGATGTTACACAAAGTGCAGCTATTTCATGGCATTGCAAATGTAATCAGACTTTTCGGGTAATAAAAAACAGGTACATGTAAATAATATGAGTTGGTTTTTATCATTTTTCAAAAAATATTGATACATTGAAGTATATAATTGGGTTTGTTTGGATTTGTTGAGGTTTCTTTGTATAAAAATTGTTATATAATTTTTGTAATATACTTGTAATATAAGTTGTAATATAATTTTTAAATTAATAACAAGATTAGAATTGGGTGAAGAAAGGGCATTTTTCAACCAATCACAAGCGTTCAGCAAGTCGCAGCCCCCCACTCTATTACAACACGGTGGCAGTGGTGTGGGGGTAGCGTTAGTTTCGTGTGACATCCAGCTAACTCAGACCCCTATACCCAGCCTACCTTAACAAACATATATAGTTTTAAAAGCATTTTCAATGCTGTACAAGATTGTGTATAATAATAAAAATGAGAAAATGGTTATGTAAAAGAATATTCGTTGCATTCCAACGATGCACATTCCAGCACCATTTAAAGTTATTCGCACATTCAGAATGGGATTGAAGTTGACATCGTTAGAAACCACCAAAAATTTGTACCTTGGATTGCTTTTATTTTTTGTCATATTTTAACTACACAACTCCCTCAACCATTTCTCAAGATGCTCATTCCTAGTTCTACAACATACAAATCCTGGAATTGTCTTTTTAAGTAGTTATCCAGAACTCTACGATATAAACCTTCAAAAAAAGATTTAGTACTATAATAAAAATAAGAAAATCAAGATGTAAAAGAACTTTTGTTGCATTCCAACGATGCACACTCCATCACCATTTAAAAATTATCCGCACATTCAAAATGGGATTGAAGTTGACATCATCAGTACCTAACAAAAATTAGTATTTCTGGATTTCGTAAATTTCTTTTGGCAAATTTTGATTGCAAAAATTCCTCAGCCATTTTCTAAGATGCTCATTCCTAGATTTGCAATATAAATCTGCAAAAAAATGTTGTAAAATAATAGAAATAAGGGAATAAAAAATAAAAAATTGAACCTTTGTTAGATTCCAACGATACAAACTTTAACACCGTAGATTCAGACTGTACATCTTTAATCAGGGCCCAAACAACATCCGGGTGATTTTCCCATCCCAAATTCGTCAATATTTCTGGATCGCCTTAATATTTTTTGATAAATTTCAACTACAAAAATCCCTCAACCATTTTTCACCATACTGATTCCCAAATTTACAACATAAAACTGCAAACAAAATGGTTGTATGATAATACAAATAAGGAAATGCAAATATAAAATAGAATTTTGGTTGCATTCCAATAATGCAAACTTCAACTTCACAAACATGGAAACGCAAATAAAAAAAAACCGCTTGGTTCAGCCACATTACGACTATCCCGCCAATAAACCTCTGTTAATTTTACTAAAAGTACCATTAATTATCATCTGCGTAATGGTCCTACACCCTCCTCTCCCAGTGCGAATGAATCAATCAAACAATTCACGTCCCTCGTGTGGACCGAATATTAAATTGTTCGCGTACGAGCAAGCGCGAACGACAAGAACCCTTCGAGAGGGCCAAAGTGAGAAAATCGTCCGAGGGAATGGTAGGCCCGGAGGAAGAGCAAAAAGGAGGGGACGATGAGCGAAAACGAAAATGGTGGTGGTGGCACGGTAACAGAGAAGAGCGACGAGAGAACCAAGAAGAAAAAGAAATAATATAAAGGCTGTACTTTATATACATACCCACACACCCACAGGTACACCCATATCTATATGGATAGCAGAGCAGAAAGGATGGACGCGCCAAGCAGACGAGTAGCTCGCGCGTTCCTGCCGCGATGCCCTGCTGGCGAGTACAGGTCGAATAAAACAGGGACGCTGGAGGGAATCTGGAGAGGGCTGGGGGGGGGGGGGGGGGGTTGAAGAAGAGCGGCGAAGGGCAGGAGAGGGATATCAAGAACGGACCTCCCAAGACGCGGCGAGATGGCGGATCATCATCGTCGCATCATCCGTGAGCCGAATACCCGAGGGGGCAAGAACGAAAAAGAACGGACTCGCGACCTGATCTCTCGCATTATGAATTTTCGGCAAGTCGATCATCTTGTCCCGATCCACAGGTACGCTCCAATCGCCCTTCTCCCTTTTGCGATCATACGATCGGGTCGCATCAGTTCTTTCGCGCTGTGGCCGCCATTTTTTTTTGTAATCTTTATCCGATCTTGCGATAAATGATGCCGACTTATATACTCCCTTGCCTCTGGCTGTCGACTTTTAGAGACGGGGTCCAACTATCCGAGAGAGGGGGGGGGGAGAGAGAACACGAACCACATTTTGATGGCACAAATCGATTCACATCCATGGATGCCTCAGGTAAATGATGGTGGAATATTCTTCCTAAAACGTTCAATTTCATATTTGTTCTTTTCTCAAAAGCACGAAAAAAGAGGTTTGATTAATTTATTAATAAATATATATATTTATTACTTGGAAAATACCTTTAGGTAACTTGGAATATACAGGGTATCCTGGTATAAATGGATAATCCTGCAACTGTCGATAGGTCAGATCATGCCCTACTATATGCTGGAATTTCAGCTCAGTAAAAGACTCACGCTTTTCGAGATAAAAATCATCCGCTTTTGTTTTTTCGCATGCCATTACTACAAATGATATGAATCGACAATAACTGAGCAACTTTCTAAAGTAACTGGCACGATATGCGTAGTACATATTTTTTACATCGCATGCTATCAAAGTCAGATGTTCGAATTGGTATGTGTGAACATTCTGCATAAGATCTTTATTCACAAAGTTACCTTAACATTTAAGGTTAGAAATAAGACTTTTCTAGATAAAACAAATAATCAAGAGTATTTTTTTAAAACACCGGGTCAAAAAAGTTATCGTTTGTAGAAATGACATGCGAAAAACCAAAAGCGGATGATTTCAATCTTTAAAACTGTGGGACTTTTACGAAACTGAAATTCCCAGCATATAGGAGAACATGATCTGACCTATCGACCGTTGCAGGATTATCCATGTATAACAGGACACCCTGTATAATAAAAGTAGCTGACACTGGCGGTTAGGCGGTCGGGATTCGGCTCCCGCGATACTTCCAGTTAAGCAGCGGTGTGCATGGCCCATACTCGGAGCGGCGACCGCTTAGCAGTGCACCGGCTGCCGCATCAACCAGTCAGCGAAAGGCCAATATGTACTTCTGAGACCTTGGTGTAGATACTTGAGTAAAACCTCTGTGCATCAGAGAATCAGAAGAACATGGGGCCGTCTATGCCGATACGGGTTTTGCACAGTTACCCGTACCCTCGGTAGTTTCAGAACATCGAATAACAAAAGAGATAAGTGATAAAGGCAACAACGAAAACGTAAAGATGAATGAGATTGGAGATTGCATCATTGGAATGCAACGAAAATTATTATTTTTCAATTACTTAAATTTCTTTCGGAATATCTCAGCGACGAAAATGCCGCAATTTTTTATTTTATAATAATTGCTCATTTAGAAATGGATGATCTGAATTTGCAGAAAAGATGTAGAATGATGAAAATGATTAAATAGAAATATAAAGATGAATTTTCGCTGCATTTCAACGATGCAAACTTCAACACCATAAAAATAACAAATAAAAATCGTAAATCATAATAGAAAATTGTTCGAAATAACAATTTATAACCGATACAGAGAGAGAGCTTCGGGTCCTTAAATTCCCTGTGCCTAATGTGATGATAAGCGTTTCTTATATTGAGGCAGAGAAATGTAAGTGTCGGTGCGCCCCAACGAAATGCGACGACGTTTTACAACTGGCTTCTTTATCGTAGTTCGTACGTTCCGCGATGAATTTTCGACGTGTATTGTGCATCATTTCGGCCATTTGGAGCGTGTAAGCCGCACATATGCGGCAAGCACGAAAATTGTTTTCTCCGGAACATGAACACGCGATTTGGGCGTACACAACATGAGGTATGTTACGCGTGTGGATTGGAAATTTACTCGAGGCACGGCGCATATGCGCGCTCAATCCTTGATCTCTTTAGCCCTCGTTATTGATTTATCGCACGCAATCTTCGTTCCCACGTGATGAATGTTTTGCGAAAATCAGCGACTACGGTTTACGATTATTTATTGCTATGGAAAGCAAAACAGTTATTTAGTTGCCAAAGCTCACTCGATTGATGGTTTCGCCGACCACAATTAAAATGGATTTGGATTTGTTTCGATAAAATACTAATCCTCAGTACTAATGCATGACGCTATCGAGATTTAAAAAAACCGCGATTAGTGGTACCGTATTGGCTCCAGACAATTCTTAGATGGGTGACCGTTCACTGCCTACAGAAGGAAAGAGCAGCCATGGAAAACAGTGAACCCACAGGGTAACGGTAAAAATAAAAAGGGTGTAGATTATCTAATGATTAGTAATAAAAAAAAACGGAATTAAGATAATTAAAATAAACAAATTCTTTCTAATACAATTGTAATGTATCGATGGAAGATTGGAATTAAGTGATATGAATAATTGAGGTATTGATTTATTTAAAGAGAATTGAAATTAAATTAAATAGAATTCAAAAGAAGCGTATTAAATTCAAGAGAATAAGAATAAATAAATTAATCCTTGTACAATTGTCATGTATCTACTAAACATTCGAATGAACTGATATGAGTAATGAGACAAAAATTAAGAAAATTAAATTATAGAGACATAAAATACATCAATTCTTTCTAGTACAATTGTTATGTATCTACTGACCATCTGAATCAACTGATACGAATAATTGAGGTATTGACTTACTTAGAGAGAATGGAATAATTAAAATGAAGAAAATGAAAATAATCTCCGAATAAAATATCTATTGAACGTTCGAATGAACTGATATGAATAATCGAGGTATTGGTTGATTTAGAGAATTTTTACAAACGAAAATTAAAACAAACAGAATTCAATTAAAAATAATTTAATTTGGCAATTTCTTTCTAGTAAAATCGTCATGTATCTGCTGAACATTCGAATCGACTGATATGAATAATCGAATCAACGAATTGAAATAAAATCTTGTTGAAGCAAACAAGCGTTTTTGCAATAACGTTTTGCACGAGACTCCGTGCAGCAATAATTGCAATTTCCGAGCGATAAAGCATTTCATCCCCGGTCACTTAATAAAGCTCTCGGGGAAAGGAGCAATTGCGACGTCCATTGCTGCATTATACGCGCCATGTTCTTCCAACGAGAGGGCCGGCTGGCAGGGGAGGGTGAGATGCATTCGGGGTATTGCATGCACGTGTAGCCGAGCACGGATAGCAGAGCTCAGCGCGTTTCTCCCGAGGCTTTTCGGTATCCGTGACGACGTACGATATTGGTCCAACAGATATTAATTTCGGGGATGTAAGAGATATTTCAAGGTTCAGCTCTTGTACGCGCTTTATTCCCTCTGCGACGGTATCTCGGAAGGAGGGCGCCGCTCGTGGCGGGCGTGCACGGGGAGAGATAAGGCGGCGGGTTTTGCTCCGCAAGGCACGAACTTGTCGTAATCAATGGCCGACAATGTACAAACAGCATACAGTGAATCAAAGCGTTTAATCGCTTCGCGACCTCACAAAAGCAACAACGAAAAGTCGTTTGCTCGAGATGAAATACTTTTAATCGATTCTTGTCTATTCCTTTTGTGCCTTAATGATGTTCATGTTTGCATCGTCGAAATGTATGCACTTTTTGTTTCATTTCTCAAATTTTTCGTCTCAACTTTGGGCCTTGAAGATTGCGGAACGTTGATTTGGAATTTTTATGAGAAATCGACAATGTGAAACCGTGAGCATTAATATTTTGGATGTTAACGGGTTACACTTAGCTTGTGGCCGGAAAATGAGAAATTTTCGTGATTTTTTTTTTCTAGGAAAACGAGTGCAAGTTTTTTAATTGTTATTTTTTATATTAAAGAGTATGGTTACAAGTATTTTTTACAATTTTTGTATTGAAGAATATTTATGTATGTGGTAGATACAATAGTTCCTGCAGACCGCTGTTTGAAAAGGGTCCTTCGAGGTGCTGCTTGGAAACGAACCATCCAAAATTTAAAAAAACGAAACGCATCTAGTTTTTGCATGAAATTATCTAGAGCTTGGACTAAGAATTTAATAAAATATTGATTTTTTGGAAAAATGGCCGCAGTCCAAAGTGAAAGTATCGATTTTTGGTGAAAAAACGCTCTATTTTCGTTGATAAAACTAAAACTATGCATTGAAAATAAATTTGCTTCGTTCAAGCACTAGTTTTCGATACGTAAAAAAGCTTGTAAAATTTGAAGTTGATCGGTGTAGTGATTTTTAAGATATCGTAGTCACCCCGATTTAAAAAAGTCATTTTGAGAAAACCGCGTTCAAAGTTCGTCGGTTTGCGGAACCCACCTATAAACGCCCATGACTCCCTCAATTTTGAACAGATTAACTTGAAATTTTCAGAAAATATTTTTGAAATGTTATATTCTGAGAAATCGCCGAGGACCAAAAATCGATATTTTCAAATATTTCAAATAAGTGTAAGCCCTTAAGACCGGAGCCTGAATTAGAAGGTCCGAAACATCGTGTTTTTTTATTGCTTAAATCGATAGATAAACTATCCAAGAATATATTTACAAAGTTGCAGAGGCCAAGTGTAAATATTTTCAAAGATACAGGGCCAAAAGCAAAGAAGCGATTGATATTTGATATTTCCTCCTATTAAAAACTTTGAAACGCGTTTTTTCCAGTTTTCATTTTCACGATTTTTCCAAATTGGCGAGCGTGGTAGCAAAAAAACTAAACGACCTATTGAATCAAACGAGAATTTACTTTCTTCACTATGAAAATCTCTTCTAAATGAATTTAAAAAGTCATTGAAAAAGTCTCTTTAAATAATTTTTATAGCACGTTAAAGTGTTTTTTTAACGCATTTTTTTAACCTGAGAAAAGTTATAATTTAACAATTTTTTTAAGCTTTTTCTTAATTCACCCAGAAGAAATATATATGAGAATTGAAAATTTTATTGGTTTATTTCGTTCAGTCAAGAATTACGAGCTGCATCTTTCCCGCCGATTGGGGACTGCAGTGGCAAGACGCACATGGAATAGGCTGATAAATCTGCAGGCATTTATTGTTTAATGTCGAAATTTTTTTATACATTTCAAATATACATGAAAAGATACCTCAATTTTTACCGGGCTCACTTGTTTTTTTTCCTTCTGAAAAAGTTCCCGAAAAAACGCTTTTTGGACCTTCTTATTCAGGCTCCGGCCTTAAAAGGACATTGTCGCCTGATAACCTTCAGCATCTAGGGTAACTTTATGTATTTGAGTATCTTAGGATTTAGGATAACTTTCTAGGGATTCGAGTATCTTCAGTGCCTACTCAATGTAAAACACCAACATTAGTTTTAACCATTGTCCGACTCAATTTTTCCTTCATTTTCCATCTGCTAATCTGATTATGAGTAGTAATTGGCCCTACACAAAACAATCTGTGTTTGTAACTGTATGAAAAACACGTCTTTCATGATAACCCTGCCACACAAGCCCAACCATACGACCCTAAAATCCATTCCCGACATGCACACGAACCAGATTTCCGATCTACACGCGATCGTAGCCGCGTGCTAGTGTCTTCCGAGCAGATCTCATACTTTGTTATCTCAACTGGACAGCTCATCGTTGGATGTCTCCGAACAAATAGATACGTATGAAACCGCGCGAAGCCACAATTTGTTATTCGAAATATGAGATATCGATATCTGCGATAGCAATAAGCAATTGGGTGGGGAAAACCTATGAATTTTGGATTCATTGGTATCGGCGAGGTGCAATATGTCGACAGGCTGGTGTGTATATATGGGCCGACGAAGCGAGGCAGCGGGAGGGGCGCAACGTCATACATATATAGAGAGCGGAGGCAGCGGAGCAGCGAGACAGAAATAAAAACGTTTGCTGGAAAAGCGGTAGAGGAAAATCGAGAAAAAAACGAAGCAGTTCTCGATACGTTGGATCGTACACGGGGGAAAAGAGAGGGAAGGAGAATGAACAAGGGGGTGGAAGTTGTGAGGGATGTGCCGCGCATATGGCGACTATATATTTCTCTCTCCCTCTTCCTCTTTCTCGCGCCGAACATCCATATACACGAAGCCCAACACACGTTGTCCCGTTTGCCGGTGCGGTGACCGCGTGTGCTCTGGAAGCTCCGATGCTTTACGAGTTTTCGGGTAAATTGGCGAATTGTAAAGCCGGTGTGAGCTCGAGAGAGCCCAGCACGAGGAGGTCTAATCAGGGGAATTGTTGCGGATGTGGGCGTTCGTTGCCGGAGTATCGAACACCAGCACGCAACAGCCGAAAAGTCACTATGGAAACTAGGTAACTCGATACTACAGGGACTCTCCCTCTCTCTCTTTTCGGTATTGTCGTTAACTCACTGGCTAACCGGAGGTCTCGTCTCCCGTTCGTCTGCCGAAGTTTTGCATTCCATCAGGGAGGGGTAGGGTGGGGGAGCTTTGAAACCTCCCCCAGTGCCCCTGGCGTTGCATCGAGACGACAGCTATGGACGGCAGAGAGATTCTTTTTCGTCCACCGGGACGACATGGCGCCCGTTCAACATCTGTCGCTCTAGTTTCAACGTCAAGAGAGGGCAGAACTCACGTATATATCGAAATAGAAGTGCCCCGGGGATACGAGAATCCATCTACCCCTAATTTTCGGAATGGAGACTTCAGAATGGCTCGTTACTCGTATTTCGACGCAAAGATTAACGACACTCTCTCTATCTTTGTACTGCAGCTTTTTTCTTCTTTTTCAACGCATAAGCTGTTTCGACGCATGAATAGATCGAGGACGAGAGTGATAAAGTGAATACCAGGAAGCTGAACGAACGGCATGTCCGGACCAGCTAATGCTCGATAAGTAAACACATCGAATAGCTTGCACTTAGGATAGAGTTTAATTCTTGTCTTATAAATTGATCGCAAATGGGACATTTTTCAAAACAAAATCCTTAGTTATCTTTGAAACAACTTAGTCACCCAAAAGTCACGTCACAAGCCGTCTAGGAAGTTTTTAAGCCACCTAGTCTGCTTGTGACAGGACTTTTGCTCTTTACGTGCTTTCAAGAGCAACCGGCATTGATATTTTTTGCGCTTTCACGCCTTCAAAGGAGCTCTGCATTGTTCCTGCATTGTTCCTCTATGCGTGCCTTTGAAAGAACCCTGCATTGTTAATTTCGCCGTTTGCGTGCCTTAAAGAAAATCCTGCATTTTTAATGTCGGCTCGTAAGATGCGTTCAAATGAATCCTGCCTTATTAATTTTAGCTCATTACATGCCTTCAAAAGAATCCTGCTTTATCAATGTTTGCTCTTTACATGCCTTCAAAAGACTCCTGCATTGTTAATTCGCACGTTGACAGCTTCGTTCCAACCGTTTGCGAAATTGAGAACGACTGGCGGATACCCACTGTTCTCTTTTTGTCTACGGCACAAGCCTCTCGTATTCCGCAACAATTGCCCATAATTTGTGGGTGTTCGAGCCTCCCGCATGCGGATAATGCGCCTAATAAGGTATCTATCTGCCGGCGACTCCTTGGCGCGAACTAATTTATACGAAATTATGGAAGCGGTGTGGGCAATTGTTTGTGGAAGCGGAGCAAGTGGAAGAATGCTGTTAAATAGCGTTGAAAACTCGTAATACTCGAAGCACGCAGCGCTAGTCGAAACTTCGTGCAAAACCTTAAACAATGCACACGTGCGCAACTGATGTGGAACTGCACACAGTGGAATCGTGTCCGAGCTGTTGTCGGCTCTCACGCCATATCTAGATTTGCCTTCTCCATCCCTGGCTGGCGATATGAATGTCTTTATTAGCGAGCACCTTTCCTCCTAAGCACGCGTGCATGTATTGGTGTAGAGAGAGAGAGAGAGAGAGAGAGAGAGGAACGTAACGAAACGGTGCTCTTTGGAATCCCTAAGCGATACACAGGTCTCTGACTCCGTAATAAGTCCCGGAACGTGGATAGACGCGAATGGGAGCTGGGCAGGAGGAGGAGGGCCGGGAGAGGGCTACGGGAGGTCGAGAGCGCCGCCACGAGAATATTGGAGTCTGCGGATCAAGAGGTGAGCGACTAAGAAAGAGTGTGTCGAATGAAACCAAAGAGATGGAGGTAAAGGAAGGCGGCGTAGGAACGGGAGTCGTGGGTGATTCACGAGACTCGCGAGCTCTTCGTGGTCACAGTATCGAAAAGGCAAATCTTTCCCTCCGCGTGTGTATACACGTATACTCGTCAATACATATCTGCATGTATAGGAAGCCGCGACTTTTCTGCACGCGCTTAGCTCCACGAGTTTGCTCTCTCACGAAGCGCATACATTTTTTTCCATTCTTTTCTTTACCTCTCGCTCCGTTATTTCTGCACTCTCCGGTCCCCCATGCGCAGACAGAAGTGGAGCATTCTCGGTAGCCAATAAATAACGAAGTCTCTTGCACTCGCGGCTAAAACGCGATAGCTGTTGAAGCGAGAGAAGCCAATGGGCGAAGGAGAAGGAAACAGGAAAGAAGAGAAAATCGTGGAAGTGTCCAAGTTAATTGGTATACGCGTGCGATTGTATCGCGAGTAGTTGAAAATATACGAGGATCCCGAGTTCGCGTGGGCAAGGCACTCTTTGCGCCGAGACGTTTTCTTCTTTTCACTCCGATCTGTACGCGCCTCGTCGACGTTCTACTGGTAGCGTGGACTTTCTTCGTCTAGGTAGGACTGTCGTTGCGAGCTAGCCAAGCGAGGAGCCACGTTTGAACGATCCCCCTTTCGATTTAACGGAAGAGTACGCGAGGAGCGAATGAGCCAAGCATCGGAACGGAGAGACACGAGCAACGCGATGTGACGGAAGAAAAAAACGATCGTAAATCAGCCATCTTTTCTTGGCTTGCCGTTCGCCAGGTCCAGCGTCCCCGAGCGTGCGTGTCTCGCGTGACAAAAGGATCTCTCTCTCTCTCTCTCTCTCTCTCTCTCTCACCCTCCCTCTCTCTTCGTCTCCTTCGCAAAAGACTGTATTTATTGACTGGCAGCGAGTAAATTACGCGCAACATGTGGACAGAAGTTGCGAGAGCTTTGAGAATTCGCCTAAATCAATTCGATCCTCGTAAAAGTTGTAATTAGTGCTGGACACAGCGTGTGTTTCAGATCAGCCAAGATGTATCGCGTCCATGTGTGCTTCTTGCCGCGACGCGAGGCAGGAAATGAGGCGCCTTAGGACTTGCAGCCTCAAAGGTTTAGTTACGCTAGACTCGAGTACGCAGAACGGTTTAGTTTGAAACACGAATACGGGAAGTGTTTTCTGTTTAGCAGGGTTATCACAGTTGCTGCGGCGTACACGTTGAACGCATTCGTGGGGAATTCAGTTTCGGTTTTCCTCGGAAGGCCGTTAGGAACTTCCAGCTGGAAGATCGTAAACCGCTTGGGGTTAAAGTTTCGATAACAATGCTGTAGTGGAGTAGGCATGGCAATGAGGCACCGACTGTGACGATTTCGATATTACGATGTAATTGGCCTGGTTGGATTTCGAAGATGACACTTTGCAGCCCCTGCATTGTTGAAGGATATCCCCCAGCGGTGCGGACGTCACCTCATACGGTACGAAAAAGAGGAAGATCAAATTCCAGATGTATGTAGTCTCGCCCTCTGTGCTTCGTGAGTCGCGAGAGGGACGGGCAAGGGAGAACAAGGGCTGCAGGGTGATCATATTGTGCCCATTAACATGGCGAAAAGTTGGCGTTGGTAAGAGAAGAGCAGGAGCACACGATGCTAGCCGGAGAGAGCAACCGCCAAGCCTTTAAGCCGCGGCGGGAAGTTTCCCACTGATCCTCGGCGCGGAGAACCATCGCACACACACCCACACACAGAGACACGCGCACACGAATACACACATAAAGTCAGAGTGAGTTTGCTCACTCGCGCTCTCCCGGTGTATACACCCCGCACTCGCGGGGCTTAAGCCCTGGGATTCCCGAGTTACTGCCGTCATGGCACCAACCATGCACCAACGACCAGAGAAGGATGAAATAGAGATGGCTACGCGAGTGCGAGTGAGATAACGTTTGAATTCCTATAGATATGCTAACACCTAGAGCGCCATTCGTGAGCGGAAAATCTGGGAGTGTGGTGGTATGGTGGAGATGCACCATATAGTAGGCTGGCTCAACTCGCCCGTGCTCCAGCAGGCTGCACCGAACTGTAAAAGCCCGCCGTAGGCATTTGTCTCTCTCTCCCTCTCTCGTTGTCTCTCTGCCTCGCAGTTCTACCGCAGTCCTCCACTATCGTCCACCCTTCCCATCTTTTGCACCCCTTCTATTCACTGGCTCCGCTTGCAACTCCCCCTCTGCAATGTTCCATCGCATTTGCTCACTCACTTACCAATGTGAATTTCACGCTTATAGCGGCCCTCTTGACGCTCGTCTCTGTATTTATCTACTCGGGCTTGATCGCTCAAATATTCGCGAACGATTATGGCAGATTGCGTTGCTTTTGCTCTAGTGGGGGCCCATTGGAAGTTCACATCGTTGGGGTGCAAAGACAATTCTTTCTTATATTTGTATCTCCTTATTTCCATTATCATGTCAAATATTTCTTTGCAGACCCCAATTGTGGATCTCCAAACGAGCATCTTGAAAAATGATTGAGTGACTCTCGTAGCCTAAAATCTACTGTAAGAAATTTCGATAACTGAACAACCATATAACTTTTATTGCCGTCTATCCATAAAAATTACAATCTAATCGAATGGAACAGGGTACGCGGCGCAGGAGCACGATGAAAAGATTGATTTGTTTCGAAGCGAATTTTATTGGCCTATCAAGTGTCTTTGAACACTAGTAGTCAGCCTGCCAAATGGAATGATCGTAAAATGATGATGAAATATTTCATTCCAACTGACATTATATCCAACGTCAATATAATTACATTCGATTAGACCATGTTTAGCACAAATCACATCAATTCTGTACAAATACAAGATAAATCTACTTTTAATTGTCAAATTGGTGGTTATTGGCGCTATTCCATTTCTCGATATTCTCCATCTCTGTTCAATACATGTCAAGGACCATTCGCTACGCAATCGCAATCACTGTGGTCTACGTTCTCTCGGTCTCTTTCCATCTCCCTCGTGTTTGCCTCCGATCTCTGCACAAGCCGATAGAGCAACACCGCGGTAGCGGAGAGCACACAGCACAACGATCTAGTGCATCCCTATCACGACAACGATCGTTCTCCGCGGCGGGACTAGCGGTAGCCGATATTTACGGGCGTTACACCTAACTATACACACACACCTAACTACACACCCACACACACGGCCTAACTATACGTACGCACCTATCTATACACACACCTAACTAGACACACATACCGAACTATACACACACACACACACACACACACACACCTTACATTTGCGATACCTGTGCGTGAACACATGGGCGCACGTATCTGTATGACATAGCTCGGGGGATCGGAGACTCGGGACAACGTGCGCCGCACCCGGTCTATGTACGTTGAAGTAGTTAAATTGTCGATAATAAATGTGCGTTGGGGGAGTGATTACCGAAAGAGGGAGTGCACGAGTATATACCTGCACAGAAGGAGTTGATGGAGAGTCTCCCGTGCGTTCTGCAAGTCCCAGGAGTTGTACACGACGGTCCTATCGTCGGGTGGGTCATAAAGCGAATTATCACGTTCAACTTTCGCAAAAGGGGTCAATGGGTGATCACCGATATCTCTGATCACGGAGGGCGATACGGATTCCATAACGGTCTTCGGAATGCAAAGTAATCGAGCGAAATCGGCAATCGGTGCGAAAACGATTGGTGTTTTTCTTCATCGGCCGAGACGATTATAGGTCCAGTTGATTTTTGCGGTGGGTGAAATCAAGATTGAGCAGTCACGGAAGTATCTCGGTGGATCTTTTCACGACCTGCCATTATGGAGAGAGTCCGCCCGCTCTGGTCGAGTTCTCTGCTGATGAGTACGTGTGTGTGTGTGTGTGTGTACGAACAGAGCTTACTCGTCCGAAGGGTCGGCAAGTTAAGCGGAGGGGTCGTCATTATCGCGGTCAAACGGGGTCAGTCCAATTACGAGCAAAGAGCCACACGGAACTCTCAGATCCGCTCTCTTTATGTCTCTTTTTTATCACATACATCCACACATATATACAAAGAGCGTGCCTCTCGTACACAGAGTGAGAGAAAGAAATTCGGAGGAGAAACCTTCGCATGTATGCACTAAGTCTCGTAGCCTCGCCCTCGTCTTTTTCCTCCCCTGCTTCCCTTTTGCCCATTCCGCACTCACCAATTTATTTTTTCTTCCTCCACTTTTTGCCTTCCCCCACCCCTTGGCAGTCCTTCGTTTCCTCTACTCTCGGCAAAAGAGGCCGCGCTTCGTTTGTACCGAATCAACCTTGCGTACCGCAAAGATCCGCGATGGCCGATAAGGCAGTCGCGAGATCCCTGTCTCCCTCTCCCTCACTCTCTCTCTCTCTCTCTCTCGATTCGCGAAATAAAGTATCCCTTAAGTACGTATTACGTATACAGCTGTATTACTATAATTTAGATCCCCCTCGTGTGTGCCCCCGAACATAGGTACGTATATACTCGTACACGTAGAAAGTACGCGTATTCGTATTATTCGAGTCTGTAATTAAAAGTACTTGCCCCCGGGACGGTAATTAAAAATCGGCGATTCGCGGGGGCCTTCGAGATTAATCGGGGAACGCGTTATCGCCAGGTCGTCGGTACGTGCAGTGGCACGTACTCTTGGTTGTCTGCTTGATAGAAAAAGAGTGAAAAAATACATCGCGGACGTGGAACATGAGAGAGAGAGAGAAAGGTAGGAGGAATGGGAACAAAAAGACTGCAAGGGAAATCGCCAACAATCTGATTACATTTGCATGAGACACCCAGCAGGTCGCACGAAATCTTGATATGTGCGGGGTAGGCGGCGATATACGTATATCTATAAAACGTACTGCATCACTTCAAACGACTATAGACGACACGTGAAAAATCGACCGAGCGATACGAGATGAGACAAATCGCCGAAGACAATGCAGAAAACAAAAACTAGTTTGGCAAAAGACGAAAGAATTGGGAAGAGTTGGACTTGCCTGTGGGGTGTTCCATACAAATCGGTTGAAAATGCACACCACAAACGGGCGGACGTGAATGATCATGTGTGGCATCCCCGTCACTCAAAATGTATACGATTGCAACTTTCAAAGAGGAAGCTCAAAAATACGTATGACCACAAGAAGAATACTATCCAAAACAAAGGGAGACAATTTTGATCCAGTGGAACTGATTCCCTCCGTCCAAGGGCCGGATATGCCAGGAGTTGGCATGCAATACCCCATATACAAACAGCTACGTACAAACAGTGCAGGCGGATATTGTAGTAGCTTTTTTTCATGGAGGAAAAATAGAAAGTGCGCGCCCGTAGATCGCGAAGCGTATTCACGGTTTCCTAAGCTTCATGCAAGGCAAATCAAGCGTCTTGCTCTTTTTCTGTACCCTAGCAAGGTTTCTATACTGGCCCGTTTTTCCCTCACTGGCAGAAGGCGCGACGAGGTCTCCGCTTCTCTTGGATTGCGCTCTGTACCAGCGTGGAAAGACCTTTTACTTATATTTAAATTTTTAACTGCGAAACAAAGACGGAGAGAAAGAGAGAGAAACAACGAAAGACCCAAGAGTAGTGCCCCCGCGTAACCAACCGAGCATGCAAAAGAAAGCCAAGCAATTCTTTCTTTCCATCCTCTGCTCCGGCAAAAAGATTTTCTCACAGTGCTTTGCGTATAGATTTTGCTGGCTTGTATGTTTTGTACCACGGAACCGTCTTCCGTGCGCATTTGCAAATGAGGAAGCTCTCGGCTCGTTTCTACGTATATACTCTCCGGACGTGGGGGCACACTATACCCGCGGTATCGCGAACCCTGTCTCAACCCCGGGTCGATTCGACTTAACCCAAATGGAATCAGGCTACACTTAAACAAATTGCGCAACGAGAATAAATCTCTGCGAGAGATGCCAGTTGTATTTGTACACGGCAAAGCTACACTTTCTTACACGAAAATATATACACGGATACACATACATCATGGAGAACAGCGCGGCAAGGAGGATTGATTTGCATATTCGAAGTCGAGAGGCGTACAGAAGCCATTATTGACTCAATTCGATCGGGTTCGCTTGCTATCGTTGCTAGTCACGAGGGGAGAAAAAGAGAGACGGAGAGTGAGTCTAAAGTCAGTGGGATGATCGTATAGAGGCACTTGTTTCGATTGGCCATCCCTACAAATGAGATTCCGGCATCGACAGCCTCGAGAATAAATCGCATCAGCCCCCTAAAAACAAATAAGCCAAGAAAACCAAAAATATGTAGGAAACCCTTGCACATTTGTACCGCTCTTATAAGTAAGACTAATGGCTCTCGAAACCCCTGGGGGGATCGAACCAAACCCGGCTGAATTATTGTAGATTCGCGATTCAAAGTATATGGAGGGATGCTCACTATTGAGGGCCTTTTCATAAAATCGTAAAAACGTTGAGGCATGGGGGACGCTGCCGAGAGTACGTAAAAACGCCCAGGGCAGTTTTCCCCGGAGGTTATCAAGTCCGGTAGATCACGAGGATAACACCCAACGTGGCACAAAGTGGACTCCATAAATTTCCTTGCAGGGAGACCATCACGCGTGCTACATACGTTTCCCAAATACAAAACGCCCACCCTATTGCCTCTAGGCATCTGTCTATAAATATATATACGTAAGTGGATTGGGATCCAATATCTTGTGGTCTTTCCGGTCACCAGACGTCTCTCTCGGCGCGTGCGGGCCAAGTCCATGTAGTAATTAAAGTCCGCAGCGTATACGATTCTGGGGAATCCGCGTGAGGGGTAGCTCGCGGGATGATGGTGGATCGGTTGCTGCAGCAGCGGGTCCATTGGGATTTTCAATATACGGTCGTATGGGTAGTAACGTGTCGGACGCGGTGAACTTTGCTGGTATACGGGGAGGGTAACACAAGGCTGTATCGCTTACCGAACTGCGCTAGGGAACCCTCGTGGGTGATGGGGTGATGTATCGGCCAATAAACTGACGAGGCGTCCGATGTCCGAAATGGCCGTGGAATCGACGCCATTATTGGATTAGTCTTTGCCAGAGAACGGGAGGACGTTTCTTTTCCCTGTGTCATACAATTCACGCTCCTCCTGCTCCCTTTGGACACTGCAGGGAGGATTCCTTAGCAAACCACGCGGAGTGTGCGGTACGTGCGCTCCGAAGAAAACGGAATAGCGGAAACGTCCACAAAAAATGTCATCAGCGTCGGAGAGCTGAGGCGCGGAGGGCAGTGCCAGTTTCTCTCGCACACTCCAACGGGAAAGCAATAAAGATCTTCGGGTTGTTTTCTTCTTCAGCCCGGAATGAAGCTGACTTTGAGATAATGCAAAAGCTATAACGAGCGAGTATCAAAAGAGGCTTTTTTCTTTGGGACTTTTCTTCGAATGGTCGGAAGAGAAAGATGGCGCGGCTGCCATTTAGCGTGGGCACTTTGTACGCGTGATACGTGCGAAACAAGGAGACGATGACGAGACATTGGATAATGAGGTATGTGGCAGCTGGAGTACTCGGATATGATGACCAAACAAGTCGATCTCGGGGTCTCAATGATCCGGCGAGTGAAGAGGACTTGCTACAGACGGACACGACGGGAGATTATGCGCGAATGGCACGTTGCGTGACCGCGAAATAGCGCTTAATTGAATTCGACCGTAACGAGCGAATGATTCTTTTGGTTTTAATGATTTGTGAGCGAGACGTTTACACAGTATTCGAGTGCTCGATCTTTACATGGCAAGAAGAGCAAGTGCCAATGCGCTGGCAAATAAATGAACGCCATCGACATTCATTTGCTCGTTGAATCGGACGGACTACACTGCAAAAACAAATGTGTTGTTTTTACACACTTTAGGTGTGTAAATGGCTGTAGACACTTTTTACACGTTTTAACTTGGTGAAAAAGAACGGTGTAAAAATAACACAGATAGATGTGTTCAAACAACATACTTACGTGTGTTATTTTCTTACACACGTTATAACGGGTAAAATGTGTCTACAGGTATTCACACACTCAAATTGTGTAAAAACAACACACTTACTTTTGCAGTACTATATATACATGGGATGTGTCGGAATAATAAATTGAATAACAAAAGATTTTTATCATCAAAATATATGCATTCATTGAATTGGACTCAACAGTACTTATATATTACTTTGTAGTATGTATGAGACGTGTCACTGTTTTTCTTGTCTTCGTATAGACTAGGTTCTCATGCAGCTTGACGATGACGGCCGCTTTTTGTTTGTCGGTGATGGCCTCGAAACATAAATGCTTCGCTAAAGGTTCAATGCAGCTAACGAGGTTTTTGAAAATAGATTCCAATTTCAGGATCTTCCACGTGACAAACTCAAAAATGATCTAACAATGAAAGAAAAAGTTAAGACCAAATGTGATCTTCGATTAACCGGTTAATCAATCGATGTCAAATCGACTAATGAGTTTCACGTGTTGCCGTAACCAAGGTGATTTTTGAGCCATATGATCAATAACTGGCAATTAACACACTTAAACTGTGTTGCTTTTTCCCGTGTTGTTTTTGCTCGTGTGTTGCTATCAACGTGTGTTATTTAGTCCAATGTGGGTAAATATGCGTCTTGTATGTTGATTCTACACGCTTTATGTGTTCGGATAAGCGTGTTACTGATGAGGACAGCTACGAAGGTGTGTAATAATTTAATGCGTAAAAATTGCACATCCACGTGTGTAATTTTAACGCATTACGTGTGTAATTGTAATCCATTACGTGTTACCAAATTCATAAGTGTGTGGAATCAACATGGCAACGCGTGTCTAGCCTTTATGTTGTGTTACTTGTACATACTTTGAACACACGTCAAACACGCTTAGTTTTTGCAGTATACGCTATTCTCATTGGCAGCAGTCCATAGGCGTGAGTAGCAGTCGCAAGATGACTTTCGCACTGTATGCGAAAGACTCTGCTTATGGACGGACACGGAATGGCAATTAATCCTGCAACTTCCCTCTGCAACTATCTCTACGTTCCCCAAGAAAAGTCTCCGTACAAGAGTAGGCAAAGATGTCTCTCTTTCTCTTCCTCCAGGAACGAATCTAATTTTTTCTTTCCCTTCCGAGCCCTAAACTTGACATAGCACTGAAAAAAAACGCCGTCATATTTGCCGGGTGCAATAAAAGCACCGAGGTACATCGAATACTTCTCGCGATTCTCTCGACAAAGGAAGCAAGGTAAAGGACGCAACGCTCTCGGGGCATTTCGACCCCTCATAAATTGTCTCACTCTCTCTAAACCCCGAGCTCTCGTTGCCACTATACAGTCCTCTATCTTCTTCCGCGGCTCCGTTTTTTCTTCTCTTTTTTTTGCCGTGTACCCTCCGTTCGCGGCAGTCTGTCCCGTGACGGAAGAACTCTTGCTCGGTCCGACGGGACATCGGTAAAAGTTGGGGAAACAATGCGGGAAAGGCAAAAAAATATATGCAAGGACGAGAAAAAAGCGAAGGGTGTTTGGCGAGGCGAGATGAAAAAAAAACGAAGCGTAACTAACGGGGGATGGACGAAAGGAGAAAGTGGAGAAAGTTCCATCGAACCTGGTGAAAACCGAAGAAAGTGTCACGAATGGGGCTCATCCGCGTTGAAAAAAAGGACAAACATTCCTGCCTAGAATGCCGGTAGTTTTTTCAATAGCCAAGATAAACGAGGCGGTTTTCCCCAGTGGAACGCGATGAGCAAAAAGGTCGCAAAAACCTCGATATCATACTGTGGAATCTCCAAGAATCGTGAAATCACCCGAACATGCAATAACCCAATAATGAATAACTGTCTCTCGAAATCCGTGGCAAAAAACAACTTCCGGACGCGAATTGAGAAGGGTCAGGGTACAATTGAAAGCGCTGAACTCTGAATGGCGTGTTGCAAAGAAAGAAGTGCTACGGCACGAACGGATGTGACCTACAAAAAGGAGGGAGCACTACACGGGAACAAAGGATTTCCAGCCCCGGTCCCGGTAGGCGAAGGCAAAAGGGGTGGTTTTACGGTGCAATAGTGGTGGTAAAAACTTGAGAATGGTCAGGAATACGCGTTCGCGCAGCGTGAAAGATAGATGGAGAGAGGGAGGACTGACTGGAATATAATTCGCCATAGTTGAGGAGGAAAGCGAGGAGTTTGCTGGATGGTGATGTCAACAGTGGGGCGAACGTTCAAAAGCAGCCCTTCAGTCTCGGGAGGGATATCATTGTGACCTCTCTCCTCCCTACGCACATTTGACTCTCTCGGGCGAGAGAGTTCCACCGCCTGTAGCCAACTATAATTCAAATGTTTCGAGCTGTTATCCTTGCGCGCTTGATAGCCATACGTTAGCGGTTACCTCGGGAGAAACACGAGAAAGCCTCGAGTATAAACAAACGTTTGTATGACCGGCGGAAAAAGAAAATAAATGACGAAATGAAGGAGTATATTACTCCATATAATCGTCATTGTATATGTGTGTATATGTGTGGAAAAAAGAACAAGATGCAGACTGCACTACACACCGCGACACAAAATTGCAACGATCGTTAATCGCGAATCTTTCGCCGCGGAGCATATTCCTAAGCTCGTAAAGCGTTCGGGTGGTCTTGAGGCGAATATCTCGTATAATCGTACGAACTCGTACACACACACACCTACATATATATGCGTATTTGATATATAAACATATAAGCAAGGACGGCGGGGCCTGGAAGAGAAGTACAAGAAAAGGCTGGAGCAGGTACGTATAAGGGATTGAGACAGAGAATAATGAAGGGTGGAACGATAGAGGAAACGAAAAGTGAGAGAGACAGAGATGAAAATGTAACCCATGAAGAGTGGGGCTGCGCAGAAATGATTTATGCGAAATGAAATGGTACCTATGATCGTGGGAGGGCGTATCTTATGCGCCCCTTTGCTCTTTTATACCCTCTTCGTTTTCGTCTGAAGCGTATAGCCCTTTCGCAGGCAACGTGCTCTGAACACCTTGCACATTTTCAATCCTACGCTCTCGGGAGCAACGTACCGCGAAAACTTTCGGGGATGGGGAAAGGGGCCGAAAAAGGTCACTATTCGAAGATAGATCTTTCGGAAAAAAAAGTTCCAGTGATTCTGTAGTTGGTGAACTCCAGTGGACAAGACCGTAGTTAGTTTTGGTTTTTTGTTCTCAAAATGGACCCTGTTGATTGGGAGTCATCGATCCGATTATTCATGAAACATCATCATGCGATCCATCGATCAATTACTCGTTCGACCAACTGCGTAGAACGGAGGGGTCAAAGACCCTGCCTTCTCGCTTCCATCATTATAGTGGGTAGCAATACATCAGGATGACCGGAAGGCGACTCGGTATAATTTGATCTCCGTCCCCGGCGGCGAAAGCCTGCCCTTTTATGATCGTTATTGGTATCAGGTGACGCGACGAGGCGCAGGGGAGAGTCAAAACTTTGGGCCCTTCAGGGCTCAATACCTTCTGTGGAGTTTACGTACGAACACGACCAACGGGCGCACACGAGTAACAAACCAGTCAACCAACGAGCCGCGACAAAAAGCACTCAGCAAAGAAATCTTTCTCCCTCCCTCTCTATCTCTCTCTTTTCCTTGAGAGGCTGAAAGTTTTGAGATACCTGCACGAGTGTGCCCGGGAGGCACGCAATACACGCAATGCTATGGGGAACTCGTCGTGGCCGTTGGATGAAGAAAATAAATAAATAATCGATGACCGGCGGCAGTGGCGGTCCAGTGTGTTGGATATAGCCGAGCTCGAGCCTCCCCGAAGCACATCGCTTCTTCCTTCCCTCTCCCTCTCCGTCTCTCACCATCGCGAAAGGGCTTCGCGAATCTCTCCTCTTTCTCTCCGGACGCAAACGCTCTGGCCCGAAACCCAATTAAGAAATGTTTTGTCCGCGTCGGTTAAGGGTAAGGGTATGGAAGACGACGCAGCGGGCATATATGCGAACGCGCGCGACCAGAAAGCAAGAAGACGTACAAGAAGAGGATGAAACTCGAGTAGGATGAAACGAGAGCGAGCAAGAGAGACAGAGGTCTCGCGAAGGGAGGCGACGAGTATCAGAAGTAGCAGCTTCACTCTCCCCGAAGGGGGATGAGGACGACATCGACGAGGACGATGAAGAAGAAGGAGCTGAAGGATAAGGGAGAGGCGACGAAGGGGGCAGAGAAATAAGAAGTTGAGGAATAAATCAAAGCAGTGGAGAGGCACAGGTCCCGAGGGACAGAGAGGGATCGCTATTGCTACCTACTTCTTCTTCTGCTTCGCGTGCTAGGACTCAAAAGAGGCGAAGTGAGAATAAGAGCATGACGAGAGGAAGTGAGGGAAAAGAACATTGCGCTCCCACCGATCGGATATCCCAGCGTGGTGTCTCAACCGCTGCCGGGATCGGTATACTCACTTCCAAACGAACATCACGACCGATGCTGGATCAAATCACCTATAGGATGCGTTTAATAAGTTGGATCGTGTGCATTTTGGCTAAAGAGAAAGAGAGAGAGAGAGATAGAGCGACATGTGCGTATACATATAAAAGCGACGTTATTATATGAAGCACTCGTTTGCGGGCGCGGCGTATTCACGAACGCCCCAACGAACACGGCAGCTGTTTGAGCGAGCAAATTAGTAGCCGGCGCGGGATTGGCCCGTTGCCGCCCCGTCGATATCGCAAAAGGGATACGGACATGCCGTCTTCGGGAACGACGCGCGTTCCAACTCTTTCTCTCTTGCAGGAACACCGAGGAACGTATATACAAACGGCGAAAGAAGCGAAGGGCTCGACGAAAGAAAAAGAGGTCGGAAACGTATACATACATACACATGGGTGCAGAGAAGATCGCAATTTACTCCCGATATCTTTATGCCGGGATTTATGATCAGATAATCATCGGAGGGATGTTCCGGCATTTTTTTCACGGTCAAATTATTATTATTTATACACGAAGGATGGCGAGGTATACGAGAACTCGGCGAGTGGTATGTATACGAATCATCTCTCTTACCCTGCCGGGCTCGCGGACATCAATTAAATCCTTGGAGAGTCTTCATAACCGGCCCCGATTATAACCCTTTTGCAAATGACTCTATTATCGATTTGGGTTGCCTTATAGGGACAGGCTTAGGCT
Source organism: Ophion slaviceki (assembly GCA_944452715.1). Lineage (NCBI taxonomy): Eukaryota > Metazoa > Arthropoda > Insecta > Hymenoptera > Ichneumonidae > Ophion > Ophion slaviceki. The sequence continues at coordinate 10,533,841 of OX101788.1, read as the reverse complement.
GGACAATTCTGAGGACCTAGGCTTCTCTCGCTTGTAGGGTGCGATTGGTATACTTCCATCGTCAACCGCACGCCAAGGGCAAATCTGGGCTGAAGTTTCATTTTCCAGCACGATGTGCAGCCTGCACGTGTGTGGAAGCATCATTGATGCCTTTGTATCACCAATCTTGCTCATTTTGGAGTTCAAGGCTCACTTCCGGTTATGAAACTAACGGAGCCAGAAACCGAAAGTATCCAAAGAATTGCCATCATCGATTGGATGCATTGGCGGAGCCCATCATTCGGAAATCAATGAACGCCAATGGTTCACCATGCCCATTCGACGATGAGCATTGGCGAATCACGACAACACGTCATTGCAAGGGTTTTCATTAGCCGAGAGACGTTGATCGACACGAGAGAATGGGAGTGGAGTTCTCCGCGGTACGGTGGCAAAAGACGGATCGTCGTTGGAGAGGATCGAACGTCACGGAACTTGGGGCCACGGAGAAAACGCGCGGGAAGCTTCCACGAGGCACGACTCTCGGTGAATCGCGTTTGTTTTGCAAGCAACCGATCTACCTATCTAGATGGCTCGATACACAGTCGAGGGGATGAGGCATAGAGAATGGCTCGCTCTGCAACCTCCACATTGCCGATGTTAATCCCATTGGCGATTCGATCCTACGGGCCCGTGCGCCCGGTCGATGAGAGTAGCGTGTACCCCGTGTGTGTTCCGGGCAGCCCTCTCTTCAAGCTCTGCATCTCTCTTTCTCTCTGCGAGCACGGAGTTTCAGCAGCGCACGGATGCTCGGTAAATCCTCACTAGCTGCCGTCACGGAGGCTCGAACGAGCGATCCAGGCTAGCCGAGGAGTAAGTACCGACTAGTTTTGCTATCTATAGATATACAACTCGATATGTACCCGTGTGTGTGTGTGTGTGTGCGCGCGCACACACATGCATGTCTTTCGCTACCTCCACATCCTGCGCAGCCTCCTCTCGAATCACTATTCTCCCCTGACTATACACTGACTACGTAACTTGTAGCCTCGGAGAAAGAATAGGCTCCGAGATCCGAGCTCATCGTCTCTCTTCGTTGCGAAACGATCGTCCGCAAGCGATCGTAAGCGTGTTACGCTCTTTTTGTCTTTTCTCCGAGGAACGTTCACTAAGGGCTGCATGTCCGGAGCTATACGTCACAGTAGGATCGAAAGCAACAACCGGAGGAACTATCTGCCCGGCGTTCGGTTCAGACTAACGCGAAGGAACCTCATTAAAGTTTTGTTGGTTGCGCAAGTAGCATCTAGGTACAAAGTCCGTTAGATAGTGTCGAATCATTGTGAACCATGGCGACGAAAATTAGTTCTTGCGAGAGATAACTAGATAGTCCAATGAGACAGGGAAATAAAAGATATTTCGACTTCTCCAGGCTGTGTCTTGTCAGTGGACTGACAGAATTGCTTAGTTTTAGATCCGTGGACATCCTGATGCCATTGTTTTTTCTTTATAAATATATGACTTCGAAATGATAATCGAAAAACAAATCTGCACGGCAACTCCGCTCCCGGGAGCTTTCCATTAGCGATTCCTCCGCATCGTTTTGCTAATGTGACCTATCGGTACTCATTATCGCTACCGTTGTTACGTCGCACTCCCGCACCTTCGAGCATTTTCTATCCATTTTGTTTGTCTTTCGTCCTTTTCTTTTCTCCCGATCGCTCGATTGTACTCTCTGGTTACCTTTCTCTCGTATGCATCCTGAATTCGATTAGTCACACTCGAGGCGCTTGGAAATACGTGCGCTATTCGCGGTACGAAGTCGTCAGTACGATAAGAATGTCGTCCGAGTGAGGGCATTACTCTGCCATGACGCCTGGGGCAACGGGGAGGTGACACGTCACGGATCACGAGCAACGGGTAAACCTTTCTCGTTTAACGATTCAGGATATCGCCAGTCCAACGAGATTTCCTAATCGTATTCGCTCCTACCGGTCTAACAAAAATATTTTCCAACTAAAACCAACTACAAATAGGTCCCAAGCAGTGAGCCCAAAATTTATAGTAGCTCCAACATTGGGTGTCTCATCGGTTAATTATAATATGTTACTTGATTTGACAGTACATATTTTGTAAATAAGTGTTTATTGGTCAGTTCGGACATTCCGAACGCTTTTTTAAAACCATGGATCTTTAGGTTTTCATTTGAGGGCTTCCACCCCGGATTGTTCGAGCGTAGTGAGAGTCGACTTTTGTATGCTTTAATCCGTTCTTTGATGCTCTCCCACATCGTCTTTGTGGATAGCAGTATTTGGGGCAATCAGCCAATAAAATCTACCCATTTCTAGATCTAGTTTCCTTCGCTTGGTTTTTTACTGCCTTTGTCCAGGTTGGCCTGGAGAACTACACTAAACCTACACAACTGGCACCCTAACTAAATATGATGTTAACGTTTGCATGGTTGGAATGCAACGAGAATTCGTTTTTTGCAAAATTCATTCCTTCGATTTTTTATTGACCTGAGTTCTTATCCTGCACACTTAAGCTGTAGATTTCTTATGGGAATCCTATAAAACTGTTGAGCGATTTTTGTAGTTTAAATTTACCAGAAAAAGTTCGGTTTACTGAACATCGTTTTATCATTATACAACAAACGCGGGGTAATTTGAATTTATCTAGTTGGCGACATGATAATATTTCCGAATTTCCAGTGCACCGAAGAAAACAATTTCCCAATCTCACCGGATTTGATTTCAGTGAAGAAAACCGAGTAATATAGATCGTGAAAATAAAAATAAAAGGTGAATATTTACAAGTGGGACTCCAGCTAGAAAAGGGGTTTAGAAATGTTGTACCGAGTCGATGTATTTCAGAGCACTATGTTTGTAATATTTATGTCCGGGGAAGACAATTTCAACCCTTATTTCAACCCCCACACGCTATTTTACCTTTTTAAAGGTATGGAGGAAACAGGTTTGGTGTCATCAAGTGGGTTTGCCATTTGACCCACTCGATTTCACCAAACAAACCCAAGCAAAGAACCCAAACAAACGTATTTCAAAAATCGAATATTTTCCGGAAATATATTTTTTTAAAATAAAATTCCCCATCCCCCATCATAAAAAAAAAAACATATTTTCATATTGCAGAAGAGTCCCGAACACGTGAAAAATATTTGGAGCCGATTAGGGCGGAACCCCTCTTGTAAATATTTACCAAATAAAAAAACGCACTCCCCGCGATTTTAAGCGATTTTGAGGTGATGTGTGTTTACACAAGGCAAGGCAACAACATTGATTAGAACCCATGAAAATTCTCTCAATCGCGTTTCATCATTGTTCCACTGAAATCGATGCGACTGGTACCTCATGAACAAATATATTTCCGTCTGTGAACGTGTATAAAGTGTTCTTACTCACTCGCACCGTCGACCCACAATATACCTCGCCGCATAAGTACTAAAGTAGCTGCATAACCATCCAATTCGGGAAATGCTTACCTGAAACAAAAAAGGAAGGATACGGTTGAAGAACGAGTCACCTGGATCGTTAAATTTCGACGCAAACGATAGTCGTGTATCGAGCGATAATAAGCAAGCGAGAACCGCAATGAAGTACGTAACAATAAAAACAGAAGCGTAAGAGTAATGAGGTGCAACGAGGTCCAAATTTTGGCAATTACAAGCGATACGTGTGTCCACGTCTTTCCGGGAGGAAAAGCGTGACTCTCCGGCCCAGCCAATGCAACAGTACAGCAGAAATGCAGCAGCCGCTTGTGCACAAAGCTAATAATAGCCCGATCGAGGATAGGGTTGCGTTAGGAAGGAAGGGTGGAGATACCGAGCGATAAAAGAGAAATAAAAGAAAAGGCTGCGACAGTAAGGAGGTAAGAAAAGCTCCATCAAAGAGGAGCGCGAAGTTGGCAATGCATAGGGGAGGGACGCTACGTGGCAGGGCGCGCAAAAGGCTCGAACACTCAGCTCCTTTTACCCTCTCCGTCTCTCTCTCTCTTTCTCCTCGCTTATTCCACGAACGTGTCTCCTTCTCGAATCATCGCTTAATCGCAGCTGCGAGCGCGCTGCAAAAGTGTTCCATCCAAGTACTTTTTACGTCGTCGGTTATACGGTTGAATATGTCTCGCGGGGCCGGCACGAACATGGGGAACGGCTTTTTAAGCAGGACAACGACGATTTCAGGAAGAGGCCGATACCATTTCTGGCTCGAAGCAGTCCACACGTACGGACTCGCGGTGTATATACGACGTGAGCTCGCGATCGTCAGGTGGTAACGACGTGCAAAAAAAAGAAGCCAGTCTCGAGATGGAAGTGCTCACACGCTGGAAGAAATTGCAGTAGTTGGTATGACTATTGGAATGATAAACACGAGTTTCTTATTGACTCGATTAATTTATAGTAAATGGCATAGATCGCGGTGTTCGAGTACCGGCAACTTTTTCCCGTCCTTTTCAATGAACGTGGGTTTCCCTATTCTTGCATTTCTCGAGTGGTACGTCAAGTGCACGTAATCAAAGCGTGATTGGCGGTCGCGTTATTCAGATACGACAATTTCTCTATTTCCAACAAGTGCAATGGCTGGATCGCGTCCAGGGGTCAATAATCGGCCAGTGCTCTCGAGGTCCGTAATAAACCGGGCACTTTCGCGATCGGGCAGGTGCACGCACGTGAACGACGTGGTTCCCAAGTGCAGGAGACAAAGCGGCATGGGGGGCTGTGAAAAAGCTGTGCTCACGAAGCGGACAACCTTTCGAAAACTCGCCCGGTATGAGGAAAAAAGTGGCCAAGTCGGCCGTGTCTTCCGACGACGATGGCGAGGATGGCACTGAAGCGACTCGGGAGTGGCGAGCCCGGTTACGTCCGGTCCCGCCATCGAGGCGGTCGATTCACTCGTTGTCGAGAGTCCTCCAGAGAGCAAAAGCACTCCCCTCTGAGGTGGTTCATCTCCGCGGTTTCTTTCGATCGCGCGAGGCTTCTCCGTTAACGAAGGGCGCAGCAGCGCTGATCGGCCGCAGCGCGGACGCGTTGTCGGCGTTCCGCGGTGAGAAAAAGTTGAACGAGGTCTCGAGGTTGGATCGCGACCGAAGCGTGTGGAGTGCGAAGAGCGGAAAAGGATAAAAACGAAAACTGAGGCCGAGAAGCCGTGGAATGGGCGGGAAGAGAATTCGCGATCGGACGAGCGCGACCAAACGAAGAAAGTGAGATGAAGAAAAACGGAGAGAGAGAAAGAGAAATGAAGAATGAAGGAACGGCGTAGGTTGGAACGAAGAGAGCAAGGAACTTCCTCCGATCCAGAGAACGAAACGGCAAAAGAAATCCTTCTCTATTCTCGTTCCTTTGGGGCGGGCGGGGATCGGGAAGACCGCACAAAAGGGGGTGTCTCCCGGGAGTGTAGCCAGGCATCAGGAAGAAGGATAGAGACCAGAAGGAAAAAAGGAGTTCGGAAAGGGGTGAGGCCAGAGACCGGGGCTAATGGGACGCAATTAAACGATTCGTATCAAAGAGCGCCGCAGCATGCGCACGCGGGAATGTCGCGAACTATAAGGGCCGGCGTTATTCGAGAGATCGTGAGGCGCGCTCTCTCGGTCATCGCACGCTCGCGGCTGGTCGCGCGAGCAATGGCGAAGGGAGCAACGACGGCAGCTCTCCTCGTTCTACCCAGGCTTTTGATTCTCGTAGCGTGGTTCGTGGTGCTTTTGCGGTTGTCGCAGCCTGCAAAGCGGCGAATGAACCGGCCATGAGCGAATACATCCAGAGAGAGAGAGAGAGAGAGAGAGAGAGAGGGTGAGAGCGCGCGAAAGAAAAGGGAGAGGGAGCGAGATAACGTTGACCGGCCACAGGCAGGGGCCCTTCTAGAAAAATCTCGGCCACGTCCAATTCCATCTCATTAGCGAGGAAACGGCAGCTGATGCTTGTCTCCGGGGTGAGCGCGCGGGGTTTTGGCGCAAGAAGAAGAAGAAGAAGAAGCCTTCGGTAGCCATGTATGGAACCGGTCTCTCGTGCGGTGCTTCACCAGCGGGAAGAGGAGAGGAATGGAAAAGACCGGGAGACGCGAAGGAGAGCAAGAAGGAGCAAAACCCTATCGCTATATATGACACAAGGTCCAGCTATACAAAGTCCGCGAGGACCTTTCGTATACCGGGTGTCGTTCCCCACCCCTCGTGGAGGCACGTAAGATGGTGGCGAAAGCACCATCGCGTATCTCCGCATTATTTACGGCAGCTTCGTCAGATTCCAGATGCCAAAAATCCGCCTGTTCGATTGAACTTTGGGTTCTTCGGTCAGCGCAGCTTCGCTCTCCTCGCGCTCACGTCCCAGATCTTCTATTCTCTCAAAGTTCCCGTCTCACGTTCGTCTGCTGTAGCCGTATGCAAGCGCATATACGCGATGGCGATTCGCGCGGGTAGATTCGCCGATGATAAGACCTTCCACCACACCTGGTTGAGAGTTGTGCATGGACTGTTCGCGCGCCCGCGGTGCACAACGCCGCAAGGCGATTAATGTGCGAGATTCTAGCGGTTGACTACTCCGCTTGGATTCTGCACAATTCCCTCGGTATACACGCTCGACCGTACCCGTGGACTCGTATGATCGCGATTGTCACGGCTTTACGGATGAGAACGGCTATCGAATTTCCATGGCTCTCGCAGCAAGCCCGGACCCACTCGTATTCCCCTACCGACTCGATCAAACCGTTCCGATATTTTTACGAGACGTATTTATCACCCTCGTCGGACCTTAAACACCCCGTAAGTCATTGAGCGGCTTCCCTTATGCTCGACGGTGGGCACTCGCGGTTGTATCTTCGGCCGTAGGTGAAGGAGCGGGAGTGAGGACTGGCTCGATGGAACATGAACGTACACAGCGCGAAACAAAGCAAGCTCGTTAGGAGTGGAGTCTCTCTGAACGAGTACGCGATCGAGCGCGGAGCTCCTTCTCTCTCTGTTTCTCAGTCTTCTTCTCGATCGCTGAGGCCAGCGAACGAGTGAGCAACATCCTGCTTGGCAAAACGTGTGTCCATGCGGAAGGAGCTCGATGTGTTCCCTGTTAGTCGAGTCTTTCTGCCCCCTGCACGCTCTTGCTGGACCTCAACGAGAATCGCAAGAACCACACGCAGAAGAGCCCACGAAGGGAATAAGCAGATCTCTTGGAAGACCGAGGAGTACGCCCGCGCATGGAGCAACAGAACTCGGTGTGGGCAACGAACGACAGTGGGCAAGCATCGATGGTTTATACTCGGACATGCTTTTGGGATCGTTGCTCGCCACTCGAGAGATCTCATACCGCTTTGGTGCGCTGCTACGTTCGTGTAATTTTTGCAACGAGGAGACCGTGTGCTGTTGCAGTTGCCTTGGATAATTGCCTCCGAGGGAAAGGTCTGGAAAGGAGCCGATGATCGGCCTATGAGTAAGCACCAACTGGATACGAAATTTGGGCCTGTTGTATCCGATTGGAAGGCAATCGTTACTGTGTTATCCCAACTGCCAGCAACCTCCCATAGTCGAAGCGCTCTCACTTGTTACTTCTTTCGGCGATGCTGCTTCCGTTTACAGGATTGCACGGCCAGTGGCCATAAAACGACTCATGCTGCATTCTGGCGCAAGAAAGCGCATTGGCGAGGTCAACAGAAGCGAGTAGTCTTGGTCAACCGATCGTGCCACAGATTCCGAGCTCCCAGAGCCTTTCCTCCGGCATTCGCGCACGCTCTCTTGCCCCTGTGCCGCCTCCACTCAGTTACTAGCCATGGCGATAATGCGAGCACATTCAACACAGCCGCGATCGAGTGTAACGGGAAGAGGAGAGAGGGAGGAGCGAAAAAGCTGCGTGACCGATCGAATCGATATTCATTTCTCGTCTGGTTACTCGTTACTCTCCTCGTGACTCTCCCCGTGAGAACGGTCTTTGTTCTTCGGATGGAAAGAAGCTCGGGGCGTGCGAGTGGTCTCTCGGCAGTGTGAGAAGTATCGCGGATAAAATGCGGGGTGACCGCGGAGGCACGTCATTATCGCGGTGGTACGTTCGAGCTTTATGTTCGCTACGATAAGATCCAGCTGGGTAACTTCTCCCCCTTGTTAAAAGTCCATAAATGTAATATAATTATTTGACATCGGGAGCAGTGGCTTCGACGATCGCCCTTGTCGAGGCCCGTTGATTGGGTGACCGCTTAGACGGACACTGGCTTGCACGAGCTGAGTTTCTTAAAACGACGTGTAAAGATGGCGTTGAAGTTGATGATATCGTTTATTTATTCTTTATTATTCTTCGGTTGCGTGTATATACAGTCTGTCGATGTGGCTTTTATTGAAGAACATGTGTGATAGGATCCCAAGTGATCAATTATCATATGATTTATCTTACGTTTATAGTTGGCTTACATGGTTTGTCGTTCCTGACTAGCACGTGCGTTTTATTGTTCGATGTTTAGAGACTCTAAGTAGTGGAGCCACGGAATGAAACTTTATTTACAGATGGTATGATTACTAGGTGTTTGCACATAACTAGGCTTTGCTCTAACACTCAGTTTTGGGGTCTTGGGACCTCGCTATCAATTCCGGTTACACTCAGAAAAAAGATTTATTAAGGACAAAGAATTTTGTCTCCCGGCGAATAAGTTTTCTTATTCGTATGTCGGCCTACTACGATTGTATTAACAGCTAAGAACATTTTTTATTTAACTTTATGTTTAAGATTTACTAAGAATTTTTCTTAACATCTAATAGGATATATAAATTAGAAGAAATAGGTCTTTTATATCCGACAAATAGAGTTTTTCTTAACATCTAATAGGATTCTTCATAATCCCCCAGCTGGTTTTCTTCGAGGAATTGTGTTATTTCGTCCGTCATTATTTTTTCACTTGATCGTTTTTTTTCTCACTTAATATTCTTACTTACACTCAAATCATTCCTCACTGTCGAGTTTCTCACTTCCGAAACGCAACACTGACACTTGTGCCAAAAGCATTGGCATAGGAAGAAGCTACATGGTAAGCGTATGCGTGAGCTACATCTGACGAGCGGCCTGCTGTCGGGCCCGTCGCGTTGAAGGGCAAAGTGCGCATGCGCGCATTAGTATCATAGTCGCGAAATAAGAGGTTTTCGTGATTGGAAAGTAGTATTTATTTGATTTGAGGAAATTTTTATTTAAATTTTCTATTTTAAATATGGCTTTTAATTGATGTGAAAAATCGGCACGTAAAGAAACATATTTAGTGACGCCGAATAAATTCTGTAGTTACAATCACATAAAAACTGTCTCCATACGAGTAAACGTTTATTAATTTCTAAGAAATTATGTTCTAATGTGCCTATTTATTGAAACATAATAAAGCTTTTTTCTGAGTGTAGATTATTGTACCACGTTGCTAGTTTTTTTAAAGATATGCTGCGAAGTTATTTTTGGCTGTTTGAGCAAATATTATCCCGTTCAGCATTTCATATAGTGCTTCCGTTGGGAAGCTTCTTAGTAAATTACTAACTTGATTAAGGGGCTATACCAGTGTCACTTTAAAAAAATCAGTCTTTTTTGCCTTTTTCGACAGTTTATACTTTCAAGAATATGAAATGAGATTTTTCAAATTTGCTGACATTGTAATTCAAAGAGCAATTATCCGATTGACTTAAAATTTGAACTGAGTACTCTTGAATATATTTACTCTACAATGACGTAGGATTTTTTTTATTGGATGAAAATTGACGATTTGGCATTGAAAAAAACGACCATTTTATAGCCAAGAAAACAGGCTTTTTTCATAACTACGCCGTTTCGTTAGATTTTGATATTTTTCGAAAATCCTACATCATTGTACAGGAAATATCTTCCAGTTTAACGACATTTTTTCCGTTTTCGTTTTCAGCTACTCAATCAGCCGGAATCATGTCAGCAGTGGAGGAACTTTTTTTTGGCACCTCCGAAGGCAGCGCAAAAGTCGCTTGGATCTCAATGTTTTTCTATGAAAAAATTATGTAATATAGGTCAAATATAGCCAAATATATTCTTAATTTTCCGAAACATTTAATTGAGTACTTTTCTTCCGAAAATCACCCAAATTTTTATCGTTCACACTGGTATAGCCCCTTAAGTTATTGTCGCTACGGTGAGAGTAGACAGCTTAATCCATAGTCTAGTATAGATCAAGTGCAAGCTCTAATAAGTTTGTATGTTATATTTTCATTCATTTCACTGCTCCAGCCCAAAATTCCAGACATTATATATATTGTTTTGCGTGCTTTATTTATTATGGATTCGGTATGGCGTGCAAATTTCAAAGTACAGCGCACGTCCATGTCTACGTAACGGATACTGTCGCGCAATGGGATGTGTTCATTGCCGATTCTGATAGACCGTTGTCACTATTTGTCCCACAACCATTGCTTGAATTTTAGCATTAAAGCTTGCATTGTTGTAATGCAACGAAAATGAATTCTTTTTAATTGTTACATTTTTTCGAGAGCTAACTATTCGTATTGGAGATTCGCGACCTAATTTTGAAAAAAAAGCTTGGGATAATGAGAGAAATAAAGAAATGAAAAATGAAAAAGATCGTTGCATTACAACGATGCCAATTTCAACGTCCTGTGTGAAAGAACATTCGAATATTAAAAATTAATAATATCATTATTTAACATTGACGGGTGTTTTTAAATAGAGAATATGCAATCTAAGTAAGGTTGTTGCAAATTGAGAAAATGTTGAATAAAAATGTATTATGTTTGTCCCGACTCATCAAATTTCCCAAAAGTAACTTTGATGATCGCACGTATTCAAAGAAAATCACTTTATTACTCTTCCGTCGTCGTGTTCATTCATCTCCATTGAGATTCGCATTTTAATGTGAATCGATCGTCGAAAAGATTAGCCATCAGAGCGAATAAAAAGGGGGGGGGGGGGGGTGGAAAGCAACTTGATTAAATGAAAAACCCGTTCACACGTTCTTATGCGTTTCGTGTGTACATGACGATGTTAAAGGAGCGACTTCACGGATGGCTAGAGATAACGAGATCTATACACTCGATTTTATCTCGTTACGAGACGGCAATTTCCAGATAATTATTAATCGTCGATATACATTTTAATGAAGATACGAGCGCATAGCTCGAAGCGTGTCTGTATCGGGTTTGTGTAGGGTACCTATAAGGATAATATATGCTCAGAGAAATGTGCTACGTGTAGGAGATTTAAGCACGTATACAATTTTTACCTCAACTGTCGCACGTACCGTCATTAACTACACCACGCTGCATCAACATCCACGTGAGATTACAAACGACGCAATTAAATTTGGAACGCATGGATTTTATAAATATAAAAAGGGAAAATATGTGAGAGTGGCCGATGTAAAGACTACATCAAGATCTATTAAAAGTGATAATTAAATCGTTCAAAATAGAATTTAAAAGTTGAACATTTCTTCCAAGTGTTAAGGGGTCTTCGTATGCTTGAACCGCAAACTTGCGGTTTGTGTAATTTATGAAAACAAAATAAAAGGACTATAAGGTTAGAGTCACTTAAGTAAAACAAATACATCAAAATCCATCAAAATTATTACCAAAATTAGGCAAAATAGAATAGAATATATATTATACTATAAAAATAGAAAGAGTATTTCATCATTGACAAAGAAAATATTAACATCCAACATACCGATAACGATTCTGTCGTTGTGTTGCTTTCACGATTTCATAGATCAAGTAGCTAAAAGTTGAGCCACTTTCTGTGCGTATAATTATTCAAAAAATTGTAGGTCAGCTTGGGGGCATAATTTTTAGTTGAGTTTCGAATGAGAAAATATAACATTGTCAATATGCAAACAAACATTTTGAAACTTTCGAAATTTGCGTAAAATCACTTCTTAATAAAAAGAAATCTTGAAATAATTCGTCGATTTATTGAAGATCATTCTCATTAATGCTACATCAACTTTACATAAAATTTTCAAACTTTAAAAACTTCCATAGCCGATTATTTTGACGGTGTTAAGATTTTCAAAGTTTTCGTCTTTCGAGTTAAATTCTTTCGGGGTAGTATTCTTTCGGAGTTTTGATTTTTCATGGTCGAATTTGTTCAGAGTTTTGATTTATCCTTCACGATTTATTGTGAACATATAATGTAAGGATGTTTAGCTATCGATGCTTATCGATATTCTTATGTTCGGAACTTCCCCCTATACAAACCTTCGCCATTCACGAACTCGGATTTCCAACACTACAATTTTTCGGAACTGTGGACTCTCTAATTATGGGAAGTTGATACTTGTTTTACGCGCTGTGTTTTCACGTCGACGCTTAATCAGTCGGTCCCATGATTATTGTCATGTAATTCCTTAGTGTACTATATTTTTCGTTTATATGATAATTCTGATTACAACATTTTGGGATTTTAAATTTCCATAATTATTGAGTATAGCCAATAAATTCGGAATTTTGAGCGTTCTGATCCTTCAAAGTTTGCAATTGCAACCCGGCCCCAGATCACAGTATGGAGACTCCGCATCCCTCAGCACGATCTCCCCAAGCTGCCAAAGTGATGCCCATCATGTATGCAGCCCTTATTTATGTAAGCTCCGATGCAACGTCCTCGAAAAGTCTTAAGCAAGAAACGTCATCGCCGCACGTAAGCATCCACATACGTGCATTGGCCAAAGTATTTGTGGCCATCAAGCCCGAAGCGTATTAGGGAACGAGCCATCGAGTTATATACGACGTGCACATAAGCGAGCGTATGTGCCCGCAAGGAATGTCTCGCGGAATGGCTTTAGTTTCCGCGTCACGTTGCGGCAGTTTGAGATCGTACGAGGCGTCCCTCGTCTTCGCGATGGGGACATATTCGATATGAAATATGAAGTTGGACAACGTTAGGCTGCTTATTGGCTTTTCTGGTAGGCCCGCGAGTTTCGCTCGTACCGCTCCAACGCCATCTTTAAAAATATGATATGCATACGAGACATGTCTTTCGTACAAACGTTTTTCAGGCTTGCCTTCCCGAACGAGCTCGTATATAACTTTCGTGCATTAGAATACGTGTACAATGACGTGTTACACAATGATACGAGAAATTCGTGCATCACGATAGCTCCATTTCGTTTTCGCCTCGCTTCAACTCGAAGCTCCGCCTTTTTGCCATATAAAATGGTGAGAGAGATGGGGGGGGGGTGAGCAACGGGGGCGAGATTTTCTTTAGTATCGGCAAAGGAAGACGATGAAGTCTGCACGAAGTGCACTGTGGAGAGAAGATCGAGCACCAAACGCAGTACACGCTGCTGGTTCCAATCCCACGCACTCGCAAAGCAACCAGGGCGGTTTATCCACACGGCGGGTGGTGAGTTGCGATATATGGCGTTTGATATGGCGAAGTTTCATCCATATGTACATATACATATGGATACTTGTAAATTCGTCTCTCTCCCTCTTGATGAAGCCCCGAAGACTGAATGATTGGCTTATTAATGCCGATCGCTTCATTAATGTTCGCGCACTTTTTTTTCTACCCGTATATGGGGTTCTCCACCCGAACATAGAGTTTGTCCATGAAAGATCAAACATTCCAGGCATCGTAGGTATACACATATCTTTCATTCTTCATCTTTTTGTCCTTTCATCTCTATCCCCCTCTCTTTCTGTCTCCTCCCTATGTTTCTGCTCGCCTACTACTTCGCGGTCATGCTGCCTCAACGTGAGCACGTCCAAATATTTTGCAGGTTTATTTCTCGATCACCAGGGAAAGAGAACGAGCCCAATACTCACGTTCGTCAATAAAGTGCGTGCAGGATCGCAGAAAGAATATACATATACGTTCAGAAGGATTATTGAGAGGGGGAGAGTCTGAATTGTGCCAACCCAAAGGAAAAAACCAATCGTGCACGTTTTCCTCAAATGTTCGACGTGTCTGAGACTCGTTCTATCTAGGGAAAAAATGATATATCCTCGCAAAAACGATTTCCAGAATCTTGACCATAATCATTAATGCGAATGAACTCTCAAGGTTGAACCCCTCAGACGATTAGTCCGAGGGGCGAGCGACGAACGATAAAAAATACATCAATTCACCAAAAAAAATCCCAAAACCGCATTCAGTGATAAACAAATTTATGGAATTATTCCAAACCTAAATATGGCACGATAATCAAATAGTAATTTGGAAAAGAATAATTTCCCGTGCCCTTCGCTCAAATAAAATAGAATCACCAGTCTACTCTCAATGGTTTTGAAGTTTGCATCGTTACGATGTTTTTTTTAATTTCCTCATTTTTAGTCTTTTACGAAAATTTTTTTTCAGATTTAAATTCTAGATCTCTAAATACGTGAATTGAAAAATGATTGAAGGATTTTCGTAACGAATATTTGCGAAAAGAAATGCGAGGAATCGAAAAATAATTCCCTTGATTGCATTCCAACGATGCAAACTTCAATCTAATCACTCTTTACACATTTCCGAGTGTGCAATTTCGGGATATTAAATGTACTAAATGCATAGAATTTTTCATAAATCCAAAATAAACGGAAATACTCAACTCAGAGTTCTGCCTCAATTTTTTTTTCATAAAATGTCAATACCTGAGATTCTGAAATGATTTTTTTTTTGAAGGAGACATTTCGTCTATACATGGAATTGGACCTACACCTACCTATCTTCCTACTGCCTATGCTACACACGCTACCCCTACGTTATCGACTGCTGGTAGCATCTTGATCGCAGATATGGCATAACAGACAAAAGTAATTCTTATGATTATTTGTTGTATCACATAAACTATATCAGTTAGTTAATGTCATTGTTATAATTAGAGTTTTATCGAATATCATGCTATAGATTTCTTAAACATAACCTAATATATATATACACAATGCCGGTCTCTCTCTCTCTCTCTCTCTCTCTCTCTCTTTCTGAACAGAGAAAAAGATTTTGACTCGACAATGTATTTTTGATCGTCATATTAGAACTAACAAGCCCTGATTTAAGGGGTTACCCCCACTTGCGATTTTGAAAAAATCGATTTTTTTTTATTGCATTTTTTTGAAGTATAAGTACCGGGCCCATACTTCTGTATGGGCCCGAAATAGATGACTCTATGTAAGTTTACAAAAAAAAATATTTTCTTCGTGTAAACTGAAATTGAAACTTTAAACGCATTTTTCTCAAAATGGCATTTCTGAAGTCGGTGACCAAGATTACTCGAACATTAATGAACCGATCTTCTTGAAATTTTGCAGGCTTATTTAATACATAAGAATGTAGTCTTTAATCGTTCGATTTTTTTTTTTCGAAAAAAAAAAATGGCCGTTTTATAGCCAAAAAACGGCCGTTTTTTTCGTTAAAATCGAACCATTAACTTTGACTGTCCGCCATTTTGTGAAAAATGAATATTTTTTAAAATCCTTCGATTAAAGACTAGTTTATACTTATATTTGACTAAATCCATCCGCATTTTTTTTTTCAGATGATCCACTTCGCCGCAATGTTGGTCACCGCAAACCGTGTATATAAAAGCATTATTTCATTGTCGGCCATTTGCCACTAAACAATGTAATATTTTTCAATAAAAAAATTACTGAAAGTTCTTCAAGATGTGTTCTTTAAAATGGTATATTGATCGATTAAAAAAGTTTTGTAGTTTTCTTTAAAAAAATTCATGAAAAAAGCCGTTTTTGCGCTACAAGTGGGGGTAACGCCTTAATTAAAATAGGTATTCAGTATCTTGAAATTGACATATCCTGTTAGTATTAAGTATTCTAAAATTGACACGTAAATTTTACTATACTGCGTGCAGATCCACTGTTTGCAAATACGCAACAAATGTGTTTAACTTTCCTGTAACACACGTAAATGCATTGTTAAAGAAAATTTTGATATCTGAACGTGTTAATGTTAATTAAGTATTTTATTTATATTATTTAATGACACCAAATACACCAAATGTATTTAAATTTCCTGAAATACCCATAATCACGTTGTTTTAAGTTACACATGACATTTACACGTGTTAATACCTAGAATTACACACCTTGCGTGTACCAAATGACACACATGGATTTGCAGTCCGGGCCTCATTCCGCTCCCGTCCCACTATGCTTTTCCTCAGATGAGAGCGAAAAAGGTGAAGCGAATCCGAATGGATGCGCATCGACACTGAATTCTCATAAACGTCCCCATCTCGAACGATTATGCTGATCAGTTCGAAACCTGCTGAAGGTGCGAAAAGGCGGGATATGTGAGGCATAATACTTGGATGTCGTTATCATCAGCAGCCCCAATCTCCACCGCCCCTTGTACACAGGCCCAAGCTCCCGAGAGAAAAAGAAGAGATCGGCGGTTTTGGGCCCGGACGAGGACGAGTGTGTGTGTAAGACCGGAAAAAATGAACAGACCCTCATAGTATGTGTGCTGGTGTGTATAAGTCCGAGCACGTTCGACCATAAAGAGTATGCGATCCGCGAGGGATCCTTCATAAGCGCGGCAAATCGCATAACTTCCCTTCGCGGTTTTAAAAGAGCATCTCCCCCTCCCCTCTTTATCGCGAGAGAGAAAGAGAGAGAATCCGCGTCGAAGAGTCGGCGGAGAGACGAGGCAGGCGCATGGCAGACCAGCGCAGGATAAAAAGAAATATGGAGGGTGATCGGCCTCTCGGTCTTATTCTTCTCTCCCTGCTCGCGGTCCTCCCAACGAATCCTCTCACTCTTGCTCTCGCGTGACTTTTCTCTCGCTCTCTTCTCGTGCTGCCTCCGATGGATGGAGTCATGTGAGGAGAGCGCACCTCCTCGTGCGTGCCAAAGCGAGGAAAGCGGCGTAAAGGGAAAGAGCGGGGCAATCTTCAAAGACCTACGCGATATAGAGGAAAGATGAAGAAGGAACGAGGAGGTAAAAGGGCGAGACGGTATATGAGAAAGAGAAAGTGCGATGATAGGAGACGGGAGAGAAAGAAAGAGAGAGAGAGAGAGAGAGAGAGAGAGAGAGAGAGAGAGAGAGAGAGAGAGAGAGAGAGAGAGAGAGAGACTAAGAGAGGTTTTCTTATACGGACATAGCTCTTTCGAGTTCCACGCTCTCTCCCTCTCGTTCTCTTTTGCCAGGACGAGTTTATGCGATTTTTACACTCGATCTGATTTTTTGGCGGCGCGCGGCTCTTTCTCTCTCTTTCCCACTCTCGCATTTCAAATACACGCCAATACATGCAAATGTACATACATACATACATAGATTTATTTGTGTGTGTGTGCGTGTGTGTGTGTACAGAAAGGGCAGTTCGCTCTTGCTCAGGACTCAGGACAGATATATGTGCCCACGGGGTACAAGAGAGCCCTCTGGTCGCGCGTATAAAGACATCGAGCCGAAGCCAACGAGAATTCCTCATCCCATACTTGTATTGCTCTCTTCTTCACTCTTGTCTCGCTCTCTTTCTCTCTATTTCTCTCTGTCTCTATCTCTATATCTCTCTCTCTATCTCTATATCTCTCTCTCTTTCTCTCTCTATTCCCTCTCCGGCTTTCTCGTCTCTCGATCGCGAATGACACACACGCACATTGCTCTTGTGCTCCTGACTTGCTAAGTTCGTTCTTGTTCTCTTTCGCATGTTGTGGTACGTATAATGTATACAATCCTATTCGCCTGCACATTCTTTGTTCATCCCTTTCTTCATCTTCTTCAGCCTCAGCACCGTCTTCCTCTTCATCTTCGTCTGCATCCTTATCTTCGTCGTCCTCTTCATTTTCGTCCGCAGCGTTGTTCTCTTCCTCATCTTCGTCCTCTCGCACAGCGTGGTGATCGCGCGTTCACCGCGCCACCATACTTGGTTACAAGTCGAAAGGTCTCTCCGGAGCTCTCTCTCTCTCTTTCTCTTGGTCTATCCTCCTGTTTAGTCGAGAGGAAGTCTTTGCTCTGGCGAATTTAAAAAAATCGTCCATGGAAGGATGCTGCGGGCCGAGTGAGTGGTCCAAGCTTTACACATGGCAAGTCCGATGTGAAAAGAAGAGATGGAGATGGGATGGAGAAAAGAAGAAGATGAAGAAGAAGAAGCGGAGGCAAAGAGCCTCGCCCATAACCGGTTCATCTCTTCTCTCTCTCTCTCTCTCTCTCTCTCTCTCTCTCTCTCTCTCTCTCTCTCTCTCTCTCTCTTTCTCTCTCTCTCTCCTTCTCTCCCTTTCTCCGTCGGTGTGTCCTCGTCACTTCGAGGCTCCCTCGCTCTTCCGTTCTCTCTCAGCCAACCCGATCGTACCACTGCTGATCCTCCTGCTGGTTTGTCCGGACGAGCTCTCCTCCGAGTCGAGCCTACGTACACGCATACGGATGTATACTGCGTTGGCCCTTATGGACACCGATGGAGCGTCGGGGCCTCCTCGTCGCTCTATTACCCAGGAAATGCCCGTGATAATGAACTTCCCCAGAGATTGCAGCGAATTCCAGCTTCATTGTGCACCTTCGGTCATCCCGGACACGTCGACAACCTCGGCGACGATAGGTCCATAATGGCGAGAGAGGAATGATAGTGCTGACATCTCGGTGCCTCGTTGTCCGATAGGGCGAGTCTGCCTTAGCGGCGAAGCGGCTTCAAATGAGGAATCCAATGAGGATTCCGGAAAAACCACTTGACTGTTCATCGTGGCCCAAATCCACCAAAACGGTTGGGCGATTTAAAAACGAATTATCATTGCGTTTCAACGATGTCAGCATTGGCGCTTCCTCAGCTTCATCCCCGCACTATTGGGATGTTGAATAAGTTCTCGCTGTTTTTTCGTGAAAATGAATGCTTTGTTTAAAAAAATCCTTCCTAATGTTTTCAAAAGTATGGAAACTGTTGTGTGATCAACTCCTAATGATTCTGCAAGTTCAGCTAGCGTCTGACATGAGTCGTCATGAAGTAATGGCTCCAATTCAACACGTCTACCAGGTGTAGGAGTATGAAACCGAATTTTTTTGTAAAAATTACACGCCTGTTGTTTGAAAATGATAAAAAAAGAATGGAGACGGCTTTCTGCGTCACATTCAATTGATCCGCGAGTTCTTGTTGACTTTGAGTATCATCTTCATCCAATAAGACTTGCAATTCGTTGTCTGCGAACTTTTTCGGTGATTTCCCACACTCTTCGTTTCTCACGTCAAAATCACCACTTTTGATTTTTTTTGAACCACTTAAAACACTGTGTTTTACCAAGAGCATGTTCACCGCGATCTTCGACAAGCATTCATGCGATTCTGCAGCAGTTTTCTTCAAATGATAACAGAAAACCAATGCTGTCCGCAAATCGTAGTTCGTAGGCAGAAAACTCGATATTTTTAAGGTTATAGAAAAATACACCGGTGTAGGGAACTTGGGTTGTTGTGTGTTAAAAATCTTCGTCAGCTGTTAGAGGGAGATGATGGTGCTGCAGAAGCGGTCGTACGGTCGTACGGCTAGCACCATCTATAGGGAAATTCCGGTTTCATACTTCTACACCTGGTAAAACATTACTTTTGAAGCGCCTGAGCCAATCTCTACATGTTGTTTCCGACAGAGCATGGTCGCCGTAAGTATCAACAAGAATACGGCGTACTTCGCTGCACATTCGTTTTTTTAATAAAGTAGTGCACTAAATTTTCCCGCACATACTGGTTTTTTGGCACGAAATTTAACATGTTCAGTACTATGAGAAAAAAAAAAGTTGTTTACACTTCGACGAAATGACATACACTGAATTCCAAGCTTGCTTATAGGACTTCTTCATAGATGCGTTACCATCTGACTACACGCACGCAGTTCTGGTGACACCATATGTTGGAAAACAGCGAGAACTTATTCAACGTCCTAATACTTCGCCTAATAAGATCATCGCGAACCGTTCTCCAGGCCAATCGGCATGTTCGACTCCAAGCGTTCCCTTCTTTTTGCTTTCGCAATGACACCCATTGGGTTCTTCGCGCCCGGGACGATTTTGGACTGCTTCGTCAGATTTGGTCCCATCACCCGTAGGCATTCTCTTCCTCTCCCTGGAGTCCTCGTTACTCCTGCTCCTTCTGCTCCACCTACTGACGCATGCACGAGCTTGGCGACAGAAAAGGAAGAGCGCACAGCGCCTTATTCTTCGCCTTTCTTGTCCCATCGTCGTCTAGATGGTACACAATCGCGGCACGACTACCAGAACAACGTATTCGCGGGGAGAGCACGATCGGGACGAATCTCACGGACGGTTGTCTACCACATGCACCTATATACAGGTGTGCGCGTGTATGTGGCATTGTGGTATCGTAATACTCTTTGTACATGTATATATGTACGTATATGTATATATGCAGTATATGCGCGTGCAGCACGCCGCTCTCAGTCCAAGCGGAACAAGAGTAAGTGCGAGTGGGAAGAGAGAGAGAGAGAGAGGGGGGGATATAGAGTCAAAGGGGAGTGCAAAAGCGAGGCAAAGAGTTAAAGAAGAACGCTGGAACAGCGTCCACTCATCACGCGGCGTGTAGCCGCCTTTACATAAGCGACCATGCCGCCCGGCGGCGAGACCGAACGCTTTTACAACTCAATGCGCCCCGAGAGCTCACAAGCCCAAAGAGAATGAGCCACGGAGAGAGAAGCCCTCTTTCCCTCTGCAATCTCTTCCTCTCTTCCTCTTTTGCTGTCTCGCCCCCTCTCTTTCCCTCTTTCTCACTCTCCCTGTATTTCTCGTTCTCTATCGTTCCTCTGCACTCGCGAATCCCTGTGGCCCTTGAAAACCCCCATGAATACGTTCGCTGTAAGCGAGACTCTGCGAAACATCGAGCTTTGTATATGTGTATCGTGTATACTCGATGCAGCTTCATTCTTCGTGCATTTATATATTCACGCGATGTTTGCGCTCATTCACGTTTCGCATGATGTACAAGCTATACGCACGTGAATATTTACTCGCCATGGAATACGTCTGTATGTATGTGTGTGTGTATACAGGGTGTCCTGTTATGAAAGGATAATCCTGCAACTGTCGATAAGTCAGATCATGTCCTACTATGTGCTGGAATTTCAGTTTAGTAAGTCTCACGTTTTTCGAGATTTTGGGCTTTTTTCGAAAAAAAAAATCATCAGGTTATCAAAGTTAGATGTTTGAATGAGTTTGTACGAAAATTCTGCATAAGTTCTTTTCCTCTCTTTTCTAAAGTTTCCTTAACATTTAAGGTTAAAAAAAAAGACTTTTCTAGATATAACAAATAACTAACAAATAACAAATAATAATAAAAAACCGGATAAAAAAAGTTATCATTTGTAGAAATAGCATGCGAAAAGCCAAAGCAGATGATTTTTATCTCGAAAACTGTGGGACTTTTACAAACTGAAATTCCAGCATATGGTAAGACATGATCTGACCTATCGACAGTTGCAGAATTATCCATTCAAATAAGGACACCCTGTGTCTTTATGTGTATCCCACTATATATATATATATATATATATATATATATATATATGCACACACGCACATAAATATATAGTCGCACTTAGATTATCCGAACCTCAATCATCCGAACCCTCAATTATCGAAACCGTGATTTGGTTTACCCGAACGCTCAGTTATCGGAACAGTGGCGCGAAATATACATTGTTGCGCGAAATATACGCTGCGGTCTTGCAAAAACTGCACGGTTTCGAACGCGCTCGGGCGGGTATTTCTACTTCCAGTGTTAGTCCGATTGCCCAATCGCTTCTACCGGCAATTGTGATTTGTTCCTTGCACCGCGCACAGATAAATGTGAATTATTGCAAATTGTCTACATTTACGATTTACGGTTTATTTCCCGTAGCCTGTTTTATTTCAGCTTCGAGGCCTCCGCTTCTTAAGGAGTGAGGCTACTGTGGAAAATTATGATCTTCTAGTTTGCGTCGTTTGAATACAATGAGAATTCATTTTTGTTGTCAATTGTATACATTTTTCCTTAGCCGATTTAGGTTGTGAAAATCGCTCAAACGCTTTTCACGTATTCTTTTTAGAGATCAAGTAACTCAATTTGCAAAAAAGCCCTTTGATGATGGTAAAAATAACGGAATAAAAATGAAGAAAAATATCGTTGCATTCCAACAATGCAAACTTCGTCGTGAACATTTTCAAGAAATCCATAATCGCTTGAGACAACTGAAATTGAAGAGGAAACTCCAACATACGGTGCAGAAATCGCAGATTGAAGGTAAACTTACGATTACAACTAGGGAACTGCTAGTAAAACTTTAAACGCGTTTTTCTCGAAACTATGTTTTTCACAGCGGTCTACATGATTTCTCAACATCTTATGAACGGATTGACTTGAAATTCGGTACACTTATTCTGTTGAATAGTAGTTTAGTCTTGACGGACATTCTTCTTCTCAACTTCTTTTCGTCATTAGTTGTTAACAATAATGTCATTTTTACTAAAAAAATCGGAAAAAAATCATTTTTGTTGTCGATTGAAATACGATAACTAAAAAAGCTCGGTCAAGTCCCAGCCAATATTATTAACTTTGAGAAAACGACTCTTTTTTTTGTTCCAGATCAATCGGGTGGCCAAAATCAGGTACTCCGTTGAGCCACTCACGTTAAAAGGTCTTTCGTCAGATTGTTCATAACTTTTTCAATTATTAATATTTAAAAATGAAATTTGGTACACAACTTTATTAATGTACAGACAAATAAATCTCGAAACAATTTTTCAACCATATTACTTATTTCTTTTTTTTTAATCATCCGGATTTTTTAATCTCTCAGCAGCCGAACCTCTTAAGGGGTCATACCAGTGTGACGCTTTCAAAAAATCGATTTTTTTTTACTTTTCCGACTGTTTGCACTTTCAAGAATTTCATTATCATTTAAATCATTTATATTAATATCATTTTGCAAAAATCGATAATTAAATCTTTAAACGTGTTTTTCTCGAAATGAGATTTTTCAAATTTGCAGACATTGTAACTCAAAGAGCAATTATCCGATTGACTTGAAATTTTAACTGAGTACTCTTGAATATATTTACTCTACAATGACGTAGGTTATTTTTGATTGGATGAAACTTGACGATTTGGCATTGAAAAAAACGACCATTTTATAGGCAAGAAAACAGACTTTTTTCATAACTACGCCATTTTGTTAATTTTGATATTTTTCGAAAATCCTACGTCATTGTACAGGAAATACCTTCCAGTTTAACGATATTTTCTCCTTTTTCGGTGTCAGCTACTCAATCGGCCGGAATCATGTCAGCAGTGGAGGAACTTTTTTTGGCGCCTCCGAACGCAGCGCATAAGTCGCTTGGATCTCAATATTTTTCTATGAAAAAATGATGTAATATAGGTTAAATATAGCCAAATATATTCTTTATTTTCCAAAACATTTAATTGAGTACTTTTCTTCCAAAAAATGCCCGAAAATCACCCAAATTTTCAGCGTTCACACTTGTATAGCCCCTTAAGTGTAAACGCAACGTTCTTGCGTTACGGACAAAACTGGGAATTCTGTCAACGCTAGACAAGCTTCGTGATTTTGGACAAGTCACCATCTCCGATGTAAAGTCGGTTTGAAAGACTGGAGGTTCTTTTGGATTCATCACTGGCCAGGTACCAGCGTAAAAGACGCTTAAACCGGGACAAACTTCCGCGTTTTTTTCTTGTGAAGAACAAAAAGAGAGAATGGCACGCCGGTATAGGATATGCGAAAATCTTGGAGGAACATTCAATTTCCTTGGAGGACACGGGTTTTTCGCAAGCTGTGACACGATTGGACGTACGAGAGAGGGCGAAAGAATCGATTGTCTCCTGTGCAAAGTATATTCGAGGGGATATACACACGCGTATACGAGCGGGGGAGATCGAGACGGGGCTGTCCTGGTTATCCTGGGCGGTTTCCCAAATTGATTTCCCGAGTGCTCACCCTGTGCGCCCCCGAAGACCGCACGTAACCTCGGGAAGAAAAAAAAAACAACGGACAGACCGTACGTGTTCCATTTCGGGGTGGCCAAGTCGGCGTGGGGGAGATATATAAAAAAAAAAAAGAATAAAGACGGAGATAGAAAATTCTCATCCGGAGAAAGAATCCCTCGAATCTATCACACGCCCACTTTTCGCGATCCTGCGGAACGATTTTCCCCATCACTGATGCTTTTCCTCGTTCATGTGCAGCCACGCTTTTTCGCTACCTATGCCGTCTTTTTTGGTGCTCTCGTTCATTATTGTCAATTGAGCTTATCTCAAGATTTCATTCTTAGGAAAAAGACAGTAGACTGTACAAGCTGAGGCGATAACTCTTAACACTGCGAATATTTCTGAATCTATAAAGTAAACGATATTTTTTTACAGGTTTTTTTAGTTTCTAAATTTCCAGTTTTGCAAATATTCCAGGGAGAGTGTGGTCAAGTGAAGAACTTTTTTTTAAAGATCAAATACATAAAACGTTAAATGTTAAAATATAAAATAAAAAAACCGATATTCGAAAAATAATTTAAACACTCTAAAGTAAAAAAAAGATGGTAAAAGCAAATACAAAACGTGCTCTCTATTATAGACAGGAATTTTTATGTCGATATTCTTTTTAGATTTTTTTTTAGTTTCCAAATTTCCAGTTTTGCAAATATTCCAGGGAGATTGTGGTCAAATAAGCAACAATTTTTTTAAAGATTGAATGAATAAAACGTGAAATATCAAAATATAAAATTAAAAAAGAATTGAATTTCGAATAATAATTTCAACATTCTATGATAGAAAAAAATTATAAAAGCAAATACAGAAAGTGTTCTTCATTATAAACAGAATTTGTTATGTCGGTGCCAATAAATAAAAAATAAATATAAAAACTTATCTAGAATAATAATCGTGTGGTTATGTATCGACAAATCGAATGCAAATGAATAGAGTTTTAGAGTAAATTAATGTTTAGTTTTTGAAATTTTCGATATTTGGCACTGACATACATTTTTTTGTACATAATGAAATTTTGTACATAAATAAATATTAAAAATATACAAAAAATTTTATTTTTATACTTTTCTTTTTTTTCAAGCCGGTTTCATATTTCGTAATTCTTGAAAAAAGTGAAATCTGTAAAAATTCCAAGGAATTTTCAAAGTTCCCTGACTTTTTCCTGATTATTCCAGGTGGGAAGAAATTCCCCGAGTTTTCCCGGTTTTCCCTGTTTTCCATATGCGTAACAGCCATGAAAGATCTCAAGGTCACCTTGACGTTTTTAAATAAAATTACTATTTCTTTTAGTATTCGCCGGCAGAACCTCAAAAAAATGTTTAAAACGTAGAATTCGCATTCATTGATCAATATTGGATATTAAAAACTCGATGAAAACAGTTGTTTCAAGTTTTTAGTTGCACGATACTAAATAGATTTTCGGGATCTCATATTATCAACTTGTCCATTGGTATCGCAATATTTTCACAATTTTTAAAACGTCGATCGGTATTCTAACGAGTTAAATTGTTCTAAAAATGAATACATTTGGCACGATTAATTGGATTTCAGGTAGTAAAAGTGCACATGTGTTTTTTGACGATGAATAACGTGAATACAACATTTACATTTATAAAAATTGCGAATATTACAAAAATGTAAGAGCTATGAAACGTGAAAAATTTACATTTTCATTATTGCCAATATTACATAGATATAACAGCTATAGACCGTCCTTTCGAATGGTGCTGAAGTGTGGAATGTTAGAACACGAAGAAAATTGTTCACGATTTTCTGCATTACTTAATTTTTATTATTTGAAATATGTTTGTGCAGATTTTGGGTAGAAATTTTAAATGAGTATCCTCGACACTGTTTCATTAATTTCTATAATTTGAATGTGCAATAAATCGGCAATATGGAGAAAATATTTTTTCGTTGCAGTCCAACGATGCAAACTTTAATGCCATCGTTTCCATATATATATATACACGCACACACACAAATTAATTGTTTAAACTCGCAAAATCTTGAGTTGGGACGAATTTTTGCTTTCGGCGAAAGCAAAGGCAGCTCAGCTCGTGGACAAAGTAATTTCACATTGCTCTTCCAGTTCACGATCTCGAAGTTTGCGTCATTCGTATTCTATAAAAGTTCATTTGTTCGTAATATCCGATCTATTTGTGACAGGTTCGAGATGTGAAGAATAATCTGACTTTTTTAATATCTTTATGAGGCGATCTGCAACCTAAATGCACGCGGATAATAATAATAATAATAATCATCATCATGATAATGATAATCATAATGGAATAATAGAATATAAAAATAATAATAATAGAATATGAAAATAATAACAATGATAATAATTTACGATAATGAAAACAAAGAAGAAAAAGCGACTTTTCGTTACATTGGAACGATGAGTTTCATCACGCTCACTGGTGCTGTGTCTAAATGCGCGTCCGAGCCGATACTAAAATGAATTGAAACGCGCTAATGCGTAGCTACAGGCAATCGGACTATATATATATATACACCAGAATGCAAGTAATACAGCGTGACCGCAATCACTTTTAGTTCCGCCTGCACGCAGATCAATCTTTCAATTAGAGGTAAGATTTACGATGCAACGTGCTTGGCGCTCGTAACCGAGAGACTTCTCGGTGCACCGAGCTTTGCGAGAAACGTGTCTTTATACTTAGTTAAAGAGGCTTACCAACCGCAGGGCCGCAACTTCTAAGGAACGGGATCATGATTCCCGCCACTCGGCAAGCTCGATCATCAGAGCCGCGCGGCACTGCCGTTACGCCACTAGCAAAACCCACCACTGATGAACGTTCGTTACGTTCTTTCACGATGCAATGGCAAAGCGAAGAGATATGCAATGGACCCTGTCATTTTCGGGGAAAAGTACGCGATGCGTGAAACGCCAAGAGGCCTCGTGCGAGAAGGTAAAAACTGAATTTTTTACCCTCAATCCGCGATCCTGGGTCGTTTTCGTCCTGCAAAGTTTCACCCGCAGTGTGGCAGGTTCCGTCATTTTTGTAGTGAATTTTCACAATTTCTAGGCGTTGCGCGTTGCTCGACCGTGTAATTCTCCATGACTAAACCACATTACATTTTTATGTCAATTGTCAAAGATTAGTACTCGATGTTCGCCACAAAAAAAAAATGGCGCACGATTTAAAATGACAGGTCATTTTTGAGACACCATATATATTGCTTGAGATATTCGCTGAATTATGAAAATTATAAATAAAGATGCAAAATTGCTGAAGAATCGCAAATGACAGTTGCGATTTTGGGCAATTTAACAAATGTTGTTTGCAGTCTTTTTTTATTAGGATGACTTGGCAACATTTTCCAGCGAGAAAAATTGGCCGGATGTACAAGGCTAAATATACGTGAAAATTGTTACTTGTTTTAAAATTGTTATCGTAATAATAAAGAATTTAGTTGATATTCGATGTAACAAAAATTAAGAAAAAAACAAATAAATGTAAGTCAAATAAATATTGTAATAATAAAAAATAGCAAAAAGGAGGATAAGAGCGATATTTTTTTTTTGCCAATTTCTTTTCAAGGGGTTAGGCTCCGGTGAAAATTTTAAAAATCGATATTCGCTTGAGGCAGCTCCAATTGAAGAGGAACATCCGGAATATGGTGCAGGAATGAAAGGTGAACTTATGATTACCACCATAGAACTGCTAGTAAAACTTTAATCGCGTTTTTCCCGAAACTATGTTTTTCAAAACGGTGTACACGATTTCTCGACATCTAATGAACGGATTGACTTAACATTTGGTAAAATTATTTAGTTTCATAGTAGTTTGGTTTCGAACGCCGTTTATCTTCTTAACATTTTTATCCATTAGTTACTAACAAAAATTGTCATTTTTCCTCACAAAATCGAAAAAAAAATTCAATTTTTTTTCGATGACTAAAACACGACAACAAAAAAAGCTCGGTCAAGTCTTAGTCAATATTTTGTATTTTAAGAAAGAAAAAAACTCGTTTTTTTTTGTTTCAGATCACTCGGGTGGCCAAAATCAAGTGCACGTTGAGAATGTCTCGAGATTTTTTATCACTTCTTTAATTATCAATATTTTTGTAATGAAATTCAGTACACAAATTTGTTGATGTACATACAAATAAATGTCTAAACGATTTTTCAATCGCCGTACTATTCTTTCAACATTGATTTTTTTCAATAACCGCGATTTTCAGCTCGCCACAGTAACTTAACTCCTTAAGTCGATCTAGGCTACGAAAATAAACGCTTTTTTGAATCTTCGTCAAATATCTGCAGTCTGACCCTACGGAAATCGTTGGGTAATTGACAATGAGGATATAATAAATAAAAAAAGGAATTTCCGTTGCGTTCCAACGAGGCAACATTAAAAACACGATTTTTATCACTTCTTTAATTATCAATATTGTTCTAATGAAATTCAGTACACAAATTTGTTGATGTACATGCAAATAAATGTCTAAACGATTTTTCAATCACCGTACTATTCTTTCAACATTGATTTTTTTCAATAACCGCGATTTTCAGCTCGCCACAGTAACCTAACTCCTTAAGTCGATCTAGGCTACGAAAATAAACGCTTTTTTGAATCTTTGTCAAATATCTGCAGCCTGACCCTTCGAAAATCGTTGGGTAATTGACAATGAGGATATAATAAATAAAAAAAGGAATTTCCGTTGCGTTCCGACGAGGCAACATTAAAAACACGATTCCAACCGGAAGTGAAACGGTACACGTACGATTGGGTGTTGAAAACACGGCGTTATAAAACGCGAACTTTGTTCGCAATGTGACCAATGTTGTTTACGTTGTGCGCCAGCGTGATCCGACGGCGCACATGCGAGCCGGCACACGGGACTTGCGAGGTGAATCGTTGCGCGCAATTTTACGAGCCTGCTATTTTGTCTCTCTTTCTCTCTCTCATTCTCAGCTGTGAACAAAGCTGCAAATTTGTGTCGGTACGTTTACACGTTATTCGCGTGCCCGCTTCATTTTCACGAGATCAAATTTGTTTTCTATTAATTAAAACAGAGATCCATTTAAAAAAATACGCGGAATTTCGCTTCAGTGACTTGCGATGTCACTTTATTTCTCACTAAAAAAGAACTATTATTTTGCTCCTGCATTCGATATTGCATTATATTATCATAGATTTTTAAAAAGTGAGTTTAAAGTTTGAATCGTTGGAAAGCAATGAAAATCAATATTTATAAATTCCTTTCATTTTTTTGTCGATTTTGCCTACGACAATCCCTCAATTTTTTAAAATACTAATTTAACAATCTACGATATAAATCTTCGAAAAAGATCTTCTATAATAATGAAAAAAATGGAAATAAAATGTAAAAAAGAATGTTAGCTGCGTTCCAACGATGCAAACATCAACACCGTGTGAAAAATTCGCGATATTGAAGTTTGCATCGTTCGAATGTAACACGATTTCTTTTCGACGGATAAAAGCTACGACGAACTTTTTTTAAGGTCCTCGCTAGAGACCTATAACCTGAATCCATCGAAAAATATTTCCGGCTACAATGAGCACGGAGAAAAAGAAAATGAAAAAGAAATTCCGTTGCGTTCTAACAATGGAAACGTCATCACGGTGTTAAAGTTTGCATCGTTGGAATGCAATGAAAATTCTTTATATTTTTATTTTCTCATTTTCATCACTCTACAAAATCTCTTTTGCAGATTTAGATTATACAGTTTTGAATAAGTAATTTTAAAAAATTGTCGAGGCATTTTCGTCGCCAACAGATGGCGAAAGAAATTTGAGCACTTAAAGAGAAAACATTTCCGTTGCATTCCAACGATGGAAGGTTCAATCTCCTAACATCAACACCATGGGAAAAATTCATAATATTGAAGTTTGCATCGTTGGAATGCAACTAATTTTTTTTTCTTCTAATCGCAATTTTTTTCGGCGGTGCAAAGCTACGGCAAACTTTTTTTATGGGCCTCATTATAGACCTACAACCTGAATCTATTGAATATTTCCGATAACAATAAAATTGGAGAAAACGGGGATAAAAGATGACGTTGATGTTTGCATGTCCAAATTTTTTTCGGCTCTGAAAATCACGAAAACGTTTTTACGTAGTCTTATTAGAGATTTACGACCTCAATATGCTTTGGATGAGCATAAAAATACATAAATGAAAAATAAACGTAAACATCGTTGCGTTCCAACGACGTAAATAAAAACCATGTGAAAAAATCAGGATATTAAAGTTTGCATGATTCGAATACGAGTTTTTTTTTCAATCACAATTATTTTTTGACAGATCAAAGACACGGCAAACTTTTTTTACGGTCCTCATTATAGACCTACAACCTGAATCTATCGAAAAATATTTCCGATAACAATAAAAAAGATCGAAAAAGGAAATAAAAAGACCTTCCGTTGCGTTCCAACGACGCAAACATCAACACCACGTAAGAAAAAATCGTAAAAATCTCGCGAACTAATACGCAATCCTCACTTACTTTTCTCATAGAAATTCATCCGAATGCTGCAATTGACGTCATATTCACGGCAGTGAAAATGTCACGTAACGCTTGCGCCCCCGATTGTGAGTGCACAGTTTATTGCCACCTAACAAAGAACAATAAGCATGAAGAAGAAGAAGAGGTCGACCTGATGAATCACGGCATTACCGACGTCTATCATCAAGTGCACGTGTATATGAGGTCAGGGACAATGGAACATCTCACGTCCGCGTACACGCGTATACCTGCGGTTCGTTTTGTATATTTAGAGGCACACCGGTATCTGGTAGCTCGCTCCGGCCTCGCGCCTTCGATTATTCATCAACGTGGATGTGAATTGTTTATGAAACGCGTCATTAAGCTGATGGTTGAAGCGCCTCGGGGTAGCTGCGATAATTACTCCGTGAGCGGTGCCCGTATGTACAAACGCGCGTTCTTGGCTTAATATCGCAGCAGCATCAGCAGGAGCTCGGACGAGTGATCAAGGCGTACACAGCTCGCTCGCATTGTCTCACATCACGCGATATCCTCTCCCGCACATTCTGGCTCCTCCCTCGCATGCGACTTGCCTCGTGAAAATTACGATATCCTCATTAATGTACTCGGCTCATTTAATTGAGAGCGTTAACAGGATTCCGAGGAGTACCGGAGGGAGAAAGAGGGGGAGAAGAATGCCTGACTGTGCTATGAATATGCCATCACGTATGTACGAACAGCTGCGTGTGTGTCCACGATCGACGAAATAACGTACGACTGGCCCTGACAATTTTACGATCAGCGTGACTTAAGACTCGCGATGAAGAAAGAACGAGAGAGACTTAAGATTAAATTATCGATCGAGGAGGCTGTGTATGCTCGCTGGAATCAGTTATCTCCCAGTCGCGTGCAACAAAAATACCAGATGGTTATTGAACTCGATGACATTGAAGTTTGCATCGTTGGAACGCAACGAAAATAATTTTTTTCTAATTGTCAGTTTTTTTTTGGTAGAACGAAGCTACTTGGTTCAAGATCCTCATTGGGTTGAAGTTTGCATCGTTCGAATGCAACGAAAATTCTGTTTTTTTTTTTTAATTTCTTTTTTATAATAATCTATATATATATATATATATATATATATATATATATATATATATATATATATATATATATATATATATATATATATATATATATATATATACATACATATTAAGGTTGTGGATCTGTAATGACGATAAAAAAAAACCATTTGGTTGATTTTAGTATCCTGAATCGGCGAAAAAATGCGAGCATAGAAGAAAAAATAACTTTCGTTGCATTCCAACGATGCAAACTTCATCATCATTGGAGACCTACAACCTGAATCTATCGACAATTAGTTTGGATAACAATAAAAGTGGAGAAAAAAGGGCAAAATATTCATTGGATTCCATCGATGCGAACTTCAACGTTTTTGAACTTGGAGGTTTTTTTTGTCGGCAGAGGCGATAATGGAGTCGAAGTGTTGCGGAACGAAAAATGGAGATTGGAATTGTGCATAGTTTGGGGAAGATTGTATTTGTCATGCCACTGATACAACTTTGGAGTGGCTATGGTATTGAAGTTTGTATCGTTGGACTGCAACGAAAATATGTTTTCATTATATCGCCGTTTTTTTTGGCACATTCAGATTACGGAAATTACTGAAACTTTTCGAGGATCCTTATTAAAAATCTAAAACCAAAACCTGCAAATGTAGATTTTAGATGATATTGAGAACGAAGAAATGAAGATTATTGCCTATAATAATATAATATAATAATATTGATTATTATTGAGAACGAAGAAATGAAGATGAAGAAGATTTTCTTTTAAATTCCCAAATTTTTTTGGGCACATTCGAACTACGAGAATCGAGCAAATATTTTTTTAGGATTCTTATTTCGCGATATACAACAAATTGGCAAAATATGATTTCGGATAATAATGGAAATAAGAATTTTGAAAGAATTTTCGTTCCATTCCAACGATGCAGACTTCAACCCATGCACCATCAGTGTCTTACATATGACGCTTAAGTTTGCATCGTTGGAATGCAAAGAAATCTAATTCTTTTTAACTGCGTGAATTTGTTGGCCCAATTTTGGCTGTGAAAACCGTTTAGATGTTTTTACGTAATCTTATTAGCGATGTTCAACCTAATTTTTTTTTAAAGCCTTTGGATAATGATAAAAATAAATAAATAAAGGAGACAAAAATCGTTGCATTCCAATTATGCAAACTTCGATGTCGTTTTTGCATTTGGGTCTTCAGGTTGGAATTACGGGGTCTGCTTAACTTGAAAATTCGAAAATGCCATCTTTTTATCATGGTTTTATGGAGTAGGGTGTCAACTTTAAATTGATTTGAATTTGCCCTTTTGCTTCTGCATTTTTCTCGAAACTATGGTTTACGAAACGGTCTGAGTCTCATCCAAAAATGTATTCGTCCGATTAACTTCAAATTCGGACGATTTTTTATCGTATGACCGGATGTTTTTTGCACGTGTTCATTCGTTTATTAATAACAAATTATTGAAGTTGGTTTTTTTCTTCGAAAATTAAACTTTCTTTCCTACAGCGTACCATTTTCATAATTTTCAAAATTTCGAAAAAGGTCATACGAAAGTTTCATTATTGTACTAAAAGTACCTACATTTTTTATTTTCCATATCAGATCACCCTGCTTGACAGAACCACCTACTTAAATAATAATAACTTCATTTTATTTATCACGAACAAAATTCAAACTTGGCAACGCTATGTATCAATAGTGTGTGAAATTCCGGCCTCGTTATACCAATACTCTCATCAGAATAAAATCAAGAAAATGTACGTCACTGTTGACAATGATAATCATTATTTTTCAATTGCTCGAACTTGATTTGGTAAATGGTCGTTACGAACATCCCTCAATAAATGTCTAAATCACTTATTTACAGTTCTAGAATTTTAATCCGATTTTTTTTTCATATAAAATACTAAAAATGCGTATATAAAAATATAATAAAGAATTTATGTCGCGTTGAAACGATGAAAATTTCAAGACCACCACGCATCCTAGTACACTCGTGTTAATAACGTTTATAAATAAAGTTAATAATGTATAAGAGCCTATTGATAATATAAACATCAATAATAAAAGTAAAAAAAAGTCATCTGTCCTAACCAGTGTTACAAAATAATTCCAAATAATAAAGATATTCATATCGATATGCGGTTTGATTTAATTTCGCCAAACTTCCGCGTTACCACGACATTTATCCACAGCCGACCTCAAAACTATAAATTCTAACGAAAACGTTCGAACCGCCATAATTCACGAATAAAAAACGCTCCTAGTATCCAAGATAAAAACAGACAACGGCGGTGGACAAATAAAAATAAGTATTCTCCGCAAGAAAATTAAATTGCGATTTACGAACCGAAACTCACGAGCGCAACGAGGGGACCAATGACCGTGAGAATCACGAGTTGTTGCCGCGAACGTCTTCATCGCCAAGATCGCAGGAAATTTCTCGACGAATTACACTCCGTTATCGGGACGAGCGCGCGATCAAAAAAAATTCTCCAGTTGCACGAGACAGGAACAAAGGGCAGGGGGGGGGGGGGTGAAGAGGAATGAAAAAAAAACTCACAGCATCCGAAGAATGAATGTTCTCGTCGTCTCGTGGTCCACAGCTGTCGAGTTTCGAAGGAATTGGTCGACGGCGATAGATCAGCCAAATGTTTGTGCACGACACACACAAACAAATGCACAAAAAATCGTATAAAACACTTGGGGAAGGGGGAGTAGTCAAGATGGCCACAAGATTCGTCTCCACTTTCTTCTATCTCTTTGTCTCTCTCTCTTGCTCTCTCGCTCTCTCTTCATGCCGCTAGAGGCAGGCGTTCCTCACCGCGAAACGTCAGTTACGATCCGTCGAACTCGTGATAACGTACTCGCATTAACGACGAGCACAATTACGATTATGACGATGGAAAAACTGGTTGTTCCGTCGAGCGTCAACGCGTCTCGCGTATCCGTTTTACCTTCTTTTTTTCGTAATGCACAAAAAGTGAGAAAGTTCTCTCGTGACGTGCCGGGACGCGCGGACAGGCAGCGGCCATGTTGCTCTCGTGGCTCCCCCACTCCGCTCGAGCGCGCGGGCATCGCATCGCCGGGAGATCTCGAGGAGTGTCGCGAGCGGCGGGGGGAGTCGACGCCGGAACGGCGAGGGAAACGAATAGAATCGAGGAAGAGGGAGACAACTCCATACGCTATATGCTACCGGCGAGCGTCTTCGAGTAAGAGAGAAAGATGAATTTCCATGTTTTCACAAATATAGCCCGAACGACGAAACAAACGGAGAACCCGTGGCGGGGAAAAGATTTTGAAAAAATTGACACATTTTTACCCAAATATTGGGTGGGAAAAGTATTTATTTTTTATTTTTTGGTAAAGTAAATAATTCATTCCTGAAAGGAAAATAACGATTTCGAACGATAAAAATGATGCCATTTTCGATGACCTTCAAAATGATGGAGACTGTAGCAATTTTGAATTTTACGAAAGAAGTAAGACATCAATTTATTGATTTTTAGTCACTTGAGATTTTGAATTTTGAAATTGTGAATTGTTTGTGTAAAGAAGTTGTTATTCATGAGAAATAATTATTAACGAAAATGAAGTTCGATAATTTGGTATTTGGAATTGATTTTTAAAAAAGTATTCGCGGAAACATTTCTTTAATAAATATACACAAATTCATTTATAGGAACCTTCCGGTACCACTTTGTCACCAAATCCACAATAATAATGTCGAAACGTTGAGGGGGGAGATGCCATTAGGCTAAAAAAAATAGCTGATTTTCATGATTTTTTGTTAGAGGAAAGATTTCTTCGCCATTTTTTAGACTTAGGGTATGTTTTATTACTACTTTTGGCTGTTAAGTGTTATTTTTTTATTAATTAAAAAAAAATGGCGGCGGTATGGCACGGTCTTGTAAACTGGCGTGAAAAACTAATCGACCGATTCTGATGAAATTTGGTATAAATCTTTCTATCGTTATTATCTAAAACATGACTATATTTAATTTTTTTAGAATTTCTTTTATTGTACACTGTAGCCATTGTTCGAAAAAATCAATCTTTTTGTTTCAAAGCGTCCCATTTCGTCAATTTTCAACATTTCTCATTTTTTCTTGGTCCATATTCTGCGTATGAGTGTTGATAAAAGATCATTGTGGTTTTTTTTCAGATAAATCTCGCCGAGGCTACGTGCCACGCCGTCTGAAAACATTCGCCGCGACCCATTTAGAAGACCATGGCATACCTCCGCCATTTTTTAAAGATTAATATGAAAAAATCATGTAACAGCAAAAATAATGATAAAACATATTCCCCCTTGTTAACGCAGACTCATCCACTCAGCGAATTTGACAAGAGTGGATTTTAAAATGTCGCGCCCTCTTGACTAACGCAGTATACGCAGCCACATCTCTCGACGTGCATGCTACACGTTGCGGAGGAGTGAGACGGCGCAGTCGGTTTCCGAGGAATCGACCGGTTCTTTTTTCTCCTAGTCCCGCGTAGCGAGGGCATAAACACGTTCCTGCCGGATGTCGCGGCAGCTCCGTGGACGTACACGCGAGAGCCCGGAGAATAATGGCGACCATTCGCGTTTCACGCGACGCGTGTTTTTGCGACAAAAAAACGCATACTCTATCACTAACTCATGATTTGTTTTTCCCTCGAAAAAAAAATGAATTGCCTTTTTCTCAGCTCCCAAAACGCGACGGAGTAAAGAAAAACATTTTTTATTCAAAAAATTATATATCGGCCGTCTCCTCGCGGTGTGTCCTTTAAAAAATAATTCTAAAAAAGCACGTAGAATAAAGAAAAGCCTGAAGTTGTTTTGTGACGTTCCCGCTCGAGTTCTGTCGGATTGCGCCGAATCCGTAATCTCGACGCCATGCTCGCGCGGGTTCGGGAGGGCTCGGGGCGCCTTCGCGTATCTCCGGCGCTCGCCTCGCTGCGCGGCGCAGCTTGCCGGGAGAGACCGGTCGAGACGCCCCACACGCGAGCACACACGAGTCGCGTCCCGCGACATTGCCGTTGAAAAGAAGAAAAAAGGAAATATCAACACAGTGAGGGCCGGGAAATCTGGTAAATTCAACGTGCTCGATTATTCCACCGGTACAGAGCGAACGATTAGCGCGAGGAGGTAGGACGTTCCGAGGGACTAGAGCGGAAATTCCACGGGAGGAGTGAGAGAGAAAGCTGAAGGTAAACGCGCGCGTGGCGGCCATGCTGGCTCGCCGAGGAAAAAACAAACGTTTATCTCGCACAGACGAAAATTCTCGAATGTCGCGATCTCTGTTTTCTTTTTCTTTCCTTACGAAACATCAAAACGCGAGAAATTTCGTCTCGTAGTGTGCGACAAGCCGTTCGGATTTCCAACACGATTGTCTTTTTTTCGTGGGCTCGGCACGTACGGGGTATCGTGTCCCGTTCGTCGTAACCCGAGGCAGAAAACTTGCTCGCGCGATGTTTTTTTTTCTGGCCGTTCGACATTGTGTTTCTTCCATATGCGCATAAATATATACATACCTATACACTGCTATGTATTTTCGCATTTATAGCCTAACGCTGTAAGTCACCGCTGCCCAACGACGTACGAAAAAATCTTAAACACGAGAACATAATAATGATAATAATCTTTTTTTCCGTTGCGAAGCACGAAACTCCGCAGCGCGGCGCTAGCGTCAGGAATACTTTCATTTATAATTCGAAATATGTTTTAACCTTGTATTGATATGACGACACGTCCAATCATCAACGAAACGTGTAAAAACCCATTAGGGCCCTTGATAAACGTGACATGTACGACTAATTATAAGGTGGACAAGAAAAGAAGGTAAATTAGAATTGCTCGCTAAAAATCTCGATATTAATGCGACGTAGAAGGAAAATAGAAATTAATTTTTAGTTTTCATTTAGGAAGGACTGAACGCCTTCGTTACAATTAGTTTTTCCTAGTGAAAACTAAAATTTATGATGGGAACCCGAAACAAAACCAAACTTCAACCTCATTCCGAAACTGTTTTAACTGATTAATTTGGTTAGAACTAGTTTTTCCTAGTTAAGGGGATTGGAGCGGTCCAGTTGAGTCAAATGACGATTTATGAATTTTTTTTCAACGAACCTCAAAAAACTTCATGCGAGGTGTAGATTTATTCTGTAAATGCTAATTTTTCATAAAATTTATAATTAAAGGGCAAAATCATGCATTTTTATATTTTTTATTGCGTAAACAAGAAAAACGTATGTGTTACTACCAACTTGAACAAGTATAACATTATCGTTGATTATTATGAAAAAACTGCGCCAGCGAATGTTTTATACAATTTAGAATTAAATTTTGAGGAATTTATAATTATACCTATTTATATTTATGCCACGAAATGATTTATTATTAGCATTAATGAATATTAAGTCTTGCCGAAATACGGCAACTTCGCGGACATTGAGGTTGGCAGCAATGCTCTTCATTCGCCAGCCAAGATTCTTAATCTTTGATCAAACCTTGATGGTTCAATATTGAATATAGATGGTTGACGATGGACAAAAATGATTTTTTTTCTTAATGCTTACAAAGGTTTACTTTGCGTTAATCCGTTGTTAGAAATAGTTGATCTTGGTGTTAAATAGCTAAAAAAATAACATCACCCGTCTTTTCCATCTAACAACACGTGAAATTACACACATTAAACTATTCCTTATAGCCGGTGTTTGGTGATGAAAAAAGTTCAAAAAATTCGTAAAGACTCAGTATAGTCTAGACAATAACATATATTTAAAAAATTAATCTCCAACTGTGGCCAACGCTCCAACCTTTTCAAAAGGCAAAAAAAAATATGTCAGCTATCACATGTATATCTTATAATCAAAACGCGTTTTCAGTTTCAACGAGTCTTACCCGGTGAAAAATCGTTCTGACTAAACGTGTTCGTTACAACTAGCTTTTCCTAGTAATAATAAATAATAAATAAATAAGTAATAATATAAGCAATAGATACTAGTATTTATTGTATGTTTAGAAGCCCAAACAAACCAAAAATTTAACCTCATTTGGAAACAGTTTTGACTGATTTATTTTGGTAGAACTAGTTTTTCCTAGTTAAGGTAGTTCCTCTGCGAAAATCTCAACCAAAAGTGTACATACCATGTTCATGTTTAAAAGATTGATAATTGGTTTAAATAGTAATAAATAAAATTAAAAACTACGCAATATTGACTCGGTACTAGTAGATAATACGATGGATATCATTTATTGCCGTAAAATATATTTTATATTGTGTTTTTGATCTACCATTGCCAATAAACTTTTTGCCGGGACTGTCCAGGCTTTGCCCCAATTGTTTTTTTTCCAGGCTTTGCCAGGCTTTGCCAGGCTTTGCACCAAAATTGTGAGGGCTTTTCATGGTTATATCTTGGAAACTAGATGGTGAATCATTCTCATTTTTTTTCACATTATTCGTGATATCTTACTCTAGCTTATCCTCGTTTTTTATCAATTTCTTAATTTTAGTTTTGACGGTAAAATTAATGATGCTCTGTTTGCCAATCATAACGCATTTGTTGCGTGTAAATCAAGCCAACTTTAAGTGCAAATATCTCAGGTTTGGGGTGGTCAAACTTATTCAAATTGCACAGATGTTTGGTTAATGTATTGAATACCATATATGTCAAGTTTCAACCATTTCTTAATTCAACTCTTCTGTGGAGGTACTACCTTAAGACGTGATTCACCTAACATTCAAATTATTTATCAATAAAACTAATTTTCACTAGGGATAAGCGTTTCAACTGAAAACCGGTTTTAACTCAAACACATAAATCTTACACGATTTCTTTCTGCTCTTTTAGATTTACATTAGGATCGCGATTTATTATTATCCAGGTTTAACATACACATGACACTGTTCAAGCGCAGAATTCCAGCAATTGACGTTTTTTCGCTTTATCATCGTAAAATTGATTCTCCGACAAAACGACCATACATTTTCATACAAAACTACAATAATTATATTTTTTTCCCTCTCACCATAAACTGCGATAA
This sequence comes from Ophion slaviceki, assembly GCA_944452715.1. Classification (NCBI taxonomy): domain Eukaryota; kingdom Metazoa; phylum Arthropoda; class Insecta; order Hymenoptera; family Ichneumonidae; genus Ophion; species Ophion slaviceki. The sequence goes on along the minus strand of OX101788.1, from coordinate 10,494,370 downwards.
TGACAAAATAGATCAGCATATCAAATTAAATACCCAAATGACGATGCAAAATAAAATTCACGCATTTCCACAAAATGAAGGCACGAAACGTGTCCATTTTGGTTTTTCCCCTCCGAAAAGCGACAACAATCGCATCGATGTGATTTACGAGTAAGCGCGAGTCGCGACAAAATAAAAGAGGTACGCTTAATAGATCGATTCTGCGTTTCAACGAAGCGCCGAGTCACCGACCGCGCGTAAATATATTTCCCCGCGAGACGGCCTATATCTTTGGGCCGCGTCGTGCCTTGCTCTGCATATCTCATTCGTAAGTAGAATTAATGGGCGGTATCGAAGGGGCGAGTGGGGAAGGGGGGTGGAGGTGAGAGATAAAGCGACTAAAAGCTTTTTTTCGTTGCAATTCGGGCTAGGTGTCTCTCGTAGCGATCAAAGAAATTTAAATAGTCTCTGCCCCGCTTTGTAATCATTCAACACGCGACATTTTTTTCCCTCGCTGCTGCCGCGTCTCACGGATAGAATAAGCCTTTCTCTCTCTCTTTCTCTCTCGGTCTTTCGCCGCGGTGACGAAATTATGGGCGTGATTCCCTAGTCGAACAACGAGTTTGCGATTCCTCGGGAGCCGGTACCGACCTTGACTCTATGTATATACGTATAACTTTGAGCGGCGATTGCAACGCGGGCTCCGCGTGTCCCGCACAACGACCAAGTAGCAGCTTCCCGGCAACCAAAGCCTCGTACACACGTGTGTTCGTGTGTGCGAGGCTTTGGTGCGTATGTTTGCGTGTATCGTTGCTTCCAGAAGAAAGAAAGATAGAGAGAATCTGCGCGCGATAAATATTCCTCGCGTGCTGCCCCCGCGTCAAAGAATTTCCGTACGAAAGCCTCTCCGGTGGTGCGGGCGAGTCTTACAGAGTCGTAAATATACGGACAACAACTTCGTTCCATCCACCGAGAGAGCACATGCACGCAGAGACGAGGAGGAGAGAGAGGGAGGAAGTAAGAGAGAGAGAGAGATTTCTGTCTCCAACTAGGATGTCCAGATGTGCAAAATAGTCTGTAGATAGGAAATTTCGCGTGCGTCACTCAAAACGCGACTGTCCAATTGTGTAGAGTACGTCTCTGTCTCCTCTCGCCTCTCTCTCTCTCTCTCTCTCTCTCTCTCTCTCTCTCTCTCTCTCTCCCCCTCTCTCTCCCCCTCCTCGCTCTCTCTCGTTCTGTGCCTCTCACTGTTTGATACGGTACGAGACCAGAATCCCAAAGCATTTCGAAACGCCATGTCCCAAAACAGTCGCTGAATTTCGGCAAGGTCACGCTTATTTGATTGGTAGACACAGGCACGAGATGCTCGAGCGGACGTTATCGTATTTTGTGACGTTGGGGACCAGCGCTTTCGAGCTTCGAATGTTTTTCAACCACTCCGGTTGAACTGTCGATCTCAACTGACCGGACTGTCGTACCGAGGATTTGTTGCCTAAGTGCACCGGTGAGACGGGTGATAAGAGAATAAGGGACGAAGCACCAATTCCCGCGCTATTAGGCTTAAATCAGCCTGAAAAATAAAAACGAACAATTTTTATGCCTGTGAGATTGCATTGGTCTCGTGGACTTGCCAGACTCTTGCAGTGTCCTCGCCCACGGAGGATTCACGAGTCCGCGAATATTTCGGCCCTCGGGCTTTTCGAATGGAAGAGATATTGTAGCACGACGGAAACAAAAGTAGCGCATTTTATGCTGTAATGAAAGAAGGGAAGAATGAGGGAGAGGGATGGGGAGGGAGACAATACCGAATAGGAAAAAGGGAGATGCAGAAAGAAACAGAAATATGGAGACGTATTTAAGGAGGTTGGGGCGTTAGCCACAATCCAAGATTTAAAAAAATAACAATATATGTTATTCTCTAGACTATACTGAGTCTTTACGATTTAGAAAAAAGCACTAGAGATAAAAAAACGTTTAGTGTGTGTAGTCTTACGTGCGGTTTGATGAGTAGGACGTTCACACTATGGGTGATGTCATTTTTCTTTGGCTATTTAGTACCAAGATAAACCATTTGTAGCAACGGATTAACGCAAACTAAATCTTTGTAAACGATTAGAAAAAAAACTCATCTCGCCCATCGTAAACCATATATATTCAATATTGAACCATCAAGGATTGATAAAAGTCTATGAATCTTGACTCACGAATAAAGAGCATTGCTGCCAACCTCAATGTCCGCGAAGCTGCTGTATTTCGGTAACACTGAATATTAATTAATGGTAATAATAAATAATCTGGTGACAAATATAGGCATCGTTATAAATTACTCAACATTGCATTCTGAATTTTATAAAACATTTACTGATGCAGATGTTTCATAATCATCGATAATGCTATACTTTTTCAAGCTGGTAGCAACCCAAAAGTTTTTCTTATTCGCGTAATAACAGTTTAAAAATGGATCATTTTGCACTTTAATTATATATTTTATATAACATTAGCATCTACAGAATAAATCTATTCCTCGTATGCATTTTTTTAGGTTCATTGAAAAAAAAATTCATGAACCGTCATTTGACTCAACTAAACCGCTCCAATTTCCTTAAGGGGTTCGGGTACTGTGAAAATGTCAAAAAATCGATAGTGGCTTGAGGCAACTCAAATTGAAGAAGAAGGTCCAATATATGATGCAGAAATCGTAGATTCAAGGTAAACTTATTATTTTTATTAAAACGATACAACTGCTGGTAAAACTTGAAACGCGTTTTGTTAGAATCTAGGTTTTTCAAAGCGGTGTACACGATCGCTCGACAAATAATGAACGGATTTACTTGAAATTTGATACACTGATTCAGTGTAATGATAGTTTAGTCTTGACCGACGATTTTTTTCCTAACATTTCTTTGCATTAGTTATCCTAACTAATAGTATAAGTCTGAAAGTCTGTCTGTTACTCAATCCACCAAAATGACTTGACCGATTTCAATCAAATTTAACATGTAGATAGCTTATGAGCTGGATTAACACATAGGATACTTTTCATTCTCATATCTAATATTTTTCTAATTATAATATTATACTCAAATCTAATGTAATGATGAAATTGAAATTGTTATCGCGTACTAACTGAATATAATAGAAAATAGTTCATATTATTATTATTGAATAGTTTAGAAAATTTTTATTTTAGAACATCAAATAGTATCTTTAAGAATACATTCATAGCTATTATTCCATGGCATTCTGTATTCTGCGTGAGGTCTCGTGACAGATGACGAAATATACAAAATTGAGATGTTTGTTAAGATGAGCGTTATCATGCTGTTATCATATTTTTAGAGATTTCATAAAGTGTGGTTTGACTAAATGTCTTTACAACTATTCTGCGCTCTTTGCCGCTCACACATGTTTTGATTTCGGCATTCTTGGTTCGGTTGTATTATGTCCACCCTTGTTAAAAACAATCAATCAATTCACTTAACTAGTAAAAGCTAGTCAACAATAATAATGTCATTTTTCCTCGAAAAGTAAACATATATATTTAGTTTTCTTTCGATGATTGAAACACGATAACAAAAAAGCTCGGTCTTAGATAAATATTATCTATATTGAGAAAAAAACTAGTTTTTTTTTTCGTTTCCGATCAACCGGCTGGCCAAAATCAAGTAAGCCCGACGCGTTCGAAGGTACTTTACGAGATTATTTATAACTTCATTAATTATCAATATTTAAAAATAAAATTTGGCACATGACTTTATTAATGTAGTTACAAATAAATGTCCAAACGATGATTTAATCATCTTACCTTTTCCGACATTTTTTTTTTACCTAACCTTGATTTTTGGGTCGTCGTAGTAGCCGAACCCCTCAACAGAACTGTAGACACAGAGTTTTCGCTGCGAGAAGGATGACGCACTAATTTAAACCAAGTCAAGCAATAAACATCGCTCTTCTCGCTGCAGAATACAGCCTCGCTACGCGAGAATTATATGTACTCGCATACGCGTTGCGGAACGGCGGAAAGCATGTGTATAAGCGAGAAAGGGAGAACGAGAGAGAGACAAGATGCGGACGTATGGAGAAATCCCGCAGACTAAGAGGCACCGTCAGCAACGAGGCAAAGCAGCGAGCAACAAAGTTTCTGTAGGCTATACGTATGGGTAATTCCACAAGCATTGCAACGATTAGCGTTCGAAGGCTCCGCGATTGTGACACTCTTTGGCATTTGGGTCCTTGCGGTTTGGAAAATCCTTCCATATTTGGATACACTTGCAGCGAAAATTTCACGAGCATTGCTTCACCAGTTGGCAATTACAGCCGTGTCGTTCTATCAGTAATGTGGGATTTTCTCGCAAAAAATGGACATAAGTTAATGTAGGTTCTCAAATGAAGACGCAGTTTGGGGTCTCATTCTGTGTTGTCACGCGAGAGGATGTGTTATGGTTGTTTATTTTTTAATTTAGTGGATCCCGTTAAAACTAAAATATAATTGATAAACTTGGAATGGAAGAGGTTAGCGACGAGAGAGAATTTGAGTCCGCAAGAATTAGGACGAATGAAATTTATGGGCGACAAACTGTCCGGTAAAGATTTGTAGTTATTCTCTATCGAGTATTAATGTTTAGTTCGTTTGCTATCAATGATCGTCTTTTTTTATCAAACCGAAACACACCCAAACAAACAAATTCTAATATTTTTAGTATTTTTGTATTAGTATATTTGCGTATATTAATATCTTCATATTCGTGTATTTGCATATTTCTTTATTTTTGTAAATCTTGATGGAGTTCGCATCGTTGGAATGCAACGAAAGTCATTTGCTTTTCAATTGCCTAAAATTCTTCAGCCAGATTTACAACTTGAATTTGTAAAATATGATTTTGGACAATAATGACAATGAGAAATGAAAAAGAATACTCGTTGCATTTCAACGATGCAAACTTCAACTTCATAAATCTTTTGGTGTTGAAGTTTGCATCATCGAAACGCAATGAAAATTCGATTTTATATTTCCATTTTCTTATTTCTATTATAATGCAACTTTTTTTTGTTGTAGATTTACAATGTAAATCTCGTAATAAGTATCTTAAAAAATGGATGAAGGATTTTTGTAGTAAAAATCTGCCAACAGAAAGGAAATCAGTCCATATTAATTTTCATTGGGTTCCAACGATGTGAGCTTCAATGCCAAAAACCCTTATAAATCTTCATATCCATTTTCATATCTTCATATTTTTTGCATATCTCTTTATGTTTCTATAAATATTCGTACCTGTTTATTTGTATATTTTTATTCTGGTAGTTATTTTTGAATATTGCATCTTGAAAACGAGCACAAGGATTCTAGGGAAACAATTAAGTTAGGTGCTGGATTCAGAAAAACTCATTCGGGACTTCGAGGAACCGATTTATTTCTACCAACCAATAATCTCGATGATCTGGACTCGAATCTTAAACATCTTAAAGAAAACAGTAAAATATAAATTTTCTCGCAACCTCAGCACCTCTGGAGCGATCAACAGTCGTTTTTCAAGGTGCTGTTTTATATTATACATTCGTGTGCCCCTGCAGACATTGTTTCCTTTATCGTCATTAAGTTATGGATATTACGTGGTATAATGACGATTTTGCTGGCTTACTCTGGAAACCAGAGTAACCGGGTTTTGTCTATTACAGGTACATATTTACGTGGCAAAGTTCACGCGGAATTCCAGACGAGCCGGAGAACCTCTCGAAGTAGAAAACCCCATGTGTATATATGTATATGCGACGCATTGTATAGGAAACAGAGAAGTAGATGGAAGAGGATAGAGGCATACGCACGTAGCGAGAAGAGAACGAGCGAGCAACAGTAGCCGTAGCGCCGGTTAATTAGGGTTTAAGTTTATGAGGTGCAGGCGCGCCCGGTCCCAACCTCCACTTCTCCAGCCCGCAAAACTCCCGGTACGTACAAAAGCCCTCCTCGTCCTACCCCCGCGTGCTTCCCCCGTGGCCTCGCTTACTTTCGCCCACCGTTCGCCAGCAACCAGCCCGCCACCAACCAGCCCGCCACCAACCCTGTTCTCCACTCGGCCAGAAACGGAGACAGAGCGAGAGAGAGAGAAAGGGAAAAGTGTAGAGAAGATCCGAACAGAATCCTTGTTGCCTCGGCCACAAAGTCCACCTACAGTAGTTGCTATTTCTTTTTCCGCTCTCCTTATCCCAAACGATTCTCCCATTCTCCATTTATTCCTCTCCGCACTGAACTTGTCACAATCACAAGAGCACTTCCCACACTCAATTGAATCACGCGCAGCGCTTGGGGAAATAACTCATCCACCGTTAATTAGTCGATTTTTTAGTGGCGAGGATCGAGCGAGACAATTTTATTAATTTAGATTTGATTTCTACAAACAGAGCGGGGTCACTGGACGACCCTGCAATATCCATGACCAGCAGGACGACCAGTTGCTTGTTGTCGCCAGACAGACTAATTTAACGGCTCTAGAGGTATGAAGGAAAATGACTTTTGCTGAATACAATATGAGGTTGTGCTTCTTCCACTATTTGAACGATTTTTTATTCCGACCGTCGAGGGGACATTGCATTTATCGCTTTTCGTATCCACATTGATTAGTAAACTATTGCCGATTTATGGAAATTCCAACAATGGGAATGGCCCAAGATACAGAAACATTTGGCACACAGAAATTTGCGTATTCGAGTATGGAAAGTTTTTCAACAATTGAACGTTACTTTATTTCATACTGTTTGCACAATCTTAGTTGCGTCGAAAGGTAGCAGGGAAAAAGAACAACCCTCTCGGGTAGTAAAACGTGATTTTATTTGGACTTGCTCATTATTTGTGTTTATGTATTTGTTTTTATTTGCACCTATCTATCTACGTTTGTCAAAGATTGCACAATATTGCGTATTAAGGGAGGTTTGTACTTTCTTCGGCCAAATTTGTTATTTTATTATTTTGCTGTATCGGGAACTTTTTGAAGAAGAGGAAGGTGTACTATATGGTCCCGTCATAGCAGATTAAGTGTAAGTATGAAACTTATCATTTTATTCGTCCCTAAACTTCACTTTAATTTTTAACGTGTTTCCCAAGTTTGCGGAAGTGCTCCTACACGCCCTAGACGACCAATCGTTATGAAATTTGGCAGGCCCGTGTACAACAAACGTCTTCATTAAATGAACTAGAACATAAATATTCAAACTTTTTTATTTCCCGAACAAAAAACTGCAAAAATTTTGGTTAAAAAACTAAACTTCATATCGATAATTTTCCTTTTCTCTTCCAAGTCGAACACATACGAATGGGTTCCCTTCCCAGAGGCTCGTGACTGACTACGATGATCGACTGAATCTACCTTATAAACTGGCACTGCCAACGTCAGACAGAAATCTCGTTTTTGTAAAACTCAACAAAATCAAGCTGACGTGCCGTTTGCGAATAAACAATTAAGGGGACTAGGCATCGAAAAATTTCGATTTTTTTTTGTATTCTGTTACTACAATCTCTTCCAAACATTTTGGTGCAAAGAAAACTGAAAAATTGCAAAATGGAGCTTAGAAGGGCAATCAAATATTGAAATGTGCAAGTTGCGTGACCAGGAACGCTTGTTGGATGCAGACAAGAGATCGCAAGCATCGACAAAAGAAGCTAGGGTGGAAAAAAACCGACGTTCCGCGATTGCTGCCGCAGAAAAAGCTGAACTCGAGGAGCCCTTCTACAACCCCGGACATTTTTAACGTACGTAAGTTGCAATTTTTCTGCCGTAGTACTGTGCGAACACTTGAACGCGTTTTTCCGAAACAGCATTTCGTACTAGTTTTGCCGCGATACTCAAGAACGATTAAAGATATCGCTTTGATTTAAAAAAAAATAAAGAAATCAACGTTCTCTACAAAATGAACCGACGTCTATGTAAAAAAATCGATTTATTATTATTGTTATTACAACAAATGTCATCTATCTTTCGATATTTTTCAAATTTTAGCCGCCATTTAATTTTTGTTTCATCCAAAAATTTAAATTGCCGACAACTTCATCCTGCCACTCGGAATCGTGGCAACGAGAGGGCAGTGCGCGAGACGCGCCGTCTTCTTTATCCACCCACATCTCCCTTAAATATGCACATTTTTGAAACCTCAACCACTGAATTTAATAGCCAAAACTCCATTAAAGACTTTGCAAAAAAGAAAATGTATGTATGCTGTTTCGGTTGTTCACAAATGCTATTTGAATTTTGTCCCATTTTCGACCCACTTTCGCTGCCAAGGCCCTTAACAACAAAATCAACAGCGTCGATAGGGTTCGGAGCATTAGGGAATCTTCTACCTTCATGAGCAGCTGCAAAGACTGCTTTTTTCTCGTTGACACTGTTATTACTGTAATGTTTTAAGTTTCGTTTTATGGCCTTATTATATCTGATGTTCCCAAAATGATGTACGATTAGGCTGCCAGTAGATAATCATTCCTGTGCGGAAAAAATCACAAAAAACAATCTATTTGAAGGAATCTTTAGCATTATTGTTCGAAAAAATTTGGTTGTTTAAGGATTTTTAGTAACGAATGTTATTAGCGTCAAGTAAATTCGCCAATATCTCACAATTTTTCGCACTCCACCCAAAACCAACTTTTCCAAGATAAACTCTATTTTTACGCGGCAGCCGAATAAATATTACCGATCGTTGATATTCTCCCTCGATTAACTCGTTCACCGGCGGGCCCGTGGGGTATATAGCACGAGTTTATAAAACAATTGTTTATTCCGAATCTTTCAACACCGATGGAATAAGGCTCGAGGCACGTTTGACCTGGAACTTGGCCGCGACCACAGCCGCGCTTCTCAAGGAGCAAAAATGTATGTGTACGGGGGAATCTATAGTCGGAGTATTTTCGGCTAAAAATAACGTCCGCCTGGACTTTGAGAGTCCGTTCTGAATTCTTCGTCGCTCGTGCCGTCACTTTCGAGCGTGAATGTGGCGAGCGGACTGCAATCGACCGAAACGTGCCGTTTGCTACCGAAGGCCCCGCGGTCTCTTGTCGTCAGACCGAGAGTATAACTCTAAAAAATCTCGATGACATTTTTAACTCTGGGCACGCGTGCTCGGTGCGCGAGGTACGGCGAAAATTCTGGACGCTCTTGCATATCAGCCTGTTTCTAGCGAGTTAGGGTCAATCTCGATTGTTTCGTACTTAGAACAGACATCCGATTGTTTGGGAATTATGAAAAAAACGAAAAGGCTCATGAAATTAATATTAATCAAACAACGAAGTTAGTTTTATCATTAACGAAATAAGTTGATAGAACAAATTTGAGTAACAAAAAAAACTCAAAAAAAGCGAACAAATGTTCCATATGTTGTTACGTCTGGCGTTGAAGTTCTCGTCGGTGGAGTGCATCGAAAATTGTATACATTTTTTACCATTCATTTTTATCATAATCTATCGCCTTTTTAAATATGTGAGGTCGTGGATCTCCAATGATGATCCGAAAAACCTTTTGCGTGATTTTCGTAACCTAAATCGCCGAAAAAAAATGGCAATACAAGAAAAACGAACTTTTACGGCATTCCAACGATGCAAACTTCAAAGTCATTGTTGCGTACTCAAATAAATTTAATTCAATTAAAAATGAACTATTTTTGAGACGTCTGCAAATTAATTTAGTGTTTATCGAATAACGTTATTTTACCGAAGAACCTTTAGCGTGATTTTCGTAACGTAAATCGGCGAAAAATGGCAATACAAGAAAAACGAACTTTTGCGGCATTCCAACGATGCAAGCTTCAAAGACATTGTTACGTATTCAAATAAATTCAATTCAATTAAAACTTAATTGTTTTCGAGAAGTCTGCAAATTAATTCGCTTTATTGAACAACGGTATTTCACAAACACCTATAGTCAACAATATTAGTCATGTAACATATTTTCCAGTGTTTAACATCGTTTAGATAGAATGTTGTCAATTTAAAAACGGGTTTTTTCCGAACCTACTTTTATAGTAACCGCAACAATTTTTTTTGAAAGTTCGCACGAAATGCTCGTTCCATGAATTTCTCCACATTTTCAAAGCCAAGTCGAACAAAAAAATACGCAAATTTTGGGCAGTATTTTCCGCAGTTAACGAGCCCAGTTTTCAATTATCGCGAGCTACGGTTCCAGCGTCATAAAACATTACTCATTGCACGACAAAGAAAAAATAATTCTTTCGTCACGTCCATTCGTCAACACTGAGCAAGCTCCGTTTTCGATGCAGGTTCGGGGAGTTGTAAGTTAAGGGAAAAAAAATGTGCATCGCGCCAAGGGTTCGCGTGCTACGTGTGATTTTTGTCTTCGTTTTTTTTTTCACGAACCTGGAGTAGATCGGAACCGTATACGAAAGCAGGGAATAAGATGTAAGGGGACGTGGCGTAGAGCGAGACGAGTCGACGAAATAGAGATTGGCGAGTTTCAAGACGGAATGTATATGAGAGCAAAATCGTATCGTGGCATCTGCGAAGTTTCGCGTGCTTGTGTGGCTTCCTTGAATCGCGTTTCCCCTCTGTCCCTTGCCCACACTCTACAGAGCCCCTTCTCGCGCGAGATATCGGTTTCGAATCTTCGTCGCAAGGGATTTCGCGACTCGGCGCGAACCCGGCCTCGCGTGTTGCCATGCCACTGGTTACTCCGAACCCCCTGCGATACTTGTACATCGCGTACACATATATACCGTTTTTTCCATCTTCTTTCCCATTGCGGAAAGCAGAAAAATTCAACGGGCAAAAAGCTCGCGCTGATAAGGTCTTGAGGACTCCGCACACCGTTCTCGCATACGTACTCTTTGCCTCATTTCTCTTCCATTTTTTGCTTTGTCTATTTGACGGGGAAACGTGCCCTCTCGCAAGAGGGAAAAAAAATGAACATCGCCCTCGGGTACGATCGAGCGTGATACGCTCGCTCGCGACGTGAAGTAACCACTGTAATGACTCACGCGTGCTGGGGAAAATTGATATAAGGGAGAAAGTTTCTCGTGCTCGCAATCTCCTTCTTCCCTTTTGTATTTTAATTAATTTTATCGCTTTTTTTGGTCGATTAATTCATTGACGAAGTTCCATTGAAACGGGAGAGATTTGTTATTCATTATTTAGCAACTTACAAGGAATTTAACTTAAAAGTCCGCCTTCGATTTTGTTGAAACTCATGTATATGATAAAGCATTGAAAACTATTAGACATGTTTTTTTTATCGGCGGAAAAACTGTTTTAAGGGGGGAAAAAGACACGTGTCTAATAGATTTCAATGCTTTATCATACATATGAGTTTCAACCAAATCGAAGGCGGACATGATGTTTCTTCTTAGATGGGCACGCTATTTTTTGTTATAATGAACTTTCCCTGTCGCTAAAGAAATTTTCGATCAGCGCGAAGACGAAAAATAACATCCACGTTTCTGCGACCCGAAAATTGAAAGTTACTACCAAATTCAGAACGCGGCGATAAAAAACTGAACTAAAAAAAACAAAGGGAGAAATCGAAAGAACTGCGGTGAGAATTCGGCAAATAATGAAACAGAAAAGGTAAAATAATAATGATAAAAAAAGTACCGAAAATATAGATTTACGATTATTCAGGACCCTCTTCGTAATTAATGCTCCCAGACTCGGCACGAGGAAGAATAATTGAATTTTCATCGCTTCAAGATCAATTTTTTACTTTCAACCCTTTAATCTCCACCGAAAAATCTCGTTTCATGGTAAACGTAACGTTTCAGTTTTAGGAAAATTCAGTGAGGATCAAGTCAGCTGGTGGGAAGTCGATAAATTAAGTTTTTTTTTATTAAGCCAGTATACATCCGCGATTCCGTTAATTATCGAACACGGTGTGAGGGTGCATTGGCCCCGGTGAGGAATCACGAATGAACCGAGAGTCAGGGCGTATTTATGGTCGACCCGTTTGTCGAGGGGGTGAAGTATGCACGAGGGAAAAATAAGCCAAGTATATATGTAGAGGAATGAGCGCAGTGTGTCGGTGTAATTAAATCATGCCGACGGTTTTGCAATTAAACTCGATTATTTGCTCGGTAGCCACCCTTGATTCAACTCTTTCGATCTCTTTCCACCCACGCAGGGTCCGTTCTCTCTCTCTCTCTCTCTCTCTCTCTCTCTCTCTCTCTCTCTCTCCCCTTTTCTTTGTTTCTTTCTCTCTCTCGTTCTTTCGCTTTCCAGCCATTTTAGATCGGACTTTCTCGCGCCCCAGTGGATCGCGCACTGACTTAGCCCCTCTTCCCTCGTCCTCGCAATATCTTTCCCGCTCGCTTTTCCATCCGCGAGTGTTCTCTCCCTCGAGCCTACTGGTTCGTCCGACCTGAATTATATCGCCAACCGAACGTATCTCTCCCTGGCATGCTGAGAGAAAGCCAGGGAGGGGGGATGAATTTCGAAAAGTGGTACTCCCGGAGACAGAACTAATTATAACGCCGGATGAGCCGCGGTTGAATTAATTGGGACGTTTCCTCTCGTTTCACATACATCTTGTTCCCCCCTACCCCCCACCCCTCAATCTCTCTCGTTGTTTCTCTCTTTCTCTCGCTTACCTATGTTATCGATGTTCCCCTACAGAGAATTCTGTCGAATTATTACTCAGGGACAAACGTACTGGAAGATTGCCTCCTTGCAGTATTCCACGACTTCGCGATGATTTTTTTTTTATACTCCCATTAGACCTGTTCTGCTGATGTTACTATGTATTTACTGCAGCAGAGTTGGATGCATTGGTAATTGAACAGATCCTGTCGAGCGAGTGATTAATTGTACATGTCCTGTTTTGTAGTATTTAATAGATGATTCGATTAAATTAAGTTTAATAAGCAGACTGATTTTGACGAACTATATTTTTTCTGATTCGCCTAACGTGATGATTTTCTTGGTTACTGCAATGTTTGGTAATTACATTGCAAAGTATCGAATTTTAGATGTTTTCTTAAACGGAATACGAACAACATTTTTGAGAAGTACAAATAGTGTAGTCGAGTATACATTGAACAAAATTTAATTGGCGACATTAGGCCTCGAGATTCGAACTTGGCATGAAGAGAAATGGTTCGGACAGTTAATGAGTTTATATAAAAAAATATTCAAATCCCAATTGACCAGATTGAAATGTGGCTGGCAAGTTTCTGTTGAAAGAAATGAAAGCTTGCTCAATTTTTGGCTCACTTCTCAAAAAATAGTATAATAAATTAATGAAATATATTTCGTACCGTTATTATGCCACGTATTATGTTACATTACCTTATTACGGTACTGATCCGGCATTTTTTTCTCCTGTGATGCATTTTTATGATATTCCATAGACTAATATTTTTAACGCATAAAACATTCTTAAATATGTAAATTAACTTTTTAATTAATTAAATGCAATTAAATTAATTACGAGTAATAATAAAAAGCCTTGAATAAAAGTATTGAAAAGTATTAAATTAAGTTCTAAAAATAATTAAAAAGTAATAATTTTGTTTAGTTTTAAAAAGTACGGTAATGATGTTATAGTAATAACGGAACTACCGCACAGAAACGGTAATTATTTTTCAAATGGATTCAACGCTTATAAAAATATAACATCCATCGTTTCCGGTCCTCTTCTCGTATAAAAAAAAGCTACGTTCGTGCCTCCTCCTCCCTCTTTTTTCTCTTCGTCCCGGTATCAATATCACTTTACGAACTGCAAATCCCCAATTAAAAGAGCCCGAGTCCCATACTCTACGGCCCGGCACTTTTCTCCGCGATAATAGAAAAACAACCGTCGACACAACACGCGAGGAGCGGGAATAGTTCATGAGAGGAGGCGAGCTAAGAATTCTAGCCACGCGATAACGCCGTTCTCTCGCGTATTTTTTTACACCCCAGGCTGTGCCATTGCCTTCCCGATCAGATATATCGACAGGTAACGCGCTATACAGGACATCATTGGCACCGTACTAATTCGTTCTAATGACAAACCCGGCCGGAATTGCATACACCGGTTGCCCTGACAGCGCTGGTAATACTTGGATGTACACTCGTACGCGTATGCGGATTTTACATCCGCATATACATACTGCGATGCTTTGGGTTTGCGAGAGCCGCTCGCATACATCGCTCGAGTTGTGTTTTCCCCGCGTGTGGCGAGGGCGGCGAGGGCCCTCTTCCCTCTCGTCGGGCTCGTTACTGCGAATATTCCAACACCGCTGGAACACATAACGCGAATGTACTTAACATATCTGTATCTTCGACACAGCCTGTACTTTAAAGGGCTATACCAGTGTGACACGTAAAAAAAATCAATTTTCTTTGCCTTTTTCGACAGTTTACACTTTCAAGAATATCCTGTAAAAATTTCAAGGCCGTATCTCTAATCATTTTATCTTGCAAAAACTGATAGTTAAATCTTTAAACGCGTTTTTCTCGAAAAGAGATTTTTCAAATTTGCTGACATTGTAACTGAAAAAGCAATTATCCGATTGACTTGAAATTTGAACTGAGTACTCTTGAATATGTTTACTCTACAATGACGTAGGATATTTTTGATTGGATAAAAATTGATGATTTGGCATTGAAAAAAACGACCATTTTATAGTCAAGAAAACAGACTTTTCATAACTACGCCATTTTGTTAGATTTTGATATTTTTCGAAAATCCTACGTCATTGTAGAGGAAATACCTTCCAGTTTAACGACATTTTTTCCTGTTTCGGTTTCAGCTACTCAATCGGCCGGAATCATGTCAGCAGTGGAGGAACTTTTGTTTTGGCGCCTCCGAAGGCGCGCATAAGTCACTTGGATCTCAACATTTTTCTTTGACAAAATTATGTAATATAGGTCAAATATAGCCAAATATATTCTTCATTTTCCGAAACATTTCATCGAGTACTTTTCTTCCAAAAAATCCCGAAAAACAACAAAAATTTCAGCGTCCACACTGGTATAGCCCCTTAATTTCTTCTCGTAGATGATAAAGAGGAATAGAGAGATTGATTGATCGATATTGCGAGTCATAATCGGCGCAGCCTAAGCAGCTCAAAGGAGGCTCCAACAGCCCGATGACTCAATGAGTTTCACGAGGCTTGTTGTATGGGCCTGGTATAGCAGATTAATCTCCGACTGCGGTAAGTTCTCAATAATGACAAATTTTTTTGTACCGAAAACGTTTAACACGTTTTTCTCAAAAGTACATTTTTGAAATTTGTGATTGAAAAACCTTTATTCGATCAATTGACTTCCAATGTTTTTAATTACATAATGACCAACCATCGTCGATTAACTCAAAAAAATAATATAAAAATGAAATTAAAGTTCGCCGATGACATTTGTATATAAAAATGATGAAAACATTTGTCCGGTTTGTTTCAGACCCAATAATATTATTATATATATTATATATATATATATATATATAATAATATATTCCCAATAATTTATACTTGATTGTTTAGAATTTACTATTTCTATTTCGAAAATGTAATGGATCTTACAGAAGATTCGAAGTTCCTTGGACGTATCTTTGTATGTGAAAAATGGTGTCTACCATTGATCGGCGAACTGCCCGATTATTCCTAATTGCCAATACGTAATCGTGCCGATGGCACGATTATGAAACCTTTACATCCAGGGAGTGGTATTTTTCTCTTTTCCTTACCTCGATCGTTCCTCTATCTATTTTTTTCTCGAGCTCCTAATAGTTTCTGCTTCACTCTCGCTTTTCGAACTCTCCAGATTGGATGTTCATCCGTCGATTCAGGCAAGCCTTGACATTTATTCAATATTTATGGTAGAAGGAAATACCAAACTGGGAAAAAAATCGAGTTCCTTCGATTGCATATGAATGTCACTGTAGAGCGGAGTTTTGACGTTACAATTTTCGGGCAGGTGAGCAGACCCAGAACAGTCGGAATATCGAGCAGGCCATAGATTATTTCTGGTTCACGGTTCGTGTACTTGTCGTTGAGGGCAATAAAACAAATCTGACCGCGAGCACGACCGTGCCGAAAGATTCTTACCGCAATGGTCTAAATATAGGGCAAACAAATATCCCGACCCCCTGCTGGGTAGAATGACAACAGGCAGGTAGACCGACTTGAAGTCTCGGCATTGCTTCCTTCTTTCCCTACCTCTCTCTCTTTTTGTAAGTTTGTCTCCACTCCTCATTTGAATAATGGACGATGGGCCAGACCACTTTTTCCCCAAACGTTCTTTTCCAATTGACGTTTTTTCTTCTTCGAAAAAAAAAGAAAAGAAAAAACAACTCGCTATCGTCCATCTGTCGTAGAGAAATTAGTCCTGCGAGTCTAGTAGTAACGCAAGAAAATTCTGACGATCCACGAACTGTTTAGTGGATCGAAGAAAGCAAAAGAAAAAATGACCTGAGCCGATTCGATCGTCGAGGACCCGAAACTTTCACTCCGTGGCATTTTTTTTTCCGCTTTTACCTCGTTTCGACAAAAATTACAGCGAAAGTGACAATTCCCGACGAACTTTCACCCGAAGATCCTACAACGTTCGGTCGTGTTTTTTTCTTCTTTCGTTCCTTTCTTTTTTTTACAACCCTGTGAGGCTTACGTGCTCTCATCGCACCCTCGAGCCCGCGGTCCCAAACTCAGTGCTCTGCGGAGTGCACTAAAAAAAAGAAAGTCACCCGAACACCCGAAGAAAAGTCGGTGTAAAATCTACCTCGCGTACTCCCGCTCTTTCTCTCTCTCTCTCTCTCTCTCTCTCTCTCTCTCTCTCTCTCTCTCTCTCTCTCTCTCTCTCTCTCTCTCTCTCTCTCTCTCTCTCTCTCTCTCTCTCTCTCGTTCTTTCGGTGACCATAAAAAAAGTAAGAGTCGTGTAAAAGAATCTTTTGTGCTTCCTCTCCTCTCTTTCCTCGGGTCAAAGAAAAAAGGGAAAATAGAAAGCTAAAAAAGAACTTTCACGATAATTGGACTGCGGGGTTTGGGGAAAAAAACGTTTACGCTCGGCTCGAAGCACGTATCCTCGGAGATACTTCGGGGCACAATGCTTTGCGCGAAAATTTCATTATTTCGACACACATCGGTGTCGAGAAGGCGACAGCATTTTTTTAAGCCTCGAAAGTCACGTTTCCTCGCATCCCCATCCACCGTGCCCTCTATTTTTGTTAAGCATTCGGTTCGACTATAACTAATTCATAAAAATAGCATTCCCCGAGTAGTTTCGACTAAAATTATCGCCATGGCTGCTTAATAATTACTTTGGGAATAAATAAGAAAAACTTTTTTTTTATTTGACGAGGATCCGTCCTCCATATTTTTGACACTGTTTGGTGAATTTCACATGTCAAATATTGACGATTATCCGAGTTTAACGCACGACGAATTAATTCGCAAACTTTTCGAAAGTTAGTAAGGTTTATTTCAACATGAAAATTATGATCGGTAGATCATTAGTGTAACTAATAATCTACCGAAGCATACTCTAATGGGTGGTCGGCCATGAACTTGACCCCCTTTTTTATTTATTTGAAGACTTCGCGAGGTTCAGACAGCTAACTTCGTTTCATAAAAAATAAAAAGAATTGTAAATGAATAAAAAATCAACGGAATTTCGATTAATGCAAAATGAAAAGAATTTTAGACTAATGAAAAATGGAAGGAATTTCGATTAATAAACAATCGAAGGAACTTTGATTAGTACAAAATAAGAGGAGTTTTGAAAAAAAATGGTATTATTATTAATTAAAAAATCAAAAGAATTTGATTAATATAAAACCGAAGGAATTTCGATTAATAAAAAATAAAATACGTATTCAAATTTCTAGCGACTCGTTCAAGATCCGTTCCAAGGATTTCGTGGCAATCTTTTAATTCAAGAATTCACCACGATGGATCGACGAACTTTTAATCCTCTTTTTTAATGGTCTAACAAACATTTATTATATTTATTATATACAGGAATATATATATATATATATATATATATATATATGTGTGTGTGTGTATATCATATCTGTGAATCTTCCACTCCTCTTTCATTCCTCCCTCCGTCTCCCACTGTTTCTCTCTCGCTTTCTCTCCCTCCGAACCGCAAGAAGAGAGGGAAAGGGCGAGAAGCAAAACGGAGGATGCGACAATATCCGGCGTCCCGGCGTCCGACAACTGATAACGCCGAGAGGGATGTTTATGCGTCCGCAGTATTCGCGTAACGTCGAGCCTCCTCCCTGATTCTCTCTCTTTGTCCTTTCCTCTCACCTCCAGCTTCAGTTTCTCGAAACAAAAAGCCTTCCGAGAGATTTGTGGAAAAGAACTTTTCACAATAATCCCATGCGATACGCGTACCTATAAATAAAGGCATTGGTGCGAATTTGGACCCCACTGTGACAGAAGAAGAAACATTTCGGTCGAATCGATCGAATTTAATAAACTTTGGTATTAGCCTCCTTCTGTTTGTATCGACGTCACGTACACGCGATCGCCATTATGCGTTCATAAAAAAAAAGAGTTATAACATTTTTCCTTTCGGGCACTTGCCACGGCAATAAACTTGTCTTGTTTTTCACGGGCATCCCATCGTATCTGTATGCAAATAGAGCGGAGAAAATATTTTGTTCCGCAGAGGGAGAGAAAACGAGCAGGAGAGAGACGGATGGAAGGAACAGAGGGGAAAGAAGAGACAGGGAGGATTTCGTAATTCAAAGGGAACGTGTAAGGGTGCGCGGATGCGAAAAGGTTTATCTCCCCATAGGACTGGAGTGGGAAAATGGGCAGGAGTAGTAGAGTTAAAGGCGGCTGAAAAAAAGGGAAAAGAACTCCGAAAATTGCGTGTTCACCCCAGGATCGAAACTCCATTAAACAAAATCTCTTCCTTTTTGGCTACCTTTTTTCTCCGTCTCTGTGCATCCTTCTCTGGAATAATTCGCAAGCTCATGAAATCTACACTTGGTCTGGGACTCGGCATAGTTCGCAGCACTTCCTTAGTCTCATACTCTTGCGCTATTTTGTTTGCTCACGAGATCCGCCGTGTCGAACATTCATGGATACATGTCAAAATATATATTAGGTCATTAAGTACGAAATGCCCGATGAATTCAAGCACCAAGTTTGACACCCGATATTCCTGATACTCCAATTTGGCAATTCTTGGTTGTTTCTATTGCAAAGGTACGTCATCAGCTTTTTCAGACGCACATTTCGGTTTGTGATTCCGATCTGTCGAATTCCCTTATGCAGATTCAATTGTATAAACCGTGGATAAGTAAAAAATCGCATTATTTTCGAATATGAGTTCCGTCGTGGAACAAATGCAGCGTAGAAAAGTCGAAGTGCCATCGAAATGTTTGGCAAAAATGTGGCTAATGAACGCACAGTTCGTTGATGGTTTGGGAAGTTTAGACCTGGCGGCTTTGATCTTCGAAATGAATCACGTGGGCGATTTGAGAGCTAGGTGGATAATGATGAGCTGAAAGCTTCAATGGAAGTGGATACATCTCGAACTACGCGTGAATTAGCTAGGTTTAACGTTACTATTCCAACAATAATAAAATATTTGAAACAAATAGGTAAGGTTAAGAAGCTAGAAATCGGACATTTATACTTAATGACCTAATACATACAGCTGCCGAATAAGGTACACCGTGTCTCGATGTCTCCTACCACGAACCACGCTCGAGTGACAATCGGGATAAATAATAATAATTCAGTTTCCCTCGAGCCACGCCCGCGGTATTGTCCCTGCAAACATAACTCTAGGACGCGGTCCTGCGTTTGCCGACTCCACAGACCACCATTTTTTTTTTAAGCGAATACGTTTTTTTTGTGAAACAAACAACTTTTTTTGTAAGATACTAAAAATGAGGAAATAAAAATATAAAAAAGAAATTTCGTTGCATTGCAGCGATGCAAACTTCAAGACCATTCCTCTCTTAGCATGCGAACCAAGTTACTTATCTAGCCACGCTCGTATATACGTAGGATTGAGGGGCTATGCCAGTGGGACACTTTCAAGAAATCAATTTTTTTTGCCTTTTTCGACAGTTTATACTTTCAAGAATATCGTTATCATTTATATCATTTATATCATATCTTGTAAAAATCGATAGTTAAATCTTTAAATGCGTTTTTCTCGAAATGAGATTTTTCGAATTTGCTGACATTGTAACTCAAATAGGAATTATCCGATTGACTTGAAATTTGTACTCTTGAATATATTTACGCTGCAATGACATAGGATATTTTTGATTGGATGAAAATTGACGATTTGGCATTGAAGAAAACGGCAAGCAAACGGATTTTTTTTCATAACTACGCCATTTTGTTAGATTTTGATATTTTTCGAAAATCCTACGTCATTGTATAGTAAATACCTTCCAGTTTAACGACATTTTTCCTTTTTCGGTTTCAGCTACTCAATCGGCCGGAATCATGTCAGCAGTGGAGGAACTTTTGTTTTGGCGCCTCCGAAGGCAGCGCATAAGTCGCTTGGATCTCAATATTTTTCTATGGAAAAATTATGTAATATAGGTCAAATATAACCAAATATATTCTTCATTTTCCGAAACGTTTAATCGAGTACTTTTCTTCCAAAAAATTCCCGAAAAACACCCAAATTTTCAGCGTTCACACTGGTATAGCCCCTTGAGGCGAAGTAGAAGATCTACCCCGTGACATATGAGTGCGATAGCTGAAATTTTCGAACACAGATTTCTCAGAGATGAATAATATTTAGGGAAAAAGGAAATCATCAAGCTCTGCGTCAGGGAATTCTCCAGAGCCTAATGCCTTGGTTTTCCTAAAAAATTTAACCATCTGTGAGAAAATTGGGTTGGAAAATTTGTGAGGTTATGTTGACCTTGTACATGCCCTAAAAGGGTGAGAGTCCCGTTGATCTTTTTTAACGACTGAAATTTATTTGTATACAGACAAAATCGATAATAACTGCAAATTGATCGCAAATGAATTCATTAACCGTATGGTTTATTAATATTCTTCCTTTTTTATCGCTCTCCCACGTCTGACACCGAGCCTGCCTCTCCTCGAACTTCATTCTCTCGTTTCCCCTTCGGACTGATTCCCATTTATTTTCCCTTATTCTGTTTTTTGTTTTTTATATTTTTGATCCTACATACACAAACACATAATATATATATATATAAGTAATAATAATAGTATGAGGAAAAATAGTAAGAAAGTGAGACGTACGACCTGTACCGAAAGATAGAATGGATACGTAGAGAGAAATGGAGAAACGTGCGGCTGAAACCCAGGGATGGCAAGCTACGAATACAGATCGCGAGTAAGAGAGAAAGAAAGAGAGGGGAGAGCCTAAGTTGAAAAGAAGAAGAAGGGGGATGCTACAGAAGAGCTTGGGGGGTGTTTCCCGGCCAAAGGTAGTCCTGGGCGGGAGGGGCGGGGTGGTGGGGTGTGCAAAGAGAAGACCGAACGTACCAGAAATAGAGAGACAGATGCCAGAGAAGGGATGCTGGATGGGAAGGACGCGAGGTGGATTCTCGTTCGTTTCTACGTCCCCGCAGACGTCCAACTGCTGATGTATGACTCCCTCGCGCATATCATACACACACACCCTACGCGTATACATATATAGGAGAGGGCAGGGGAGGATATAACTTTTATCTTATACCGGCTCAACGTGATCTTCGCAGTAACGGGGGGTGAGAGAGCGCCGCGTCGCGCGCGGGATCGCTCGAGATAGAGAGAGCCGGAGGCGGCGAGAACGACGCGGGGGCGAAACTGCGGTGAAGAGACGAGAAGAGAAGGTGGGACGAAGAAATAGCGATGGAAAACGCGGACTCGCGGGAAAAGAGAGCAAGAGATATTCCCGACGATATTACCACCTAGGCATTTTGTAGTGGTGCAAAATGGAATCCTCTGTACGAATTTTCTCTCTTTCTCGTTTCTATATATACGTATGCGCATATATATGTGGGGATGTATTTTATACTTATATATGTGCTCCTCTCGAAGTCCCGCTTTGGAGAACTCCACGCAGAGCGGTATCTAGGAAAATTCGCGGGGTAACAGAAGATAGAGAGAGAGATGGAGAGAAGAAGAGATATGGGGATGGGGAAAAACCGGCCTTGCTTTACCGTGCGAGAGAACGGTTAACGCAGCCATTTCACGCCTCGAGGAGCATTCCCTCCTCCCCTGTGTCTCCGTCATCTTTCTCTCTCTCTCTCTCTCTCTCTCTCTCTCTCTCTCTCTCTCTCTCTCTCTCTCTCTCTCTCTCTCTCTCTCTCTCTCTCTCTCTCTCTCTCTCTCTCTCTCTCTCTTTCTCTCGTCGCTTTTACCTCGTACGAAATACTGTGCCGAATCCAATCCGCAGCATCCCCTGTCATGGAATACTGCCATATACGTGTGCACGTCTTTCTATAACTATATATGTAGTTCTGCTTTCTCTTGGACCAAATTTCATTCGAATTTCTGCGAATTTTCGACAATTAGCGCATCAGGAGTTGATGCAGTTTTTTTTATCGTCTACTTTCGGGATCGTGTGAAATCTTTTCTTGCGGATTTCTGAGAGAAAAGCCCATGGTATTTGTAAAAAAAAAACACCCGTGGTAAAAGAGGGGATGGTAAAATCTCCCGGAGTTTATTGACACCGTAGTCATAATATGGTTAACACAACTATAAGCGAAAGGAATGTTTAAAGATGCGATTTGAGTGGCGTGTTTGACTATCTATTATTCCGGAAATAATAATTAACTATTGTAAAAGGCTTGACAATATAGATATGGTTAATTCAATGCTATCACAAAATCGGTGCGCGGACACTGTACGTTAGGTTTTGTTCAGGTCAACCTTCTACTATTCTATTCAAGTTGGTACAATTCATATGGTTATCATTAACGTTTGTCGAGTATAATTTGTTAGAAGACCTTAGGAAAAGTGACTATTCGAAAAAAAAAATGGTAATGATTACTTATTGCGAATATGTGATTAAGTTCCAGTTGGAGCCACAACGGCTTAGTGGTGGCTCCCTTCGAGTGCACGCCTCCGCCGCCAACCTATAAGTGCATCTTGGGTTAATCTGACCCAAGGCGTTTTTCAAATCGTTGTATTCCGATACATATGCATTTTTTGTATTTTTTTTTTGTAGAGACGTTTTTTGTAGTGAGTTATCCATATTTTATGGCCCTAAATTTATTTTTTGACGAAAACGAAAATTAAATGCCAAAACATTCGTTCAAAGCATACGTTGAAAAATACTAAATACGTATGGTCAAAACGACCCAGTGTGCACTCGAAGAGTTAAGAACTACGTGTATCTCACAAACCGTTACATAGTATGTTTGTTGCATTGAAAAAATGGGATATCAGTTGAACACTTCTTCTTGAAGTTCGCCTTCTGGTCTTGTAGGACACATTACTATGATTACAGTAAGGTCAGGGACTGACGAATTATAATAAAAAGTCATTAAGGTAGAACTCTCAGTTGAGTATTTTATTTTGTTTTGGATTTATGAAATACTCTCCGCATTTAGTAGACGGGCATTGATGCCTTAAGACGTTACCCCCACTTGTAGCGCAAAAAAGGCCGTTTTCATGAATTTTTTTTAAAGAAAACTACAAAACTTTTTTAATCGATCAATATACCATTTTAAAGAACACATCTTGAAGAACTTTCAGTAATTTTTTTATTGAAAAATATTACATTGTTTAGTGGCAAATGGCCGTCAATGAAATAATGTTTTTATATACACGGTTTGCGGTGACCAACATTGCGGTGAAGTGGATCATCTGAAAAAAAAAATGCGGATGGATTTAGTCAAATATAAGTATAAACTAGTCTTTAATCGAAGGATTTTAAAAAATATTCATTTTTCACAAAATGGCGGACAGTCAAAGTTAATGGTTCGATTTTAACGAAAAAAACGGCCGTTTTTTGGCTATAAAACGGCCATTTTTTTTCGAAAAAAAAAAATCGAACGATTAAAGACTAGATTTTTATGTATTAAATAAGCCTGCAAAATTTCAAGAAGATCGGTTCATTAGTGTTCGAGTAATCTTGGTCACCGACTTCAGAAATGCCATTTTGAGAAAAACGCGTTTAAAGTTTCAATTTCAGTTTACACGAAGAAAATTTTTTTTTTTGTAAACTTACATAGAGTCATCTATTCCGGGCCCATACTTCTGTATGGGCCCGGATACTTATACTTCAAAAAAATGCAATAAAAAAAATCGATTTTTTCAAAATCGCAATTGGGGGTAACCCCTTAAACTGACACGCATACAGTGTACGGAAAATAATCGAATAGCACACCGAATACGCATATAGCAGGTCGTATCTTATAATATGGCACAAATCACTATAAACATCGTCGAAAATTTAGTCCTGATCACTGATACGATCTTGGGGGTGTTAATTCTTGATAGTATCAGGGAATATCCATTTTGTGAAAATCTATTATATAGCACTGAACAATAAACGAATGCTTCTAAGATTGGTGGTTAACATATGTGCATACTTTATGCTACAGTTAAAATATCAATAAGACTATATTTTAGCAGTAACTATGGCTATAAAATATCATTGTCCCCTCGGCGAAATATAAAATATAGTTGAAATATGGTTAAAAACACCACACATTTCTGTCAGTGTAGGTTGCCGATGTATTGATTCTAAAAAATATGTTCACGTGATTGTTCTAGTCTGAAGCTGTCTCCAAGAAACTGAACAGCTTAGGGGTTGAAAATTTCAGAGCCGCATGCGAATTTAAGAAAAAAAAATGATTATTTGCCGACGCAAATTTCAAATTTTTTTCCCGAAGACTTTTTCAGTCAAGATAGGTGGAAAGACAATAAAATCGCGGAAATTGCGAAGTATCGATAGCTCAATTGTTAGTTCAGTCGGACATGGTTGGCGGACAATAGAGATTTTCGCTCGAGGCAGAAATATGATTTTATTTGCACGAACGATCGCTGGACACGAGCGATTAATCCGAGCGATTTTACGCCTCATCGATCAAAAGCTCGATCCGTCTCGTCATCCGTAAAACGATCGAAATATGACGAAACGAGTCTTGAAAAAAAAAAGGGGGAACATGGAGGGAAAAAGCGACTGAATGTAAATCCATTTGAAAAATCGTTTCCTCAATTTCGGCGTATTTACTGTGGATATGAGGCCATACAGTAAAATGGCGGATATGTCGATAGGGCGAGCCACGTGTGCGTTGCATAAATTCGAGAGAAAGGGAACAAAAGTGGAAAAATATACAGAAGTAACGTACGAGATGTCGCGGCAAATCGATATTTGACGAAGCTCTTGGACCGCGATTAAGGGACGGGGTTGAAATCGCATCCCGATTCGCGGTCCGCGCTCCCTACGCAATTTCTGTTGGTGTTTTCGTGTCTTTTCGCCTTCATGTCAGCGTACCACATTATATATATACACACACACACATGTATAGGGACGCACGTCAGTGCGTCGCTTCTGCCGATTTTTTACGACAGACCCGGTCCCGATCATAAATTCCTCCGGCACGATCTCGTTTGCCCTCCATTTTCCCTTTTCCTCCTCTCTCTCTTTCTCTCCCCCACCTTCTCCTTCATCCCTTTTTTCCCTGCCTACACTGACAGACGTATATTTTGGAGCTGCCAGCATTGTTTCGCTTCCCTGAAATTGCCAGAGCGCTATCGCATAAATTAAAATGTTCCATTTTCGGCTTTTAATTTCTTTCGATTCTCTGGCCACATAAACTGTCGCAGTAAATCCACGCCGAAGAAAATACGCGACAATTGAGTCTCGCAAAGTGTGCTTGAGGTGAATAAATGTAGACTGTGAACAATTATGGACGAGTCATATTTACTGGGGTTGAAAAAAAATGACGTGGAGCTTCAACTATATTCACCCGGGGAACAATTTATTTTGTAGCTGATATTCATCTCAACAGCTCCACCTCGTTTTCCTACACATTTATCTAATAAACGAACACAGTAATAAAATAAATAAAGTTAATACAAAATATGAAATGAATTTGTGTGTGTATATGAACATGTGTATAATAAAACGATCGACCTTCGTCAATTTGACGTGAATTTGTCAGTATTCCTGATTCTCTCTCGCTCTCTCTCGTTCGATAGGCGAGAGGAATCCATGCGATATGGTTTATCGATCAGATAGGTTGCTGACGAAATTCCATCGAGGTCGTTTCTCGATTGTCATTGCTATAGAGTGAGTGAGATGAGAAATGCGTGGAACGAAAGAGTGTAAGGGTGCCAAGAGAGAGAGAGAGAGAGAGAGAGAAAGGGTCGGTTATAATCTGCCATACGTCGTGTGCGAAACTCGTAGAGTAAAGGGGGCGGCAACCGCAGCAGAGAGGATACACACGAGAGTGTCCCAGCAATGTCGAAGCTGACGCCAAAAGTTCTTTCTACCCCAATTTCACCGCCGGGCATAGCACCCCTCCCCCTTAGCGCGTCGTTGATCGAATCCACCCCCGTGTGACTTTCCATTTCTCCATCCCTCTCTCTCTCTCTGTGGATGTCTCGTTGGACAGCCAATATTTATTGATCACCCCCGAAGGCATCGTCCCGGTACGTCCCCCCGTTCCTCCCCCTACAGTATGTGGCCAAACACGCCCTTGGAAAGAAAAAAGAAAGCGACGAAGAAGTCGAAGAAGCGGACGAGAAAGGAGAGAAAAAAGCGCAGAAAATAAATAAAAAGAAAAGAAGAAAATGCGAGCGAGAGAATGAACGCAGCTGTTCTCTTCGAACTCCATTACCGAAGAGACTCCTCTGGCCGCCACTTTTTTTTCCTCCCCTTCGTTCCGTCTTCGTCTATCTCGATCGAGCTCGTCCGGAATCTGCTTCTTTTCTCGGGAATTTACGTTAAAAGTCACAGGACCCCTTGCCGTGAAAATTCATCCCTCGAATATCTCTCTCCCTCCCACTCTCTCGCACCCCACCCTTATTCCACAAACGCCTCTTACATCGCGCCAGAGCCACGGGGTGAGGAAGAATAGTCGCAGAAGATTCTCGAGAGGACTGACTTTTTCGAATTTACCGGAAAATTTAAGGGATGGAATCCGAGCGGGGTGGGAAGATAGGCCGCTGAAATTCACGGTTGGAGTTATATAAGTATACTATACGCACTTACACACAGATATATATATATATATATATATATATATATATATATATATATATATAACGTATGCCGACGACAATTGAAGCACAGGACTATCGCAGAAAAAAACTTGGCATTAAATTCCCATGAATTTAAATTTCAATTGCCATATATGTATATCCTATTCCGCAATGCGTGTCACGGGCTTTTGCGAAATTCTGCTGATACTTTTGAAGACACTTTCGGAACGTTATGTGGATGGCATCCACCGTGGAAAAAAAGTATATGCGAAATATAAAAAAGCGGATTCTGAATGTATAATATATATTTTGTTCTGAATGGCATATATTTAATATATACTTAACACACACACACACACATATATATAGGTCGGATTTTCTGGTAAATATTCAAACACCTTCAACAAAAATTACTCCGAAAAAGGGCAAAATACTCTGCATTATCGGCACCCTGATATTTGAATATTTTTTGCATTGCAGCATAGAAAGAAAATACATACTCTACGCGAACAAATGAGGTACGAAATTTGAATAGCTGAATATTTCGCTTATTTTTTTTCCATGGTAAATTTTAGGGACTAAGGCGTATATGTATGGGGAGTTTTCCTCAATGTTTGCGAAAAAAAAGAAAATATTTTGCAAAAAAGCAGAACTCACCTTGCAACCATGTCCAATGCGGTTTAGGGATATCATCCTTACCTGAAACATACGAAAAAGGGATTCTATCAGTTGATTGTTACCCCACCTGTATCATTCTTATAGTAATCGTGTACGTCATAAAAATAATGACAATATCACTAATAATATTAATAATAAAATAAGTTATCATAAAATATCATCATACAAATAACTGCAATATTATTCATGATATTAATAATAACACGAATATAATAATTATTATTATTATTCGTCGAAAAATAGCTGTAGATTTTGATATTTCTGTATTGTGCCTTCAAAACCGGCCATACAAGAATTGCAACAATAACAAAATATATTCCACGACTAAATTTATTTTCACGAGACAACTATTTGCCGAGGATAAAATGAATTTGTCTTTGATTCGCCGGTGAACCGTTTTAGTCCGTCAACTAAAAAAAAGTGACTCACGACACTGCAGGAATTATGAGCAACGCTCGCTTTGTTTAAACCCGTTTCGGAGCACCCGCCCCATGCCGGAAATGCCGATAAATCATGCATCAAAGACATATCCGCGAATACGACTGTACTCACGTCCACTGGAATAACAATAAAAAAATTCGCCTCGCATTCCACCGCCGCAACGCGCTGGACCGATGGATCGAAAAATTCGTTTTCGACCCGTTTCGTCGCAACACAATCGCGAAATAATCGTGAAAACGTGGAATTGTGTTCCGCAGGAGTGAGAAATTGAGGGTAACAGACGCAAAAAGGATGCTGATATTTTCGTAACGAATTAGGTCTTGCCGAGTTGGCGATCCGCGCGTGTGTGTATGCTCGAGAATGGTTTGACGCAAAAAGTCCTTACGATCCGCTTTATGGTTGCCGGTTGAGGATTTCCTCAATTGCGGCTCCCTCGGCTGATCTCGGAGACCAGCGTCCTTTTTCTTACGTGCGTCTTTGCCTCCGTTGCGTTTTACACTATATAGATGTATAGATATATGTACAAGAGTTGAGACTTTTTATAGATATATATAGGACGTGTAAGAAAGTCATTTATTTTCACCCTGGATCGTAGAATCGCGATAGTTACAACCGCATCGTTGCTGCGGTGCACCGAAAAGGGAGACCGCGATAGAGGGAGAGAGAGAGCGAGAGAGAGAGCGAGAGAGAGAGAAAAAGTACGTAGATAGGGATTGTACATGCTGGTGCGTTCAACTATCGGTTTAGCTTTTACTCTCTCGCGTCTCACAGCCACGGGCCGCCAAATGATCCAGAACACCGGTGGGAATTGGTTTAGCCGCGATGGAGCGGCTACACACCGGACTCTCTAGCTATAACTCTGACCCCACCGACCTGATCTACGACCTGTTTAGTAGTTATATATCAGCAACGTCGGTGCAACGCGATATACTCCCGTTTATATATATATATATATATCCATACACGCATACACATTAGTATAAATACATACATATGCGTGTACAGAGATTTGTACAGATATGCGTTTACGTAGAGGCCAAACTCTGCCAACGTTTGCTACCGGTGTTCTCTTCGGCATCCCCAAATACCCTGGTATGGATACTAGTCAAATTCAGTGTATCGACCGTGCCACCCTTCGGGAGCCTCCTGGCACCAAGAGTGGAGGTTAATCAAGTCTCCTTTTTCCATCTCCCTTGTCGATAGAGATTTTCGGCCAAAACGAAAATACGAGCAAGTTTTTTTTTCGCTATTGCCTTCGTCTTCGTGTCGGTATATTTGTAGGGCGATGCTTTTGATGGGGATCATTATAGGGAAGACGATAATTTTAGATAAGATTTTTTCATTTCAGTGACGATAGGTATGGGAAGAATTGGGATCGTGGGGTGTCTTTCTTTTTGGGCAATTCGAAGTTTCGTACCGTGGATCTTGATGATGTTGTTTGTATCTTTGGCAACGAACGATTTTTTGCCGATTTAGGTCACGGAAATCACCGCAACGGTTTTTGCTATTCTCATTAGAGATCTACGACCTTAATGGACAAAAATCATTGATCACAATAAGAAGGAAGAAATGGAGAAAAAAAATGGACTTTCGTTGCGTTCCAATGTTGCAATTTTCAACGTCGTGGATTTTCTACTTTAGGCGGGGCTCGAGAGAGACAGGTATTCGTGTGAAGAATCACGGCTATAAACGTACGGCGCCAATTAATTTCCCGATGGACAAATATACGTGAACCAGTCCGAAGTCCGGAAAAAGTGTCCTGTTCCATCGCAGACTCAGTCTACGGAGAAACGCCTCGGAATTCTCTTTTGATATTGCCTTTTACCCTTTGGCTGATTAATCGGCAGAGTAACGCTCGATTTGTAACGTATGTGGAGTATCACACGGGGAGAGGAATAAAACACAGAGGGAGATAGAGAGGCGGGAGGGTTGGTCGCGCGAGGTTATTGGTTTCCGACTAACGTCCGGAAATCTGCAAAGACCGATGGCTCAGGACCCATTGCCGGTGACTGGTTATTAGATTATTGGCGCGTATCGACAGCTCCGTCCCATTCGTACATGCTCTCACTACAGAAGGGCGCATCCATTTACATTTGGATGTGGAATTTGGACCTTTCGGTATCTTCGAAATGCGGAAGTATCTATGGGTGGAGGGTGGTCTAGGTACATCGGTTGTAGGATTTGGGGGGGCAGCGACGTCGCGTTCTAGTCGGCGAGGCCTGGTCCATACGCACCATATCGACGCTGCTTCGCACCTATACAAATGGACGAGCCACGTTGCGAAACTGGTGGCCAGGCCGGGCACGGACGAAGAGAGCACATAGGGCACATATCCCTTCTAGCCTCTATACATATGCGTGTGTATCTGTATGTGATCTAGAAGGGATGAAACGGCAGCGTTGGTGTTGCAACTCGGCAAAGGGATGGAAGAGAGGGGGTGGACAAAATGGGGAGACCGTGATAACGATAACGTACGATCGGCATTAGCTGGCGGCTTGCTGCCGCTGATGGATGCGCTAATTATCAGCAAGCAGGAGTTACAGTGCTTCGCTTAGTTCCCCATACGTGTATGCATACAGATATTGGCTATGCCCGATGCGTGTATGTGGATGCGTGAGCTCTCTCGCCCCGTTCCAACGACACTGCCGCACCGTGCTCCCATTATTCCCGGCATTACTTTTCTCCGCGAAAATACAAATTACCGGGCTCTTGCACTCGAGCCGAAACGATCGACGAGAATTGTCACGAGATTTTGGAGATCGCGCGGCCCTCTGGGTCGGGGAAACGAGGAAATCGGTCTGGATTGGTTGGACTCAGACACGCGGCCATTTTTATTTGCCGGATGGGCAAATTTGCGGCGAGTTTGTTGAAAACGTTATGTAGAGATATTTAGGAAGATTCGTGGATTGAAAGAACGTTTTAGTGATTTTGTCTGTATTTGTTGGTCAATGGCACAGCTCGATTGAGTAATAAGATTCAAGGGGTCTGCATGAGGGTGGATTTTGAAAAATACGTTTATTTAACTACATAGTGTTATGGTGCAGGATTTTAACTTTAATTTGCAAAAAAGATTTTGGTAAATTTTTACAATATTTACGACTCCAGCTAGAAAAGGAGTTTAGAAATTTTGTACCGCGTCGATGTATTTCAGGATACTCTATAATATTTAAGTCGGGGAAGACAATTTCAACCCCCAAACGCTTTTTTTAAACTTTTGGGTTTTGAAACCAATTCAAATGACATGGGTTTGACCCAAACAAATTAGAGTAAGCATACAGAAAACGTATTTCAAAAATCCAATATTTTCCGGAAATACTTTTGTTTTCTTAATAAAATACCCCTCTCCCATAATAAAAAAACATATTGTCATAGTGCAGAATAGCCCCGAGTACGTGAAAAAAAATTTGGAGCCGATTAGGGCTGGAGCCCCACTTGTAAATATTTACCAAGATTTTGTAAAAATTCCTAAAGTTGACCGAGATACAACGATTTTTGTGAAGGGTCAGATCCCACAGGGCCCACTGCGCGCCGGCGAACCGCTCACCTGCGGTTTGCCGTTTTCCTTTTGGGTTTTTTTTTCTTACATTTTTATGAAATGAGGCAAATCGTAACTCAAAATCCATTCGGCGACACAGCGTAGTTTATAACACTTTTTATCGCATGACCGGATGACTTTTCGATACGCTTATCCATTGGTTCCTAACAAATTATTGAATTGTTTATTTTAAGTTGTTTATTTATTAAATTATTGTCTTTTTCGGTCGAAAATCGATTTTTTTAGTTTTCCCTTTTCGTAATTTTCAAAATTTCCATAAAGTATCCGGTCTCACGATATTTCTATTATTACACTAAAAGTAAATTTTCAATTTTCTCATTTGAGATCACTCTAATTGCCAGAGCCACCTACACCGATTGGTCATGCAGCAACGGCGGCACTTTGTTTTAACAATAACAACTCCACTGCTTATCAATATTTTTCAACGAAAAAAAACTCTCTCTCGGCAAAGCTCTGTATCAATTGCGTATAAAATCCCGATCTCGTCATCCTCATACCCTCATCAGAAAAAAATATTAAAGATCGACCTGTTTTTTGGGTTCCAAGTTTACGCAGACCCTTCAACGCCTAAACGATCTCCGGTCGATTTTTTCACCCAAGTATCCTATGTATCCTCGTTCCTCATTCTTCCGCGCCCGGTTCGATCTACTTTTTGCCACCTATATGCGCATAATTCCATTCGTCCGTGGTCCGAGACTCGAGGTGGTTTCTCCGCCACCGGACGTAGAATCTCCACAGCGATATTTATACCCACACATGTATGGACCTAAACACGTGCATGTAACCTAAACATAGAGTTACGTATTACCGGTATGCACGTATGGACCGCAGAGTCCGCGGTCTAAGCCCTAGATAGGTACGGATGGTGGTGCTTCTAAAAGCCACCCTGCAACAACGAAACTAAAAGCACGTGCAGCCGCATGAGCCAGGCGCGCATGTTATTGTCTATATGGGGTAACCCGAGGCCATACAGTCACTATTGCAGCGCGATCGGCGAGAGGCGGGGGGGGGGGGGTGCGAGAGCCCGCCCGTAATGAACATGGCGCTTGGTTTATTTAATGGGAAATTCGGTGGCGCCATAAAGCTCGAAGAAGAGCGAGGGACGAATAGCAAGGGATATAGATATATATGCAGACGCGGGTACGGTATATAGAGCGATTGGGGGGCCGTGGATAGGCGAGAGAGCAGGGATACGCAGACTCTCGGTATGGTGAGAGTATACGCAGGGTGAAACCTATTAAATTTATGCTTTCGGTTTACCCGCACTGACGGATCGCAATACGCGGCTGTGCAACTCTCTTCGATACACATAGCTTCGACCGATACTCACTGTTTAACCGATTCGTATAGCCCAATCCATTCGTATTATCCAGATATATTTTGTACACACAATGTATGTATACGTGTATAGGTGTACGACGAATGTTAATAAAAGGACCCCAAGATTCAACATAAAGGTAAATATTCCGAAAAGAATCGAATACGCCTGACTTCGACAACTTTTGTAATCATAGACACGTTTTTACATAGTCTGCAACTAATTTTAGCCGTTGATTGTTTGAAAATAAAGTCATCCATAGAAAATCATGTATTTAGGAAATATAGGGTAAGAGCAACAGTACCCAGCCCCTAACCAGTAGTCAGTCGGTCCTGACATTTGCTCAAAATATACTAGATATGGATATAATTTGATATGAAGTCGCCGAATACTGGTTCGGGGCTGGGTACTGGTGCTCTTACCCTATATCTTGGAGGTTGGGGAAAATAGAAAAAAACGTGAATACGGTAAGTTGATAAAGACTTGTTTGGGTGTGCTTGGGTTGAGGTTTGTTCCAACGCGTAGATATTTATTTATTCATTTACTTTCTGTCGATACTGCTTAGGAAAGAATTCGCTCCGGAAAAATATTGACTACGCATAGAAAATATGTAAATATAATTCTCAACGTTAAAAAAAAGCCGCTTCAATTACAATCTTATGTTTTGTTCACCGGAGAGTGCAGACTCCTACACAAACGTCCCACATATTGATCTCGATTAATATAAATCTTCGGAGACCTTCGATCTATCGAATCAAAATAACAAGTTCAAGCAAAAACGAAGAGCACGAGTATTTTCACGATTAATCTAATCATTAAATTTTAATAATCAATAATGAAGGGTTGCAGATCCAGAAGACGTAAAAAAGGAGATCTATTAATCCGAAAGTTCCAAAGATCTCCTGTTTTGGAACGAAAATCGAGACTTATTAATCCAAAAATTCAAACGTTTCCTTTTTTGTATGTCCTCTTTTTAGGAATACCTTCGCGCCTGACCCAAACCGTATCTGCGTGTCAAATTCCTCGTTCTCGGCTTGACTGGAAATATACGTATACTTTTTAATTGCAGTTTTCAGTAGAATCTATTTTTTGCTTTCCTGAGTTCCAACGTCTACCCTTGCGGGTTTTAACGTATTGCCTTTCCCAATCGAACCTTTTGCTATTGCTCCCTACCCGCCCTTTGCTAATCCAACCTAACTTCCTTTGCGTCCACAGCCGTCTTAACCCTAGGACCCTACACTATCTGTACGATACAAATAACCTGTACTGGAGTTACGCACACACTCGAAATCAACGCTGCTAACGAACTGTTTGTCGTAGAGAGATTTTTTTTTTGAAATCCAACGCTCGAGAACTGATAAATGGAATAGGCTTTGCGAGAGAAATCTAATATAAATGTATCACCGTGAAAACTGCAATTGAACAAAGTAAGCAAAATGATGTTAGCATTTCTCAATAATAATGTGGGGTTCGCGGTACCCATGTGTAGGGTCCGCAGGGTCAAGCTACACTGCTGAGGGTACGGGGATACTGTGGAAAACACGTATCGGTATAGCGGCCCCATATTCTTCTCATTCTCTGGCGCATAGACGTTTTACTCAAGTATCTACACCAAGGTCTCAGAAGTATCGGCCTTTCGTTGACTGCTTAGTGTGCCAGTTGTTGCTCTGCTAAGCGGTCATCGCTCCGAGTATCGGCCATGCACAACGAAATCTAGTTTTTAGTTATTTCACGTTATATATGAGAGTGTCGAGTATATGAAAGCGTACAGCTATGTGTATACAAAATGAAGCGCGCAACGCTGTTCTTCCGCGACTATATCGGGGTTGGCTCATCGAGCGAGGGGTGGTTCGGCAGCCAACCCCCGTTGGTGACGGACAGCGCGACGTCAGCGCGTAAACCGTCACACCCGTTTCTAAACACGTCACGCAAGCTGTATGTGTACGTGTGTGTACACACTACACGTGGGTTTGCTTATATGTATATCGACGAAAATTCATGAGTTCATACGACGATTACGGGATATACACGATTGTGTATACAAACCACCGCGATACCGCTCCCACGATTCGCCATATTCGCTCATCTGTTAAACATTTGTATCAACCATCGTAAATTGCATTCCGGTTGATCGTAACGTATACGTGTTATCATTGAATATGTGAATATGGACGCTTTCGAATTAAACCCCCGTCACGATCGATCGCAATTTTTCCCCTCATTACATTGTTATCTATGAGATTGAAGTTTGCATCGTTGGAATGCAGTGAAAATTATTATTTTTCAATTGCTGGAATTTTTCGCCGAATATTTGTTACGATAATCCCTCAATCATTTTTTAATACGATTATTCGGAAATCTAGGATTTTAATCCGCAAAAATATATCGTAAAATAATAAAAATGAGGACATAAAAATATAAAGAACGAATTTTCGTTGCATGCATACTATTCAAACTTCAAGACCATTATTATCTATGCTTATATCCCTCGCAGACGTCGAACACTTGAAGAAAGTAGAGGTATATCGGAGATTCTTTTCACGACGCTGAAGGCTGCATCGTTGCAACGCAACGATACTTCTTCATTTTTCATTTCTTTTTTTTCAGTGTCCAAATTCTCTTTTTTTGTTGCAAATTTAGGTCGTGAATCTCTAATAAAAATACGTAAAATGGTTTGAGTGATTTTCACAGTTTAAATATGAAAAAAATGAGGCATCAAAAGAAAGCAGTTTACCTTGCATTCCAACGATGCAAACTGCGTTATTTTTTTTTGGTACGCTGTTTTTGCTATTGAATAATTTGCATATTTTCGGAGCATTTTTTCTCCGGCATAGTGATCCTATTTTTGTCCCGAGTTTCATCATTTTATCAAAAAGCGTTTGGCAACTTGCAAGCTTTTCTCTCGTCCTTTTTATTCGGCCAAAAAAATATCGCGAATACTCCCCTCTTTTTAACAAAACTTTTCGCGGATATTTATGCAAAGAATTTTTCAGTATTTACCGAAGAAATTTATTCGCCGGTGTGCACGACGATAATTCCTGTGAATGTATAATTTGAATATTTTTTTTCCATTGTCCAAATTCTTTTTTTTTTTGCAAATATAGGTCGTGAATCTTTAATAAAAATACGTAAAATGGTTTGAGTGATTTTTACAGTTTAAATATGAAAAAATGAGTCATCAAAAGAGATTAATTTTCCTTGCATTCCAACGATGCAAACTTCGTTATTTTTTTTTGGTACGATATCTTTGCTATTGAATAATTTCTATATTTTCGGACCATTTTTTCTCCGGCATAGTGATCCTATTTTTTTCCCGAGTTTGATCATTTTATCAAAAAGCGTTTGGCAACTTGCAAGCTTTTCTCTCGTCCTTTTTATTCGGCCAAAACAATATCGCGAATACTCCCCTCTTTTTAACAAAACTTTTCGCCAATATTTATGCAACGAATTTTTCGGTATTATTATTACAGAAATATATTCGCCGGTGTGCACAACGATAATTCCGGTGAATGTATAATGTGTATGGTTCAAGTAAATATGCGCTCTGGAAGAAATCTTTCAAGCAAGGGACAATAGGAGAGCGAGCGTTGTTCAAAGAATCTCGCGAATGAGAAAAGCGAGTCTTATCCGTCTCGTGTATTTAACGAGCCTGATAGGAAGTCTCGAGTCACGAGGAAGCCGGAGAAGTTGCGAGAGTTAGCGATGTCTTATCTCGCTTACCGTCACCTGTCTCCCTTCCTCTCTCTTTCTCTCCCTCTCCCCTCCTTCTCTCATAGTTCTCGAAGAATCGTATAATTTTCACGCGAGAGCCTGCGGTCCGTTGGAACTTTCGCGCCCTTCTTTCCGGTCTTCATACAGGTCCACCGCTTCTCGTATCCAGCGACCGCCAACGCGCGACGTATTCGATTCCCGGGCATTTAATCTTGAAGAAATAGTATCGCGATTTCATACCTATATAGGAACAATGCCCACGAATCGCGGAACTCATCGTGCTCGCCCCTTCCCTCGAAGGACCTCTAATTACCAAATTTTCCCTCGACCTTAATTCACCGATGTAATTGCTCCGCCAAAATCCTCTTGGAGGCGAGGGGTTGATGCGATTCCTCGGCCCATCCCACCCCCCTTGAGAATTCAAGACACACCCTTGATATCGTTTATATACCTCGGCGAGGCCTCCTTCCTGTCTAAGGGTCTCGCAAGACCGAAATCGCCAGCCCTACTTTTGGGGGAGAGAAACTGTTGAGCCCTGTGTATCGTGCGTAACACTCGCGAAGACTGAACGGCAGGGAGCTCACCACGCATCTCTCGAAGGGCTTTTTCAACCCCCCTTGTCGCGCGTACTTCGTATCCGAGCCGAATTTTCTCGATCGACTCCAAATTCTCGCGAACGCGTGTTTAATCGTAACCTCGATCTTTTTTTTCGAAGTAATTTTTTTTTCGCTCGTACTATCTACTCAGTGCCCTTCACACGGGACGAGAATGTTGCGATCGACTGCGCATATACAGCCGCGAATGAGCGTGTAATCGGGCTGGGGGTCTCGCCCGATTGGGGATGGAAAATACGATAAATTAGGAAAGCAACGGGAGCGCCCTCAATTACGATGAAATAAGTATTCAAATAATCTTTTTATCGTAGCTGAACGGCACAGCCCTCGCTGTTCTCTTCTCATAAAACGCGAAACGCTTCTTCGCTGGATATAATTGATCGTTGCGCAATCGTTTTTTTTTTTGGCGAGGAGGTGAGGAGGGACGACGATAAAGTGTTAGTTTTGGAGTTCTTTCGCTTCGCATTTTGGCGAATTATAATTTTATTCGTCTGCAAGGATTTTTCCGTCTATTCATATATATATATATATATATTTGTAAAAATGTGCGGGTCGCGGGGCGCGGCTGACGTGGCGTTGACAAATGCCAACAACGAACTCCAAGTCCGGGACGCACGTGCGTAGAGAAATTTCCGTGCCTCCCCCTTCTCCGCTCGCTCTTTCTCTCTCTCTCTCTCTTCCTCTATGTTTTTAAAGTCGTCACGTCCCACTGTCGATTAGTTTACGCAATGAAAGAGCAATTTATAGATGTGCGGAAAATGACCGGTGTGTGAGCAGCACGCGGTAACGCGAGAAACGCAAATTGAGTTTCTTACGTCGTCATCGCGCGAGAGCAGACGAGACCTGTACGTCACGTTATACGAAGCTACGTGCACGCTATTCGATAATACACGCGTCATCGCGGATATTCCGAGCCAGTCGTGATTTCTCGCTCGTAATACATACGTGTATATATATTGGGGTGGCACAATTTTGAGCTCTATTTTTTTCCCTTTTTTTCACCATCGATAAACCTTCTTTAAAAAATAGAAAAAAATGTCGCGGAAGCTGCGAGCGGTCAACAAATATTTAGAGGACGCTCAAGCCTCCAAAAATTTCAAATTGTCATAAAAAAATCGATTCCTTTTTCGTCCGCTTCTCATCCACGATAATTGTAAAATTAACATCGCCAAAGCTCTAGTCGCTCAAGAGCTTCGAAATCTCCAATTTTCGCAATTTTTTTACTCTTTTCACTCATAAATTTGACGCTTTGTAAAATGTTCTAAACAATTAATGCTTTTTTCTTTAGAAACAGATTTTTTAAATGTACCTCACACTTCTAACCCAAGAATTATAATCTTTTTTCTCATAAAATAATTCGTTACAGCTCTTGTCCGTAAACAAAATTATAGATCGTTTTATAAAGAAGATAATTGGATGGTGAGAAAAAGGAAAAAAAATAGAGTTCAACATTGGGCGATCCTAATATATGTATATATATTTTTTTCCCTGTGTTTCGACGCATACTTTTGCGGGGTTTTACCTATTCCCCTTCCCAATGAACCTTTTCCTATTATTCCCTAACTTCCGTTGCAAAACACCGAAAAACGTGATTTTTTTGGGATTTCTTTTAAAAATACTCAAAGAAGTAATCAAAATGAGGCTTGGAGGGTTTAATCTACATGTATTGATGTATACGAAAGAGATTTTTTTATGAAAAACATACAAAATGTCGCCTCAGTCGTAGCCACACAAAGAAAGTTTTTTTAGGCACTCTACGGGAGGACGCAGAATTTTTATGACTTAACACCTAGAACAAAAAAATCGTCTTTAATATTAGTCTCGCTAGAGAAGTACAGACGATTATTAAAAGGATGGTTTTTTTTGGCAAAATGGCATCATTTTGGATACACTCTTTTTCCCCTAAAAAATCGGTCTTTGTTCATAAAATCGAGAATTTTTTTATTCATCGTAAAAATCATGCGTGCTTCTTCATAAAATCTAGCTAAGAAGCTACAGTGAACATTTTAAGTAAATTCGATGAAAACTGCCCGAATTATGCGTTCTCCCGATTTGAAAAACGTGATTTCGAGAAAAAAGCGTTTAAAGTATCAAAGTTAATTTAGGAGCTATTGCACCCACACGAGGGAATTGAAGTTCTCCTCTGAATTCTGCGTGTACCCGTCGAGGCATTTTGATGGTAGGTC
The DNA here is from genome assembly GCA_944452715.1 of Ophion slaviceki. Classification (NCBI taxonomy): domain Eukaryota; kingdom Metazoa; phylum Arthropoda; class Insecta; order Hymenoptera; family Ichneumonidae; genus Ophion; species Ophion slaviceki. The sequence continues at coordinate 10,454,821 of OX101788.1, read as the reverse complement.
TTCAGTTGGGTCGTTGTACATTTTTTGTTCAACGGCAGGATTAAACGACTCTAAATCGCTACTTTCACTGTTTAGGTTGTTTCATGCGTTTCGGAGCGCTCGGAGGCGCTTCGGCAAAATAGGTCAAAATATTCAAAAAAATTGCGTAGTATTCAACGAGCGTAATATAGTGCAAATCCCTAGAGTGTATCACCCCATACGGACCAAACGTCCAACAAAAAAAACGTCTGAGCTCTAACCTTCCTTCACCCAAATCGGAAGATCCAACGATAAAAATAAACTCATGTGAAAAAAAATGCAAAAAAAAACTTAACGACTCTATTCTCGTCCAATTTGATTCATAGTATGCTTCGTGTATTAACCAGAGAGAGAGAGAGAGAGAGAGAGAGAGAGAGAGAGAGAGAGAGAGAGAGAGAGAGAGAGAAGGGGGGTATTCAATTTGAAATCGCGAACCGTGAGAGAAATAAATCTATCGAGAGAGGTATAGAGAACGAAAAAAGAGGTTAAGACAAGTCCTAGCTTCGGAGGAAAGTGGATAAAGAAATTGCTGATCGTTTCGGTGGTCTCATATGGCAAAAAAGGGAAGAGAGCATCCCGAATTAAGGCCGTGTCTGTGTGTGTCCATAAGAGAAGAGTGACTCTGGGAAACGCGGACTGAAAGGAATGAGAAAGCCACACACCTATATACGTTTGTACACGTGTGTGTCGAATGTGGAATAAGGACCAGACACCGTACGTCATCGGTTATATTCGGAGGTCGATATAATTTTGGCACGCGATTCGCGACTCCTCTCTCCCTCGCTCCCACTTCTCGTTCCTATCCTCGCGGACTTTTGTCCATATATCCATAATCTGAAATTCTTTAAATTCACCCAGCTCTATATATGTATTCATACGTTCATATATATATACCGAAAAGGACACACACAGGATCCAACTATACTTTTATTATATACGATACGTTAAAATATAGCGAGTACAGTGGAAAAATGTAGTGGCTCTTTGCGAATGTACTTGGGGGTCCATAAAAACTGCCTTTGCACCATGTACACATACACACATATTTTTGCCAGCTCTCTCTCTCTCTCTCTCTCTCTCTCTCTCTCTCTCTCTCTCTCAGATAGTTTATACACGTTTTTATGCGTATATGTGATCGTGTCTCACGCGCGCATTCAGCGTTATATCCCTCTCTCCACCTCACTCCACCCCTCCTCAAATAGTAACGGGAGGAGAAGTGTATTATGCGCGTATAGCGAGCGACGTCCCGATGTGTATAAAAGTCGGTTTACTTTGCGTAACGTATAGCCGAGGGAACGTGGGACGAGGAAAAAGAGGAAAAGGAGCGAGAAAGAGAAGTGTAGGGAGAAGCAACGAGAGAAAGAATGAAAAAGGGGGATGATAGGGAGATACAGTAATGGTAAGAGTAGGATTTCGTTGTGGCGTCAGCAACTACAGTCACAAAACGCTAGCGAGAGAAACGCCAGTGGGGCAGTGAAAGAGAGAGAGAGAGAGATAGACAGTGGGGGCTATTCAAGCTTTCCGTACTCGCTCCAGGCAACTTGCTTCGTATGGGCTAACTGTAGACAACCCACCAACCAACCCTCTCAGAGAATCCTCAACTACCCCCATCGTCCTCATACACTTCTTCTACTCCTCGTACACGAGCTACACGTGAAACTAAAAAAAGAAGAACTTCGTATTTCAACGCAGACACACGGCGAGTTTCTGGAAGCATCCGTTTGGCGATAGATACGACGATTCTTTCGGAGCCTGAACGACTGTTCGTTGTGCGGTCACCTCTCAAGTTGCACGATGCGCCAGCTTGTATTCTCGAGTCCGGACAGCCGAGGCTGGAGCGTACTTTCAAAAGAACCGGGGTAGCAACAAGAAAAAAATATTTGCACGATCGTCCAACGCGGATAAAGTTTCGTCGGCGTTGAGGGATGCTCGGCGCCCAAGTCCGCGGGCGGTGAAAGAGTTGTAAAGAGCCCGAGAGATACGAGGGAAAATGCTTCGTGATGCACGAGCAGGAAGAGCAAGATAGAGGAGTAACGTTGCTGGTTCTTTTTTTTGTCTGCCACCCCCAGATGTCTCTGTATGACCACCCTCTCACGACTGTCTCCATCAAGGAGGGATTCGCGAAACTTGGGAGCTCGGCCGTTATTTAAAGGAGGCGTAAATCCTACCCGACGTCTTTCTGTACGGTTAGGAAAACTTGGATATGTACGTGGAGACAAAGAGAGGGGGGATGAGGGATGTAAAGACCCTTCGGTAGAACGTCAGCTATTTTAACGCTCTCACTGTTTTTGGGTCGAGCAGCCGCGCGTGTTTATACGTATTGCTGTATTCCTTCAGTGCTCTCCAACTACTGTCTTGGAGACACCCTCCGAGCTTTCCTTATGACCAACCCTTGTAATTATTCCCAGCGAAGGAAATCATCGGATGTTTCGCGTTCCTGAAAATCCTAGGAAACTCAACCATCCTTGGCGTTCGAGTAACTCGAGCCACCCGGTGATCCTCGTGCACTGGCGAGCAATTGAAAACGCGCTTGAATTATGGCCGGGGGGTCATCCTGCTGCTGCAGTGCTGCCTGAGCTGAAGACTCGAATCACCATTTCCAGCTGAAGATCGTTAGGACGATGATCAGATCCAGCTGCCGGTCTTGCTCGTAGCTTGCTTTTTGTGTAATGACAATTCTGACTTGTCGCTTTTTCTATCGGTGTCGGAAACGAACACAAAGCGCAAACATCGTTTTGTGCAGGTCCAAAACCTCAAGATTCCTTCCTCATTTTGGATGAAAATTTATTTAGAGATTTCAATTTAAAGACGGCATTGCCGGTCGGCCATTATAGAGCTACAAAGTTCGAGACTTTTCGTAGAAACCCCAAAAGTGGAAATGTTTGTTTGGGTTAGTAAGGGTGAATGAGGTAATCAGACTTGAGTCAAAAACTATTGTAGTCAAGCATGCATTTTTCGACGAGGAAAAGCATTTTCTCATTGCTCAATGAAACGTTGGTTTAAGGCGTTACCCTCACTTGTAGCGCAAAAAAGGCCTTTTTCATGATTTTTTTAAAAGAAAACTACAAAACTTTTTTAATCGATCAATATACCATCTTAAGAACACATCTTGAAGAACTTTCAGTAATTTTTTTATTGAAAAATATTACATTGTTTACTGGCAAATGGCCGTCAATGAAATAATGTTTTTATATACACGGTTTGCAGTGACCAACATTGCGGCGAAGTGGATCATCTGAAAAAAAATGCGGATGGATTTAGTCAAATATAAGTATAAACTAGTCTTTAATCGAAGGATTTTAAAAAATATTCATTTTTCACAAAATGGCGGACCTTCAAAGTTAATGGTTCGATTTTAACGAAAAAAATCGAACGATTAAAGACTACATTTTTATGTATTAAATAAGCCTGCAAAATTTCAAGAAGATCGGTTCATTAGTGTTCGAGTAATCTTGGTCACCGACTTCAGAAATGCCATTTTGAGAAAAACGCGTTTAACGTTTCAATTTCAGTTTACACGAAGAAAATATTTTTTTTTGTAAACTTACATAGAGTCATCTATTCCGGGCATAAAAAAAAACTGCACTTCAAATTGCACTTAAAAAAAATGCAATAAAAAAGAAATCGATTTTTTCAAAATCGCAAGTGGGGGTAACCCCTTAAATTGAATATAAAAGTTCGTTGCAGACGATAAAAAAGACGATTTTGAAGCTTACACATTTGAAACGCAACAAACATTAATTCTTTTTCAATTAATGAAGTTTCTTTTTGGCAAATTCAGGCTATAAAAATAACTGGAATACTTTTACGTATTCTCATTGAAGATTCACGACTGCAAATTGAACGAAAAGTTTTCTCATGAGCAAAAATGTAAAAAAATAATTGCATTTCAACGTCATAAAAAGGGCCTTTTAATTTAAGTAAAATTTTATTATCGTTTTCATTGAATATCAAGGAAAAGTGCTACTAGGTCACGTGAGTAAGTAAGGTGGAATTAAATTCAACGGGGCAAATATTTTCTCTCAGCAGCACTTGCGTTTATGCTGCTCCTCATGACAACTTCCTGAGGCGCGAAAGTTCCTTGTTTCAGCTTGCCACCTACATTTTAACGATCCATGATTCTTGAACACTCGATCATGCGCGTGTGTCACTCTCGTCTACACGTATACGTGTCCAAAAGAGTTGCACACATCCACCTCACCGGGAACAGCGCACGGAGACTCGTTGTTTGGCCGAGTGAGAAGAGCAGGAGGCGAACGAGGGCTCTAATTCCCTTGAAGTATTGTTCGCGTTAGGTACCATTACACTCTCGTGCTCTCGCGCGCGCGCGGTGCAATTAGCAATGTAAATGCCAGGGGGTTAGTTAGTTAGCGTGTTCGCAAAAGCCGGCAACGCGGTGTTTCGTAGCAGGGAGTGGAGGGAACGCGAGGGGTCGACGAGGTATATGTATATATGTTAGTTGGAGGTGGGTGGGCATTCGCGGGCGAGATAACGCGGACCTCCCAAGCGAGCGATCATCTCAACCGCTGCGGCGTTGATAACGCCGGGAAACATCGATGCCCGGCACGATCTTTCATCGTTCTATACCCCTCTTTCCTATCCAATACGCTCTCCCTCTTTCTCGCCTTCTATCTCGTTCCAAAAACTACGCTATGCTATCAATCGATGTTCAATCTTATTTCATGTAGTTATCAAGTTTACAATTAGTTATTTCCAGCACTCCAAATTTTCAAATACCCACACGCAATAGGGTAGAGCGTGATTCCTAAATTTATCGGCCCCAAAAAGCAATCTGGCTCTTACTTTTTTCTCTTAGTTTAAAAAAAAAGTAAGTACAGAGTACATTTTCGTGTACTCGTACAGAGTACATTTTCGTGTACGTAATCGGGGAATTATTTATAGCTAAAAAAGTGACTGGGGAGTTATTTATATCTAAAAAAAGTGACTAGGGAGTCACTTTTCGCCAAAAATGCGACTAGGGTGTTACTTTTACCCATGAAGAAACTATTATTTTTGCTCGGAAATAACTAGGGAGTTATTTTTACCGGAGGAGGACTAGGGTGCAATTTTTACTCAAAAAGTAACTGGGAAGTTGCCTTCTTTGATCTGAAAAGTAACTGGGGATATGACTTTTCGCCTAAAAGTAAGTAAGGACTTGCTTTGAAGGTTACCTTTCGCCAAAAAACTGACTAGGGAGTCACTTTTCGCCAAAAAAGTGACTAGGGAGTCACTTTTCGCTAAAAAAGTGACCAGGGCGTTACTTTTGCCCATAAAACAACTATTATTTTTACCCGAAAATAACTGGTGAGTTACTTTTACCGGAGGAGTACCTAGGGTGCAATTTTTACTCAAAAAGTAACTGGGAAGTTGCCTTATTTGATCTGAAAAGTAACTGGGGATGTGACTTTTCGCTTAAAAGTGACTAAGAACTTGTGATACAAAGTGCCTAGGGAGTTATCCTTCAATCTAATTATGGCTTTTCTGCAAAGTACACGTTATCCCGCAAACTAACTAGGTTTCTTCCCACCAAGTAGGAATTTATCCTACGAGTACTTAGGTTTTTACAAAAAACGTAAGAAGGCAGTTATTTTACCCAAAAAGTAACTAGGGACTTGTTTTTTTTAGTAATTAACTAGCGAGTTACTCTTTGGAGACGCTACATCCGGGGTCATGTATTCCTACGATAATGCTACGATACCACAGTCCATATCCAGCCTGCCAGATTCAATTTTCCAAATTGCGAACGTACCGTAGCCCGGATGCCGTCGCGTCAAGAATATTGTCATCCGAGATTTCGTCTCTTGTTTCCGGTTTCGCTGGTAATTTCTCAATGGACGAAGAACGAAACTGGATAATAAAAAAAAAAACGCAAAAATTGCGAAACTGGCGAGTCACTTCCGAGGTCGTTCGGCCGCTGGCCTCTCGATGGATCGATGTGTTTTATGGCGTATTAGCATGAGGAGGCCCGAAGGAACTTTGAGCCCCGACGGAGACACGATATAGTCGATCACGGCACTTAAGGCACGAAGATAAAACCGTTCGCTGCTTAACCGTTACATATATGTATATATGTGTATACTCGCGAACCGTGTTCGCCTCTCGGAGGACGCTAACGAGGTTGAAACGCGACGACAACGATGACGACGATCCGTCGTAGTCGTCTTTTCCTCGCGCTGCTTAAACCTCGACTACTACCATAATCCAAAGCCGCGGCTCGAAAAAGAATTCCCAACCGTGTGCTACGGGCATCAAGGCTCGCGTGTCCTCTTTTCATTCATTCGTGTGTATAAAGCCGCTTGGTCGTTTCCCTTCGTCCTGTACCTGTGCCGCGACGTTTTGGATTCGATACCGAAAACTCGCCCGAGCACGGCCCCAAGTCGAATTGGTGAAAGTCACCAGCCATGCTGACTCGACGAGAGTGACGCAGGTAATGGCCGCAGGGGTGGTTCCTGTCGGCAACGACCTGCCCCTTCGGCTCTCCGGCCTCAGCTGCGCCTCGTCGCGTTCTTCCCCCCTGACAAAATCGACTGACGACCATAATGATCCCCGACCTCCTGTCTTCCTATTGGACCTAAGCTCATACGGATCCGCTGATGCGGTTTGCCTTTCCTATTCGGTCATTTTTTACTCGGCTGTTGAAAAGAAAAACGGTTGCGCTCGAACTGGCAACGGGACATCAATTTTTGAAATGTAAACGGGAAATTTAAAACCTGGTAATTGAAAATTAATTGACTCGGATAAAAAATAGTCGGGTAGGGCCGCGAAGCGAAATTTGCCAGAGCAAAATAGGACATGTGAAAATTCGGATTTGTGAAATAAGAAATTGTGAAAAATTTCTCTGCAGAGAATTTTTTTTTTGGGAATTCCCGAAGTCAGTTGTATGTTATTAAATTTCTCGGCTGGAAAGAAATTGACGTCCTTTAAGGGCTTAAAACTAGTTGAAATATTTTAAAATATCGATTTTTGATTTTCGACGGATTCTCAAAATATCACATTTCAAAAAAATGTCTTCGACAATTGGAAGTCCATCCGTTTAAAAATTGAGGGAGCGTTATAGGCGCTTATAGGCAGGTTCCGCGGAGCGGCGAACTTCAAATGAATTTTTCTCAAAATTACTTTTTCAAAATCGATGAACATGATATCCCAAAAATCACTGCACCGATCACCTTCAAATTCTACGAGACTCTTTTACATTTCAAAAAGCAGTGCTTGAACGAAGGATTTTTTTGCGATGCATAGTTTTTTATCAATCAATACAAGTAGAGCGTTTTTACCAAAAATCGATACTTCCACTTTGGACTGCGGTGATTTTGTCAACAATACATATTTTATTAAATCCTTCGTCCAACCACTAGATAATTTTATGCATCACCTAAATGCGTTTGATTTTTTTTTTATTCCGGATGATTCGTTTCCGAGCAGCAGTGGCCAGAAAAAAGTATTGTATCTACCACGTCTATAAATATTTGTTCGTAGAAAAACTATGAAAGATAATTGAAACCATACTCTTCGATGAAAAAAAAAACAAGATTTAAAAACCTGCACTTATATGAAATTATATTTTTAATCCCATATAAGAAAAAATAATCACGAAAATTCCTCTTTTTTCCGGCCACGAGCTAAGAGTAACCCATTAACGTCCATCGATGAAGCGCCCGATCCTCCACAGTGCTAACGACCTACCGGAAGTTTGCGGCGACATTTGTGATTTCCGGAATTGCGTTGAGCCGCATATTTTCAGATTGCATTTACAGAGGGCCATCCAAATTGAATTGCGCACGGGAAATGTTTGATGGTAAATACATGAATGGAATGGGAACGGGCACGTACGAGGCGTGACTAGCTCCGGTAATGTTTTCCATCGTAAACCAACGAGCCTCGTAATAATCGGGGAAGTACGCGTGCCGCCCTCTCTGTCTCTCTTTGCATATATGAAGAATTTCTACCGAATATACGTAAATATACATATATACATATACATATGTATGTCCAACCAGTTTCGTGAGACGGTGCAGTAAAATCATTCCGAGCGTCGCGAATGACAGCCGAGTAAAAGGGGAAAATGAAGCGATTCCAGGCGGTTTATAAGCGTGGGGCTCCCGCGATAATAAAACGATCGAGCCCTCCCTCGCTCGTTTCTTCCCCCCTTCTCTCTTGTTTTCCCCACTACATCGTGGCAACTTCGTTGTCCTTTCCATCACCAACTCGCCCATTCGATTCCCCTCGCTCTGCCAAGCCATTTGAATGCCGCGCCAGTGAGAGATCTGCCTTACCGACCGCCGAGCCGGTCTCTGTAAAACGACCAATCGCGCCGACGTGTTTCACGGTGCGGCCATCGGATGGCGCTGGAGTTTACGAGCCGCACCTAAGACCCTGCCACGCTCAGGAGTCCCCGATCCAACCACGTGCTACACCGTGGTCCTCGGGTTTGGTTGTACTCGCTCAGCATGCTCGCGCCTCCGAACGGCGGATTTTTTCTCTCCAAATTTACGACTCGTCGTAAAACCCGGCGAGAAATCAGGGCTGATTCGCTGTATCTGTCAGATACCTGCTTTTTTATAGTCTTTTTATATACATCATAATTCAACGGGAAATCATCGAAATTTCTGACCTGAAAAAAATTACTGCGATCTTCCGCGATGAGGCCGTTGATTTTTTTTTCTCACGCGTTTTTTTTTTCTTCGGATTTCTGACAGATTCATTGAACGTTTAGGTAAATTTTATCGACAGATGTTAACATTCAATCCTACAGAATTTCGATCACGCGTGGTATCGATGAATTTTTCACGCGCTTTGCTTATCGTTCGTAAGACCGGGCTTGTCACAGCCTGCCCTTTGAAGGTCGACGAGGATGACTGATTTTTATCGGAGGAGTGGTGCGTGAATGTTGACAGCACCGGAAGTGCACCTGTACACCGGGCGTTGCCTATCGGGATACGATAAAACGCTGGTATTTTTTCCCCACGGGGAACGTTTACACTGACATTTGCTCGGGAGCAAATGAAAAAGCGACGAATCCTGCGAGGAGCAGGCTGACATTGGGAACGTGCGATACCCTGTTGACATTAACGACTACTTTTTTCTTTTGTTTTTTTTTTCCTCTCTGGGGGTTATGACACGAAACCCGACGAGATCGGAGAGATTAGACTATAAAATTCGAGTTATTCGATGAAATGTCTTCCGGTCGTTGGATCCTAATGGGCGCTGAAAACGGGGGCGAAACGCGCCTGGTTCAGGGTCACGTAACGGGTGTCTCTTCATCTTCCACCGTTCTTTTTTTCTTCTCTTTTTATTTCACATGTAAACTTTACGACATGGGCCCGCTCTTTATTCTACCAACACACGGGTTCTCTCCCTTTCGGGCAATGGCCATTCTTTTTCGCGCGCCCTTTTTTCTCGCCCTCTCGCTCACTCTCGCTAAACATCGAGGGGCTGTAAAATTGACGTGAATCGTTTCTCCTTACGGTTCCTTTACGCACACATACATACATATTTGCGGCCTGGTTTGAGAACCAAAATGACGGAAACGAAGAAAAGAGCGGTCGCGATGACGATGCTCGCGACAAAATTAGTCTCGTTCTCCGCGCGCGATGACTTGTATTATTTTTAGAGTTTCAACGCGGAGTTTCTCTCGTTGTACGCCTCGCGCGCCCCTGTCATCCCTTTTTCCCTCGTAGGCAACCTCGTATGGGAGAACACGCGGCAGTTACCATAACTTTCCGAGGGTTTCGTCCGTGGCGTGACACTAGCCATACACTCGCTCGCTCACGCATACCAAAAAAAAAACGACAAGCTCCCTCCCGCTCTCTCTCTCTCTCTCTCTCTCTCTCTCTCTCTCTCTCTCTCTCTCTCTCTCTCTCTCTCTCTCTCTCTCTCTCTCCCTCTCTCTCTTTGACTCGCTTACGACGAGCGGGCATTTTCTCCAGAAATGCTGAATCCTCATACATCTCGTCCTCTCGCGCCTCTGTTGCCGACCTTCGGCACTTCTGCCTCATTCTCCGCGTCCACGGATACCATCGAACTTCGAACGATTGGAAACCGCTGTCAAGGGGGAAAACCAACGCGCGATATTGGATCTTGCAGGAAGGGGATCAAAAGAAGGAAAAAACAAATGTGGGTTAGGCGTCAACTTTGGATTCGATTGAACCAATTGTCGAAACTATTTTTATTTCGTGGTTATTTCATTTTTTTTCTTCGATTTTTGTCATTTTTATGATTATTATATAGTATTATGTTATGATGCATTATATTATATTATATTATTAGTAAGTCGGGAAAGCGAGCGAGTGAAAAATTGTAACAAATACTGAGACAGTGATGTATGTAAGAAGGAAATGTAAAAGGTGTAGCACACTGTACGGTGGAATAAAACTAACTATATTATATTATTGTATATATGATATTATAATACAATATATTATACTTTTCTATCGATTTGCTCTCCTTCTTCATCACCTATCCATTTTTTAAAATTTTTTCCTTGCCTTTCTCGCACGTACATATATGCAGCAGGTTTTCCACTTCCTTTTTACAAACCCTGCATTTGTTGTCACTATATCCCTTATTTCCTTCGTGCCGCACATTCCCACATCTCAGTCTCGTCCAAGTTTTTATTGTTTCGCCCATTATATTTACATCCTCCCAGTTCTTCTCTGTCCCTATGGTATACTTCCTGCCTTTGTGCCGTCCGCAATATGTCGATTTTTCGGTTTTGTTTCAATCCTGTTGGGATTCTTGGTCCACTTTTATGTTCGTCCCCCTTAAATACATTATATGATATTATATCATTATATATATTTTATTATAATACACTATATTATGTTGTGTTATATTATAGTATAGGTACTATATTATATTATATTACATTATATTATAATATATCACATTTCATCACTATTGCTATTATTTTCGCGTTCATAAGTCCCAGTGCAATTAGAAAAATCAAACGTTCGGCAAAATCTTCAACCCTTACTTGTCACACTTCTGTGGAATACACATCATCAATACATTTTCGCAAAAGAAAAAAAGTGGTAGGGTTGTTTCGAACCCTACAGTGGCACGTAAGGGTTAAATCTTCACCGATGCATTTTTCGGGCAAACGAATTATTGGACAATCCCTTTCAAAACACAGAGCACCACAATTTTTAATCGGATTAAGCGCGGCGCGAATTTCTATACATGTACAAACGGATAATTTTCCTTCAGCGATCGAAGTCTTGTACCGAAGTCCCATGCATATTCGTTGAGTCCTCGTATTCATGAAGGCAAAAAGCCCTCTCGTTATTCCACCCTCAAATTTATTCAAACGCCAAAAGTGAAGTGGCTGCGGACGAGGAAACGTTTCTCTCGTCTCCTCTTCGATCAGGGTCACCGGTGTACCATTTCAATGCGTATATTAAGCACAGAATCACACGTAGACGCACACAGGGATACGCGTACATTTGTGCATGGAGAGAGCTTGGGTGCTGCCGAAACCCTGACCTTCCGCACGCACGATTCGTGAGTGCCGGTCACAGTGGAGAGGCCAAGCATGGACTCTCTCGCATCTCTTGCACACGCCCCAGCTCAAGTGAGCTTTTTGATGTACGTGCGTTACAATTTCTCACTCTTTATCTCGCTCTGTCCCTATCACTCTGTCGCTTTTTGCGGCGTGTAGCTCTCTCTCTCTCTCTCTCTCTCTCTCTCTCTCTCTCTCTCTCTCTCTCTCTCTCTCTCTCTCTCTCTCTCTCTCTCCTGCTCTCTCTCGTTCTTTCTATTCTACGTACCAATGCATACACTGCGCAGAAATATTCACCCCTTGCAAAGTGATCGCTCCAGGGTAACCCTCCCGTGGCTATGAGCGCGATGAATGAGGCCATTAACAAACGCCCTGGTACACACTGTATGTACCATATCTACTCTATGTTATAACGTATATAGCCACTAGACATGAATGTATGTGCTAATACTCCGTCAGCGAAGTTGTAGATCTTCCCCTTTATCTCCCTTCCTCCCTCCCTTATGCACTCTTGGCGCGCGCGACAAAACGACCACTTCCAGAGAAGACTGCCACCAAAGATTTTAATCGGGTGTCATATTATAACCGGAAGATTCAAACTATCTTGCTTTACATACACCCGTGAATTTGCATTCCGCAAGGTACACGTCCGCGCTGATCTTACAGCTCACGGGATGCTACCGTTCGTATCGTACACTGTTTACTCGTATAAAATTCATACATATATAACTTTTATACGAGTAAACAGTCGAATTTCATACGAATTTCATTATATATATATATATAAAATTGTTATTCCACCCTTTTCCTTTTCGATAATAATAAATAATTTGATTAAAAGAGAATGATGGTCTAGTGATTTTTTGTTCCTTTTTTATTCAATTGTTGGTCAATATTTACAAGTGGGGCTCGAGCCCTAACCGGTTCCACATTTTTTTCACGTGGTCGGGGCTAACCGGCAGTATGAAAACGTGTTTTTTATGATGGGGGAGGAAACAAACCCATGTCATTTGACTCACTTGATGTTACCAAACCCGGTTCCTCCGTACCTTTAAAAAAGTAAAAAAAAAAGCTTTTGGAGGTTGAAATAATGGTTCAAATTGTCGTCCCCGACTTAAATATTATAAATAAAGTGCCCTGAAATACATCGACTCGGTACAAAATTTCTAAATCCCTTTTCTAGCTGGAGCCCCATTTGTAAATATTTACCGAATTGTTTATTATTGTTCATTTACTGTTAAGTATTTTAATCCGATTAGGTAAAGTAATTATTGTAGAGTACATTGCAGTAAAAAGAATTAAACGTCTTGCACTTAATCCTTTGAGGGCACGTGGGGTCATTATGACCCCGATCTTTTCCCCGCAGCTTCATTTTTTTACGCGTGGCTCCGAATTCGGACACGTTTGTCAATAAGTTAAAAAATATATATAACTGCGGTTTTAAAGTTGAATTCAGAGTATTTGCATTTTTTTCCTACAAAGTGAATTTTTTCTAGAAACTAAGTAGAAATTTGCCCACTAAGGAACTAGGGAGTAGCTTTTTACTAACTCGTCAGTTACTTTTTGGGGCCGCAGGGGGCCGTAGGGCACCCTGGAATTTTTCACGCAGCTCCAAATTCGAGCGCGATTTTCGATCAATTTTTTTTCAAGTTCAAGAAGTCATCAGTTGCATTAATTTTCTTCAATAAAAGTCTCCACATTTAAAAAAAGCATATTTGGAGCCAAAAATCACCCGGGTTCAGTCTGACCCCACGAGCACTTCAAAACTCACTGCGGGGGTATGTTCTCGTAGGAATGTCTTGTCACGAGTAGCAAAGAAAGTAAAGCTCGTGACTTACGTCCCCTTTGAATTTTGCCCACAATTCCGTTCACTGCTTTCAAATGGCAAATAAAAATGAGTATGGACGCATCCTCGGATTTTGAACTTCCTCATGTGTTTTACGAGTGTCCAGAATCCGTACAACGTACTTCGTAATCAGCGACAAAAAACAACCAAGTAGAATTTTTGCAAAACGCTTTCATAATTCCCGTTTTATAATATCCATAAAAAAAATATATAAAAAATTGGCATCTGCGTCATGATCATTGAAAACAAAATGAGACAGTATATGGTTCGGTTCGTGAATGAACTCGTCGCGAGTTGGGCGACAACTCGGCACGTTGGAAATAAAGGAGAGGCGATCCGTGTCCGCACTCGAGGCACAATCTTGAGAAACGCGTTTTATATCGCTCGTAATTCGTTATTACGCTCGATACTCCTGTCGAGCAACTCGTACATTCGCACGGATACGTCCACTAACATAAGTACATATATATATATATATGTATATTTATATATTTATATCTATAAGTGTACACGTGTAGGAGCCAGCTTTTCTCGATCGGATGTGAGCTCATCCGAGTAGTGCGCCCGCTCCCGCGCACACACATTCACGGGAATCCCCACACAGAGACAAGCGACGCATTTTTTTTAGATGTGCTTGGAACTTATTTCGCCGCTACACGAGACTCGCTCGTATACGTACACGAACGTATATCGGATACGCGCGCCAAGTCACGCCGCGCGCGTTCTACATGCAACACAACCACTTCGCGAACGAAAAGCACCGAGAAAACCTCACAAATCATTCTGAGATGTATCACAGCGTCGCAATTACACGGTGAGACTTCATTTAAATTCAATAAATAATCCACCGCTCATTCCGTCGCGCGATGTCTCGCGCGAATGCGTGCACAATTGCACAGCACACGTGAACACGAGACGGGCAAAACAGCACTAGGCACCGCAAGACTGAGCGACCATGTGCGATTTCAAAATGGATTATTCGTATTCGATTAATCTGTATTGGAAATACGGGAGCGAAAGAAAATAAGTATAGCATTGGAGAAAATAAAGAGATGAAATGAAGGGAAAATGCAATAAATCGTACAAATAACAATGTAAAATTGTGATTTTTATTGGCCCTTGATTTTTAACTGTTTATATTTAACCAGAGGGAATGGATATATTGGTTTTCTTTTATTTCCCGAGTTTTACGTATTACCCTGCCCAATCAAACCCTTTCCTATCACTTTCTACTACTATCCTATTGCACTGAGTCTGATAAACACGAAAGTAATAACAATAATGATAAAATATGATATATTATAATATAAAATAGTGTCTTTTAATATAATATACTATAATATAATACATAATGTACCATAATACAATATAATATAGTAGTTTTATTATTCCAGGTGTACCCCTTTAGGGTGCTTGACAAAAAATACCTCCTACATATACGTTTAACCTTACAATATTTTCTTATTTCTAAACTTATACTCTTCTGTCAATTTGCTTTTACTTCCCTCTCGCATACGTTTCCTCATTTACAGTTTTCCCAATTAGTTTCTCGAAGTGCTCAATGAACATACACAGTTCAGTCACAGACTCCTTTTTCAGCACCATCTGTATCTCTCTGTTGACTTGTTCTCCCTCTTTGTCTCCTACCTATTTTTCCAGGTTTTCTACTATCCCTTTAATAATTTTCTACTTGGCTTTTTTGCACGCACATATATGAACTACACTGTAAAAAAAATCTGTATTAAAATTAATATAAAAGTGTAGGAAGTCTTTTTACAGATACCGTTTATGAATGTTAATATTGTCATTTGAAAATCAATGGGCTGCTTTTCGAATGTCTAATAATCGTTCAGTAATATCGCAACACTTAAGTACTGGAAAAATCATATACGTATCGCAAGGTATCTATTGTGAGCGTATTAAAATTAATACGCACAGATTGCATTTTTTAATTAAAAAAAAAGTAAAATTGGCATAGAAAAGTGTATTAATTTTACGGTGCGTATTAAAATTAATATAAAAGTGTAGGAAGTCTTTTTACAGATACCGTTTATGAATTTTAATATTGTCATTTGAAAATCAATGGGCTGCTTTTCGAATGTCTAATAATCGTTCAGTAATATCGCAACACTTAAGTACTGGAAAAATCATATACGTATCGCAAGGTATCTATTGTGAGCGTATTAAAATTAATACGCACAGATTGCATTTTTTAATTAAAAAAAAAGTAAAATTGGCATAGAAAAGTGTATTAATTTTACGGTGTTAGGTTAGTGTAATTGTTATTATTTACTTTCTGCGATAAAAATTAATGCGAATCGATTTGGGTTTTTAATTAGACTTGCTGCTTTTGTTCGGTGTTAATTTCTCGCGTTTATTCCTATCCTACCGCTTCATTGTGACCGTTACCCCTCTACTTTCCCCTTTCTCCTTGCGGCCGCAGGCACTCCCCCCCGCCACTCTGTATTATATTCATCATGACTACAATCGTATTTCTAACTTAGTTGTATTTTCGCCGTGAAATGCCGAAGAAAAACATTTCACGACGAAATGTACGCGACTAGGATTCGAACCCGGGATTTTCCGTCCGCTGGTTCAGTGGCGAGCACGCTAACCACTAGACCATCACAGCGGGTGTTAATCACTTACTTTAGATTTGGTGTTACTCGATACGTTTTTTTATGATTTGATTTAACATGCTGACCAAAGCACGAATTTGAAGTTTTCTGCACTGAATTATATATTAAATCAGACTATCCGAATAAACACATACTAACAAGGAGAAGGCAGAGCCTGGATGTCGCGAATTGGCTTCTCCTTTCGCGTGGTGAAAGTTGAAGACCTCTGAATTAACGTCGTTTTTTATTTTTGTTCTAATAGGCCTTAGTTGCTGAGATAGCGCGATTTGAAAATTTGGGAGTTTCGGATGGAGCCAAGCAGGTTTCGGCTGGCGCGTAGAGTACGTTGAGCGTTAATGCTTGACACAAGAGCGGCCGTAGCTAATACGGTAAGACGACGGGTTGGCACTTGAAAAGTCACGGTTCGCGTCCCCGTCCTTTTTTTAATTCAATTTTTATTTTATTTTATAATCTCTCATGACTGCATGTGCAGGTAAATAAGAAAATTCGAAAATATGTATTACTAGTTTTATTTATCTATTATATTAAAATAATTAATGTGGTTGCGGTGGTATTGCGTTCATCTTATGTTCGTGGTGTCGTAAGCCTTTGTGCTTCCCTTGCTTTTACGATGGTTTCCTCCCTCCAATTTGTCAGCATACCGATCTGATAGAAGAAGAATCAGAATAATTACCTGCCGCGAAATTTGCAAGTGTGAATTAGATTAATTATTTATTTTTTATACCATATTATTTTGCTTTGTAATTGTGACTTGATTATTAGATTAATTATTTGTTATACAATATTATTTTGCTATGTAATTGTAACTTCATTTTTGGATTAATTATTTTAATATAATAGATAAATAAAACTAGTAATACATATTTTCGAATTTTCTTATTTATCTGCACATGCAAAGTCTTAAAAGAGATTAGAAAGAAAAAAAATTGAATTAAAAAAAAAAGCACGGGGACGCGAACCATGAACTTTCAGTGCCAGTCCGTCGTATTACCGTACTAGCTACGGCCGCTCTTGTCTCAAGTATCAACGCTCAACGTACTCTACGCGCGAGCCGAAACCGGCTTGGCTCCGTCCGAAATTCCCAAATTTTCAAATCGCGATATCTCAGCAACTAAGGCCTATTGGAACAAAAATAAAAAACGACGTTAATTCGGAGGTCTTCAACTTTCACCCCGCGAAAGGAGAACCCGATTCGCGAGATCCAGGCTCAGCAGTCTCGTTGTAAATCAGAAAATGTACGTGCCTTCGTATTGTAAATGTCCTATTCATTTCTAAATATTCTCCAGTCTATCAGAATCTACATTGTATATATTCAAAACGCTTGTTGTATTTTTCAACTAAGAATATTCATTTTTCTATTAGATGCCTTGAAAAATTGTAGATATTGTATTAATATTCAATTCGTACGTATTACGAAATGTAAAACCGTATGAAACGTAGGTCCGGTATTGAATTTTACAACACTAAAGCCTAAATATTCATTCATATACTAAGTTTTGAAATTTCATTTGCCATAGTATTGTAAAAGTATTTTAAATTTCATATTTCTTTAAACAGTTTTTTGTAATATTCAATGTACAAGGTATTGTACTTTTCAACAGAATGAAGTTAAAAATAATAGTCATATTGTGATTTTAAAACTTTTTGTGTAAATATGGAAATCATATACGTTTGTTGCATTAATCAAACAAATATTTGTATGATTATGATGCGCGTTGAAAAACTCATACGCAGCATACTAATATTCAATGTCCCATATATTAAAATGTATACGCATCTATGAAAATTCATTTCCATTACTGAAGTTTCCATTACTGAAGTGCGAATTTGCGTTTCATATTCCGAGTTTAGAAATTTTCAATTGTAAAAGTATAGTAAATTTAATGACTTTTTTTACAGTGTAGGTTTTCTACTTCTTTTTCACAAACTCTACACTTGTTATCGCTATACCCCTGATTTCCTTCCTTCCCCACATTTCCACGTCTTAATCTCGCCTAATTTTCTCTTATTTCGCCTGACATATTTAAATCCTCTCAATGCTTTTCTGCCTCTATGATATTCCTCCTCCCTTTGTATTGTGGGCAGCACGTCGATTTTTCAATTTTGTTGCCGTCCTGTTGGATTTCTTGGTCGACTTTTGTTTTTGTACCCCTTTCTATTATCTATACCATTTCTGCTCAATCTTCGTGTGTTTATGGCTCTCCATATGTTCCCCTTTTCTACTTCATCCATTGCAGTTTTGACTTCCACTTCCCATTTTGTTGGGTTCACATTTAGCACTCCTTTACATCGCCTCCTTTTTGTGGCATTTCTTATGCCATCTTTCTTTTCCCATTTTCATATTAATATGATATATTGTAGTATAATATAATATGATATATATCTAATATAGTATAGTATAATATACTGACTAATTATAATATATTTTCATTATTATTTGATTATCTGGTTTCCAACGTATACCCTTACGGAGTTTTGAGTTTTACCCTTTCCAATCATTCCGCAGGGGCACTTGGCTAATCTAACCTAACTTCCGTTGCGTCCATAGCCACCTTGAGTCATACTGTACCGCACTTGCCGAGGGTACAGGGGAACTGTAGAAAACCCATTACTGTAAAGACGGCCCCATATTCTTCTGATTCTCCGGTGCACAGCCGTTTTACTCAAGTGTCTACACCAAGGTCTCGAAAGTATCAGCCTTCCGCTGACTGGTTGATGCACCAGCCGGTGCACGGCCAAACGGTCACCGCACTGAGTATCGCCAAGCACAACGCCGCTCAATTCGACGTACCACCGAAGCCGAATCCCGACCACCCATCAGTGTCGGTTTCTTCCCCCCTATGTATGTGTATATATATATATATATATATATATATATATATATATATATATATATATATATATATATATATATATATATATGGTTAAGCAAATACCAAAAAACCCATCGTATGAACAAACGACAAGGCAGAGAGAATACAGAGACTTAAGCCACGGTAGTGAAGACAGCAAGATTTACTAACTGTCCGATGGTGTGTCAACGACGACTTGAACGAGAAAGTCCTCGACGAGTCGTTGAAGAGATCCGGCATTCGGCATAAAGCACCGAGACACAGAGCGTGCAGAGATAGATAGATAGATAGAGTGAGAGAGAGAGAGAGAGAGAGAGGCAGAGGTAGAATGAGACAGCCAGGCCCTTTGATGTCGGACTCTCGCTCGCCACGATATCGCAAGCCCCGATCGTATAACGACGCACCCCCCTATAAACAAGGGTTGTTCCAAAGAAATCGCAATAATTTACAGTAAGCACGTCGAGAGAGCTATGCGGACGATCGCGTGTCGTTGGTGACTACTGCCTTCTACTTGGTACGCTGCTGCCATAAGCTGTTTCAGTGTGTGTATCAACATTTTCGTACACACTCGTACATATATATGTGTTTCTTCACATACATATACACACACACATACACACACACACACACACACACACACACACACACACACACACACACACACATATATATATATATATATATATATATATATATATATATATATATATATATATATATATATATTAGCAAACAGACGCATTTGCTAGACTCTACGTATATGCTTCATTACGTGTATCTCGTACCGCAGGAAATACATCTGTATGCATGGATTACAAACCTTACAAACTCTGGGTTGTCACCTGCTGGTACTTTGAACTCGAGTTTTCACGTAAACCGAGAGCTTTATTAAGGAAGCTTTACTGTCGATTCATTCGATGGATCAGCATGGTAAAAAAGGTTTCTTAACGTTCTCATAATCACCCCCCCCCCCCTTCCCCTATTACAATAAATCATTTTTATTTCGAAACAACAATAAAGAATTTTCAACCGTGAGATGAATTGCCATTGCACTGACGGGACTGTACTTTTGAAATCGGTGCAAGTAAAAGAAATGCAAATGTACCGATTTCAAGCTCGCACCGATTAAATCATTCTTGAATTACATTTATTAATTTCATGCGCCCGATTTGATCAAAGTTCGGACGGGAGTGCGAAAGCAAGAGGGCCAAAGAAAAATCGATCGCCGGCTTACGGCGCGGCGTAAGTGAAAACGTTATAATTAATAATGATCGATATCGTTGAAATTTCTGCGACATATTCGGACGAGGAATGATAACCGCTCGTCGCGAAACGCGCGAACGAGAGTGGAAGGGAGGGGGAGAAGCAGAGATCGCGGCGTGTCGATCGTTTTTCCGGCTCTCTTTAAAGGGAGTTAACTTTATGTAAATTGAATTCGCAAGAACAGGTGAGAAGATGCGTTCGCGGTCGAGTCTTTCTCGCGAGCCTTAATATTTATGCGCACACACACACGTGCGCGCGCACATATATATATATATATATATATATATATATATATATATATATATAAGCTGAAACACGAGTACGTAGCGGTGCAAATAGTTGCCACTTTGCACCGTTCATGGCAGCACCGTGGCCGCTCATGTTCATTACCAAAGATTACACCTTTTTCTTCTTTTCCCATTTATTACCTTTTACGATACGCTTATATGACGGGGGTACAAAAGGCGCGCATGATCCCGTTACTGTGGAATTAAAAATTAATAATAATCGAGATGCCCGTTCGAAACGATTCGCTCTCGGCTATAGCGCGCGAACACCTTGCCATGGTCTTTTGCAACTTTTATGTATTTATTTTTACTCGTTTCTCATGCGTCAGTGAAGCTCGGAATATCCGCCAAGACAGTTAGGATCGGTAAGAAATTCACGTATCGAGGCAATCACGAGCGCGTGATGCAACCTGCGGATTGAGACGATTAAAAATTTACTTTACTTATTTAATAAAGTACGAGACGTTAGGGACTAATGATTGGCAAATATTTATTTTGCGTGGGTTACGAATTATTTTTAGGAGAGATGCGATTATACAGGAGGAAAAAAAGTCTCAAATGATCGCCAATATTCCTCGAGTGTTAGGCTGAAAAATATTTATAGAAATAATGCCATGCTGGAAAAACACTTGAGACAACAAGTTCGATAACGTCAAACGTGAAAAGCAAGAAGTACTTTTTTTTACCCCAAAGTTTCATTTTTTTAGGCAGATATAATTCTGTGGATGGAATAAATTTTGTATCGCTTCGTCGCAGAGTGGTGATACACTACTAAAACTACTGCGTGAGACTATACCGCGTCAGCGAAACACTTGAGGAAACAATTATTTTTTTTCGCATGCTATCCTGAGTTGGAGGATTTTTGTTTCTCGCCCGAATATATTTGGGAGCTACACAATTGTGCAAATACAGATCCTATCGTCGTATTTTAATTTTGGAATTAGGCGATGATAGATCAACACGTGGCAGTGTCTCGTCCCGAAAGACACTAATAGCCATAATCGCACTGGACGTAATTTTTTACATTTTCAGTTCATCGACTGATTACGAATAAGTGCAAAATCTATTTTCGTTGACGAAAAAATTATCAAATATTTGCAAAGTTTTTGGAAGTATGAAGAATTTTTTTTGCGGTTTTCCTGCCAAAGTGATATTGCGTTTTGTTCAATAGGCTCCTCGAGTGGATTAAGCTGATTTTCACTGCGGCAAGTTTTACGAGGAGCAAATAAGAGGTAGAAAAAAATTGCAATTTGCGATGTAAACACGCGTTTGTTGCGTGTAATTATGAAGAACGCAGTGGCGGGATTACACTTAGCTGATCGGCATAAGTATGCGCATACGATAGAAAGCATAATTTTTCCCGTTACAATCCTCTACGTCGGACTCGCGTCTGTCAGTTAAGGGGTTAGGCTGCTGTGAAAATGACGAATACTCGTTTGTCGCTGGAGGCAACTTGAATTGAAGAGGAAGGTCCAACATATGGTCAAGGAATCGCAGATTGAAGGTAAACTTATGATTACAAGGATATAACAGCTAGCAAAACTTTAAGGGGAGGGTAGGGTTTCAGCGTGAAAAAAAAAACAGTTTTTTGCGAATTTTTTTCATCTATATGGATAGAGTAAATTTATTGAAACCTTTTGTACATTGTTAAGTGTCATTTCGTGCCGCGTTTTTCTCGAAACCACTTTTTCAAAGTCCGTGTTCACTGCCATTTGAAAACTACATGACCGATTTATTTCAAACTTGGTACACACTTTCTACATATAAAATACCTTCCCCCCCAACGGTTAGTTTGAGTTTTTTTTTATATTGAGGGGGTTTTCCACCCCCAAAATGGCGGAATTTTTCGTGATAAATAGCACTTTTCACTTTACATGACCACCAAAAATTTAGAAATGAAAAAAAAAATTATGAAAGACCGTTGGAGGGGAGGATTTCATGATACTTTGACTAAATTTTAATGGTACTTGATTTCAGATAATTTCTAGCTGAGATACAGTGAACACCGCAAATCGTGTTTTTCCAAAGGCATTCTTGGAAAAGCTTTGTCACCGGCTTGTTTGTGGATATTTTCGCGTACAAATTTCACGGAATGTTCTTGAAATGACACTTAACAATGTACAAAAGGTTTCAATAAATTTACTCTACCCATATAGATGAAAAAAATTCGCAAAAAAGTGTTTTTTTTTTTCACGCTGAAACCCCTACCCTTCCCTTAAACGTGTTTTTCTCGAAACTGTTTTGTAAAACGGTGTACACGATTTCTCGACATCTAATGAACGGATTGACTTGAAATTTGGTATACTTATTTATTGTAATAGTAGTTTAGTCTTGACCGACGTTTATCTTAAGATTTCATTCCATTAGTTATTAACAATAATGATGTTATTTTTCCTCAAAAAGTTGAAAAAAAAAATCAATTTTTTTGTTGATTGAAACACGGCAACAGAAAAAAGCTCGGTCAAGTCTTAGTGAATATTATCTATTTTGAGAAAAAACAACTTTTTTATGCTTCAGATCACATGGGTGACACAAAACAGGTACACCGTTGAGCCCCTCACGTTCAATGGTCCTTCACGAGATTGTTTATAACTCCATTAATGATCAATATTTTTTAATGAAATTTGGTACACAACTTTGTTAATTCGCATACAAGTAAATGGCCAAACGATTTTTCAATCATCATACTTATTCGTTTGAATTAAATTTTTTTCAATAACCCTGATTTTCGGGTTGTCACAGTAGCCCGGACACGCTCTATTCTTTCTCCTCAATAGGATCTCTAGCGCGTTGTACCTTTCGCACTTCGAGTGATCGTCGCGCGTGTTCATCTCGGTCTTAACGAGCGATTCGCTTCGCATATCTATCCAACAAATGAATATGTACGTAGGCGTGAATAACGAATAATAGGCTCAATTATTGTCGGTTCAGGCTAATGATAAAACCGCGGAAACGAGCCAAGTTTCTCGTCCTGTGTTTTCGTATCTTCGCAAGGGCGAGCTTGTGAGCGACGAGGAAGGAATAAAGTCGAAATCGCCGTGAAAGGCATGAGCTTCGAGTAGGAGGCAACAGCCTCGTGCGCGCGCGCACCGTCACACACATACGCACGCATGGCCGAAAAATAGGGATGCTGGGCTCTGAATAAGTAATTAATTACTTCGCAATTGGAGTAAAGCCAAGCATTCTGGAAGACATCCAAAAGCTTTTCCACGCGAGGCCGTTCCCGTACGCGGGAATCCGCCCCTGTCGCGCACTCTGCGCCATTAAGTAATACTATCTCTCTCTCTCTCTCTTGGCGGGGTTTTGACGACTTTTTTTTAATCGCTTCACGATAAGAGCCGAGCGGGTTGAGAGGATGGGATCGATGAGCGCGTGTCGAGACAAATTGGTCGAAGCTTTACGATCGTTTCAATAGCTGCCTCGTACGCGCAAACGATTAGCATTATATGTGCCTAAACCAAATGCGTGGTGAAAGGACTAACGATTTATCATCCGAGAGTCATCATCTATCCCGGGCGCATATAAATTCGTACGATTTCCAGGCAGAAATAGTCGTAGTGATCCAATTGGATTCCTATACCGGTCCCCACTTCTCGACAGGGATCCAATGGGTCATTGCATTGGATCCCTATACTAAAACGTCATGCTCGTACACTGGATTCTGATCGGGGTGCCCCATTGGAATCCAATGTAAGAATCCAATTTGAATCCTAAAGGATTCCCTTTACATTATCCGCCAGAATCCGGTACGATTCTTGATGGATCCCATCGCATTCTGCACGTTGAATTTCCCAAACAAAATATACAGATAGACAAAATGAGTAGCTTAATAAAGTTCAAATCTTATCTTAAAAAAATATAAATCGCTGGAAAAAGTAAATCTTGAAAATCGATTTGAACTACATCACTTAAAATCCACTGTATTTATCGTTGCTTATTTATTTTACTGCACTTTGACATAATATCACAGCAGTCCAGACGCCAATTGGATCCCAATAAGAACTCCCGGTGTCCCTGACAAATCCCTACAGGGATGTGGGTGCATTTCCTGACTCCTCGACAAATTGGTGCACGCGATCACGAAAGGATATTTTTTTGGAGATCCAACAAATACCGTTTGAGAATTTCAAATAAAAAAATCCCAAACGACGTTAATCGGGAAATAGCACGGACTCCACTTGGATTTAAATGTGGACTCCCCACGTGCGGCATCCCTATCAAATCCCTATAGGGATGTGGTAGGATGTGGGGACTCCCCAACAAATTTCTCCACGGGCATACGCACCGCGCTAAATTCTTCGTGAATCAGAGTCATATTGGCGGTAACCGTGTGTAAACGTATACAGGTACAAATGTGTATTTATGTGTATATATATTCATGCGTTCCCGCTCTCGGCATGGGTGCCATACGCGCGGGCCCCGAATCCGGGGTGGTCCGGCAAGTTTAAACAAGAGAGGAATGCAACGTTACAGGAATAGTCCCTCTAGTCTCGTTCTTATTATGATTGTTGTTGTTATTATTTTTCGTTGCTTCGTCGGACGCGATCCGAGGGGCCTTATAGCCTAATGGAGGATGGGCGATACTGGGTGGAGGGGGCGGAGGGCAAGGGGTCCTCGACGCGAGCAGACACAGCAGCAGGAAGGAGGCTGGAAAGATCTCTCGCGAGGCCCGAATCGACTCTCGCGAGCAAGACGATGCGAGAGAGACGGAGATCGAAAATGGAAAGAAAGACGAAGAGGGAGATAGATGCGAAGAGGCTGCTGCGATGGCAGGAGGGGGCAGAAGGGCCCGGAGACCCGGGGCCCACATATATGCGTGTAACGCCATGCATCATCCTCCGTTCGTTCCTTCGAGAAAGCAAAGGCCACCGCGGGGTGCGTTACCTTACCTCCTTTGCCTAAGATATACTTTCTTTTTTCTCTCTCCCTCTCTCTCTCTCTCTCTCTCTCTCTCTCTCTCTCTCTCTCTCTCTCTCTCTCTCTCTCTCTCTCTCTCTCTCTCTCTTCCTGTTCCTCCTTCGTTTATTTCTCTCCGGCACCCATGTGAGGCCTGTAAACCATACGGCGGTGAGGACGTTCCTCCCGCGCGCTACGGGATCGAGTTAATCCGCGTCGTTTAGACGCGACTCTCAACCGGGTACTCGCTCTTTACGATTTTTTTCTTCATCGACGGTCAGTTGTCAAAGTGGTGCCAGTTGTAAAGTGATACTTGTCATGGTGTTGAAGTTTGCATCGTTGGATTGCAACGAAATTTTTTTATTTTTAAATTTCTTCATTTTTATTGCCATTACAATTTTTTTTCCAAGTTTAGGTTATGAAATCCTAATAAAGATCTTTAAAAATGTTTTCGTTATTTCCGTGGCCTGTTTGCGCCAAAAAAAATTGGTCAATATGGGAAAAAATATATTTCCGTTGGATCCAACGATGCCAACTTCACTACCACTACTTATCATGGTGTTGATGTTTGTATCGTTGGAATGCAACGAAAAAAAATATATTTCTTCATTTTTATTACCATGTAGATCTTTTTTCCAAGTTTAGGTTAGGGAATTCTAATAAAGATCATCATTATCATCATGTTTTAGTCATTTTCGTAGTCTGATTGCGACAAAAAAATGGGCAATACGAGAAAAAAAAATTTCATTGCATCCCAACGATGCAAACTTCACTACCATTACGTGTCATGATGTTGTCATCGTGTTGATGTTAAATTTCTCCATTTTTATTACCATCGAAATCCTTTTTTTCCAAGTTACGTTATGGAATCCTAATAAAGATCTTCAAAAATGTTTTCGTGATAGTCGCAGCCTGGTTGTGCAAAGAAAATAGTCAATATGGAAACAAATATATTTTCGTTGGATCCAACTATGCAAAGTTCAATACCATTACTTGTCAGGGTT
Source organism: Ophion slaviceki (assembly GCA_944452715.1). Classification (NCBI taxonomy): domain Eukaryota; kingdom Metazoa; phylum Arthropoda; class Insecta; order Hymenoptera; family Ichneumonidae; genus Ophion; species Ophion slaviceki. The sequence continues at coordinate 10,428,519 of OX101788.1, read as the reverse complement.
TGCAGAAATGTACCTGTTATTCTTAAAAACTGACCTGGGCTTAGTAAATTCGTCATTCGGGGATGCCAAACAATTATTTATTGATGGATGGATTATCAGGTTATTTTAGGAAATATCCATTTCTAAAATAACTCTGTATTCCTAAAATTGATTTTGTTGTTTCAACTCAACTGCGGATGAATAATTCCTTTAATCCTAGTCATTTTTTCCTTTGTACCTGTATGAGGAAGACAGAAGAAATTGAATATTTGCAAATCACTTTCCAAGCTTCTTCTCACTTTCTCATCGGTGAATATTCGGGATGGATATTTCATGTTTTTATTTGCAGTTTTCTCGTATGCCCTTGCGGGTTTTCGCGATCCCATCTCTTTTGATTTCACCCCACACTTGTCACCCAAAATTTCCAGTTCATTAGAAACCTCGCAAAGTGTTTCCCACAGTCACTTTCTCCGCATATGCTGTATCGCATTTCCACGAGGGCACAGGGAAACCGTGGAAAACCTGTGCCGACACTGACGATTGTTTTTTTTTACCGAGTTCTAGTTGGGTTGCCATAGGGAACTCGATATTTTGCCTCCTAATCGTTAGTCGGCGAGCCAGTGCGCGTTAAAACGGTCACCCAACCGGGTTGCCCAGGCCAACGTTGCTTGACTCGGCTGATTGCCGAAGCCGCAACAGCGCTTCCACTAAGATTTCACTATATAATATTCCAGATGCTTTTCTTTTCAACTTAATGTTGATGGACTTGGTAGCTTGCGAGAAGTCGCAGATGGGGGGGCGCAGCGGTTGACGCGGTGGAATGCGCACTCGATCGGCCTCAGTACACGCGGACCGTTTCTCTCTCTCTCTCTCTCTCTCTCTCTCTCTCTCTCTCTCTCTCGTGGCCGTGCGATCACCACATAGATATAAAAATACGGGCGTGTACGCGAATCGCGAATGATACGAGAGACGCTCTCGCGGAGTCTGCCGAGAACTTTAGGAGCGAGTGTGGCAAAGGGGGCACTGGGGTCCCAGCGTGGTACCATCCGGGGATCGGGTAATGAGACGGCCCCCGACCAAGAGGACTCTTCGATAGCCCTGAAGCGCCCCGTTACACTCGCCTCCTCTTCTCCTTCGTCTTCTTCCCCCTCCCCGGGCTCTCTCCTTCATTCCGCTTCACCTTCGTCTTCCCGTCTACGGGAACATCCGCTGTGGATCGCAGCAACGTATCCGATTCTCATAAACAAAAGGGCGTAATCCGCACAACTCGACGCGCCAAGTTACCGGTATACCGCGTCTCTCCTTCATCCTTCACTCTGACCGAACTCTCCACGTGTACAGCATCCCTCGCTACATATACTCTCGTATGCCGATTTGCTCGCGCTCACCTAAAGTGCAATAATACCGATTCGCCGCCGCGCTTCTTCTTCTCCCCCCCCCCCCCCCTCACATATACACGCGCGCATCTGCTACACGGAAATTAAAGCTCCGCTACCGAACCGACACGAAGGAAAAAGGACTCCGACGATTCGGCGATTTCGTGCAATTTTTTTGGCCATCGCCCTAACGTAGCATTTTCGGGCGCCAAGCACGAGAATCCAGGATTAATGTTGATGAGAATTGGCTCGATTAGGATGAGGAAGTACGCTTAATTCGCGGATCTTTGTTGTTCGAATTTGGCTTGGTTTTGATTGGCTACACTCGGTATGGGTTTTGCTACGTTTAGTCCTGACGGATCCAGTAAGCGAGACGTAGATTTCCGATTGAAGTGGACGTTTCTCGATGCATCAAAGCTGAAGTAGGTTTTTTTTTAATGCAGGTAAATCGGAAAATACGTGATTGATTAAAAAAAGGATTATTTGAGATTTAGATGGTGAGATTAACGTTTTAGTGTACCTAATGGGGTATATAGCTGTTCCTTTGCACCGCCATCTTGCTTCAGGTTTGCGTTGGTTTTCACTACATTCATTACCTACTTTTACTATAATTTTTATTTACAATTTGATTTATATTTTTATTCTTACGTCATTTGATCTGAAATGTCCGATTACCTCAAGTACCAAGTTTGATACCCGATATCTCTATTATGTCACTTTGATTTTTTTTTAAATCGAGAAGCTACGTCATCAGCCTTTGAGACGCACGTTTGAGTTTGTGATTATCTGTCGAATTGCCTTTTGCAAATTCAGTTTTGTAAACTATGGATAAGTACAAAATTCGCGTTATTTTCGAACGTGAGTTCAGTCGCGGAACTGACGAAGGGCAGACAAGTCGAAGTGTCAACGAAGTGTTTTGCAAGGCGGTGGCTAATGAACGCACAGTACGTGGATGGTTTGAGAAGTTCCGATCTGGCGATTTTTATCGTCAAAATGAACCACGTGGACGACCTGAAAGCAAGGTGGAAAAGGATACATCTCAAACTACACGTGAATTAGCAGCAAGGTTTAACATTACTATTTTAACAATAGTAAACCATTTGAAACAAATCGGTCAAGTTAAGGGGTCTTCTCACTTTAGATGCTAAAAATTAGATACGTTTATATTATAGATATTGATGTAAACGTTGTTACACTCAATAAATACACTTTCGAAATACATAACAAATTTTTCTATGTATTTATGTAACCCAAACAAATTTTAAACGCGTTTTTCTCCAAACAGCGTTTTTCAACAGCTTGTTGATAAAGTTTTCGAAACTACTGAACCGATCCTTATGAAATTTTAACCACATATTTTTTACAAGAAAGCTATAGCGCATATCCAAGATTTTTTTAAATTTTGATATTTACTATCTCTTTCGTCAAAAACGGCGAAAAAAAAACACGTTTTCTGGGTTTTTTTTTTCGAAAAAAGTCTGCCATTTTGTTATTTTTGCATATATAAAAAATCGTATGATATGCGCTATAGCCAGTAACATACTGAATCTAAAACCGTTTGATTTTTTGTTTCGGATGATCCATCTCCGAGATTTTATCAACAGCGGAGACCTACAATTTTTTTAGGACCTTTTTTAACTACCATTTTCGTCTATAAATAGTGACTTAAATAAATAATTAAAATAAAATGTATTTCAACAGTGTATTTATTACGTGTAACAACTTTATATCAATATCTATAATATAAACCTATAAAAAAATGCATGATAATCGCCTTTATAGCGTCTAAAGTGAGAAGACCCCTAAAAAAACTGGAAACCAGACATTTAATCCTCAATGACCTCATATATATAGCCAACTATTTTTCTCTATCATGCAGGTAGATACATGCGCCAGCGTCTTACCCCACCTTATGCCTAAGTTTACTATTATCGTTACTGTCGCCACTATTAACATCACTAGTATTACTAATGTTATCTTCATTTCGACTTTTATTATTGCGTTATTATGTTTATTGTTACTATTTTTATTATTACTTTGCACTATAGCTTGCTAGAGCATAAATAGATCAAATCAAATCACTTTCTTTCTCTCTCTCTCTCTCTCCTCTCCCGCGTGCGAGTTCTTCCATAGCCTGTTAGTGTAGTCATTAACGATGATGACCGACTGACATTATCCTTAATCGTTTCGCTGATCGGGTTCTCGATCGTTCTATACAGACCGTGCAGAATTCAGTAAAACCTGACCTCGTCCATATACGCCTTTAAATGGCGCGCGGCTACCCGAAGCTTAAGGGCCTTTCATCCATTTTATATTCTCACATCGCACATATGCAGATCTCAGAAAGCGTACATTCTTTTGCGTTAAATTTTATTTTTCTGCTGAAAATTTAGAATTTACATTTCGAACTAATTAATGCTTCCTACGGTCCCTCATAACAAAAACGTTTATTCAATTTTCCGCCTTCCGAAGGACGTCAATTCAGAGCTGAAAGAAATTCCTATCGGAGTTTCGATGAAAGCGCAAATCCCTCAAGGTCATTCGATCGGCAATTGAGAGACTTTTTATGACAATTTAAAAAAAAGCGAATAAACCGAGAATCCCGCGATTTTCTTTGTCCATTGAACAAGCCGCGTTCTTGTAGCAATTTAATCGATTAACCGCGAAATTGATTGTTATTGAATTCTTCTTCGCCCGTATCCTCCTCTGTGGTCGCTCGAGGCCTCTCGCGGTGCATCGCAAAAGCGAAGTCCTGCACGCGCCGGCCTCGAGAAAATTGACAATCCCTTAAACAATTATACACTTTATCGATAAAATCTACAGCAAAAAGTGCACCGTAACTCGATAGAAATCGATCGGTGAAGTGTATAATTCCGAACGATCTATCGGTACTAAAAGTCCGAGAGTATCGGCCCGCCAAATAAATTTCATCACGAAACAACCCCTTAATTCCGCGATCTCCGCGCCGTACGAGCGCGTGCGTATCGAACGCGAGGTATTTCATATCCAGAAGGGCAGAAGAGAGCGAGACGAGAAACTCGAGTGAAATAAAAAGAACGATGAAAAAAAAAAACGTGTGCGCAGAGGGCGAGAGCAAGGTAGGGCGAGAATGAGAGTTGCTCGGCCACGAGAAGTTGCACTCAATATTGTGACCGAAGGAATAACGTATCGCGGCTCGTACTCGCTTCCCCTCGACGTGTGCTCGAACGCCTTTTTTTCGCTCATCCTCTTCGGCACGGTCACCACCCCGATCTTCGGACCACAATTAAACGAAGAAATATATTTATAGACGCGGCACATTTTTCGCGATCGAAACGCAACATTGTTACGTTGCCAAAAATCAATTATCGAACGCGGGATCGAATTGAATGGCGAACATTCCGTGCAATTTCTGCGAGAGCTCTCGGAGACCTTAAGACTCGATGGTCTCTCGGGGCGCGCAGTGCGACGCGCGGCGTGCATGATCACGGCCTCTGATATCGCGTGGCGAACCGGCGAAAGAGAGATGAAGCTCTCGCAAACCTGCCTAGCGACTCTCGATCCTAAGAAGAAACCTGGCGAGCCCACCATCGGCAAGCGTATTATATATTATAATAATAATAAGTGAAGCAGAAAGCCGCTGACCATCAACTGTGTAGCTTGCGAATCTGAAGCAAGAAGAATTAGAGGGAGATCGGTAGGGAGGGAGGGTGAGAAGAAAACCACAAAATGTAATCGTGTGTGTGGTGAGAATAATGACATATCAATGAGCCGGAACGAAAAATGTATCGGTGAGTTTGTTTGATGGAATTCGGAGCAGGACATTCAAAGTGCATCGTTGGAATGCAACGGAAATTAACTATTTTTAATCCAAACAAACTCAAAAGTTTTCTCGGTGATTCAGACTAACAAAATTTCTCGAACATTTTTGCGGATTTTTATCAGAGATCAGACCTCATTTTGAAAAATAGACTTTGGATGATGATGACAATAGAGAATACAAACCGCTGCATTCCAACGATGAAAAGTTTGACGTTGTGACGCACGAATTTCACGACAGAGATTCAGCTGTTCGAAGGGTGGAGGGAGGAAGTTTGTTTTATCAATTTTGAGAACAATTCCTCTGCGCAATTTTTCTTATTTTGCACTCCATGGTTGAGGAGACTCGAGCGAGGGAAACCACTGTGACGGGCAAAGAACGTCGATTTTTTTGTTGGATTTTCTCAAATTATACATATTGAAGAATATGTGAAAAAAAATCTAAGTTAAAATATTTAAAATTGAACAAGTTATAGAGGATTTAGTAAGAGCACGTAGCGCAACGATTTGGGCACTTCGACTTTCAATCGCATTTACGAAACGACTTTACCTGACCTGGCCGACATCATAACTATAGCTATAATTGTCCGATTTTCAATTTAAAAAATCCGTAATTGCAGTAGCTATCATTGTAGGTATCCGTTTTTTTTATTTAGTATTTTTTAAGCTCCCGATTGTGAGTAATTTTTTTTCCGAATTAACACTTTTTTGAAAACCCGGCATTTTGCGGATTTTTTAAACGGCTACGAACAATGAGAACTACGTTTATATAGATCATAAAACTTTTTTATTTTCATTTTTCAGACCAACCATTGTCAAGTTATCGATCCTGCCGTTGGACCACATTTTTTATACAACGGCATCATTATACCTCAATATCGTTGTTATTTTTTATTTTTTTTTTAATAAAAATTTACACGAAGTAAGTTCAAAGTATGCCTAATAACGTACCTTTATCCAAATCCCAAATAAATAATCTAGTAGACAAAAAAACTTGGACGAAGCGACCTTTTTCGGTCTGTCGCAATGTTGTCCTCCATTCACCGATAAATGTTAAAGGGTACTGATTTTTTTTAGACGTCGATACGTTCGATAAAAATTGATTAAAAAAGTTTCCGTAAGTCTCATCGTGTTGGAAAAAAAATAATTAAATTAAATTAACTCAATTAAATTAAATTTAATAAAATCATTGATTAAATTGAAGAAGTTAAAAAAATTCTAGACAATTCAATAAAGTTTTTTTCGGAAGAATCGTAAATTGTGCTTCGATTTAAAAAATAAGTGCAGGTAACATTTAGCAAGTGATATCAACTTCGGTTGAATTCGTGATTTTTCATATGAAATTATTCTAAATCTTTTACCCTCACATTTGTTCTTGAAAATTCTGGATTTGATTTTATCAAAACTTTTATTGGACGTATCTACGTCTAGAAAAAAATGCTACGCGTCGCTGAAACATTCGAGCCTTAATTAGTCGTGAAATCGAGATTCCGTAAAAAAATAAATAAAACGCCACGCAAATTTTGAATATCTTGGTGATTCGGTAGCGATAGAACAGGGGCGCAGGTCGCGGTGTAACGCAAGAAATGCGAAATATAATGGATACGAGACCGGCTAGCGCGAGGGTCGGGGGCTGCGTCTGGGGCTATTTTCCCCGCAGATTTAATGGGCACACAAGAGGAGCGCGCGTTGATAATGCTACTTCGACTCGAATACATAGACACTCGCGTATTTCAGCCATAAACGCAAACGAAGTTTCCACCATCCTCCCGTTAACACCTTCGTAAAAAGCCTGCTGGAAAATGTTGCTTCGACCCTTCGTAAATCGCACTGATTTTATTCCCTTCCCGCAAATTAATCGGCAACCCTTCCCGGTGTCCCACTTTCGGCTATATAAACGCGCACGTGGAAAATTCCCCTTCACGGTCACCCTTTTTTGGAGCTGTAATCGAGCGAGTCAGAAATTGGAGGAAACGCGAAGACTCCATCATTTTATTGCCGATTTTGGGAATTGTCCTTTTTTTTCTTGACGGTCCTGCAACGAAGCTTTTTAAAACGTTTTCACACGATTTATCTTCCAAAATTGGGATTACAGATAAATTCTAATCCACTGTCTTCATTCCATTTGCTCCACTTGGGGTCGTTGTCGAGCACGAATGGCATCAACATTCAATTCTACAGATTCATGCAGTCTCCTTGTCGCGGCTGTCCTCTTTTCACCTTCCCTTCCTGCCGCACGGATGTACATAACCCGAGGATTACAACGGTAATCAAATTCCATCCCGTTTCCACCGCAAAAAAAAACGGCGTTCGGTATGCAGACATCCGCTCAGAGGATAGCGACAACGTAAACGGGAAAAGGCAAAAAGTGCATTTAATCCGCGATTATCTCACGCACACATACGCACTCACGCAGCAATTCGAATCGATCTCGCGGAGCCTCCGATTTTATTACAGCAATTACCGTTGCCGCCTTTCATTATAGACACATTTTTTCCGTTGCACCGTACCGACCACAAGAATTTATTCTTTGGTGCACCATTTTTTCCGGTCTGCTTTTTTTGTCCGGAATCGGTAATGTAAGCGTTTAAGAGGAGTGCGCGGTGTTTTCGCATCTACGCGACATTGGAAAATAGTTTGTATCTTGATTTTGATCTACACAACGTGGCGTACCGTCGATCAAGGGGTGGAGAGAGAGAGGAGCAGAGAAAAGGAGTGAGCAAAGGAGATCAAGGCTCTAAGTGGCGTTCGAGTCGTATCGGTGGGCGCATTCGAGGCCGCAATTATGCAAACGGGGCGGCTTGAGCGAGCCTCTCAACATCCTTAGATTGAGGGGTTGATGCTGCTGTTTTTGCTTCTCCAAAGAGAGGAAGAGAGAGAAGGATTGCCTATGTGGAGCAGAAACGTTTATGCTTGATTTTCTGCTCTGAAAGGCTGCAGCTGCCCGCCACGACGGGATACAAACAAGACTGGATGAAAATAAAGCAAAAGTGGCGTTTCGTACGAGCTGATAGAGCCAAGCGGTAATTTAACGCTTACCTCGACTTCGTGTACCGTCACACCCAATAGCACTCGAAAATCAACCCAATTAACTACATTTCAATCAATTGCATTTTTCCAACGTGTGCTACGTCAAAAGAAACAAGAGAGAGAGAGACAGAGAGAGAGAGAGAGAGAGAGAGAGAGAGCAAAAGAGAGAGCGAGAGAAAAAGAGCCAGAGGCAAAAACGGTAAAACGACGTAAAAGTTTCAACGGAACGAAGACTGGGCGGGTTATGGGATACCACCATCGAGCGGTCAGCGGGGCAGTCGGCAACGAGCGAAACGGCGGGGCAACGGTGGCCGGGCATGGGGCTGACCGAGCGAAAGAGAAAGGATCGGTAGAGAGCATCGAAAAAAGGAGCACATAGAGTGAGCGAGCAGGAAGAACGAGAGAGAGAGAGAGAGAAAGTGCACTATACGAAAAGTGGTGAAAAGAAGGGACAGAGAATACCAGAGTGCAGTAGTGTACGAAAAGTATCGTGGGAGAAAGGAGACAGAGAGCGAGAGAGGGAGAGAGAGAGAGAGAGAGAGAGAGAGAGAGAGAGAGAGAGAGAGAGAGAGAGAGAGAGAGAGAGAGAGAGAGAGAAAGTTCCAGCCCGGCCAGTGATGGACGTACTCCACTCGCTTCCCGGACGCTCCGACCGCCCAATAACTCGGGGACTTCTCTTCCGAATGGCATTCAGATCCCCCCCTCTCTCTCCCGATAGATATCGTCGATTCTTTTTTCGTTTCGCGCAGGTGCCGCGGGTAACCATCGAACAGAACGAGGGAGACAGAGAGAGAGAGAGAGAGAGAGAGAGAGAGAAGCTTAGTCGGTTGTCGCACTTGCGAAGATTTTTTTATGCATTTGCGTGCAGGTATCGTCGAAAAACGATTCCCTGCCGTCGATTCACCGGAAACTCCCGCGACCTCGTAGGACGTAGCGGCTCCAGACAGTTAAATCGATCGACACAAATCATCGGGCGATCTCGTGCGCCCATCAATTCCTCCCGTCCCTTTCGCCATCGACGTTTCACTCCGACACAATTTTTCCATTCCCAAATTCCATGAAAATTCCGATTTTTAACCTTTTTTTTTACGATTTTTGCATCGTAACTCTTCCCTGGTCGTTTTTCCCGACTGCCCAGGTTCGAGCACCCTATCGAACTTATCGATACGTTTGGATTTCGATTAGCAGGAATTAGCCTGATCAATTAGAGGTCGAGGGTTCGTTCGATCAAGCATTCCTCTGCTCTTTTTCTTTTCACTTGTTTTTCCCGTGTAATTTCGCCCAGTTCGAGAATGAGGACCTGCCAGGTGGGGGGGAGGAAGGAAGGGCGCACGACCCGCGTGTGCTACGGGATGTATGGATGAGCAAGCACGAATTGAATACCGGCGATAGGTAGGTATGTAAATCAGGTATTGGCATAGTTCTTTTTGGTAGCGTCCAGCTCGTAAATCGATCCTTCGAGCGCTGATATATACGTATATAGAGCGCCGCGTGCCCAACGAGGCAACAGCGACCGAAAACGACGCGGTTGCTTCTCCGTTGATTCGCGTTCAAAAAGCTGTTTGGCCCTCGGTGGTTCCTGAGAGAGAGAAAGAGAAAGAGAGAGAGAGAGAACTCTCGAGTTTGTTCTGAGAGTACTGTACCAGGCTCAACGACGGCGGCGACGATCGATCTTGAACCGCTCCGGTTTCGCGAGCAACGGCCTACAGTTATTTCTTCCTCTACTTTTTTTTGTCTCATGTGCATCTCATTTTTTTCCTTCTTTTTTGCGATTCGTATGATCGTTGCTTTTCTTTTTTCGTCTTGGCGTTCCTCGGCTTCCCATTCATGGTCCACTGACGTCAGTGCGCGAAGTTCTTCTTCATCCTTGCACTTTGTAATTCCTGAAGATTACAAGGGAGTGCGCAATGTGTGTAAAGCGGTGTGAGCTGGCTCCTTATCTTGAGAGCTTCGATGAGTAAATTTCAAATTCTTCATAAATTGTCGACCTGGTCCTATCGCAGGAGCGTTTGGGCACGCGGCGGACGCCCGAGATAATTTGTCGTTGCCGACACGTCGGAGAGAGAGAGAGAGGGAGAGAGAGAGAGAGAGAGAGAGAGAGAGAGAGAGAGAGAGAGAGAGAGAGAGAGAGAGGAGGAGGACACCGAAGTGCTATGGGAGAAAAAGAGAGAGCTAGAAAAATTAAGGATGGCCAACCGAGCAGTGAATATAATGGGGATCGTGACCTGGCGTAATCCGATTCCTCCTTCGATAGCCACTCTTGATCCGATATTATATTTATATACGTCCTATACATAGACACACGTATATAAATAACGTAGAGCAAACGGCACTCTAGCACGAGAGAAGATCCGAGAGGAGACTCTCGTCGGTGAAGGCCGCAACCTCCACTTTCATCTCCCAGTGAACACATAAATACAGACGACCGTGCGGAGAACCAAAAAAAAACAACATAAAAATGAAGATACTCCGAAGGGGCGTGAGGTAATCGATCTCGGTGGATTTTTCCCTCGTCCGTCGATGTCTCATTGATGCGAGAATTTTAAACGATTTTGCGCTTTAAATCTTCGACGAGAGAAGTAGCCTGAGAAATAACAAAAAAGTGATTTTTAAATTTATTTTTGTCATGTACAATGTTTCTCGGACACTGTGTCGCGTGGGCAGAAGGGCACGGGGAAACTGAGGAAAGCGGTGAAGCTCGGCGATCACCCATCCGAGTATTGACCCAGGTTGGGGCTACTTGACATGGGAGATTGCTGAAGCGTTCACTGCTGTCGATTCTTATTAGTCACTACACGATCTTTCCAATTTCCTTTTTGCTCATTGCTTTGTCCATACAATTATGTCTCTGGAGTGACACTTTGGTCGTTACGACGCGATCGCTGAATATTTTTCGTAAATCGTTTATAATCGGAGTATCGATGGTTGCCGATTTTTCCATCGGCCGATTTTCGCAGCCCAGATCGAAAATGAGATGTTTCCGTGGAGATGGCGTTGCTCTTTTTTTCCGATCGAGTTCAAGCGGAAGGATGCTTCCTTCGGAGCCGGTCGCCCGTCTCTTGGGTGGAATGATAAAAAAGAAGGAAACAAACGAGGGATAAAAGAAAGAAAAGTGGGCTCTATTAGCATACGATTGGCACCGTCCATCTTAATGCACCCCATGTGTGTCGAGAGGCTTTGTCCTCCCCCCGGTTGCCGCGATCGCCTCAATGTTCGTTGTATATACGCGTATCATGTTTATGCCCGTGTTCGACGCTGTCCCGGGCTGTAAAACCGCGCACGCGCCCTCAAGGAAGACCGAGAAAGAGGAGAGACGGAGAAAACGAAAGAGCGAGGAGAAAGGGAGGAGGGGATTCCTCCTCCCGCACACCGTAAAAGAGAATTTACCACACTTTGTGTGGCAACGAAGGACGCGCGTGCACACCGCGTACACACGCACACACAATTGCAATCGACCAACTCGTGCTAAACTCTCGATCCTTTTTACTTCTGTATATGCAACGCACGTGTCTCTCTTTCCTCGTGCACACCTCCACGAGTATGGAGATGTTGGTGCAAAATTGGAACCGTGGGGTCTTCTTTACGCTTCTCGAAAGCTAACCTCAAATTACTGAAGTCGAACAAACGTAATCGCGGCTCCTTCGACCTTGATAGTTGGTCATCGGTAGCGCAACGTCTTGACAACATCGCAGCCCATGCAAACATTTGTGGGGAGTACCCAGATCCTACCATCTGGATAACCAAAAAATTCGATGAGGAGTTGGGGCAGTTGTTGAACGAAAATCCTTGCCAAACTCAAGAGGAACTTGCTAATGCACTCGGAGTGACGCATCAAGACATTTTCCATCGTTTACAGAAGCTAGGAACATTAAGACGAAAAAGACCGAGAATTAATTTGCGAATCTAATAAATAACAAGCAATAATTCCAGTGGATTTTCAGTGATGTGATTCAAATCGATTTTTAAGATATACTTTTTCAAGATAATGGCTATACTGTTTTTTAGATCCACTCGTTTTGTATATCTATATATTTTGTTTAGAAAATTCAACGTACAGCATGGGATGGAATCCATCAAGAATCGTATCGGATTCCGTTCGATAATGTGGAAATCCTTTAGGATTCAAAGTGGATTCTCACATTGGATTCCAATGTGAGAATCCAAAACGATGATCCATTGGATCCCCGAAGTAGCGGCAAGTATAGCATTCCAATTGAATCCCCTCAAAATTTTTTGCACGGGAGAGGCCACTTTTCAAACTGCGCAAAGTGCAGTCCAAAGTGGCGCTCCAATTTACCATTCGGTCCAAATTTCCACCCACACTTGCACACTCGTACGCGCGCGAGTGTGTACACACCCGGTGGTTTGCCACCGGAGAGTATATGGCCCGACCGAACACGTGGGCTCCTCGCATCCTCTCGCTTCGGTAGAGGGCTCTTATCTACCGCTCACGTAAAATAGTTTCGCACCGTTGCGTCTCGGTTAACTCGAAGACAGTCTCCGTGCGCCGTGAGCCTTGCACACATGCCCTCGTGGATTCGAACTCTCTTGCACGAGAGCGTCGAGAGTTCTCGGTTCCGGTGCCACTTGTTTGAATCAATTCAATTGAGGCGCGCCCCAAACCAATCGAACTTTACGACCGTTCGCGAGAAAACGGCAGACAATGCGTTCAAAGATCTTGTACCGTGGCGGTAATCGCGGAAAGCTGGGAAAAAGTACATTCTCTCTAATCCTTGAGGGTAAAAAAGTAATCCTGTGAGTAAAAAAGGTGTAATGTCGAACGGAAATTTGGCTCTCTTCGGTTTGATAAATGTTTATTGGAAGTGTATTATTGAATTAAATAAAAAAAAGTGTTAATTAATTTGGAGAGTGTACTATTAAATTAAATTGAAAAGTATATTTTTTATTCGAAGTTTCTTCTGGAATTGAATTAAAAAGTGTGTAATTAAATTAAGGCGAGACACCGCTGTGACGGGTAAAAAATGTATTTTTATGCATTGTCTCAAAGTATACGTATTCAAGAATATTTGAAAAAAGTTTTAAGTTAAAATATCGAAAATTTACCACGTTACCGACGATATAGTGAGAGCAGGTAGCGCAATGATTTACGTATGGTAAAACTTTCAAACGCGTTTTTCTCGAAACGCCTTTTCGCTACCTGGCCTGAATCGTAACTCTCGTTGTAATTATCCAATTTTCATTTTTTTAAAATCAACATTCTTGTAATTGCAATAGCTATCGTAGGAAGTCGCCGTTTGTTTTACTTTCGTTTTTTGAGCCACCGAATATAAGTAAAAATTTCGCCAAAATTACACTATTTTCGAACACCCGCCATTTAGGGAATTTTTTTCTCGAAAAACAGCTATGTACAACGAGAATTCCTGACATTTATATAGATTATAAAACTTGATTATTTTAATTTTTCGGACCAACCATTGTCAAGTTATCGATCCGGCCGTTGGACCACATTTTTATACAGGGGCTGTATCATAGCTCAACAACGCTGTTAATTTTTTCTTTTTAAAATATAATCATTTACACGAAATACGTTTAATGTATGCTTAATAGAATACCTTTCTTAGGTATGTGAAATATCAATGTTTTGTAAAAAGCTTTGCAAAAAGGTTGTGCAAATAAAACTCGATACTAACTAGAATACCTTTCTTCCAAGTCCCAAATGAATAATCCAGTAGACAAAAAATTCAGATAAAACGACCTTTTGTGTCTCGTCACAGTGGTGTCCTCCCTTAAATTGAAAAATGTACTATCAAATTGAATTAAGTGAATTATTTTTATTAAAAGTGTATTACTAAATTAAATGAAAAAGTGTACGATCGATTTAAAATAAGAAGTAAATTTATTAAGAGTGTATTAAATTGAATAAAAATGTTTTTAAAAAATTAGAAGTGTATTATTCTGTACTATTGATTCCAATATTCCGTCATCCCTCGCGAACTTTTACGATCACATGGTATTCACCTTTAGCTCACACTTGTCACTTCACCACTTCCTGTTACCGAGAGAGCCGTCGCCCTTCAATGTATTTCCACAAGGGCACAGGAAAACTGCTGCCAGTTACCGGTGCGGTCACCCATCCAAGTACCGTACCGACGCTACTGAAATACGAGACTGTAATGTCTCGACTATCAGCAAAATAGTATGCATCGAGAATGCGGTACCCCTATCTTCGCCGTTCTTCAAAAGTATCCGCGTGAAAAAAAAAGTGTTTTTTTAATCCGCCTTAATATACACGCTCGCATTATGCTCGGTCGTGTAATTCCGCGGCAAGAAGCCGCAACGAATGTATAAAGTGCACGCGCGTGCTGTCCTGAATATTCCGTGATAACTGGGGGGAACGAAGGTGAATAAAATGCGAAACGCCAGAGGGCTCGTACGCTTTATGTTCGCGTAAAGTTGACGCTACGTGCGACATTAAAAAATAAACAATGAAACGGGAATACCTTTTTCCGTCGGTTATGCTCGGAGGGGAATTGCCAGGGTACGAGATTTTATCTCGACAGACGAACGAACTGCCTATAAAGCCGAAGAAAATGGAGTTGAAATTTTGGAAATTTAAATACAGAAGGCACAAGGAGCAGCACCTAAAAAATTCATGAAAAACAAGAAAAAGCTTGTTTGCAAATGTAACGAGAGGACTTTTCAGTTGGCCGCATAGTGGAACACATTTCGTCCGATTCTGGGCAAGGATAGCCCGGTCTTTTTATTCGAGGACGAAGAAGTTTACGAATTTTCAAGAGGCCCTAATATCGAATTATGCCGAGTCACGAACTCGTTATGGCAACGCGCAAGACGTATAGCCATAGTTCGTCCCATAAAAAGCCACTTGCTCGAGGAGCGGGGTGGGCCACTATACCTAACTGGTTTACACTTCGCGGGCTCCGCGCATACACGCGTGAACATCCTGTGCGTACAAACGCGTATATCCTACATCTTAGGTCTATGGTGTGTGATCCCGCAGGCTTCCTCCCCTTCCATGGATTCTCGCCCCTCCCTTTGATGCTACTCCCGGACTGCTCGGAGGCCCCGACTCTCTACCTCGTGTAAATCAGGAACTATGGTGACGGGCGATGCCTTGCGCGTGTGGAATAGTCACCTAATACATCGCGAACAAGCGTGGTTAATGTTGAAAGAGAGATAAAGGCTTAATGGGCACTAAAAACGACTATGAAACGTACCCGACAACGAAAACCTATCGAAAACTCGTGATGGGACAAGGGTCTTGACGAAAATCAAAAACAAAGATTTTATCGTGACGCGGTGTTGTATCAGAGGATATAAAAATGAAACTAAACGTACCGGGAAGGTCGCAGACGATGGCCAAAAATTATCTACAAGTAATTGACGACCGATATCAATTTAACGAAATAATAAATTTGCTTTGATGTCACATAATTTTTATTGCTTCGCTGGGTGAATATTCGATTTAAGCGTCTTATCGATGAATGTTAGAGGATATTTCTCTCAGAAGTACATACGTTCGTCAAAAGTTCAACTTTGAAATTTGAATAGAGTCCATGGTTTTCGAGGGGGGAACAAAAATGAATACAACATTAAAAATATTTGATGAATATTTTTATATATTCAATATTTTATAATAATTGAATAAATATTGAATAATAAATTGCATCAAAATATTTATATAAGAAATTGGAAGTTCAAACGATTTTTTGGCTAATACCAATATTGAAGTAAATAATTTTTTTAAATATATTTGAATATTTTATAATAATGAATTGAATATTAAATAATAAGTTGTTAAGATTAAATTAATGAGTTAATTTCAACTTATTTGACTTAATAAGTTAATAAGATAAAAATTTAAAAAAATTGGAAACAGCCGATTTTTTAGCCAATACGAACAATTGAATTAATATTTTTTTATTTGAATATTTCATAATGACTGATGAAATATTCAATGATTAATTTAATACAGATATATACCTCATATTTTTATAAATTCTAATATATTATAATAATTAATAAAATATTGAATAATGAATTACATAAAAATATTAACATAAAATAATAAAGAATTCAGCTGATTTTTTTGCCAAAACCAAGAATTTTACTTAAAGTCCCGTGTAGACATATTGACTGCTCACATCATCAATAAAATTCCAGCTGGATTCGCGATGCTCCATAAACTCTATTGAGCTGTCAAAATTCTATTTTTTTTTCTCCAGCACGATATACCAAAATTTACGGAAGCTTTAAATTTGAAGTTTCATAAGACGTGTCTGCCCGTAAAAAATAATCCGTCAACGTTCAACTCCCGAGGCGGAAATCTCGCCCAACCCAACGAAACAAATCGACCGGACAGTCACAACGTTTATTCGCGCCAAACCCAAGTCGGGCACCGTAAACGACGTCGAAAAAAAAAAAGAAAAAGAAAGCGATAGTAAAATAGCGCATCCGCGTTCCCGTCGTCCAAGAACCATTTCACGGCTAGAGAAGAGCCCAGGGAGCGAGGTAAGAAAATGCGAAGTGAGCGAGTGTACGAGCCGCGATCTTGAGCCGAGCCTGGGCAAGCCTGGGCAAGCCTGGGCAAAGAGGCACAACCTGGTACTTTCGATTCGAGCAAATTCCAAGTTTCGCGGAAGAAGATTATCGGGTGCGGAGAGGAGAATCGCGGCTTCGTGCCAGCCAGCGGAAAGAGGAATCAAGAAAGACGGGGTAGGAAAAGGGGACGGAAAGACGCGGACAGAGAGGAAGTTGTAGAAAAAAGAAGACCAGGTCTACGAAGAAGAAAAAGAGAAAGAAGACCAGGAAGAAAAAAATATGAAATCCGTCTTCGTCTCTCGCTCCTTCTTCTTCGTCCTCTTCGCGTTTGTGAAGATGACGAAGCTGGTGCATCACGATGCATCACGATGCACCTTGAGCCTAGCATTACACGATTTTCCTCTCTCACTATATTTCCCTCCTCGTCCACGAGTAGAGAGTGTAGGAGTGGTCGAGACCGGTCAATCGACTGCCTCTCTCGTTACGTCCATCACAATGATCCGCGAACTGGGGAATCCATTATGAAGCGAACAATACACGTATACGTTCATACTCTACCCACATAGAGAGTGAGATGCTACGAGAAAGCTTGCACGCGTCACGTGTCTCGCTGCATAGCTCTTGCTCTTCTCCCTGCAAGAGCGAAAGAGACAAAAGACTTGTTCCTCCAGCATGAATGTATCACGATACCAAAATATGCAGCATAAAACGAAGCCACGAACACATCGCGGAGTTAGAGTATCGGGCTCGTAAGAAAATGAGAAAGATGGCGAGATAGACGAAAGCGTGAGAGACGAGAACGTTGAGGTGTAATTTGATGACTCCCGGTACATGCTAAGTAATGAACTATCGACAGTATGAATACCAATTTCGCGCTCCAAGAGACGTGTACAACACGAGAGAGAGAGAGAGAGGAAAAGAGAGATACACTGGGCGAAGCAGAAGCTTTCGTTATCCGTTTTCTCACTCCTACAGGGCGCGCTTTGCGTTTCTGGCGTGGAGAAAATTTATTATGCAAATAGGAAACACGGTGGACGGAAGCGAATAGCAAAGTAACCGGACCGCTCAATAATCACGCAATGAAGAGTCGTTCGAATTTTGTGAAATACATTTCTCGATTTCCCTTTGAAGTTTGGCAACACGAAATTATTAAAGATGTTATTAATTTGGAATTCTTGATTTTATCGCTTCTGATTTGGTGTTGAATTTTTTCTGGTTATCCTTGAAAATATCGTTTGGCAATTGGTGTCGTGAATAAAAAATAGATAAACTGTGCAACAGGAACAATTGCGAACTTATACACTATTTGTAAATTTGTGGAACCGAAAATCAGACAAGGTTGAATTGTGTGAATAGTGTCCGCCTTCGATTTTGTTGAAACTCATATATGTGATAAAGGCTTGATAACTATTAGACACGGTTTTTTAGCGGAAAAACGGTTTTAGAGAGGAAACCACCCCTCAAAGAAAGGCGTGGCGCGAGCTGATGTTGCAGTTTCACCCACGAGCAGTCCACCGATCTAAATGAAACAAAAACCAATTTGTTTTTAAAGTAGGTAATGCGATGGAAAATTCAGTATAGTAGTATTTTTTTAAATTAAATTAAGAGATGGCACGCTTTTCTTTGAGGGATGGTTTTCCACTTTGAACCCGTTTTTCCGCCGATAAAAAAATACGTATCTAAAGGTTTTCAATGCTTTATCACGTATATGAGTTTCAACAAAATCGAAGGCGGACACTTAAGTGATGCTCCTGGTGCGACGTACAAAAAAACAATTTTCTGAACGTTTCTCTGTAAATAATGTTTAAACTTATCACAGTATATTTCCTGAATAATTTAACTCAATGCTTTGTTTCAATAAATTTGCATCTGTTATTAAAAGGATTTCGACAAGCACGAGATTATAAAAAAGTTCTTATATGAGGCCGAGAAAATGCTATTTTCAATTCAATGCTGAGGAGTAGACATTTTTTTTCGATGGCGGTGCGTGGGTCTCGACGCACCTCGGACTTTCGCCGTCCGTCGGATCCACGCAGAGAGTTTATTTCATTTCTCAATCCCGTTTAGTGCTCAATGTTTCATACTACGTTTTTTTTCCTCCATATATATGATTTAGGAAAAGACATTATTTTTTATATCAAAATACTGTGAAAAAATATTTAAAAATCGCATTGTTTTTCATTTTAACGCTTCCGATATAGCAACATTTCATTCCAAAATGAAGCATTATGCAATGAAACAATAATTAGAAGATTGAAGTGGAAATTTAAAAGAATAATAATTTAAAAAAAATAGAAACCCGAACCAATGATAATTTAAAAAATCGATATAAAATTAAATCGAACGTGTTATTCACGAATAGAAAAATAAGAAAGATAAATGCACGTAGAGCCGTATGGATGAAAAAAAAACAGATAAAAAAGATTTAATTCTTTATATCGCAATATTGTGAAAAAATAAAAAATGTTCGCATAATTTATCAGTTTAATATATGCAGCGTATCAACATTTTACTCCGAAATGAAGCATTATGCAATATAATAATAATTAGAAAAATAGAGTTTGCAACAATGACAAAAAATAGGCAGCTGAAGCAATAATAATTAGAAAAATGAAAATAAAATCAAATTCAACGTAAAATTCACGAATGAAAATATAAAAATTATAAATGCACGTAAAATCGTATAGTAAAAGCAACATTGCAAAATTATGGAAAAAAAATCGCATATCAAATGTTTTTCTAAAATATTTCCCGTGTAAAATTCGATAAACTCCAAAAGCCAAATAAAATACTCCAATAATGGAAGAAATGATATTTGGTCCTTCCATTTGGAATATCTATAAATATATGCAACGAAAGATTAATCATTCGCGAATAAATTCCTCTCGAATTCTTTTCCCGCCTTTTCGAACACGATTCGGTTACACCAATAATTAAAACTGTTTGTTTTTTTCGTTGATTTCCCATCGCGGTACATTTTTCTTTTGGTGAGCATTCGAGACACGCTCGGCCTCCATCTTCCTCTTCATCATCGCAGCTTCTTCCTCGTCCTCCTCTTTCTCTTTCTTTCCTGGCCCGCTATTCTTCCATCCGAGGCCCACCCACGGCACCATTGCATAAGCGAGCGAGGAGCTCGAATGAGGGACGGAGCTGGGATTCTCTCTCGACCGAGGCCACGGCGACGACGAGGAGAAAGAGCGATGATGGAGAATAATGGAAAGATGCTGGGTGAGATGAGTTTTCACGGGGAATAACTGAGCTCGTGTTGTACTGCTCATTTTACTCTCTCTCTCCCTCTCTCTCTCTCTCTCTCTCTCTCTCTCTCTCTCTCTCTCTCTCTCTCCCTCCCTCTCTCTCTCTCCTCCCCCTTTCACTTTTCACTGATAAATGATAATGATTTTTTTAAATTCCATCTTCTTTCACGTTCTCACGTATCTTCGCCTCAAAGCGTGCCTCACGTCCTGTACGCTCTCGTTAAATTTCTCCTGGTGCATCTGTCGTCGTACGAGGCAGAAGAAAAGTCCCAGACGTCTCTGCACCGACGGCTGACACTCCCGTGCAAATTCTTCGCTTGTTGGGCGTAACTTTCGCGACTGCAAAAGTCGCGATTACCGTGCGAGTAGCCTCGCACTCGACGAGAAACGTTGCGCGACTTCAGCATCGCATTTGACGCGCGAAATATATTCATCGTTCGGATCTCTCCTGCCTATCGCAATGACGAGTAATTCTTGCGCCTCTTTGCGTCACCGATAAGAATTATTAAAACGGCCAATTCGTTGCTCTCTCTCTCTCTCTCTCTCTCTCTCTCTCTCTCTCTCTCTCTCTCTCTCTCTCTCTCTCTCTCTCTCCCTCTCTCACAGTCCTTTTTTTATTTCCGTCCAAATTGATTCTTCCGTTTCCTTCTCGCGAATCGCCTCGACGGCGCGCAAAAACGAGATATCCGCATTCCCAAATCTCATCCGCGTGTCTGGCGGGCACTCGCGCGTGCGGGGGGAAGTGAAAGCGGGCGGGGGTGACACCACGATTGAATTATTTGTCGCCCGATCGTTATCTCCGTCAGGCATCAACGGATTCAGGCGACCAACGAGGATTTACTGCCGCGACCTTTCTCCTCCAACGGGGGAGAAGAGGACCGCGGAGGCCCCGATGGATTGACGCGGGATCCATTCTTCCCCGGAGATTCGACGGCGAGCAATAAAAAAAAAAACACCGAAAAATTTCGCCCACGCGAATCGCGAGAAGTTTTCCATCGACGATGGAAAAACAAAAACCACGACGAGCTCGATCAACCCCGAAAATTCGAAGTATCCCTCGAGATGCGGAATATTCACTTGCAAAGCTCGAATCTTGGGAAAAATAAATATACGAATGGGAGAAATGAAAATGGGAACGAAAGATTCGCGTACGTATCTCAGCGATCGGAGCACCTCGGTGGTTTGTTCGTGACTGACCGAAAACTCTCGGGCTCGTTGATGATCGACGAAAAGAAAAAGGGAGAGAGAGAGAGAGAGAGAGAGAGAGAGAGAGAGAGAGAGAGAGAGAGAGAGAGAGAGAGAGAGAGAGAGCGAGAGAGGGAATGAAAAAAATAAATCCAGAGAGAAGAACGCGAAGAGAGGCGAAGGTTCACCAGCTTATAACTGCCCGAAGGCGAACGCCAAACTAGACGCGCGATCTTGGGTGTACCCTCTATATACTTTAGCGTCCATCTAGATGTATAGATATATTTGTGTGCGTAACTATATTGTAGCAGGGCTATAATACATATATATTAACGACTGCAGTCGCAAAGGTAAAAAGGTAACAGTTATGTCCTCTTCCATTGTCACATCTCAGTCGTCTCGAACTTTCGTCGTTTTACGACGTTTTAGCCTCCCTTGGCTTAAAAAAAGCTAACGGTACGTTGTCGATGGTTGTGGCCGTAAAACGTTTATTGGCATTGGCCGGTGAGCAAGAACGGCGAGAAAACCGAAGGAGCCGCGCAGAATTTGGGCGGATGGCTATATACATCGGTGTATGGGACATTTCAGGTAAGAAGGACCAGTTTGCGACCCTCCACTTTTTATTACCGTTATTTTCTCTATTTATATTATTAACTTACATTTTTCTTATAATTCATTCGCTATGTGTATATTGCAAATAAATGAACTTGCATATTTTTTGTATATTTGTATGTTTTAAATAAATAGAAACACCTTGGCCATGTTTATTGGAAAAATGTAGAGAAAGTGCGTTGCTTGTAAAGTGGAAGTATCATTTATTGATGGCGAATAATGGTTTAAAAACAATATACTCCGAATGTACTTTGACACCTGTCACCCATAATTTGAAGATCCCGTTAAATTTCCCGATCGGCCCCATAGACGTTGATATATGTATACTCCATTTTAGTCTGATATTTATTCGCCCTTCACGTGTATTTTGAATAAACAATATGCAACCTGAATAAATTCTAATCATGTAAATTGCAAATGTATAAAATGCTGCGCTGTTTAAAACCTTAAGATATTGTTGAACGATTATTATTGAATGACTATTTACTTCAAATCTACTCTATTCGCCGTTTGCCAATGGACCTGTGATAATTGGCCGGGTTACTCCTAGGCTCGTGGCCTGAAAGAAAATAATTTTTGTCAATTTTTTCTGTGTGCAGATTTTCAATTTTTTTTACATTTAAAAGTATGTTTTTATGTGTATAAAAAAATTGAACACGTTTAGTTTTTGCATGAAATTATCTAGTGTCTTGACGAATCATTTAATAAAATATTGATTTTTGAAAAAAATAGGTGAGTCCAAAGTTTAAGTGTCGATTTTCGGTGAAAAAACGTTCTGTTCCGTTGATTAAAAAAAACGATGCATCGAAAAAAAAATTCCTCCGTTCAAGCACTGCTTTTTGATATGCAAAAGAAGCTTGTAAAATTTCGAGTTGATCGGTGCAATGATTTTTGAGAAATCACGATCACCGTTTTCGAAAAAGTCATTTTGAAAAAAGGCTTTCAAAGTTCGTTGGTTTGCGAAACCTACCTATAAACGCCCATAACTCCCTCAATTCTGAACGGGCCGGTTTGAAAATTCCAGAGAATATTTTTGAAATGTTATATTTTGAGAATCTGTCGAAAATAAAAAATCGATATTTTCAACTTCGAGTAAGCCCTTAAGGATCTTGTTAAATTGCACGGACGGCCCCGTACACATGTATATATGTATAGTCGGTGGTGCGTCGCTGCCTGATGAACAAGTGGACTCGGCCGAAGCGCACTGTACTCTCTTTCATGCAATGTAGCCGAACTGCGCCCGGAGACGAACGACGAACGTGCCTCTGTGAAACCGTAGGCACATCCGAGTTTTATTACCCCCGGTGTGTCGTACGTAGTCCGACGAGCCAAATTACGAGCTCATCTCGCTTCACTTCCTTTGCATCTTTTTTTTTCTCGTTTGTTACCTTCCTCGTCTCGTTCTCTCTGCCTCTCGCTTTCTCACGTTTCCTTCCTAACTCCCAACCTCGAAATACTCACGTTCGCGTTACGATTTATTGCCGAATCGCCTGAAGGTGCAAGTGCAGTGGGGACGGTTCTGTGCCAGCCTCGGCAATGATACTATGCTAATAAACGTTTGGTTCCAAACGTCACGACGTTTTGGCGGTGCAGACCTCCGCCCTCAACATTGTCCGTTATATACCGACGGTGGTATGCAATATTGTTTTTTTTTTTCACGACTGGCCAACTGGTCAATGAAGCTACACATTTGTTTCCGTATTGGGTAACGCGAATCGATAGTTAAACTCGAAATTGTAGACGATTCCAAACTTGATCAATTTTGAATTAAAAATGTTGCTCAAAAAATGACCTTCACGGACTACAAATTGTTCGTGCTGTCGAACGGCCGTGAATACTGGACGGAAGTTATTGTACGACATCAATGGTGCAAGAAAAATGTTCTGCCGGGTTGCTCCGAGTAATAATACCCCAGGCACGAGCCGTAAAGCCGTAATTCTCGACGTTGACACGCGAGATGATGTTTATCCCGAGTAAGCAAAATTATTGCTGAATGTTTCGAGATATCGAATCACCTCTGTAAGCTTGTTACATTTAAACGTGTCTATTTTACGAGATCATATGATTATGGCTGTAGAGAATGAAAGTTATCGATAGACACAAGGATTATTGCGGTAAAAAACGAAGAATTTTAAGTAATATTTTTTAGGATTATTTTTATAATACTTCCCATATTGCACATTACTGAAAAGTTCTTATTTTTTAGCGCAATAATCCTGTTAATGATTTGATAGTAGGAATAAATATATTTTATATGAGAAATATCAATGCTCATGGTATTTAAAAATTTATTTATTATTTTGAAATGAAAGTAAAATTTATATTAGCTAGAAATTCATTTATTATCCAGAATGTATTTTTTTAAAATTAGATAGTACTATAAACAGTAATATAATAAATATTTTAAAAATAAGAATGTTCAGTCATATTTGTCAGTATCATTTTCATAATATTTCGCGTACTGCACATTACTAAATATTCTGTTTTTTTTAATCGCCCGTTCATGATTCTATATTGGCAATGATTATATTTTATTCTACGAATATTGATGCTTATGGCGTTTAAAAAATTATTTTTCATTTATGAATTAAAGTAAAATGTCTATCATGCAGAAATTCATTTGTTATTCACGATTTATAATCGAGAATTTATTATTTATAAAGATAAATATTCTTTATATGCATTAGAGGTTTATTTATTATTCAGAATGTATTATTTGGAAATTGCAGTCAAGTAGAAATATAAAGTGAAATCATAAATTACAAATAAAAAATATGATTTTATGTACATTAATTAAATGCTAGTGGATTTTTCCGCATCTAGTATTATTTTAATAATATTTCCCGCATTGCAAATGATTGAAAAACCTTGTTTTTTTTATCGCTATAACCCTGTTAATGATTCGATTTTGGCAATGATTATATTTTATATTAGGAATATTGATGTTTATGACGTTTGAAAATCATTTTTCATTTATGAATAAAAATAAAATGTATATTAAGCAGAAATTCATTTGTTATTCACAATTTACCATCGAGAATTTATTATTCAAAAAGTGAAACATTCTTCATATGCATTAGAGGTTTATTTATTATTTGGAATGTATTATTTGGAAATTGAAATAAAGTAGAAATATAAAATGGAATTATTATTTACAAATAAAAAGTATGATTTTACATATATTAATTAAATCCTACTATATTTTTCGCCTATTTCATGATGCAAAATAAAGTAAACGAATATATTTTTCTCGTTCACTGCAAATGACAATGCGAAAGCAACGAATACATGTGTTCGACAAGCCACCACTAAAATTACGCGAAATCGATCAAATTATGTTCCCCCTGCCCGAATTTCCTCCATTTACGAAATTCCGTTTCACCGATCCCGAGTAAACATACCCATTTTTTTTTAATTCCTCGTCCCGAGAACCGATGTTTTCTCAGTGAAGTACACGATTCCCAAAGTAAGTAACTGCAATTTGTCCCAATACACTCTCGTGCGTAGTAATCCCCGGCATGGTGACTTTCGATTATTGCTTCTGTCTGACTGCTGAGCTCGTACGATCGCGCGGTGTGTATCATTATCAGTGCCATTTCGCCAATTTGCCCAAGACACGGTCATTTCCTACCTGGTGTGTTTCTCAACCTGTTTTCAATGAGTTATTGCCCCAGCATCGTGTATCGCCCGCGAACAACGCTGCAAACCCAATTGATCTCTGAGCACCGATGTATTACGCGTGGACAAGGATCGTTCGATGTTGCCCTGTTATCAGTGCGTACGCGTAATCGAAATCGCGAGTACCGTTCGTGCCTTTAACGTTCCGAATTATCGATGAATTTCGCAATCCTGATGTGCACGTTGAGCTACCTTGGCAATATTTATTATTCCCAATTGACCAAATGCGTTGTCTCTCTCGCTCTCGTCGTCTCTCTTGGGATGATAATTGCGCATTTTTACTTCCGGATTGCGCTGGCACGTAAGGCAGATTTTGGTTCGGGTCTCGGACAGAAAAACAACCCTTTTTTTGCGCCAACACTTTTTTCTTCGTCCCTCTCTCTCTCTCGTCCTGGGTGGACGTAGGAGATGATTCAGAAGGAAGGAGCCCGAATATGCGGAGCCCGAATATGCGGAGCCCGAAGACGCAAGGGCCTCTATGCGAAAAGAATAAAGAAGCAAGAGGGAAGGAGAGAGGGTTTGTGTTAGCAGCAAACAACACACAGCATAAACGCTATCGCTGCCGACGCCGCCTCTCGTAAATTGCTTTGGCTAATGGCGCAACGTTCGAGCCTCTTCCATCCGTGCACATAGCTGCTGCTTTTCTGCTGTGTGGCTTTTACACCCCAAATATCCACCTTGCAACTTGGACACTCCACTGTGTGGCAATACGTGTTTGTTCGCGGCCTTTTTTATCCTCTTCCCCCTCTCTCTGCCTCTGTATGTCATTGCGTATAAATTTGATAATCCAATAACGAACATTAACGAGCCTCCTGCACTCCTTCGCGATACTGGACCTTTTATATTCTTCCCGCCGCGGGTAAAATTTCGGTCTCGACGATATTTCGTGAAATCGTCGAAAATCCAATTTGCTTGGCCAGTATGATACGATTGTATGGCGATTTTTACTTGTTTTCCTTAGCAGCCCTTCGTGTACCTTTGCGGACCTTTAGGACCGTGCTCTTTCCACTTAACTCTACAGTTTACACAGTCTCCTGGTCTGCGAGATTTCTAGAGTATTGCCTATTGCCGCTCATACCCAACGCCCCACCCTACCGCGTTTGCAAGAGGGCACAGGGAAACTGCGCTACCTACGTTGGTAGAGATCGTATTTTACGAAGTTTTAGTTGTGTTACTGATACTCAATAAAATTTGTGACCTCTGGGTAGCCAAGCAAGGCAATGCACGGCTGGGCGGTAACCCATCCGAGTATTGGCCGAAGCCTGCTTGACGTGGTAGGCCGATTTTATCTATTTTTATTCGTGCATTCGCCAATACCCTCGTATCTCGTATCCTGAAGCCTCGATTTGTGGCGATTGGTCACCGATTCAGGACTCTCGAGTATACTCTCCCTGCTGACGCCCCGGGACTCTATCGAGAACAGAGTTTACGAGAGTTACGCGATCGCGCCTCCCCCCTCCACCGCTCATGTCAAACGAGGAGCTTAATCGGTGGCACAATGCGCGAGAAGCGACCACCGGCCAATCTCGTTTTTCGGTGTATGGACGTAACGTGTATGATCCTTCTCCTTCTCTCTCTCTCTCTCTCTCTCTCTCTCTCTCTCTCTCTCTCTCTCTCTCTCTCTCTCTCTCTCTCTCTCCCCCTCCCTCCCTCTCTGCCACATATCGATAAAACGACCCTGGCGCGGGGCTCCGCGTGATGAATGCGTAATTCTCGCACTTAGCCAGTCTTCCCTACAATCACATACGCATTTATCCGCACGATGTTGTATGCGGCTTCGGATAATTTTTTTTCCGTTTACGTCTTTCACGCATTCGAATGAGGTACACTCGACACGGATCAGAAATGAAGGACCGTGATGTGCGTTCGAGATGAAGCCAACGTACTCTTCTTGTTGAATGTTTCAATGAAATGTGTAGTCGATGTCTTGACGCCCGATCGTATTTACATATCTCGTCATCGAATTTTGAACGATCGAGATGTCACGTTATTTATTATAAGCCACCATGATTCGATTACATCTACAACGGTGTAATCAAAATGTGGCATCTGCACTTTCGTTTTTGCGGCCTGTGTTTTTGCAGATGTTTATCAATTTCGGAAAGTTTGTCTGTCTGCTTGGTCGAACTTGGCGTAGAAACGTCTGGAGCTTTTGCCCTCAGCCTGTGGTATGTGAAGATTAAAGCTTTTTTGGATCCATCAATGGGAACCTGAGAAAATACGCCCCCCCCCCCCAACCTCTCCAACCCCCGAACATCTAGGCCGTTGACGTGATCAATATTCCAATAAGTCCTCGTTTCCTCGTAACTATGACTTTCCATTTTGCACATTTGAAGTGTAACCATGATATGACATTTATGGATCTTTTTACAATGGCGTAAATGTTATATACAAACTTATCCGATAAAAAAAAATGTTTCCTTTGACATTGAACATCGTCTGTTCTTCTATGTGGGTCGAAGATCGTTGTTTCCCCGAGTCTTTACCAAACGATGATGCCAGTAAGCCGCAGAAAGGGTACGCGGTCAGGGCTGCAGGCTGGTCACTAAGAACTGGTGGATCAACCCTACTAATGTACCTGTCGTGCGACAAGTCCTCGCGCTATTATACGCTTTGACCGCTCGAGCCGGTCAAAATACAGGCCGCAACCGGGAGGGCAATCCTCTCGGGGATAATATACAGGACCCATGGCGTCGGGGGTTATTAATGATCGAGGTCAAGGGGTAAGTTGAGAAGTGCACAAATGGCGATGTAAAGAGTGCGAGAATGGATGATAGAGAGGTGAATTAGCCTGGCGCCTCCTCGACTATGCAGGTATACGTACAAATATAGCCCTCGGCCTTGATGAGCGTACACTTTATGTACACGTATACATACATACATGCAGACACACACGCCCGCCATGCCTACCGACTCTTCACGATCTCCCGGAGTTTATCTGGGGTAATCGGTTTTAAGGTAGCAGCCGAGTCTTTACTCGAACGTGCCGCGCGATCGGCTACCGCAACCTGAGCTTTCGCGTCGATCCGATATCGAGAGCGCGATATGCGTACGCCGGAGATCTCTCCGCGGTTTCGACGTTAGGGAATACAAACTCGCGCTCGGGAAGAGGCTCGTTCGATCGGCGTTTTCTCGAAGGTGCCTCGGGCGAGATCGACGAGCCACCGCGCGCGCGCGCGTATCGACGGTAACGCCGCTCTCACAGGCCAGAACGATTTATGCGATCATGAACAACGGCAATCCCAGATCCTACCACTAATCCAGTAAAAGAGACGAAAACCCAGCACTTTTAAGCGTAGCATATGAATTGTTGACTGAAGGTAGATGGTTGCATACTTAAAGTAACCCCAATAAAATGTTGAGCCTCAACTCGCCCCAACCCTAAGAAATAGGGGTTGGAAACTTAAAAGTCGGTGTATCTCGATAATTAATAGCCTGATCAAAAAAGGTTTCAAACAAAAGTTGTTTGGAATAATAAAATTCGTATAAAGTTATCTGACATCCAACCCCCTATCTTTAAAATCAGTGCATCAGTGATGCTCTCGTGTTTTTCTGCCGCTATTTTCAAAGATAGGGGACTGGATGTCAGACAACTTTATATGTATTTTATTATTCCAAACAACTTTTGTTTGAATTTTTTTTTCATCGGGCTATTAATTATCGAGATACGACGATTTTTAAGCTTTCATCCTCTATTTCTTAGGGTTGGGGCGAGTTGCGGGGCAACATTTTATTGGGATTACTTTCAGTATGCAACCAACTACCTTCAGTCAAAAATTCATGTTCTACGCTAAAAAGTGCTGGGTTTTCGTCTCTTTTACTGGACTACACATTCTTATAGGGATTTGATAGGCTCGCCGCACCTAGGGGTTGGAATCCAAGTGGATTCCGCGCAACTTTTCGATTGACGTTTGGGAATTTTTTTGTTGACATTTTTAACCGATTTTACCGGATATTCCAAAAAAATATCCTTTCGTGATCCCGTGCACAGATTTGATGGCGAGTCCCAAGATGCACCTACATCGCTATAGGGATTTGTTAGGGACACCGCACATGGGGACTTCTCAGGGTGTTAGAAGATACCTTTAGTCCAGTTGAATAAATAACAGACGATAATTACAGTGGATTTTCAGTGATGTGATGCAAATCGATTTTTAAGATATACCCTTTTAAGGGGTAAGATACCTTTATCCGAGAAAAAAATGGCTGATTTTCGTGACTCTTTTTTAAAAGCAAAGATTTTTTTACCTTTTTTGAGACTCAGAATATGTTTTATTACTATTTTTGGTGGTTACGTGGTATTTTTTATTTATCTTTAAAAATGACGGTGGTATCGCTAGGTCTTCTAAACATCTTGCAGCTGATGTTAGACGGCGTGACACGTAACGTCGGCGGCATTAATCGAAAGAAAAAAACCAACGAAGAATTTTCTTTCATTAACACTCATACGCAGAATATGAACCAAGAAAAAGTGAGAAATGTTGAAAATCGACGAAACGGTACGCTTTGAAACAAAAAGTTTGAAGTTTTCGAAAAAAATGGCTACATTTTGCAATGAAAAATACTTTTTGTTTTTATTCCAAAAAAATTTGGGATCATGTTTTAGTCTATAAGGTAAAAAAGATTTATACTAAATTTAATAAGAATCGGTCGATTAGTTTTTTAGCTAAACGTCACACCCGTTTTGAAAATGCAGTTTAGAAGATCCTACCATACCTACGCCATTTTCAAAGATCAATAAAAAAATATCATGTAACAGCCCAAAGTATTAATAAAATATACTCTGAGTCTCAATGATAGTGAAGAAATCTTTCATCTGAAAAAAAAAAATCATGAAAATCAGAAAATTTTTTCCTGGCCTAAATGTGTGACTCCCTTAAGCGATTTACACTTTTCGATGATAAAATGTATACTTTTCAAAGATCCACTCAATTTGTATACCTATTTATCTTGTTTAGAAAATTTAACGTACAGAACGCGATCGAATCCATCTATAATCGTATCGGAATCCGTTCGACAATGTGGGAATCCTTTAGGATTCAAATTGGATTTTTACATCGGATTCCAATGGGGAATCCGATTAGAACCCAACGGTACGAGTCTGACGTTCATAGGGATCCAATGCGATGACCTATTGGATCCCTATCAGGAAGCATGGTCAATGATGGGAATCCAATTGGATCCCTACGACAATTTCTGCAGGGGTACATGGACAGTGAACGTATCGCACGTGGATACGAGGATACACGTGTGTCTCTATTGCATACACATTCGTATGCATCGTTCGTCTTGACGTCGATCTTTCGCGTAATGCCTCGAACGTGCTTAACGATGCCCCCCCCCCCCCCCACGTTCCCTCTTACCCCTTCGAGGATCCTGACCACGCGTGGACAGAACTCGCGGAAAATCGGCAAAAAGGGTGACAGACGAGAACGAGGTGACAGTACGGAATTTCTCGAAGAAACAGTCCCATTCGGAGCGCGGACGTGTCCCAGGATCGTTTCAACATCGCCGCGGTCGCGACGCGAGAGAGCGACGGAAAGGGCAGAGGGGCGCGCACGTTGCGGTCAAGCCGCACGCATATACGGATAGTTTACTTGCACCGGAGCGCAGGGTGGCAGGTGTTGTTCGTAATGGCCGCTTCATCGGGGCGGTGAATGCTCGTTTCACAGAGAGACTTTTGCCGGTCTCTCGTTGATGGCGCCCACGTTTGTTACGCACACTGAGCACACAAACGTATACGGAGGAGAGAAAAAGAGGGAGAGGGCGCGAAAAAAGAACTCACGGTCCTGACGACTTATGAGAATGCTCGGCGAAAGTCTTCGTATCGCGGCAAATCGAGGCTTGGCAAAGTTTTGACCGCTGGATAATTCAATTTTTGCACTGGCATTAAAAATAAATATTAATTATTATTTTAATCGCAATTAATTTGATCGTAAAAATCATGTCGCGATTGAGACTGAAAATATTGTAACAACTAATTTACCTTTTCATTCAAATTCCAATTAAGGCGGGAGCCTGAATTAGAAGGTCCGAAAAATCTTTTTTTTTTTCTTAAATCGATGGATAAACTATGTAAGAATATATTTACAAAGTTACAGAGGCCAATTGTGAATATTTTCGAAGATACAAGACGAAAAGGAGAAGCGATTGATATTTGATATTGATATTTCCTCCTATCGAAAACTATAAAGCGCGTTTTCTCCAGTTTCATTGTTACGATTTTTCCAAATTGGCGGGCGTGATAGCAAAAAAACTAAACGGCCTATTGAATCAAACCAAAGTTTATTTTCTTCGGTATGAAAATCTCTTCTAAGTGAAGTAAACAAGTTATTGAAAAAATATTTAAAAAACATTTTTTTAGCACGTTAAAGTGTTTTTTTCTAACACATTTTTTTTCGAACCTGAGACAAATAATAATATCACGATTTTTTCAGCTTTTTCTTAATTCACCCAGAAGAAAAATAGGGGAGACCGGGGCAAAATGGTATAGCGGGGCAAAACGGTACCGGGGCAAAACGGCACTGGGGCATAATGGGATCGGGGCATAATGGGATAGCAAAAAAATGAAGTTTCTTGGTGCTTGATTTGGGGCAAAATGGGATAGGGGCAAAATGGGACAGAGAGGAGTGGAATATCAAATTGGGGCAAAATGGGACACACAAAAATGAAGTGTCGCAGCCCGCTGAATTTGGGACAAAATGGGATAACAGGAAAATTCATGCTTCGGCTCTATGAAAGAGCTGTTGAAACATAATCTAATCTAAATGGTGCTTGTGGTTCGTTTCAGTCCACATATACGCAGATAATACGGACTGATCGATATATTTGTCGACACATATCCGTCGATTTCATGGGGAGCGGCGGTTCTAGTTTCATAAAACAATTTACGTAAAAATTGACAAGAGTTAGATTTTCATCAATGGCTTGAAAATCAGTATCAGTAACGTGCAGTTGGCAGAAAATAAATTAAAAAAAAAAACAAAGAAAGATAACAACAAAAAAAACCACAAATTGCACGCGTCAGATTATAAAAATTACTTGATTATTTAAATAATTAATAACGACAAAGAAATTGTACCAATCGAATAAGAAGGCTCAAATAACAATTTACGTCAAGTTTGGTACAGTTCTGACCGCAGAATCAAAAGTAATTGTTTAACAAACTTTAATAACAAATGAAAAATTAGTATTTTTTTGAATGTTGAAGTCCTTAAATTTATTGGATTCAACAAATCCTGACGAGCCGAGCACGAACTGTTGTTGTAAAGTCAAAAATTCCACTGTCCCATTTTGCCCCGATCCCGTTTTGCCCCAACCGCCTCTTTCTGAGGAGCCTGATTTTCTCCGGCCCATTTTGCCCCAGTCTCGTTTTGCCCCAATGACGTATTTTCCAGCAGTGTTAATTTTCACTATTCCATTTTGCCCCAAACCCGTTTTGCCCCGGTCCCATTTTGCCCCGGTCCCATTATGCCCCGCTATACCATTTTGCCCCGGTCTCCCCTACATGAAAATTGAACATTTTATTGGTTTATTTGGTTCAGTCGAGAATTACGAGCTGCATCTTTCCCGCCGATTGGGAACTGCAGTGGCAAGACGCACATGGAATATGCTGATAAATCTGCAGTCATTTATCGTTTCATGTTGAACTTTTTTTTATACATTTCTAATATACACGAAAAGATACCTCAATGTTTACGGGGCTCACTTGTTTTTTCCCTTCTAAAAATAATCCCGAAAAACGCTTTTTGGGACCTTCTAATTCAGGCTCCAGCCTTAATAAAACAGGTTATTTAGCTTATTAATTGAACTAGACAAAGTTTACGATAAACGTACGTGTATTTTCATAATTCACATTGCGTTTTAATTGTATTCAATTGTATTTAATAGAAATGCAGATGTAACTTGACTTGTGAATAATTCCACAATGATATATTCACATACATAGATATGAATGCGTCGTATCTGCATTTTACATTGTAGTTAATAAAACATCCAGATGTCGAGCTGTCAATAGTTCCTCAGCCTCGCTTCCTTCTCAAGACCGGCGGCATATACAGCCTTTAACGCAAATTGCGCGTGCGTATGAGCGGTTATTACCTACGTAGGTCCGGTGTACGAGCGAGTTCTGTTCCTTCATGGCGATTTTATCGGGGCATACTAATTGAATACGGGCTATACCGCCGCGACGCTAGGCTGCACTTTGCAAGCGCACGGTTCGCCGGTAAAATGAAAAAAAAAAAAAGATGTGATGAAATACGTGCGAATGGGGGCACTTTTTGTAAACTCTCGCATCAGCCGCTCGGCGATGACACACGAGAAATAAATTATTTATCATCGTAATTGGACAACAGGGATTTTTTTTCATTGCTGAATTACGACTGACGTGAATCGCAATTATGATACGAGCTGCGATGGGAAATAACGTTTTGAATAATTTCATTCAACTGCATTCAAATTTGGTTCACTCATTAAGTCGTGTTGAAGAGTGGGTGAACATTTATTATTTATTACAAAAGTTTATAGCTTCAGGGTGGAGGGCCTGTTGAGAATCAGCGTTATGCAGACGTTTCGCAAACGTTGCCGTCTGCATAATCAGGACTGACAGCTGCAGTCGTCGATTCGATCACTGCACCAGCCAACCGGATGTTTTTAGTTGATCGGCTGGTCGATTAAAAAAAACCCGGAGGACGGTATGCCAATTAGGATTGATGGTGCCCTTCGTCTCTGTTTACATCGTCCCGATATTTTTGGATTTTCAGGCCTTCTCGGCGTTTCCTGAAAATCCGAAAATATCCGCATGATCTGAACGGAAATCCTATTTGGCACATCGTTCTACCGGTTTTTAAATTTACCAGCTGATCGATTGGAAACATCCGATTGGCAGGTGCCGTGATCTGAAACGATGACTGCAGCTCGCAGTCCTGATGATGCAGACTGTAACGTTCGCGATTGATGCTGATTCTCAGCATGGCCTCCATCCAGAAGTCACGGACTTTTGCAATAACTATTAGGACTATAAAAGCCTTGAAACTTCTTATTTTTCGTTTGAGAAGGGAAAAATTTGCTGATTTTCTTGAATTTTTTTTTAAGGAGGTACACCAGCTTCATACAATGTTGCCATGCTAAACCATGGTCAAATTTCAAAATGGTGATAGATCAATAAAATTTGGTGAGTATATTCTTTAGTATTATATATGTCAATACAATTTTTTTCAGATTTTTTCATTGTGCCGTTATCGAATAATTGAACATTGAAGTTCACGTGTATAAGCATAGGGTTTTTATAGATATAGGTATATATTCCGGGTATAAGAATAAACGCTTGTGAATTATTTGTAACAAAACGGCACAACCAAAAAATCTGAAAAAATTTGTATCTACATGAATAATACTAAAGAATATATTCACCAAATTTTATTGATCTATCACCATTTTGCTGAAGCTAGTGTACCTCCTTAAAGGAAAGATTTCTCATTGAAACTTGGTAAGTTTTATTACTACATTTGGCTTTTGCATAGTATTTTTTTATCGATCTTTAAAAATGGCGGAAGTTTGGCACGGCCTTCTAAACTGCATTTTCACAACTGGCGTGATGTATAGTTCAAAAACTGATCGACCGATTCTGAAGAAATTTGGTATAACTCTTTCGAACATTATTGTTTAAAACGTCATCCTAAATGCTTTCGAAAATTAATAAAATAAAGTATTTTTTATTGCAAAATGTAGCAATTGTTTGGAAAATTCAATCTTTTTGTTTCAAAGCCTACCATTTCATGGATTTTCTACATTTCGTACTTTTTCTTGGTTCATATTCTGCGTATGAGTGTTAATGAAAGAAAAATCTCCGTTGGTTTTTTTTTTCAGATTAATCCCGCCGACGCTACGTGTCGCGCCGTCTGACAACATCCGCCGCAACCCGTTTAGAAGACCGTGCCATACCCTCGCCGTATAAAAAAAATTATTTTAAAAAATCCACATAACAGCCAAACGTAGTAACAAAACATACCTTAAGTCTAAAAAATGGTGAAGAAATATTTCCTTTAAAAAAAATTATGAAAATCAGTCATTTTTTCCTCGCCTAAAGGTTTCCCCCCTCACTGAAACTATGTTAAAATGAATCGATGTTCAGATACATTTGTGGCCATATTTTTGAGTGGTCTCACCGATATTGGCCCCCATTCCGAAAATGCAATTTCTTTTCCGATCGAATCAATTTCCTCAACTTAGGAACAAGCTTATTGCTATAATTTTACAAAAATCCCTTCTGTTCAGTCCCCCCCAATGAGCAATGTAGATCAGGCAAATTCCGTGTTCTTGTAAGCAGTCCCGGTTTTGTCGCTTTTCTCTATTTCAAGTAGCCACGAGTGCACGTGTATTTTATGTCGTACACGAGAGAAATGAGTTTCTTCTTCCCCGGGCTGCGTCTTAATTGATAGTGCGAGCTTAATTGATAGGAGTACGGGGACAACGGACCAAGACCAAGAGCGACAGAGACAGAAGTAGAAAGAAAGAAAGAATGCACAAGCTCATCAAGAGAGCTACAAACGAATCTCGCGTTTGCATATACACACGTATTAATGTCTCGTACAATGTTACCGTACAGTGTGTACCCAGTGGGAGTGAGAGGGACGAGGAAGAGACGAAAAGAGAGAAAAATGAGAGAGAGTGTGCAAGAGGGAGACACAAGTCCGCGGTGGGACGAGACATAACTCTTTGCGCATGAAATTTGCAAAACGGCGAGATAGCGAACGAGCACAGAGTCGTGTTTATAATCCAAGAGGAACAGTGAGAGAGAGAGAGAGAGAGAGAGAGAGAGAGAGAGAGAGAGAGAGAGAGAGAGAGAGAGAGAGAGAGAGAGAGAGAGAGAGAGAGAGAGAGAGAGAGAGTACTCTGCCTCTCGGGCCCTCGTACATGCGAACAGCTCGTCCATCAAACCGAGGGAACGTTGCACCGTCGTCGGACGATGCACACACACACGCGTGCACACAAATTTGCAAGAATTATTTAACGAGTGAGAGCGAGAGAGAGAGAGAGAGAGAGAGAGAGAGAGAGAGAGAGAGAGAGAGAGATCGATGCAAAATAGCTAACTGAGAAAAGAGAGAGACGAGGAACGGAGCACAAATGCATATGGAAAGAGAGAATTATAGAGGAAAAGAATGAGAGAGAGAGAGAGAAAGAGAGGAAGGAGAGGGAAAGAGAGATCGAGTTCGGCCCGTGCGCGATCTGCAACTGGACGCGAAACCGCGTTACGCGGGCGCCTCTTTTCGCGCTCGTTTAAAACGGCCTTGTGCGCCCTTTTATTGTCCACTGTCCATCCGCATTCATGTACATTATATGTGTATATATATATGTATAAGCATTTAGACGTCTGGCTATATATATATATATATCGCCAGACGTCGAAATGCTTATACTGTCTTCACTCCATACGTTTCGGTTATAACGTTCACCACGGAATTTTTAAACCCGCGAGCCCCGCTCGGGAAATAAAATAATTCGGCACTAAGGCCCGTCGTCCGGCAATATAAATGGGCCATTGTGTGATATATATTCAGGGTAGGAACGAGCGCCGTAGAACAGTCTCGTACATACGCTACAATTAAGTTCAGCAAGGCAACTTCAAGTCCACCGATCTTTTTTTGCTCCAATACAGATATCGTTTTTCTTGCCGTATATTCGACGGGTACTTTTTAATCAACGTAACGCCGGTAATTATATTCGCACAGCTGTGCTGCTTAATTGACAAAGAACGAGCAAACTGATGTTTTTAATCTCGTCAATTTTAGTTGCCGAGAGACAATAGGGAATCGGGAGGTTAATTTAAATTTCGTGTAAATTGATATATTCAAGCAAGGTGGCTGTATTATCTTTGGAAAATATCTTGTTCGTTGGATTTTGTTTTGGTTCTTTACATTAAGGAACTTTAAGCTGTCGTTTTATTTCGCTTGAAAAATATATTTATTTTGACCCTTTATAGTTCCGTCGTACAACTTCCCATTTGACTTGCCCGCCTTATTCCATTTTTAAGCTGTGATTTATTATAAGAATGGATAATTTTGTTGTTTATGGTGATATATGAACCGAGCAGGTATCTGTGTATCCAGAGGGCGCGTCCATCAATGTGCACTAATCAACTGTTGGCTGTGATGTGTAGTTGGTGTTCATGTTTAATCTTAAGTAATCCTATCGCTTCACACTAGTCATACCACTGATCATACTTGAGACTTGTACAATTCATATTTTTATCATATGCAAAGAAAAATAATTTGTAATAACCAAAATTTTCCGTGTGTAAACTGTTGAATGAATGTTCACATTTAATTTGGAAAATGAAAAAAATAGTTATTCCAACGATTCGCGCAGTATTTTTAGGTTTGATATTTGGCAACATTGGTTTTATCTCCGTCTCTTTTTACTCAACCAGGCCAGTTTAACCTCCAGGCTTTTCGACGTCGATCTGTCAAAACAATGTCAGGTGCGGGAAATATAAAGCATTGTATTCGGGCCACGACTGGTAAAAAGCGTGGAAAATTTGTGTCGGCGAAATATGTCGGTTAAATATGAAATATGTGTAGAAATTCGAATGAGTGAGATAAGGTTAGGAGTACAGTCAGCTGTTGCCTTGCTGCCAAGTCTCTATAGTAGCAAGTGGTCATAAATTCAATACAGGAAGTTGAAATTAAACTTGATATTACATAAAAATTAGGTCAATAAGCGTAATTTTCTTATAAGAGCATTGAATTACTACTAATGTTAAGTATGTAAATGTGATTATTTTCAAGAATCTGACGGATTCCCACTATTGTATACACTTTTGTAGCGACCGGAAATTGGGTTTTTGCATGTCGTCTCAGAATTCCTTCACAAAAATACGCAATTTTAATATTTGTTTTCTCTGTAATTAGGTCGTTAACCGACTCTGAAATTTCACAGAGACGATAATTAATATATTTAGTGAAGCTCGACAAAGAAAAATGAAAATCCTATGGATTTTCCTGGCAATAGGATAACCTTAAAGTTTATTGGGTGCGGAAACGTTCTCGTACGATCAATGGTTTGATTTTTTTCATCCTGGGGTTGTTGCTTCTGTCCAGTAAATCGAATGCCACTGCGATTGGGTGGTGGTGCATGTTTCAATTCTTTTTTTGCACCTTCACATCGAGAAACTATACGCTATTTATCATACCAATAAATCATTTTGTTGTCACTGATGATACATAAAGTGAGCAGGTCTGTGTTCCTGTACATGATCTAACCTATACACCATAATCACAATCTAACATACTCTCTAATCCTGTTGGCTGTCATGTGTGGTCAGTTTCAATTTTAATCAAAAAGTTCATCGGTTCCGGAATCGTTCTCGCAAGTCCAATGGTCTGAACTTTTTCCAGCTTTCTGGAGATGTTTCTTCTGTCCAGTAAACCGAATGCCAGCTGGATCGCGGTGTTCGTTCCAGTAAAATAAAAATCGGTAAATATTTACTGGTTGGGCTCCAGCCCTAATCGGCTCCAAAAAAAATTTCACGCGTTCGTGGCTCTTCTGCAGTATGAAAATATGTTTTTTATGATGGGGGAGGGGTATTTTATAAAGAAAAAAAAAATCCGGGAAATATTCGATTTTTGAAATACGTTTTCTGTATGCTTACTCCAATTTGTTTGGGTTTGTTTGGGTCAAACCCATGTCATTTGACCTACTTGATGTCGCCACACCCGTTTCCTCCATACCTTTAAAAGGTAAAAAAAGCGTTTCGGGGTTGAAATAAGGATTGAAATTGTCTTCTCCTGACTTAAATATTATAAACAAAGTGCCCTGCAATACATCGACTCGGTACAAAATTTCTAAACCCCTTTTCCAGCTGGAGCCCCACTTGTAAATATTTACCTAAAAATCAAAGTACACGGATCTCGTTGTAGATCCTGCCTTGATATCCAATAGAATAACATCTCTGCCACTTGTTCGTTTTGCCACATTGGAAAAATGAGCCTGAAGTGTGCTCCAACGAGGAATGAGGGCGACGTACCTTGATTTTTCGGATAGGTGGGTCGAATGTTTTTTGGACGCGCAGTATGAGCGCGTGTGCGCAACGGGCGTGGAGCAAGAGCGAGAGGCCGAAGGGAAAAGGGCGGTAGTAAGTCATACGAAGCGGCTCGTACGTCATCCTCCATCCGGGCCACGAAGAGCGCGAGTGTAACACATGGAAGCGAATCCTGAATTTCCTACATGGGTCTTTGGTGCTGTGCTGGTGTTCACGTACCGGCGTGTATATGTAAGGTATGTTCGCACACGTGCGCGTGTGTGTTCCCAGCCGGAGAGCACGCATCCACTCCGGTGCTGCCTCTTTAGGTCGGGGCCATTGCCATGGTGCCTCGACTACACTTCAACCAACTCCACATCTCGTTCTCTCGCTCTTCGTCTCCGACGATCTCATCTCTCATTCGTATCTGTTTCCTGCTCTCTCGCTCTTTTCATCTCGTTCTCCAGATATGCCGGGTCTCTGTCGTTCTCTCTATCCAGCCATCTGTACACCTATGGCCCAGAGGCAAAGCCACTCGATCAAAAGCAGCGAAACGCACGCACGCCTACATTCGACGCTCGCACACAGGACAACAGTAACTATTGCCATTTCTATGAGTAAGAATGTTCTCTCCCTCGCTCGTACTCCATCTCGATTATGCCCGAGAAATAAATTAACGATTCATCATATATTCCTACCCGGCCACATATTTCCTTAATTTATCGTTGCGACTTATCATTTTACCGTTTTCAACGCTTGTTTTGCCGCATAACGGGGCGAAACAAAAAAACGATTGGACATCGAGTGATTAGATTACACAAGTGACCATATACGTGGTGGTGTAAGAGCAATTCGCTTATATATATATATATATATATATATATATATATATATATATATATATATATATATATATATATATATGTATATATATGTATATATGTATATATATTTAGGTTGACACGGAAAAACGATCGTAGAAAACGAACCCGACGAACGCCGAGGGAGCCCAAAAGAAAAACAACGTCTGCCGGAAACTTCGTTGATTGTTAAACTTGGGTGAAATGGTCCTTTGCGCGCGCAAACGTCGATATCCACCCACCCTTCCCTTGTGGCAGGTAATTAAGATAAGAAAGCGGACTCGATTGCCCGCGACGTAATTTTCTTTATGACGGGCCGCATCCTTGCGCGGACTTTTTTTTTTCATTCCGCTACCGTCCTTCTCTTTCGCGCAAATGCGATAACGCGCAAGACCGTTACGCCGCGGAGCGACTGAAATTAACACATTATCATACTCTATTAGATAGCGAGACGATCAATCGAGGAAAAAAAAATTCAACATACGCGCGGAGAATTGATACGTATTTCTTTTTATCGCGAACAAATGTTTGCTCGTACCGTTTATTTCCATTTTATCGAGCACTCGATTTTTCAAGTGCTCCTTTATTGTTGTACGTGAGAGTAAAGCAATCGCGAAACTTGTGGAATTGTGATGATCCGAATGGAAGCAATTGGAAGATTAATATTGGCAATTATAGGAATAGGAAAATTAATGTTCTTGTAGGAAGACGAGTGTTGGGTATAAAACGCTTCAATGTATAGATTTTTCTGATTGTTCAGTCGATTATTCATCGATTGGACTTGATAAATTGAGTTATGGACGGTGGCGAAGTGACGATTTAATTTTATTTCCCCGCGGTAGAATGAAAAAGTTTATTCTAGACAAATAACTTATAGCAAATATGTAAAAATGTATGGCAAATTTTTTTGTTCAGAACTTCAGAAGATTCCGAATTGTTTCAATTGTTTACGTAATTACATATACAGTTTAACCAATTGGGAATTTGTCTGCATTTTGGAACTGTCAAACAAACAAATTCGCTATAAATTGTTTCATTTGTATATACAATAAGAATATACAATATACAATTGAAACAATTGAGAATCTTGTAAACCGTCGAACAAACAATTGGGAATTTTGAAAACTGTCGAACAAACAATTTGGAATCTTGTGAATTGTCGAAGAAATATATTTGCTATAAATTGTTTTAGTTGTATATGTTTAAATCTTCAATTGAGTATGTCGTCTATAAAACCCAATTGTTTCATATACAATTGAAACAATTGGACATCTTGTGAACTGTCGAACAAACATTTGGGAATCTTGTGAGCTGTCAAACAAATAAATATGCTATATATTGTTTCAATTGTATATGCAATGGCATACAATTGAAGCAAATGGAAATCTTGTGAACTGCCGAACACACGAATTTGCTATGAATTGTTCCAATTGTATAAGTTTAAACTTTTAATTGTATATGTCGTCTATAAAACCTAATTGTTTCATATGCAATTAAAACAATTAGGAATTATGTGAGCTGCCAAACAAATCAATTTGCTATAAATTGTTTCAATTGTATATGCAATGGCATATCGATAAAAACAATTGGGAATCTTGTCATAGTAAACACACAAATTTACTATGAATCGGTGGAATTGTATATGTTTAAACTTTCAATTGTGTATGTTGTATATAAAACCCAATGGTTTCATACACAACTGAAATAATTGGGAATCTTGTGAACTGTCGAACAAACAATTGAGAATTTTGTTAACTGTCGATCAAACATTTGGCAATCTTGCGAACTGGTAAACAAATAAATTTGCTTTAAGTTGTTAAACAGGTGTATATGTAATTGCATTACAATTGAAACAATTGGTCATCTTGTGGACTGTCGAACAAACAAATTTGCTATAATTTTTTACGTTTTTTCTATAAGCGTAATCATTGTCCACAATAAACTTCTTCCTCGTAGTACGAGGGGAATCAAGTCAAATCGCCACCTTGCCAAAATCCACAAGTCAATTTTTCGAGTCCGAAGGATGAATCATCAATCAAAAAAAAATCATCATCACCAAAAAAACGATACATTTAATCTTTTTATCCACCTATTCCTATAATCCCCAACATTAATCTTCCCATCAGAATATTTAATCTCTCTATTCCTCATTACATTTGTCAGCTTTGCATACATAATGAAATACTGTAACAACACTTTTTTCCACTTGTTTCATAACCGCCGAAAACAAAAATAACGATTACATTACTCCTAATCGACGATCGCATATCCGAGTCGTCCGGGTCTCGGGCGGTCGTCGTACTACGAGGCGCCTCGTCGGTAAGCTCGTTTTCAGTAGAATTTTATCTTACCGACCGATCCCGTTTGCGTGGGCTGGTACGACAATGC
This sequence comes from Ophion slaviceki, assembly GCA_944452715.1. NCBI lineage: Eukaryota > Metazoa > Arthropoda > Insecta > Hymenoptera > Ichneumonidae > Ophion > Ophion slaviceki. Next base: position 10,385,822 of record OX101788.1, on the reverse strand, counting down.
ATATATGTATATATCTCATTGAGTTGAGAAAGGCAAGTCGAAGGAGTGCTTCGGGTGGGGAGTAAACGACCCAAGCTGCGATTTCGTCGTCGTAAACGTCAGCGTTACGGTTACAGTGGCTGTTCGTTGCTAGTTTATATTGAACGAGGTTACTCCCCGAGGTACGTAACACCTACTGGAACGGTCGTGTGGAGTAGGAAGAGCCAAGCCGTATAGTACCTATAATATATATATGTATGTGCACAAATTATATATATATATATATATATATATATATATATATATATATACATATATATATATATATATATATATGTATGTATGTATGTATGTGTATACACGAGCTAGTTCGCAGGCCCGTACACTTTGGTTGCCTGACGAGTATCAGACCTCGTGCTCCGAAAGATTCTCCACGTGACTTTTGCGCGGGAATTCTTTTCCATATCACACATTCACTCATCTCATCCTCTTGCTCACGAGACACGAACAAGATTATTCCAGCTGATATGTCACTGAAGTACTAATGCAAAATTAATGAATTCAAATTGCAAAAAAATTCCGGCCACGTATGAGTAGTCTGGAAAAATGATGTTTATTCAGAAAGTTTCTTGTTTTTGTAGTACCAATTAGAAGGTACTTTATTGGCGATTTATGTAGCGAATAAGAAAAATGGAGCAACCAAAAAGTTATCAGCTTTTGGAATTAAAACCTAAGTTTGTCAATTTTAAGGCGTCTTCTCACTTTAGACGCTAACAAAAAAGGCTATTTTCGAAGGATTTAAAAAAATGTTGATCTTTACTATTTTTTTAAGGCAAAAACGATGAAATAACAAGTTTTTTTTTGTTTTTTCGAAAAATGTCTGTCATTTTGTTATTTTTGCATATATCGAAAATCCTATGATATGCGCTATAGCCATTAACATACTGAATCTAAACCATTTGATTTTTCTGTTTCGGACGATCCATCTCCGAGATTTCATCAACACCGCATACCTCCAATTTTTAGGACATTTTTGAAACTAGCATTTTCGTCTATAAATAGTGACAAATAAATATTTTTTTTAAATGTATTTCGAAAGTGTATTCATTAAGTGTAACAACTTTTAGATTAATTTCTATGATACAAAACGATGAAAAAAATTCACGAAAATAGCCTTTTTTCGCGTCTAAAGTGAGAACACCCCTTAAAGTGATGACTTGTTGGTGTTTTTTCAACATTTTATTCCCTACATTCATTGGTCGTATTCGCGTTGAATGTCACATTCCCTTAAGCGAGCAAGGAACGAAGGACGATAATATATACGTATGAAAGGAGCTTTCTCGTATTGTCGCTGGTCAGGTTTATCGCTATCGTTCGTTTAATGTTCGTTTGAAAAAAACTATACGTCTGAGCTATACAAGAAGATTGTCGGGCTCTGCCTGCCTGAGAAATGGGAAATCAGAGGGGCTTCAGATAAGGCTTTTTGCCCATCGTGGTTGATGCGCTTCTTTTATGCACGAAGCTTTTCCCAACGAGCCCTCTAATTACCCTGCGGAGTCTTGCTCGCGAGTAAGAGCATTCCCAAACTACCCCTCCCCCTCTCTCTGTCTCTCTCCCGCTGGAGGGGGCGTGAGACCGTAAATACAACGCGTCGCATCTGTGCGAGAGAAAGTCGACGGTGAAAGTGATCAACGGGCAGCCCGTCGGTGCGAGAAAGCACATTGTGTCTGTCTCTTGTTCCCGTGGGTTGAGGGGTCGTAAAGAACAACTTCGAGAATTGTATTGCTCCCAGCTTCCGCAAATTCTCCAGTAAAGATCCCCCGTACACGCTGAATCTCCTTTCGGCGGCTAGAAGCGATTAAAGCCACCGGAATTATTCAATCTTCATTTGCTAATCGGAATACGCAAGCTGGGGGGAAAAATGCAATCGATAAATTGGAAACGCGCCGCGAACGGTAATGGTAAAGGAATTTATATTGTTGATCGATGCATCGCGATATCAAACACTTGGTGTAATTCTAGACAGGAATGCGTATAGCCGGGCACGCACGTACAATTCATTGAAGCGTGTAATCTGAAGCTCGTTAAGTACGGCTCGTTTAAACCTTGACATTATAGCGCCAGGGATATTGAACGCCTATACATTTAAACGTGTGGGTTTCGCACTCTCGAGCCTACATTCCGTATATATGTGTCCGCAAAGTCGTTTGGATATATCGATGCATTATTGGCTTACCATATTTACACATATATGTGTATAAACATCGTAAACCTAATTATGTATATGTATCGTCGCGTAAGTACCTGTACATGTCATCGGAAGCAGAAATAAAATGTAGTTTCGATAGCGAGGCGGCATACTTCGATCTCCAGACCATGTCAATTTGACACTTTGAGCCTGTATCTCGTACTGAACCGCTCGTACCAAGCATATGCTGCGGAATAAATATACAAGTGTACGTCTATCGGCTCATTATCAATGCAGTGTACCTTCGAGTATTCAGCCTATCAGGCATCGTCTTGTATCTGTAGCGTGCTAATCTTCTGTATGTTTCCCTTTTATACACTCGTATTATATATATATATATTAGGGTGGCCCAAATTTGAGCTCTATTTTTGTCCTTTTTCTTTTCCTCACCATCTTCTTTAAAGGAAAAAAAAGTGTGGCGAAATCTGCAAGTGATAAAAAAATATTTAGACGTCGCTCAAACCTCCCAAAAATGCAAGTTTTTATTTAAAAAACAGTTTTTTTTTCGTTCACTTCTCACCTTTGAATTTTACGCTTTATAATTTTGAAATTAAGCTCGTGAAAGCTCCAGCCGGTCAATGAATATTTAGTGGTCGCTCAAGAGCTTCGAAATTTCCAATTGTCGCGGATTTTTTTCTCTTCTCACTCATAAACGTAACACTTTGTAAAAATTTCAAAACAATTAATCCTTTTTTTCTTTGGAAACGGATTTTTAAAATTTACCTCATACTTCTAACCCGATAAAACGGGGGACCTCTAATTTTGTTTACGAACAAGAGCTTCAAAGAATTATTTTATGAGAACAAAGATTATCATTCTTGGGTTAGTAGTGTGGGGAAAATTTTAAAAATCTGTTTCTAAAGAAAAACGATTAATTGGTTTGAAAATTTTACAAAGCGTCAAATTTTTAAGTGAGATGAACAAAAAGAAAAAATTTGGCGAGAATTGGAAATTTCGAAGCTCTTGAGCGACCACTAAATATTCATTGACCGGCTGGGGCTTTCGCGAGGATAATTTAAAAATTATAAAGCGTAAAATTCATGGGTGAGAAGGCAACGAACAAAAAAATCGATTTTTTAATGAAAATTTGAATTTTTGGGACTCTTGAGCGACCTCTAAATATTTTTTGACCGCGCGCAGATTTCGTGACAATTTTTTTTTCTCTTTAAAGAAGATAACTGGTTGGTGAGAAAAAAGGAAAAAAAATAGAGCTCAAATTTGGGCCACTCTAATATATATATATATAGGAAACGATATTTTTGACCCGCTATATTATACCTATGTAACGTTGGCTATCAGTACATTTGTTTTTAAGACGATCTTAACTTTTGCCCAAAATGCATCTGATTTTGGGAAAAAGTTTAATGTGATTGAAATCTCATTTCCCTATGTGTATGATTGATATGCGATTTGTTGTATGAACAACACTAAGAGAGAGAGAGAGAGAGGGGGGAGAGAAGAAGAGATTGATTGATTAATTGATTGATAGTTTTATTGTGTGTTACTTTTGAGCAAAGTAGGTATAGACGCATCACATATTTTAGTGCTCTCCGTTCTTGGCGAAGAGTAATGTAAAAATAAAAATAACAATAAATTTTAAGAGGAAAAAAAGAAGATAACGCATAAAAATATATGTACAGGGTGAGGCAACAACTATTAGCAGAAGAAATATTTTCAAGCCTATCAGACTTAGAACTTCAAATGAGACTAAAAACTTTTCCTACAAAAGTTGCACAGTACCAAGGGGCTCCTCGGTAAATCTTGACGAATCATCTTGAAATTTGGTTTGAGAACTTTTTTCTAGTTCTTTGGTGAAATTATGAAAAAAATAGTGGTCCCTATTAAAAAAAATATCGATGATCCTGAAATCTCCTAAGCCCCTCCATCTGAATGAACTTCGTAGCCACCACTCGATGACCTCCTTCGAACGGTGCAACTTTTGTAGATAGAACTTTTATGATAGGTTTAAAAATATTTCTACTGCTAATAGTGTTGCCTCACCCTGTACATTTTGGCACAATTTTGTTGTCTTTTTTCTTCTCTTTTCCGCCTTTTTCCTTCTATCAATTTTTTAGTTTCCTTTTTGAACGAATTCTCGAAACGCGTACAAAAGTCGTGCGACGTCGCAAATTCAGGCGAAATCATATCAGACGATATAAAATCAGATAAAATAATACCGCATCAAATCAAAAGGCATAGAGAGAGAGAGAGAGAGAGAGAGAGAGAGAGAGAGAGAGAGAGAGAGAGAGAGAGAGAGAGAGAGAGAGAGAGAGAGAGAGAGGGAGAGAGAGAGAGAGAGAGAGAGAGAGAAAGAGAGAGACTCACATTGAGTGTAAATCGGCGTATCGATGAAACGACTAAACAACGATACTATCGTGTACCCCGAGGCGTTCTAGCGATGAGTCTACGGCGAAGACGATAACCGACCACTTTGCTCTTCGTGAAATGAGCCAATGACTCTCGATCTCGCGCAGTTACGTCCACAAGCGTACGTACAAACCTGTTTTCGACCCTAGAAGGAAATTGCTCCGTGACGAACAAATCAACCAACAATTAGAGCAATCGTTTGCGCAATGAAAAATCATCGTTAGCATCGCAACCAGTCAGAAATACAAAAACGGACTCGGTTTTCACGTGGAGCACTTAATTTATCGCAAATTCGTCGGTCTGTTGATAAATTGAAAGATTTACGCTGTTGACGTTTTTCTCTATCCGCCAACCAGGGTTGATAATTGGCGAATCTGACGTAGAAGCCGGTTGACGGTGGGAATATTTTAGTGCGGGAGGAGTCATGCAGACGAGACGATCAAAAAGTGATGATGTTGAAGTTTGCATCGTTGTAACGCAACGAACATTTTTTTTCCATCCTCCATTTCTTTTTTTTCATTACTAACCAAACCATTTTTTGCCAATATATGCTGTAGATTCTTAATGAGGATCCTGGAAAACGTTGGAGTGATTTTTGTAGCGCAAGTCCGCCGAAAAATATTTTGGCAATCCATCAAAATGAATTTTTATTGCATTCCGACGATGCAAACTTCAACGTCATAAAAAGTGGAGGTGAAAATTCTCATGCACGTTCTTTATGGTCTATAGATATTTTGTCAGATCTACCAGGAGTTTTCTTATTTTTCTTTTTCTTGTTTTGCAACGGGATGTTGGGGTTTCCTTCATTTAGCTTCTCTGGTTTTATTTTCTCATGCCATTTTCCGATTTTTGCTTTATGCCTTTTTTATATTTCTTATTTAACTACTGTTTATTTTATTTTTTATCTCGTATTTTATGCTACGTTATTTTTTGTCGTGTTATAATTTTGATGTTATACAACGTAACGCTTTTTCTCTCATGCACTTATGTTACTATTGTTTATTATTATTATCATAGTTTGTACCTTATATGTATCTCCTTGCTTAAAGGTTACACCAGGGCATAAAATAAACGATCAATCAATCAATCTCTTTCCCCCCCCTCTCTCTCTCTCTCTCTCTTGCTCTCTCTTCCCATTATATCCGATGTTACCCGACAATTTTACACGCACTTGACTCCATTCTCTGTCACCCCTTGCCCTTAAAAACGTGCTCTCCCTTCCCCTCCCTCCACCTTTCTTTTCCTCCCTCCCTCTCGATTTCTCGTATCCGCGAGGCGAATAAATGCGAGTACGACGCACCGCAAGAAAGATAGAGCAAGAGCAACATCGATCGCTTGACGGTCCAACTTTGCGTGCAACCCTACAACTTCGTCATTCGCTCCACGTGCTTGCACAGGTAAACTAATGTATCATATACGTAACCGAGTGTACAGAGTGTATGTCTAATAACTCTTGGGGACATTTCGCGAATCAAAGTCCACAGAAGACAGAAATGGAGAGAGACCTGCACACAAGGGAGAAGCCGAGAAAGAGAGCGAGAGAGACAGGGTGTGCAACCGAGGGGTTGTTGAAGGAGCTCCTGGCACGCGAGGGTTGTACGTACACGAAAAGGCGTGACCCCGAGGTCTCGTATTTATTTATTTATTATACTGCCATTATTCAAAGACCTTCGTTTGCCAATGACGAGTCAGGGGAGAACCTTGCGAAGATCGAAGGAGGGTGGTTGAAATTCTACTCGAAATGAAGATACAAAGTGACGTTTTTTTGTACTTCCAGTAGAGGTAAAAGCAGATGTCATTGGACAAAAGACAAGCTGCATATTCTTGTGCACACAGACACTCGTGTACATAGAGGTTTAAATGTATTTCCCTCCACCAGGGGGTAGACGATCGTCGTACCAATATACCACTCCAAGAAATTGCACAGCGTCTGCGAGTCTCACCCTGGGAACGTTTCGACACATCCTTTTTCCCGCTCTCATTACATTGTCATTATTTTCTTCCCTACACAGCTTCCTCGGCCTCGCTGCTACATTATCATCATTTTTGTTGTTAACGCTCGCGTGAATTACGAGACAACTCGCGCGTCAGCGTTGACGCTCGAACGGTATAAACCGGCTGTCGTGCTGCCTGTTTCGGTCCCTCTCTCACCTCGACGTTCGACGGCTCTTGTTTGTCGCTTCTCGCTTTTCCACGTCGCGTTAGTTATTGCGATTTCGCGCTCTGCCCCTCCCGCGAGTCAGCCAGTCCGTTGGGAGTCTATCCGATACAACGGGTGTATGAACACTTCTCCACACGCGGATTCCGTTATTCACGCACGTATCACCCGTGCAGGTGGTAATGGAATACACATATCTTTTTTTATTCGTTACCGATCTTCCTTGTCCTCCCACCGCCACGAGAATGGTAACAAAAAAAAACGAGACTTGTAACAAAATTCACGCATATACCTGGGGCAGTGACGAATGCACCGTATTTCGATTGGTCCCACGTGAAATCCACGTCGAGATAGGCGCGGAGGGAGTAATGAAAAAAAAAAAGAAAAAAAAGCAGGAAAACGTGGCGATAAAACATACCGTGTAAAAAAACCCGGACTTGTCACGGATCGTCCTTTCGGGGGGGCGAAGTGATTAAATCAGGGGGAGTCCAACCTGCCACCCGTTGGCTTACCCGAGGCTGGATGCTCTACATACTCGAGTGTTATATACGTATATGCACGTGTTTGTATATAGATCGATGCAAAGTGGATCTCTGCGTAGCCTCCGGGACCACGTGCTCGGTCCCGGTGCATCTCTCGCGGGCTCTCTCAACCTCGCAACGTTCTCCATCTTACTCGTTTCCTTGCCCTTCTATGTGTGCCCTATACAGATATGAGTTTGTACACGTGTACAACTCTACCTTTCCCTCTCCCTCTCTATACTGCCGTTTCGTCTCTTTCCCTCTCTCATCTTCCGCATCAGCGATATTTCATTCGGGCAATTATGATAATCGTTGGCCGAGTCAAACGCGGACAGAGAGCCGCGATCGAAGATATCGCTCGGCCTCCTTTTTGTTCCTCCGAAAAACAAAAGCGAAATCCGTCGCGGTGAAAAATTGCGAGTGAAATTTCGGCGATGACAAAGATAAAGATATGAAAATGTCAACTGACCTGCAATGGCCATCCAAGGGTAGAACGTATGATTGGCGGTGGGTTGTTGGTGTAGTTGGGTCGCGACCGGTTGGCTCGCGCTCGAGTTGAGGCTGCAGGTGTTCCACGAGGATGTGATGGACCTCGAGGAGCCGTTGTTGCCGGGACTCGATGCTGGATCACCGCCCACGAGGCCCCCGTAGCTACCGACTCTCGTGCCCTCGGGTGTACACGCGGAGGGTCTAACGACCGGATTGCTCTGTCCGTTCGGTGCTGAGGTAGCGCTCTGCCAAACGTCCTTCGCGGCTGCCATCACCGCCGCGTAACCGTTCTGATGTACAGCCGCGGCTGCCGCTGCAGCAGCAGCTTGCTCCTGCTGTTTGCAATCTTTGCTCGCGTTACTCGAGTAGGATGAGGTCGTGTGGCCAGTCGCCTCGGGGGTCGAGGAATACAATTTACAGGCGGTCGCGACACTCGCGTCGTAAGGCGAATCCTGGGGTGGTCTCGTGTTCGTACCACCACCGGGATGTATGCCGAGGCTGCTCGACGTGTGATGATGATGCTGAGTCGAGGCGTACGGCGACATACCCAGACCAAGTGGAAAGCTTCGATAAGCAGCTGCTGTCGCAGGATCGTGATGCTGTCCTGCTGCACCCGTCTGATGATGATGGCTTCCGTAGAAGCCACCCGCTCCCTGCTCAAAGTACGAGTTCATCGTTATCCCGGGTATCTTGGAAACACTTTGCACTCACGGCACTTTTGCGATGCTAACGAAACAACAACAAAAAACAATCAACGAATCTTTCGCGCTCTTTCTTTCAACGCCTTCAGCGATATCGGCTACGTGTGGATGTAGCCTGGACTTTTGACGGCTGTCACGCGGATTTTCGGACAAACGTCAGAGGTCGAAGAAAAAGGCGCGCGAAGGAACTTTACGCTGCCGGGGTTACCGCGTGATTATGCGGGACCCCCTTGCGGAATTCTCGCGCTCACTGCACACCTCTTCGCACTACGAATCGTTCTGCTCTCACTCTCTCCGCGCAAAGTCTGGAATTTATTACAGCCGTGGATATCTACACGGGTTTCTTCGCGAATTTGCGGATTGCGGTGATCGAAGGATTCTCGATTTCACAGAGTCGTAAATGTCATCGGTGAGGCCCGATGATCGTTGCGGTTGTCCCGGCACTCGGAGGGTATCCCCTCTCACGGTGTCAACAGGCCACTGGATCCTTACTCCGTCTCAGCTCATGACGCCGAACTTTTAACTTTATGGCCCAACCTCTTTCTCACTCCCTGCCGGCTTTTCGGGCCCCTTCCCACGGACTGACCCGACTCCTTTCCTTCCCTCGCACTCTCTCCCCTCTCTCGCTCTCGATGCCGGTGAATCCTCCTACAGGACACGCTACGAGTGTGGACTCACTGATCCGCGATGACACCTCGAGCGGTCCCTCGGACTCGTCTGTGTGGGGGGGCGACGATGATGACGGTCCTCAAAGGCTTTAACGACGCAATAAACCGACAATGTTCGGACGAGCCTCGTAAAACGTCGCAAGTGCCATCGGTCAACCCAACTATGCCTATGGAAATCCCTACTGCTTTTGCCCCAACACCGCAATCGTATACTCTTTTCGAGGCTTTTTATTTCAGTGCCACGCGCACGAACCACAGCCGGCACGCGACTTCACCTACGAGACACCTGGACTTGTCACTCTATTCCTGCCCAGGCTCTTACCGCAAAATAATCAAAAATCAAAACAACAACTCGCCCGGCTTATCGGATCTCCGTTGCACCACTTGTCCCTCCCCCACCCGCTAACAGTGTCATTCGCAAAATGGACAAACGTTGAGATCAAATAAAAAGAAGCAATTCTTTTTGTCGATAAAATTTATTGTTATTCCTCGTATAATGTTGTCGAAGAGTACAAGTAGCCTGAGAGTAAAATGCGATTAGAGTCTTCTCGCGACACTCCTCGATATCGGTCTCGTCTCTCAGGTTAAGGTCTTCACTGCACTAGCACTCTCGTGGATATGATGTGATACGAGGATGACGGGGTATCAGATAGAAGTACCGAAGTGGATCGTAACGAGCCCACGGTATGCCAGTGCGGTGGTCCACGGCACACTACTGCTTTTCTCGCGCCCCGTGTACCGCCACTCTGTACCGCCGTTCGTCTCTCGACTGTCTCTCACCTTCTCTCTCTCGCTTTCTCTCTCGCTGCGAGCTCTCTCCCTTGCTCACTCGCACTCTCGTCGCGATCTCCCTCGGTCCCTCTCGCTCCCACCCTCGTGTATGTTCTCTCGGGAGCGCGCCCGCGCGATCGTGCTGTTCCTCTCTCTCTCTCTCTCTCGCCCTCTCTGTCTCTCTCGTTCTCCGTCGGTCACGCGGGGACGAGGCGGACCACGAAGCTTGTGCGCTCTTTCTCCGTGGGGAACTCTCCGCTAGGCGATGGTGTGTGTGTAAACGAGGCGCGCACGATTACTGCGCTCTTTGTCTCGCTCACGTGGCTTCTCCCTCCACGACCGATAATACAGTCTTTCTCTTTCTAGCTCTCTCTCTCGCTCTGTCCCTCCCTCTCTTCTCTCTCTCGTTTCGCGTCACACTCTCTCCCACCCTCGTACTCCACAGTGCTCTCTCTTCGTCGCGTGGTTCCTCGCTCTCTTTCTCCCAGCCCCTTCAACTCGCTCCCCCGCTGGCCCCGCGAGCTTTCTCGGCCCTCTCTTTCTCTCACGCGATCTCTCTCTCTCTCTCTCTCTCTCAAACTTTGCTCCAACTCGTAGCCCTCTCGCGAGCGTTCTAGTAACTCAACGACGTGCCGCTGGATTAAATTCGAGCTTCTCCCTCCTTGCCTTCGTTCTCCGATGTGTGTGCTCGTGTACGTGAGGGCACGATGCATGTGTGTACGGCTTGGCCCTGTGTGAGTGCCTCGAGTACAAGGAGCGGACGAGGACGATGGAAGAGCGAGTGAGACGGGGATATGACACGCTTGGCTTGTGTTGAGAATAAAGGGGCGAGGAGAGAACGAGAGGGAGCGAGAAAGAAGTCCGCGACTAGTGAGGTAGAAAAAGCGTGCGAGAGAGAGAGGTATAGCGAATCGCGGAAAAGCTCTCAAGGTGGTGGGACAGAGCGCGATTGCTCTTCGTCTCCCTCTCTCTCTCTCGCTCTTGTGCTCGTACGGGGGAAGAACGTAAACGGCGTGGCATAAAGGGTGGGGAATGGAGGGTTATGCTTAAGGACCAATCAGAATTGAATTCGTCACGAGCGCGCAACGGTTACGCGTTACTCGACTACGCTCGGTGAAAGTAGTCCCCTGGCTGAACGACGCCCATGGAACGTCAAGGACCGCCCACGACTACCCCCACCACCGTTCCGTCGTCGTCAACGCCGTTGAAACGACTACCGCGCGTTTTGTCGAGCTCGGACCGTCAAGCCGTCGATGCACAGCTACTCGTCCCGCACGGCTCTTGCCGCACAGCCCAGGCACGGCCGACTGGGAGCCGCGCGCGTGCCAACTGTATGGGAGAAAACGAAGCGTGGCATTCTCGACGATACCCCGAACTCGTCACTCCTTTTCGTTCCGCAATTCCAGGAGCTGCATGCCGAGCTCGGCGGTCACAATGACGCGCCCCCGTCAAAAAAGCCTTCTTCTCATTCTTCTTTGCTCTTCTTCGCTACTGCCTCGGCCGCCTGTGCTCGTGTGTCGCCCGAAAAAAGAAGGGGGCAGACGACGTCTCCGGACGGCTCGGCCTCATGTCCAAAGACAGATTAGCCAATGAGGCTCTTCCCGGAAAGATCGAGCGCGAACAGCTCAACGCGGGGGATATTGCAGCGCCACCTCTTAACCGTACGATCAACTAAAGCTGCATACCCATTCGAACTCTCAAACTGCGAGGATCGCGCGCTTTTACGACTCGGTGGAAACGATTATTGGGCTATACAAGAAACGGTCTACGAGAGAACTCTCTCTACCTTTTGCAGCGACTTTCTTCGTGTATAGATCTTGGGGGGTGTGTAGGAGAGGAGATTTTCAAGACAGAGTTTGAGGATCGCCCTTTGGGGAACCCTTTGCGGAAATTCTTGTTACGGGGAATCTCAAGTGAAATTTCATTCGATCTGTTGTATTGATTGCTGGCGATTCAATTGAAAATATTGTTGCTCTTGCGTTGACGTAATGATAATTGGAATATTAGGATGCTTCGGAAATGCTCTGAGTTTTGGGAATAATGGGGGGTGCCACGTTTTCTGAACTGTCAGAAGATTAAACACCTGTGGTTGGAATTTTTTAAAAAATAATTCCCGTCAATATTTCGCTTCGTAATTTATTGAGAGTTATTGATGTTTGACAATATGTTGGGTTTGAAAAAATTCGATACAATATGTTTGAGAGAATCGTGATTTTCTGCATTTATGGGAAAAGATAATTATTTTGTAAAGAATTAGATAGGTCCGGTGACAATTATACATTGTGGGTAGGAATTACATAATTTTTCTAAAATGGGTTATTTTGGTGAAAATCGATAATTTTTTATACAAATTTGCCTTTTTTGTGATAAATCGATAGTTTTTTTTAAATTGCCATTTGCGTTGGAAAAAAGTAATGTGGGTATAAAATAACGCCTTTGAAAAAAATGCCATTTTTGTGATAAGCCGATATATCTTTTTATAAAAAATTGACAATTTGATGAAAAAAATCGATATTTATAAATAAAAATTCGACAATTTTGTATGAAAAATCGATTCTTTGGAATACAATTTTGACAATTTCATTTTTTTCAAACCATTCTTTATAATAAAAATTCATTGTGTTAAAAAATCGATTCTTTAAAATAAAAATTCGACAATTTTGTTAAAAAGTCGATTCTTTAAAATAAAAGTTTGACAATCTTGTTAAAATATTGATTCTTTGAAATAAAAATTGGACAATAAACATTTGAAAATAGGACAATTTTGTAATAAAACCGATTCTTGAAAATAAAAATGTGTTATTTAAAAAGAAAAAAATAGAACACTATATGCCTTAATATCCAATGAGTGTTGCTCCGAGTAACAATAAATCAAACTCTTATTTTCTTCTTTTTGAATTTCATTTATTAGTCGCCCCAAGAACAAAGATAGTAAGTAGCTCGATACATGAAAAAATAAACATCAATTCAAAGAGTAAAAATGATAAATAAATATTCGACATCCAAGACATATATTTTCGATATGTGCATTCATGCATCCTCTCGACTGTTCCTATCCATTGGATGTTTTCACTCCTCTTCTCCACACATCGTCATACATTTTTATCGTCTCAAGGAACTCCACTGTCAAGCCCCGGAGCATTAATTCCCAAACTTTCATCGTGTGTTTGCTTTTGGCGGAGTGTCTCAGGAATGGGACGTTCTCAAAACCGCCACGCAATCTATGCAAATTGTCGTCTCGAACGAGCCTTACAAAAAATACCGCGGTGTCCTTCCGATAGCGACAGAATTATCGATTGGCCGACTCTTCGCGCAATTTCGTCGAAAACCCCCCTTGCAACAAAAACAAAACACAACAGAACAAAACGAAATAGAGTTTGATCTACACGGTGAGAAGTTGTTTCCCATTTCATGCCAAACAAAATAACATAAAAAACGCAAATAAGCATATGCACCCACACAGACGTGTGAGTAGGTGTACGTGTAAACCGGTCCCGTGAAAGAGGCGAAAGAAAACCGCGAAGGAGTTGAAAAAATCCGTGCTACGTGGCTATGCGTTGATGATGGCATATAAAACTCTCGTTTCCAAACGATTATTGGGCAATGAAAGGAGAGTCTCGCCTCATATCTGGCACGAGCGTTGATCGCGCGGTGCTTCTGCGGCACATAGCAGCGCCGTTGGGATCCTCTTCGTATCATCGTCATATACGAGAATCCGGTTCTCCTGGCGAGAAATACTTTCGCGAGCAGAAGCTGCGGCTACCGTACAGAATTCTACTCTCTCTCTCTCTTTCTCTCGCTTCGCCTTGACTCCAAGACATCACGTCGAATCATGGCAACTTCGCAAACCTCCCAACGGATCTTCCTCGTCACCCTCGACTCGTCACATGCGCTCGTGAAAATCTCTTTAAAAAAATTTACATGCGTGGGAAGTTCAATCGGTCGCATAATTCTTATAGTCAATGATCTTCGAGTCCACTCGTCCGCAATAGACTCCTCTCGCGCGTTATCGCTTTTACGAGAGACCCTTTATGCTTTACTGCCCAATTACATGCTCGTACAATTAAAAAGTCGTAAAACTGTGACGACTTGTACGTATACGCGGAAACGCATTTTTGTGTACGTATACAGAAGTTAAAAGAGAGAAATGAGAGAGAGGGAGAGAAAGGAGTCGTGTGTGTGCCCGGCGGTATCGGAGTGTTTATTGGGATGTAAATGTCGCTGGATTATCGCCCCCGCGGTTCGCACCTCGTAAATTATTCGGTAACGAGCCGAGTAATGCCCGTCATAAGCTGCTCTCTCTGGCCGGTTGGCCATTTGCGTTCTCTCTCTCTCTCTGTTTCTCTTTCTCCCTCTTGGGCTCTCCGGCTCACGTAGCGCACATCCTCCGTACTCTCTTTCTCTCTCTCTCTCTGTATATCTCTCTCGCAACCCCTTAGCACACAATCTCATCTGCGTTATTACTCATGTTTATGGTCATCCACCTGCTTACGCTCGAATCGGGCAAAAGAAATCTCCCGTGCTATACGTGCACCAACCCTTTTCGCGCGCTCCCACAAACTTTCCGGCCGAGATGGAGACTCGAGGCTCGTAAAAAAAAACACGTGACAATTTTTAACACGTAACGAATATTAATTTTACGATGCTCCTAAATGAGTATAGGGTCGTCATCGTGAGAGGCCGTAAATGTGATCGTCGATCAAATTCACAAATCGCTGCTCCCCATCCACGATCACGAACTAGACGGTATACTGACTTTTACGATCGTTCGATAGGAAGCTGTGCGAGAACGCGTGGACGGCGACGAGAAGTCGTCGCGTACATGGACGGGTCTGTTTGTTTTGTTCAACGATGGTTGGCGGTGGACGCGAAAAAAGGTTTTATGCGGTTATTCAGGTGTGCGCCAGCAAGTCGGATGGTGATGTGTGAAGGGAAGTTCCGGTGATTGCAACTATATGCGATATTCGACGGTATATGTAATAGTCATTGCTCAGAGGGAGAGGGCAACAGAGAGAGAGAGAGAGGGAGAGAGAGAGAGGGGGCGGATCGTGTGGTGCTCCGACAGGTGGCAGGCCGTTTGCTCGATAATCATGACGGCAGTAAACTCGGGTTTTATGACCACTTGAACAGAATCGTAAAAGTCAGGGACTTTAAGCCCCGGCGTACGCTCGGCAAAGTCGTCCTCGACGACGACGAACGAAGCATTGGTGGTTCGACGTGGGGCGCGTGTCGGTTACGACGGAGCTGAGCAAGGGAGAGAGAGAGAGAGAGATGGAGGGAGAGGTCAGCTCTGCTTTTGCTCGTTTTCGCCCGCAACCCCATCCTCCTCGTTTTCAACGTCCTCATCATCGTTGGAGCAGCAAACGGGCGAGGAATATATGGGTAAGAGGCCAAGGCAGCCTCGTACAATCCCAAAGGCACAGGACGCTCTTCAGCGGCTGAAAAGTCCGAAGGAGATCCGAATATTCAATCGGATCTTAGACAGTCGAGTCGAATGTACTTTACTGTCAATTCTTTTTATCGTGATACGCTTATTTACGGTCGAATTTCGTTTTAGTACTGGTTTTCAACTGAAAACAACCCCTGGATAAGGGCGAAAAGTTTCGAAGGTGTTTTTCGGCTTGGTTCAAATTTGAATAGGAATTGTGGAGACTCGTATTCCGGAGACAATTTCCGATCGAATATGTAGCTTGATCGTAAGTTAAATGAAACGTATGTCATAATGTTTAAGGGCGGGTAAGGTTAAGGCGGTGAAAAAAAGTATATTTTCAAGATTTTTTTTAGACGATACAGGTAATGCTGGTTTATTTAATTAGTTTCCATATAATAATACGAGATCTGAACTATATTTTTCTAAATTTTCATTGCAAAATACAATTATTTTTTATCTTACAATAACAAATTCGCCGATTTTTTTCAGCGAAGATCGCGTTTTTGACTTCCAAGTGCTGCCGAAAAAAAATCGATTAAAAAAAACTTGGCAGCGTTACCTCGAGAAACATCTCATCTAATAAACGCATATTAATGTTTCGTTTCAGATGATCCAATGACGAGTTATAGCGTACACCGCAAAACAACTTTTTCGAGGCGCCTGCGGAGATTTGTTGACAACGGCTTATTTATCAATATTTTGCAATGAACATTTAGGAAAATATAGTTCAGATGTTGTATTATTATATGGAAATTAATTAAATAAACCAGCATTACCTGTATCGTCTAAAAAAAATTTGAAAATATGATTTTTTTCACCGAATTGACCTTACCCCGCCCGTAACGGAGTATTCTACTCTCAGGCTTGATAAACAAAACAAGACATTTTTTTACTATCGATTTTCAGGCTTTTTATTGACGTTTCAAGAAATTACAAAAAGAAAAATTCGTCCAAAAAAATAAAAATTGAAAACGTTATAGGTCCTTAAATATGTGAAAAAGGGTTGAGGTGGTTAACATGATTCCAAAGCTCTCATTCATCTGAAACAGAAATAAAACCAATTTTCTTGATCAATAAGAATGTCATTATGGCAGGTACCGATGAGAAAAAAATATTAATGGTCACTGTCTGAAAAAAAAGTTCATTTCTCGCCGTATTTTTTCAGTTTTTATTTTTTTTTAAATAGTAATGATAATAATTTCGCAACGCCCGAGGTAGGGACCATAGAGGGATATATACCGAAGGTCCATAACAGATTTGAAGTCAATCGGTTGAATAGAACTCGAGAGTTTTTGTCAACCAGGTTGAAAAAAATATTTTCGAGAAAAACGCATTTAAAATTTTCGGTATAGTTTCATACCATTGCGTCTATCTAAGTGGTATAATGGCATGTTACACTCACGTTATATTAATAGGCCATTCCTGCCTCGTAAAGTGTGCTTCCTCGACTTCGAAATGATGATTTTCTGTACCTCGCCCTTCCCCGTGAGCAGTTCTAGCTTCCTTAGAAGCTTCTGAAGTTGGTAGTTCCGACTGGTTGATCCTATTCTGGTCTCGTTTGTTGGCGTACGAATGAGCTTCAGGCCCAATTTTCAATGCCATTCTAGGATTGGATTTTTGAAATTTCCTTTCGAGGACATATTCTTAACAGTCTATACTTTACGAGAAAGTAAAAAAAATCGATTTTTTCCAACTTCTAGACTAGAACACTGGCTTCACTAGCCAGAGAGATCTAAACCCCTACCTGCCTCGCTGTACGAAGGCCAGACCATATTCCAAGCTATAGACTCGATCGGCCAGAGTCCTTGTCAAAGGAAACATCAATTATACATGTGGTCTCAATTAACCCGCCGATTCAGACTATCCGAAAGCAATCGATACCCGTGATGCATCACGATTTACGTCGCTGAGCGATAGCGAAAATCAACGGATGCAAAAAACCCGTCCTCTTAGCGTTGAGAACCAAAACGATCGTCGAAGAGTATTTTACGAGAAGAAAAAAGAAGAGCCACCAGATCGTACATGGTTGCTCCGATGGTGATCCGGTTACCGTCGATCAAATGTGGCATGACCCGTCATCCTCGGGTCGAGGCATCATTGATTGCACAAATCAGGGATTTCGGATGACGCAACGAGCGAGGTGGATTGGAACGAGGTTGTCGGAACATCGCGCCGTCTGCTATGCTAAACAAGCCGAGTGAACGCGTTCAAGCTGCCGAGAAAAGAGAACGAGGATCTGAAAGATTTTTGAATATATTTCACAATTTTTGGTCGCGATAAAAACCAAAAAAGACATATCATGACTTTACGCGCTAGAATATCAACGGTAGTCAATGTATCTTTTTTTCTTGTAAAATATTGCTGTCCTGTATGCCTACGATTGTATAGACATTTATGTGTAGATGTGTATGTATGTGGATGTGAAAAATTATTGTATGAATCTGCGAAGGCCAGTCCTGGGTCTTTTAGGGATGACGTTGAAGTTGGCATCGTTGAAATGCAACCAAAATGATTTGTTTTATTTCCTCGAATTTCCTTTGGCAAATTCGAGCTCCGAAAATCACGCAAACATTTTTTAGGATTCTTAATTAGCGATCTACAACCAAAATCTGCAAAGTATGTTTTTTGATGATAATAAAAGGAAGAAATACAAAAAAAAGATCATTTCATTTCAACATTCAAACTTTAAACCCGCCTTTTAGGGAACAGTCAGGTTATCTAGGCTTTCAGAAAATCTGAAAGAAATCAGGATTACTTCTCGAACTGTCTACTGCATGGCCCAGAAGTGGCTAAACTCAAAACTTTGGCACCATTGTGAATAAAAATTGAAGCACACTGAAGGGAATTTGAGTTTGGAATTTCGACTGCTTCTTTCAAGACCTAGTGTACACACGCAGGGTTAAGAATGTTCAACTGGATTTGAAAAATATTCAATAGTTAGGTTAGGTAAGTTCGAACGTAAATAACGAATTTTCCGTGTAAGTCAAGCAGGTAAAGTTATCCAGTGCTACGACTAGGAGAGATTTAGGAGGGTTGACACAGAGGTAAGTTGAAACAGTGTCAATGTCTCGGTAGATGTGATTGTTGGCGAGCCAGCAACAATGCCATTTTTTCATTGCTACGACGCGCGGCACTTGTCAGTTCGCTCCGGTGGGTCACATCGACAACCGCGCCAAAAAAAAATTGGCAAAAGTAAGTACCTGTCGTATTTTTCATTAAGCTTTAGTTACCTTGTTTATACATTTTATGGTGTGTGATACGCATTGTTTGGAAGCTTACTAATTTAGCATTCGATTTGTCATATTGAATTTGTTGTTTTACAATACTCTTTATCAATAGTGAATTCCGAATCAAGTGGCATCGCATTTTTGACATCTAGGAGGGTTGAGACAAGGTATTTCAACTCACCTCGGTTGCAGTAATGTTCTCATACGTTTATATTTTGTGGTGCGGTTTGCAATGCTTGCATTTTTTATTATTTCACATGCCGAATAAATATATTAGGAAAACGGATAGAGGCATGGCGAGCCGAGAAATATATGAACTCGCCGCTGAATAGGTTGCTCTACGGGACGAAAGATCAAGCACAAAAAAAAACGTGGAAAGTAAAGACAAGGAAGAGTATTTTTGCGTGTGTTGTATGGAATCGTATTCAAACAGCAGGCCAAATGAAAAGTGGGTCCAATGCCTGGAGTGTAAAGCATGGTCGCACGAAGCCTGCACTGGTGGAGAACTTTCACACGTATGTCACAATTGTTTGTCAGAATAACGATTGATGGGCTTTCTTGCCATAAAGTTTCTCCTTCAATTGATTTTTTTGGTTTGCTATATTTTACTATTTAATTCCGTGAGATTCGTGAGTTTATATTCATTTCAGTTAGAACTTGTACAAAGTTGTCAGACTGAATAAAAAAGTGAGACTTAGATTAATGTCGAGGTTAAGTTTTTAAAAATGTTTAATAAAGTTTGTTTAATAACAACGTGTTTTGACATAATTTATACCCATCTTTTGTACCAATTCCCAGGCGTTTCAACACCGCGATAGCTGTTTCAACTTACCTCGATATGAGGAGAGATGAAACAAAACGACTTATTGTACTGAATCGGTTTTTTTTACAGGTTACATAATTCCTGGAGTCATTTCTAGTCGAAAATCGATTAGACGATAAAAAAAGCTACAAAACAACTTTATATTTACCCGAATCTCTCGTTTCGATTGCGAGATATGGGGTGAAATCTGAAAATTGTTTCAACTCTCCTAGGTCTCCCCTATGTTAAAATTGAGTAGAAGAGCTATGTGGTTGTTCGGTAAGTAATTTCGTTTTTTTTCGTGAAACTGAAGAGAAATATTATAATATATAAGTATTTTATGGAATTATATATTGACCATTTTGGTCCAATACCTTTTGCCATCTTTCTAGTAGTAGCATGATTTCACGCTCATAAAACTTCTGATATTGCTTACAATAAACTGATCCAAGTAATAAAAAAAAATAGATTTTAAGTAATTGTTTTACCGTTAACATTTTTTTCTAAGCACTGCGACAAGTAATAATGCGAGAGTGTCAGATCTGGCGAATATCATGGGGGTGGTAGCACATTCCCATTCCCATTCAAGCTGTAACAACTTCTGACGAGTTACCAAACTTGTGCGAGGTCTGGCATTATCAGGGTGAACACTAAATCTTATCTATTGATCAATTCTAGCCTTTTCTGTTTGATGGAATCACTCAATTTGTCCAGTCGATGGCAGTAGATACACTTCCGGATTAATTCTGGAATAGTCTGGTGGCAGCTCAAGAGAAATAGTTCCCTGAAAATCCCACCAAACAGAGAGCATCCCCTTTTTTTGAATGAATGTTTGCGAACCAGTTTTGGCATTGGCATTCTGTCAACACATGTTCTTCATACACGTCGCGTCATTTCTTTCTTGCTTGACAAGCATTCTCACTTTTTCGGTAATGAAAAAGCAAAATACGCCGATAATCCTCCTTTAGATTTTCCTCATTCGATAGGACACTAAAGAAACAATTGCATGAAATCAATTTTTTTACAAATCGGCCATGAAATGGTAGCTGTAGAAATATATTTACAATAACAATACGGTTGAAAATACAACTACTGCTTCTATTCGAAAAAAAAAACCAAATTACTTTCCGAACAACCCAATAAAACATAGCATGCATTTTTTATACCTCATGATACTGTTTGGAGGAATAAGAATTGCATTTTTTGTCACCCTCTGATAGTAGATGCTGACAAAAAAACATGAGAGAGTGACAATGTATACTTACTGATTTTTTTCGTTTTTTGAATTCGACAGCTTCTCAAAAGTGTCAATACTGTATATTAACGTCAATGCCCGTAAAAAAAACGCCCAGAAAATAAGCGAGGTGTCGACAATAAATATCTAAGCGTAAGCTCGTCCGTTATTTTTGGTAACTTTGCCAGAATGTTAATCACTCGTCGACTCAACATAGTACATCGCAATAAAGGGGTTTCATCTTCTCGATATCACAACACGGACGGTTTTTCTTTCCGAGGCCTCGAAGTGTTCCACGTGCCCCCGGCGGAATATTTATACGAAAATTCAGACTCACCGACGTGTGGAACAATGCGGGAAAAAATGTTATAAAAAAAAACCAACAAGAGTAACTTCGCGTCGTGTTGAGGGGGACAGAAGGTCCAGGGAGGGATGAAGTTCACGAAGGGAGCAGAAGAGGCGATCGTGCGGCTTGAAAACGCGCATTTGATGATGGACGTTGCGGCCTCGCGGGTCTCTCGAGTATATGAGACTATGATGAAGGGAACAAGTTCCAAGGGGGGTTACGAGGGTGGGGCCCGTCAAAAGAGGGAAAAGAATTTGGGAATGGGAAGACGATTGGCCACTGCGCGCGGTAACGGAGGGAAAAAAAAGAACCCGAAGGGAGAGAAACGTGAAGAACCTGCCAAACGAGCGAGAAGAAAGTGAAAAAAAAGGGTCGAATAAGAGACGAGAACTGAGATGAGGAGGAAGAAAGATGGGACGAGAGGGCGATGATACAAAAAAGGAAAGAACAAGAGGAAGAGAGAGAGAGAGAGAGAGAGAGAGAGAGAGAGAGAGAGAGAGAGAGAGAGAGAGAGAGAGAGAAAGTTAAGGTGGGAGGACAAAAGGGCCATTGCACCCGCGCGGTTGTAGCAAAAATCTGCACATGGTATACATATAGCGGCAAAACCATCAGCGTCCATTCTTCATTGCCGAAAGTCGACGCCGTCGCGACGCCACGTCTCGTTTTGCCTCCTTTCTCCCTATACGAATCCTTCCCTCACTCTCGCTGCATTTTTTCTCTTTTTATCCATCTTGCAACACACATGCGAGGGCTCAAACGTAATCACTTGAGATCATGAAGCCTTTGGCTCACTACCGAATTCCTGATGAATATAAAATGGCGCCGGGCCATTTTTTTTCGTCCTCCTCCCCCGTTTTTTTAGAGCTTCGCGCGCAATGCTGTGCTTTTGATATCAATCAAAAAGACTCGAGGGACGAGGGTGTCGTGAAAATATGCTCTCGTGAAACCCCCCGCGCTTGGAGCTTTTTAAATTGTAAAGTTCACGAATCGGTGAGAGAATCGGGCGTTTTTTTAAAGAGAAATCCTGCTGCTTTGGAGATTTATTATGATAATACAGCAGTAAAAAAGTTTTGGAGATTTAGGGGATGGATTTTATGGCGAGAGAGATCTTTTTTTTTTATTTTCTTTGAATACAGAGTGGAGTATTACTCGATCTTCTTTGCGTTATCGATCTTACGGTAGCTTTTTACTGTAACAATAATAGTGCTTAGGTTTGCACGTGGGAATTTAAGAACGAAAAATATAAGCGAAAAAACAAATATAATGTTGGTTAAGGCGGGACACACTGTGACGGGTAAAAAAATCGATTTTTTTGCATTTTTTTCAAAGCATACATATTCAAGAATATGTGGAAATAAGGTCAAGAGCAATTATTGAAAATTGACTGAGTTACAGATTATTTAGTGCGGGCAGGTAGCGCAACGATTTTCGTATAGGTATTAAAATTTTCAATTGCGTTTTTCTCGAAATAACTTATCTCGACCTGGCCGGAATCATAACTCTAGCTATAATTGTCCGATTCGAAAGTTAAAAAAAAAGAAATATCTGTAATTGCAATAGCTATCGTTGTACGTAGCCATTTTTTTAATTTTGGTGTTTTGTGGTCCCGAATATAAGTAAAAATTTCGACGATATTTTTTTTCCACCTGCCACTCATTTGTGATTTTTTTTTCTCGAAAATCGGCTCTGCCTAACGAGCACTACATTTATATAGACTATGAGACTTTTATTTTCATTTGTCAGACCAGCCATTGTCAAATTCCGGCCGTTGGACTACACTTTACATACAGAGTCTCTATTATACCCCAATAACGTAATTTTTTTTAAATTTACTCTTAATAAGTTGACTGTATGCTTCATTACATATCTTTTTTCAAAATCCCAAATAAATAATCTAGTAGAAAATAAAAAGTCGGAAAGAACGACCTTTTTTTCGGCCCGTCACAGTGGTGTCTTTTCTCAAGGGTTTTCTCACTTTAGATGTTAAAAAATGCTATTATCATGATTTTTTTGACATACTATAGATATTTTTCATACTATAGATATTGTTCATACTATATAGGTTCATACTATAGATATTGATATAAAAGTTGTTGAACTTAATAAATACACTTTCGAAATAAATAATAATTTTTTAAATGTATTTATGTAACCCAAACAAACTTTAAACGCGTTTTTCTCGAAACAACGTTTTTCGACGGCTTGTTGATAAAATCTTCGCAACTGCTAAACCGATCCTTATGAAATTTTAACCACATATTCTTTACAACTATAGTTATAGCACATATCAAGGATTTTTTTTAAATTTTGATATTTACTATTTTTTGTTTGGGTTTTTGTCAAAAACGGTAAAAAAACAGGTTTTTTTTCGAAAAATGTCCCCGATTTTGTTACTTTTGCATAAATAAAAAATCGTATGATATGCGATATAGCCATTAACATACTGAATCTAATACCGTTTGATTTTTTTTGTTTCGGATGATCCATCGCCGAGATTTCATCAACAGCACAGGCTTACAATTTTTTTCGGACATTGTTTTAACTACGATTTTCGTCTATGAATAGTGACATAAATAATTTTTTTAAATGTATTTCGAAAGTGTATTTATTAAGTGTAACAACTTTTATATCAATATCTATAATATAAACCTATCCAAAAAAATCATGAAAATAGCCTTTTCTAGCGTCTAAAGTGAGAAGACCCCTAAACGTACCAGG
Source organism: Ophion slaviceki (assembly GCA_944452715.1). Taxonomy (NCBI): domain Eukaryota; kingdom Metazoa; phylum Arthropoda; class Insecta; order Hymenoptera; family Ichneumonidae; genus Ophion; species Ophion slaviceki. Next base: position 10,362,162 of record OX101788.1, on the reverse strand, counting down.
CTTTGCCTTGCATATAACCTTCGGTTCGTTTGTTCTACATCTAAATAAATCGATAATATTTTATTTACGACGAGCCCTTTTTTCTACGGATGTATGGGAGATAGAATCCCAAGCAAAAGTAGCCGGCATTTAAAATTCTCACATGTACGTTCTAGATTCAAAGCAAAGTCAGATGTAATTAGCAGCATATATACATTGAAGAAAGAAATGACTTAGGTTGGCTAAATCCATTATTGTGAGATGCCAAGGAATTATTTATTGAAACAAATACACTTTGTAGTTATTTTAAGAATTATTTTTGCTGTCGCGCTAACGCATGCTCGGAACAATAAAATATTCTAGAGTTTCATCTTAATATTTCGTTGGCCACCTGTGAATGAACAATTCCGTCGATCCAAGTGATTTTTCGTCTCTGTTTTTGAAATTGTTGGGAACAAAAGAGAATTTGAAATAAAAAATTCTCAAATGCCGTCAATCGGAAAGCAGCGCGGAATCCAGTTGGATTTCAATGTAGACTCCCTACGTATGACGTCCCTATCAAATCCTTATTGGAATGTCGTAGGATCTGGTAACTCCCCAACAAATTTCTGCGCGGGAATGTATCCACTTTTTATCACTATAGTCGCATTCCTGTAAGATTTATCGAAAAGAGCAAGCAACATTTTTCGAGAGTCAGAAAAAAATAGCGTACGTATAAAATAACAGTTTAAAAATACCTTACTCTAAAAATACTCCGAAAAATGTTACTTCCAAATTTTCGATAACGTTTATTAAAGTACAGAGTAAAAAAAAAACAAAATACAGTCGAACCTCGATATTTGTCCCTTCCGATAGCACTCGAAACCTTGATACAACGACATAATAATATACATTATGCTCTAATGGCTAATTGCTTGTAAAAATTGCTCTAATTTAAACCTTTCTTTCTTTAAAAAATATCCCTATATTAAAATTACTAAAATTACTAAATTAAATTGAAATTACTAAAATAAAAATTACTAATATATATATATATTTTTAAAGAACATTTTACGGAACATGACTTCGATATAAGGAAACCTCAATATAACGAACTTCCCTAGACATTCGTTATATCGAGGTTCGGCTGTATAAAATACGAATTCCACCATGTTATTTTCTACTTCTCACAGCCAAATTTCCCCTAATCCAACATTACCCAATAATCAAAGGTTACCCAACATTTCCAAAAAAAAAATAATCAATTGTCCGCAAAGCTGGATGAGTACAAAATTGGAATTCTTCCCGGGAATATCGATTCTTGGCGTGGCAAACGGAAGAGGCGAGGGTACAGATTGGCCGTGCAGGGTCTTGCCGCGGGGAAGTAATTCCCTTTGCCATCTGGCGGTTGCGAGTCGCATCCTCGCGTCGTTCCTGCCTGCTGCATCCTACTTTCTCTCGCGTAGGATAAAGCCTCGACTTTTCGCAGTCGATATTTTACAGATTCCCAAATCGTTCTCGCTTTCTCGAAACGCCAACGGGCGACGGTGAAACTTGATGGTCGCGTCGTTATCATAGGATCCGATTTGCCCAATAATTGAACAAATTAATTATTTAAAAAAGAGGCATACCGAGGCGTGAGAAATAAAACTCAAGGTTTCGTCACAGCTGCATCTTTCGTCATATTAACCGTAATAAGACGTTTTCCAATTTTTTTTTCGAGACCTTGCTCTTAAGCGATCCATAGCTCTCGACGGGTGTACAACGAATAACGCTTCTCGTGTACAGTTTCTCCGGTAAGTCCTGCGTAAAGTCAACCTCGCGTCGCTCAAAGCGATCTTTCCCCCGAGAGTAAAGGGGCTCCCGCGATATGCCGGATCCGTGGCATGTATACGTGTCGAGTCGCGAGGTAATTGCCGAGCAATTTATTTAAACGCGAGTTTAAAACTCGTTAGGAGAGTACGAGGTAGGCGCGTGTGTGAGTGTTGTATGTGATAGGGCCCCCCTTGGGTAAGCGAAAACCTACCTTACCGGTCGCTAGCCCATTAAACCGCTGCAGGCCCCGCGTCTCCTGCAATTTACCCTGCGAACGATTCGACGCCCTCCCGGTCGTGGCTGATAGTCATCGACCGAAATTCGGCACGCACAAACGCTCGCCAATTTTCTTTTCTTTTTTTTCCCCCGTCTTCTTTTCAATTTGTCCGCGCTCTACCGACGCACCTTCGCGTTTTTTCGAAATACAGGTAAGGCGCGTGAAGCTGAACCGGAGGCAGCTCATCGGTAATTTCGGTCCTCGTAATTCCGTCGAGAAAAGTCCGGCGAGTCTTTTTATTTCGTCGTGCGGAGAGTTCTTTCATTCTCGTGAAAACATCGCTCGGTCTGGCACGATTATGATATCTTCGGCGCCCTAATTTGACCGTGGATTATTTATATTTGGCCCAAAATAAACACTTTTTGAAGAATAAAAAAATCGTGATTTTGGCTACGTTTAGAAGATACAGGAGACTTCACGAATCATTCGTTTTTAAGCCATTTAAATGATTTACATTATTGTAGCTTTCTTCAGAATGCACTATGTCGAGGAAAAGACGAGAACAAAAACAAAACCTAAAAAAACACAAAAACGATAATTAAAACGAAGAAACGAAGAAAAATAAAAAAAAAGCCAGGGCATCCAAAAAACCGACTCGAGCAAACAAAATTAGGACTTCCAAAAAACTGGCTCGAGCAAAGCAGAAGCTAAAAACGAAACCGACAATGAAACAAAAAAGGAGGGGCTTACATAAAACCAGCTTGTGCAAACAAAATCCGGGGCTTCCAAGAAACCGACTCGAGCAAAAAAAGATTTTTTTCCATTTTTATTTTGACTCACCATCATTCTATACATTTTTTGTCTAAAGTTATTTTTCCGAGGAAAACGGGATAATGCTCAATTTTTCCACGACTGAATTAGCTTTGTTTAACTTCATTAGTTTGGTCTTAAACAAAATACGTTAACCCAAACAAACAACACATCACACGCATATCCAAGCAACGAGTTTAGGAAAAAACCGCCCACGAAAAAAATAGCCTAGGAAAAATAGCCCACGGAAAAAAAACAGCCTCGAGAATGAAATATATTTAATCCTAAAAATCGAAATATATTTATTAATTTAAAAACTATTCTTTTTGTCTGTGGGGGGGCTACACCCCTGCCCCCTCAAGGGGCTCTGCCCCTTCACCCCTCCGGGGGGGAGGGGGGACATCTCCTGGACTCCCCGTTCGTTGCACCCAACACGGAAAAAAAGAAACAGCGAAAATCACAATATAAACCACATAAAAAAACAGGGTGCCATATTTCATTTTACAGTAAAACACAGTAATGTAAATCCTGTCCTACAAAAATGACGAATTTTCCTGTACACACTGAGATTTTTACAGTTACACTGGCTTATGTACAGTTCGGTACTGTGAATACATCAGTGTTTTCAGTAAAAATATTCAACTGTAAAATTTACATAGGGATCACTGATTTTTATACTGTACGCAAACTGCAAGGGTTACAGTGTACACTGTATTGAGTACAGAGTGATTCATTACATTGTACAGTGTGGCACGGCAGTTTTACTCTTCTTTCAACAGTTCGTGACGTAATATGTGCAGTCTGAGATTTTTACAGTTACACTAATTTATTTACAGTTTGGTATTGTGAATAAATCCGTGATTTCTGTAAAAATATTCAACAGTCAAATTTAAATGAGGTCACTGATTTTTATACTGTACGTAAAGTGCAAGGGTTACAGTGTACACTGTATTGAGTACAGAGTGATTCATTAAATTTCACAGTGTGCCACGGTAGTTTTACTTTTCTTTCGACAGTTCGTGACGTTATCTGTGCACGCTAAGATTTTTACAATTAAACTGGTTTATTTGCAGTTTGATATTGTGAATACATCAGTGATTTCAGTAAAAATATTCAACTGTAAAATTTATGCAAATGAGGCACGAGGTGAGTCACGAGGCCAGGACACAAAGGATTGCCAGTTAGTAGTGCGTGGTCGATAGGATGCGAACGTTGAAATTTGTGCGATATACTTCAAGAAAGTATAAAAAAGAGAGAATTATTTACAAAAAGGTACGTTCTTGTGTATGTGACTGATTTTTTAATATTTTTTACACATTTGTTCAAACTTCTTTTATGGATAAACTTTTTTTGTGTCTCATTCACTTCATTCTATTCTTGATATATATATATATACATTGTAAGCAAACGTTTCGCCGATTTTTTAATTTTTTTTTATAATCAAATTTACAGTGTGACGTGAACGGTATTCACTGATTAGGACTTGTCTCACGGGTGGCGCGACCAGGACACAAAGGACTGGCAGTTCTTTCAGCGCTATCTAATGTTATTTTTACCCCTAATTTTGTATAATATACGACTTGTGGCACTATTAAATTACGGGGTTCATCAAGTTTGAATTACAGTATTAAAACTAGAAGGTTTCCTGTGTTTATACTGTAAAAAGCAACGATTGAAAACTGAAACTATATCTGTTGCTAACCAGTTTATAGAACAGAGGACTTCACTGTTAAAACACCTACATAAACTCTGCCGATATAACTGGCGCATTCATTGTACATAATATAGATTAACCAACTGTCAAATTTCAAGTTTTGTTAAATTTATATTACAGTGTTGAACTGTCAAAATTTACTTTTGACTACACTGTATTTTGGACGATGTGTTCCAGTAAAAGATACAGTAGAGCGGTTCGAGTCCAAAGAAGATAGTGTAGGAACTGTAATAATTCGCTTTGAGCACACTGTATTTTGAGCACTGTGTTTCAGTAAATATCGCTGTGCAATCGCTCGAGTCCAATGCGAACTGTGTAGCCCCTGTATTTTGTACTATTTCTTTTTTTTCCGTGAAGCATCGCATGACCCCAAACAGTACAAGGCCCCAATCAGCAAGCATTCCCAAACATCGCCCACCCTAAGCAACACTGCCAGGCAAACTTAAGGATGTATGGCAGCTACTGCAGAGCCGTTACAGAACTGATTATGCAATTTGCAAAAATCGCATTTAAAGACTAAATAAAATAATTGTAGTATTCATTGAAGCTAAAAAGGAGATTTACCACAGCTCAAAGTAAAACATGCGGTACAGAAAGAAGAATTTTCAATTTTTAACTGCAAATTTAGTTGCTGATTTGATGTACGTTTTCCCTGACGTTGTCGTGGTTACGACATACGAGCTAAAGAAATACCAAAACGGTCCCATTTAACTCGCAATATCTCGCAAAATATATGGGCACATGTCGATTTTTTTTTAACATATCATGCATATTACAGCGATACCGCACAAAAGGTTTTTTTTACAAAAGAGTACTCCGGAAATACCTTTTTTGCCAATGTAAAGGGAATTTTGGACGTACAGTCCTATGTTCCCCGTGTTGAATGACCCAACTTTGAATTCGTTTATCTCAGCATTCACGTGGGCAAATTTTGTTTTTTTAATCTCAAAAAGTTCTCGATATTTTCCTTTACAATATCAGTGAGTTTCAATTCGAACAGTAGTAAATAACTTAGTTGCCATACATCCTTAAACAACACAAAAATAATTATACTTATGAATTGAGGCCATCTTCATCGATATCGGGAAAATAATTTTTGTTTCTCTTCGAAGCGCTGTAACTCCTAAACTAAGGCTCAAAACGAAAAAAGTTACACTTCTTTTTCGTATTTTTTTCTACACTCTATAATACAACGGTCCCATTGAGGCGTCGGAGATATCGTAATCTCGCACTCGGTGTCGTTATTACATCGAAAAGAAACGGTATTTTACTCTGTTGCCTCGTCCAGCGGGGAATCCTTCCGTTCCTGCGGAAATATCGCTTCTAATGATTTACACTAGGGGTATTAATCGTTGCACCTGCGAGGTAGCGCACGTAGCGAGGATAGAGGGCGTTGCTGCAGAACTACCGTACATAATGGGCCATTAGAGAGAAATAAAAAGGCCCGACGATGAGGCGGAGAGGAAAGGCGCGCGGGAGGAATAAGCGGACAGGGTTAGTGGCATGGAAACGTAGAGGAAAGAGCGCGCGGTTTTGATAAGGATCGCTAAATCGAGGCAACGCGCGATAATAAGCGCGAGCGGACAATAAGTAACGCGGACTCTGGGGCCGCGCGGGCTTCGCCGCGATGAGAACGTCGGTGTATTACGAGCGGGGTGGCGGCGGGCCGCGGGAGTAAAGGGCATAATAATGGGTACTTAGGCGCTATGGGCATCCCTCGCGAACCTCCACATCGTGTATTACATTCGCTCGAGGACGAGAGAGGAAAAGAGAGAGAGAGAGAGAGAGAGAGAGAGAGAGAGAGAGAGAGAGAGAGAGTAGGCCAGCTCGGAATGAATGAGTGGCAGTTTGCATGTAAACAAACAAGTATCAATGCATCTAAATTGAAACATAAAATGAAACGAATGAGCCCATAAATACGCTGCCTTAATGGCAGGGTGCCTGGAAAGCTATTGCTTTAGGCCCGACCAGATTTTGCGCTCTCCTCTCCCGCTCTCTTTCTCTTTATTTTCAAACCTACTGCTTAGAGAACTACGCGATGCAAGAATATGGCTCGTAAAAAAGAAACGTGACTAACGTCGATACCCTCTTTTTTATTACACTCGTGCTGGATTTTTCGTGCTCACGAGCAATGTCGTTCGGCTGCCGGAAAAAACAACCCTGGAGCAATTTAACACCCCCACATTTCACGAAGAATCAAAGCTACGGAATGAGGGATATTGCATGATCTTTGTTTCACCTGAGGATCAAAAAATCATTTTTTTCCGAAATTCCGGACGCGATCACATTGTGATATTGGTTTCAGGGTCTTCGAATTATCTGGCCCATATTTGATTGGAAAACATTGGGTGCTGTTTTGTATGATTCGATTTGGAAGAAGAGTTTTTAGTGATTGAAAAAATATGATCAGCGAATGAGCGTAGAGATTTTGAAATTCAAATATTTGAGTGCAAAAAATGTTTTTTTTTTTTACCTGGGATTGTTGGTGAAAGCTCGTGACTCTGTACTCTGGGACGTAAGGTCAGTGTGAAGCGTGGTTTTCCCTCCGTCTAATAGAATATCCTGAAATCATAAAATGTGTGTTGTCGTTAACGAGTGCACATACTTGGTGGGCAAAAAAGAGGTGATTTTTGTGTTTTTTTCTGGGAAAATGTGTAAAGATTGTCAATTTTTTTTCTTTCTATTAAAAAGTATCGTTTCGAGTATCTTTTACAATTTTTGTATTGAACAATATTTATAAATGTGGCAGGTATAATGGTCCTTCGCGATTACCACTACTGCTCGAATACAAATCGTCCGAAATAAAAAAACCAAACGTATTTAGTTTTTGCATGAAATTATGTAGTGATTGGAAAGTCCAAATTAAAAGTATAGGGTTTCGATAAAAAAAACGCTCCAATTTCGTAGATTAAAAAAACTATGCATCGGAAGAAAATTCCTTCGTCCAAGCTTGCTTCTTAACGCCTTAGACCACAGTAACGGGTATAAAATCATGTGCGAATTTAACAATTTTTTTTTCGTATAAAAAAGTGATTCACACATGAAATTAATTACACATCTATTTGGTATGAATATCAAGCTGTTAGAAAAAATATAAATTTTTTTTCGATTACAAAATGGCCGACTGCCAATAAATATTATCTTTTTTTAGGCGCTCCGCGGTGTGACATTTAGCATCCACAATTTTTTATCTAGAACAAAAAACAAAAATTCTCGTCAATCTACATTAGAATACCTAGAGAAGTACGTACGGAACTTAAAAAATATTGTTTTATTCAAAAGTTGTAGGTATTTGAACTTAAGAAAAGAATTTTCAGTGAAAAATTTCGTTATAACTGCTCATAAAATGGAAAGTCTTCGATTAATCAGAAATTCCGTACGTACTTTTCTGCGAAATGCAATTAGGAACATGACTTTTTAATTTGAAGTAAATCGAGTAAAAGTTGTTGAAGTTATTTGTCACGCCAATTGAAAAAAAAGCTGTTTCGAGAAGTTTCGAGTATTCGGCCATTCGGTACATCGAAAAAGAAAACATATATATTTTCGAACAGATTGATATTCATGCTAAATAGATGTGTAATTCATTTTATAAGTGAATGACTTTTTCATACGAAAAAAAATTGTTAAATTCGCACATGATTTTATACCCGTTACTGTGGCCTAACGCCTTAATATGTAAACGAGACTTGTAAAATTTGCAGTTAATTGGTGCAGTGATTTGTAGCGTTCCATACCCAAAGGGCAAAATGGAACAATCCGTATGTCACGGGTCTCTAGCTCGTAAACGGAATGAGTTACAGACCTGAAATTTGGATATTTTGTGTAGAATGTTGACCAGAACCGTATATTGCATTAGAAATGCAAATAAATTATTTTTCATGGGGGTCCCATATATGAAAAAGGAGCAGGAAGAAAATGCTCACCCTGGCATGGGGGTGTCATTGTTCAAAGCTCATTGAGTAGAGTACAAATATATATTTTTTTTATCTTCAAAAATAAAGAAATGGGTAGCCGTCAATGTTGTCAGTTTTAGACCATTTTTGTTACGGGGTCTATCTCAAAAACTAAATTAGATATGTATTTGGAACTCCTATGTTTGGAGTACCATATACTGTATTTAATCAACAAATACTGAAAATGCTGATTCATAATGTAGTATATATAATAATTTATTGTATACATAATACAATAAATTTACAATGAATATATATATTATAATTATTGTTATTTTAATATTTACAATACCAAATGACTTATTTTTGGGGTCTGTGCCAGCCAAGAACGATATATTGACGTCACGCAAGAAACGAGATTGCAAATTTAAAAAAGAATGTAGATCGTATAGTTCATTTATTTTTCTTTGCCTCCTCTTTTTCTGCGAAATATGTGACAATATTGGCAATTGGCTGGTACCGACTTCAAAAGTAAATCATTTGGTATTGTAAATATTTAATTAACAAGAGTTTTATATTTTTCCATTGTTAGCTTACAACAGGAGTATATAAAGCTTTATTTAGCTATTATCACCCCATATGGTTTCAGAGCTTAGTACTACCTAAGAACTAAGACAAAAAAAAAACATTAGCTAATTAAATGTCTAGTTTCAATTTCAGTTCAGTTTCAATTCAGTTAATTGGTCATATTGTACGGAACCCTACTAGAGCGAGGCCCGACTCACATTTGGCCGAGTTTTTAAAATATCGTCGTCACGGGTAAAAAAAAGTTATTTTAAGAAAATCGCGGTTAAGGGGTCTTCTCCCTTCAGACACTCAAAAAGGCGATTTTCATGATTTTTTTCGATGGGTTTATATTATAGATATTGATATAAACCTATCGAAAAAAATCATGAAAATCGCCTTTTTAGCGTCTAAAGTGAGAAGACCCCTTAAAGTACCCGGGTTCGTGGAACCTACCTATAAGCGCCCATAACTCAATTTTTCCTGGATCGACTTGAAATTTTCAGGGAATATTGTTGAAATGTGACATATTTTGAAAATCCCTAGAAAACCAAAAATCGATGTTTTCAACAATTTCAACTATGTGTTAAGCGCTTAACGAAATTATATTATCATATTCACCAAAAAATGTCGTCGCTGCTCGACTACAGATTTCTTTCCTACAAGAATTTCTTTAGAGCAGTCTTGTAAATTGTGAACCGTAATAAATAATGATTTTTTGGCTGTTCATGTCGACTGCTCTGTATGTCAAGAAACTTAAACATGCCACCGAGAACACAACGCATCGATGAAAGCACAATACACCTTGCTTCGATTTAATTCTCGGAAGAATTCATCATTTTCTGCATTACGACGTATAAATCATCGACGGTAGACAAGCGATTACAATGTGTTCCACAGAGAGCGAATATCCCCAAGCGGCCTGCTGATACATGTTATCCATCATCGGAAAGGAAACACTGTAAATCCATTCAGTCGATTTATTTTACGACTTTTTCATGAGCGACACGCGATGATAAGTCTTCGATAAATCGCGATATGTTTCCCAAGAGACACAGAGGGAGAGACAGAGTAAGAGAGAAAGAGAGAAAAGAGACGGAATTAGTTATGCCCGTTATGTACAACTTTGTATACGTCCAGACTGACTCATTGAAGCGTGAGAGACTCACTGATCGGAATAAAGAACGATTGATTCCGCCCACGTACAATGACATTGCTGTTTGCCAAAGCGAGACACACTGGTGGTCCTTGTTCTCAGGTCAAAACCATCGTGCAACATACTCGTCCTTTTCCACGACATTAATATGCCAGGCGCCAGAGACAAGCCACAAATTATCGCAGTGCTATCTTCGTTCTCACTTATCTTCTTTTTTTACATTGCTTGCGTTGAAAGAATTCGCAAAAACATTCTCAAGGAATGAGCAACGCGCAACGTTATTTTCTGTGCAGGGTATCGACAATTGGCATATCAGGGGAGTTGTTCACATTCTGTATGAATTCGCGAGACTCGTAAGATAGAGAAATGGACAAAAAAGAATTCCCAAGAAGATTTAAATGGCACCCACATTCAGAAAGTATTCTACATGTTACCAAAATTGGCAAACGTTACCTGGCCTGTCATTTTTTACTGCATTTATCATTTCGACCATTTGCCATCTTGCTTATCATCTTTCGAGCACAAACTTTCCTGAAAAACCGAAACACGTCTCACTACTGTAATATTCTGGAGTTCGTTGGTCCATTCGTTTTTCAGGCTCTAATGAAGCTGATAGGGTTACGATGCAATGTCGAGACGATATTTATCACATTTCGAACAGACTGCCGGCAGCCCGGTAGTCGGCCACCAAGCTGAACAGTCATCCGTCCAAGTATGGGTCCAGACTCACGTGGCTTGACATTGGAGAACGCTTCCATGCCAATCACGTGTTCACGGCCGTCGATCATATAGTAGATAGAAAATAGACGAATTCAATAAGCCATCCACTCATAATTTTTTAATACCCTTTATTGTGGGTTGTTAATGGTTTTTTATGACGAGATTATTCTCATCCCTGCTCGAAAGGAGCTTAGACTTTCGTCACACCGAGATTCATCGCAGAGTACTCGATTGTGAGTCGTTGCAAAGCTCGGCTATATAGCAGTCTCAAATTTCCATCGGGGCGAAACTCTATCGCTTTTTTGAAGAAAAAAAATGCAGGGGGGAGTGTGTCGAAACGAAGAAGGGAAAGTCAGGGTATGTTTGTTGTTACGCAACAAAGGATATCGCGGGTGGGTATCGATAGGCCCAAGAGGATTTTGCACACCCGCACGGAAGGATAGTGGTCCAGGCATGTCTATGAGAACGGCCACGGATACCAGAGAGAGAGAGAGAGGGAGAGAGAGAGAGAGAGAGAGAGAGAGAGAGAGAGAGAGAGAGAGAGAGATAGTCCTGCGCGTAATAACGACAATGCCCTATCGTAGTTCACGACTTCCAGCAGGGCGAGAGATCGGCCACGGGCTCGAGCCGAGTATACACACTCTGTACACTCTCCTCATTCAACTCTATAGTGAGTACACGACACGGATTTGCAATTCAAACGTCCGTACTCGCGTATAATACGCATAAATTCAAGTGCACTGCGCTTGCCTCATGTCTCGGGGGCCGGGTCTCTCTCTGTCGCGATAGAAAGAGAGAAAGAGAAGAGAAATAAAAGGAGTCCGGATAAAAAAGGACCAGCGAGACGGGGACAAAATAAGGAAAATAGGATGGAGAGGGCGAGGAATGGAGAATGGAGAGAAAGAGAGTACGAAATGGCGAATGAAAGAATACCGAAAAGAGGGGTAGAAAACTGCCGAGACCGTATACAAACGATCGTGCGCGCGTGTTGCATAAATTCAGATCTTTTGCCTCGATCGAGAGAATAATGAGATCATTGTTCGCGATGAAAAGAAGTATACACACTTACACACGCAGGCTTGTACACATTCACACCCTGCCTGTTCCACAGAGCAAAGACACGCCGGACGAAAGAGATCGGCGCTTAGTCCGCTCCGCATAAATAAACTAAATCCCAATCCTGTGTGTGTATGGAGGACGGGTGTATCGCCGCATAATGGCAATCTAGGCGAATGTAATGTGGCCTCTAGACGGTAAGAACGAGAGAGAGGTGCTGAAGGAAAAAGAAGAGCAGCGAAGAAAAGAGGGTATCAACCGATAGATGGGTGCTTTCATGAATGGGGATAGCCTGGATATCATTCTCCAGCGCGGAGACGGAAGAGAAACTGGGGGGACGAATGAGGAATGTCTTTATCGATGTATTTTATCGGTATGTACTTTTGTTGAGATTCTCTTCCTTGCTCGCACGTCATTCCCCTGTCCCCTATCGCAGTTTATGTACCCACCGCAAAAGGTGAACCAGATAGCTTTTCCTTTTTTGTTCTTCAAGGAATGGAAGATCTGGCAATTGCTGGGTTCGCCACATGGAACCTTTCGGACCCTAGGCTCGATCTAGGGTGCTTAGTAACGCAAGCCGTTGTTCAGCTAAAGAAGATCCGCCCAGACTTTACAATCGGCGACCACACGTGTTCATTGAAACAAAGATGATCCACCTGGGTGTTGCGAAGAGCGCAGGCTTGCCACATGTCACGAACGCTGCGAAGTCGTCGAAAATATCCACTTTCCATTCCCATTCGCTGCTCATAGGCACAACCACCCTATGGAATAACTAACACGAGCCACATAGGTGTGGTATTAGGTAATTACATCGTTTGTTCCAATAGAGGGCTCATAATTTCAGCTGCGTCACGGATGGAACTCTCCATTATTGCTTGCCCATCGGGTTTGTCGAGGGGTCCCTCATTCTCCCTTGTTTCTCGTTGGCCATCGAGGGGTTAAGGCGAAACGGCAAAAGGGGCAAAGCCGTTTTCGGCGATCGTCTTGTTCGTAACTTCGCGCTGGAAACTTTCGTTTTATTCGGATGGCAAGAGAATTCAACACAAAAGGAATGAAGAATGTCTTTATTAGATGCCGCGGTTCGCAGCGCGCCCTTGGTCGATCCGAATTGGATCCGGGTTATTTCACATGGTGAGAATCATGGCGACTGGCCCTTCGCCCCTCCTCTTGTCTTTCGACGATGCGGAATAAGAAGGCTGCCGAATCGCCGACATTCAAGATGGATGCTTGCTCGTCCCTGGTGGTCGCTCGGCCTTTCTCCGTCAGCAGGGCACTGCGCTAGGGCACACCTTCGAGTTGGTGAAAGGGGCAGGGTCTATAGGGCTCTCTGTTCCGGGCTGCAAATCCAGCGAGGTCGATCCCTCTCGAACCATTCTCCGCCCGCTTTTGCGCTCCCATTTCTCCTGAAATTCTTTCATCCAGATCATCGACTTTCTTCGATGACCCTTTGTCGCCGACTCCATCCACTTTTTACTCCACAGGCCCGCACACGTGGCACCCGCACCGTTATGCTTTCCCGTTTGAAATCGAGACATTATTGCGTGATGTACGATCTCTATGCGTGCTCGACAAGTCTTCTGCAATGACGCACGCATCTCTGACCTGTTCGTTTTGTTGGCGACTATATGCCATCGTGTATTACCGTGAATACGCGTCGTCGTATCCTGTTTTTCTCCATCGCTTCACAGCAAACTTCTGTACCGTTCGAAGCCATTTTTTACAGCGACAAAGTCACTAAATATAGTGGACGTTGTGTCACGGAGTATCGTCAAGTCAACGTTAAGTATATTCACTGCATGATCGTAATTCAGAGATGAGAACCTGTCCGGTCTTCTTTGGTCGAACGCGCGCGGAACGTTCAACTAGCGCGAGAATAGTCTCTAGGATTTTCATGATTCAATGCGATTTAAGCAAGTCAGGTAGACACGTATAGGTACGTGTAACTCGCTGCACGTTTGTGTATATATGCGATGAAAAATAGCAACGAGCCGTATGCGCGCATGTGACGGCCCTTTCATCATCGTCTTAAGAGTCTATTTGCCGCTGGGAAGCAAGAGCGGGGTACAGACTCCGGAAATATCTTTTGCCCGACAGCAATATACATAGAGACATGCATGCACACACAAACACACACGCGCACACACATAGGGGAAATTATATTTTTAACTCGGTATACATATACTTGATATTGGCTATCAGCAAGTCTGGCTGTATTAAGGACGGATCTAAACCCTTTATACCACCGTGTGACAGTTTTGTAACAAACCATCCATGTCCTCACAAAATCCCATACTGTAATTTAATCCTTTTTAACATCAATGTCACACGACGGCTCTAAACCGTTCTATGGTTCTTTTAGTGCACATCATGCATACTAGATGGCGTTAGTTGGATCAAAATGTATTCGATGTTCAACTGTCACGAGATTGCAAGATTGGAGTGTGCGTAAGGTTTGCGAAAATAAAAAAAAACATCAAAACGATTAACGGTGTGTGAAAAATGTGACGTGGCTTTGCGCTAGAACAAGCAAAACAACTGCTTCAAAGCATTTCATACGTCATAAAGGAATGTAACGACAGAATTTAATACGCCTGTCACGCTCCCTTTATTGCTTTATAACTAGCACCTTCTAGCAAAATCATACGTTTTTTTTTTTCAAATTCATTAAAACCTACCATAAAGTCAACTATATTCAAACAAATCGTTGTTTTGGGGTTATGGGCTTCATAGAAACGCGCTCACATTTATCTAACGGTGATTTGGAAAGCTTTGGCGTGTACATAATGTTGAGACGGAAGCAGTTAGCTGCTTCGACTGCGATCCTCGCAGTCGAATTTATTTAATGTAAATCACCTATATGTACACACATAAATCCAGAGAGCCCGAAAAGTGACGTCCAAAAGGAAAGTCCAGATGCTTCGTATCAATACTTATCTGAATCAACCCCATGTATGTTCTACGATCCTTGTTTAGTTGTGGAGAAAAAAGCATTGAACTTTTTTTTCATGTTTACCTTTAGCTTTGGTTTTTTACTTTTTGATTTTCTGTGTATACACTTTCCTATTAGAAGTTTTTAAAGGCAATTGTGTGTCACTTAGACTAGCATAAGCATTTTGTTTTATCATCTGAACTTTAGTCACTGATACTCTTAAAGCATTTTTTTTAAATTTAGATAAAAATCTAAGGCATTCACGTTAGAGTTCAGTCGGTCATCCATTTATTGCTCAACTGTGAATTTCATAACAATAACACAAGTAAAAAGATCGCAAAGAAAGTACATACACAAGAGAGAAAAATAATAAAAAAATGATTGTTTCTCGAAAACTACAAAAGATCGTAGAACATGCACGGGGGTGATTCGGATAGGTATTGAGATGCTTTGTATCAATATACAAGGCATCTAGATTTTCCTTTTGAACGTCACTTTTTGGGTCACCCTGTCTACATATACATATATAGACATATATGTCAAGATGCGTGGACAGGCTGTGACGCCAAGCAATTAAAAATACATTTTTAAACGCCGAATATACTTGGATTGCGGATAATTCTGGATGAACGGATTAGTTGCGGTGACGCAATACGCCATTGCAAAAAACGCCTCTGCTAGTATCTCTACGAAAAGCCGACGAACAACGTGTCTATGTGGATATATATATATATATATATATATATATATATATATATATATATATATATATATATATATGCGTGTGTGATAGTCCACGAAGCGACAAGATCCCCCTCTGTGTGGGAAAACATTACGAATTGCGAGGAGCAAACTCCACGAAGTAACTCAAATATTTCCCCGCCCAGTCCCGTCCCCGCGTGTACGGTACAGAAACACCGGATTATTTTTTCTCCCGTTTGCATTGCGGAAGGACGCCGCGGCGATTAAAAGAGCGAGAGAAACCCGGCGAGTGTAAATCCACCCCCTGTCATGGCGGGATTTGAGACAAAAACACAGCGGGGACTAGGACGTGGTGAACTCGAGATTCACGAGAGTGAAAGAGGGAGAGAGAGAGAAGGGAAGAGTGAGAGAGAGGGTGTGGGAACCAAAAAAGCGAGGAAGGAGAAGAGGACAACGAGAAGTGGGTGATGAATAATGGATAGAATGCGCGAACGCGTTTTGCCATACCGTTTTGCCTTTCTCACCCTGTTCCTCTCTCTCTCTTTTTCTCTCTATCTCTAGCCTAGTTTCTCTCCGGTCGTGTGTCTCTCCAATATAATCAGCCTCTTCCGTTCTCTCCTCTTGGTCTCGTGCGTGCGCCATCATACGAAACGTCAGCCAAATACACAACCGCACAGGAATAGCGGGCAATATATTGGCGAAACGATCACCCGTGGACAATGAAATTGGCGCGTTTTCGCCGACGTGTAAGCTGTCCCGTTATTACATATTTCTCTTCACCTTATGATTATGTCGCGGTACTATCAAGCTTCCCGCTGCTGCAGGCACTCGGCGCGCACGCAGTAGCCTCTGTCTTCAACGTTTCCAAACATTCCTGCTGCTGTGCCGATACTCGCAGGCACGAGAAACGTCACCTACGGGGACCGCAAAGCAGCTACGAATTGCCGTTGTCCGCTCGCCGAGCAAAGCGACTTACGGGGCTGACAACGCGAGCGCCACTTCCTCTCAGCAGTTCGTAATTACGAATCGAGGCGATCGTTATCGTGGCTCTCAAGGCTGCACCGTAAACTTCTCCCGCTCTCTTTCTCTAACTCTTTTTATCTACGAATGTCCTCAGACATATTTGTTCGTACGTAGACTTTGAGTACACATGCAGGGCCGTGAATGCTGGCCTGAGACACGCTTGCAAAAACGAGTCGGAGTACAAACGTCGACAACGCAAATCGTCCGCGATCCCGGCGATCTCAGATTGCCTTGACTTTTACTTCTTCGTGTCGCAATCTTTCTGTTATCGCGACTCGGATTTGGCTGAAAGATGAAGTTACCTGCAACGATAGCCGCAGCAAGAGCGGAGAAACGATTGTTCCGGTTCAACTGGTCGCAATTGCCAGAAGGGTGGACTTGCCTAATTCGTAGTTGCGCCTGCACTGGCAGAAAAATTCTATTGATATTAACGGGTTACCCCCACTTGTAGCGCAAAAAAGGCCTTTTTCATGAATTTTTTAAAAGAAAACTGCAAAACTTTTTTAATCGATCAATATACCATCTTAAAGAACACATCTTGAAGAACTTTCAGTAATTTTTTTATCGAAAAATATTACATTGTTTAGTGGCAAATGGCCGTCAATGAAATAATGTTTTTATATACACGGTTTGCGGTGACCAACATTGCAGCGAAGTGGATCATCTGAAAAAAAAAATGCGGATGGATTTAGTCAAATATAAGTATAAACTAGTCTTTAATCGAAGGATTTTAAAAAATATTCATTTTTCACAAAATGGCGGACAGTCAAAGTTAATGGTTCGATTTTAACGAAAAAAATCGAATGATTAAAGACTACATTTTTATGTATTAAATAAGCCTCCAAAATTTCAAGAAGATCGGTTCATTAGTGTTCGAGTAATCTTGGTCACCGACTTCAGAAATGCCATTTTGAGAAAAACGCATTTAAAGTTTCTATTTCAGTTCACACGAAGAAAATTTTTTTTTTGTAAACTTACATAGAGTCATCTATTCCGGGCCCATACAGAAGTATGGGCCCGGATACTTATACTTAAAAAAAATGCAATAAAAAAAATCGATTTTTTCAAAATCGCAAGTGGGGGTAACCCCTTAACTACCGCGTCTATTTGTTTTTTTAAATTCGAATTAACTAGTTTTTTTCGTGAAATCAAATTCTTCCTATTGCATTCTATTATTGGAATTATTTATTTTTAATATATTTATTTATTGAAATCAAAATGTATTTAATATCGTCTAATAACTAAACTTTTTATTTAATCCTAATAAATCGGCGATTCGGTTTTATCTGTTCAAAAAACAATTTAGTCGAATCCACTACGTGTATCTATTCAATTTTTTTCAAATTTATATTAATTAAAATCTTCGTAGAGTCGACCATTTTTCTATTTGATTGAAATTAATTGCAACATACACATCAAAGGGGCGTGGGGGTAAGGAGGGTGGAGTGAGAGCAATATAGGTTATGTTTGAAAAATCTGTAGCATGTTATTCGATAAAACTTTCTAATTATCTCACAATGATATTTACTAATTGATATAGTTTATGTGATACCACAAATAATTAGAAGAATTCAATTGGTCTCTTATGCAATTTCTGCGATCAAGATGTTGAAAGCACTCGGTAGCATAGGGGCAGCTATAGGTGGGCAAATTCTACGTTCGATTCCATATGGGCGAAATATTTTCGTCGAAAAAAATAATTTCAGATGGCCAGGAAATACCGAATTACGTTACAAAATCATTGTAATAAAACTCGTAATTAAGTGCTTCATTTCATTTTTAATTTATGAAATATTTTATGCATATAGTACACTTGGATTTACCGTGTATTTTGTAAGCAAATAGAGATCCATTTCAATCGAATCATTATCTATTCAATTTGAATATATGTGATATTTAAAAATAATTGCTGAAACGAATAATGAAATATTTTCGAAATAAATAAGATCGTAGCAGGCCGTGAGACAAGGAAAAAACCTATTTGATTTGAACAGATCCTATTGAGTTAAATATCCTTTTTTGGCAGTGTGCGTTGTATGTTTAAGAGTCTGCATAAGGTCCAAATTTGTAAAGTATGATATTCTTATTGCACATTTTCATAGTCTAGGGTGTTGACTATAATTTGCAACGAAGATTTTGTAAAAATTAAAAAAATTGACCGAGTTATGTCGATTTCCGTGCAAGTTTCCTTCTAAGAAAAGGTCAGGAAGAAACTGTCTAAGGCGTGTCTCAAAATCTATTCGTCCGATTCCCCTCAAACTCGGACGGAGCATAGTTTACAACATTTTCCATCGTATAACCGTATGATTATTTTCATACGATCATCCATTTGTTAACAACAAATTAATAGAGTTCCTTTTGTGTCAACAAATGCACTTTTTTCTACAGCTTGTCGTTTTTTTAATTTTCACAACTTTAATACACTATCCGGTTACAAGAAAGTTTTATAATTATACTAAAAGTAATTTTTTCAAATTTTCGTTCCATATAACCCTACTTGTCAAAACCATCTACACCGACTTGGCCATGCAGCAAAGACGGCACCTTGTTTAATGAATTATAACTTCATTGTTTATCAATATTTACCAATAAAAAAAAACATAAACTTGGCGCGACTGTGTATTAATTCTGTGTAAAATCTCTACTCCGTCATGCAAATACTCGCACCATAAAAAAATATTGAAAATCCATCGGTCATTTGGGCCTCAAGCAAGCCCGTTGAGTAGACCTAATTTTATTTTCGGTACACGATTTTCGTGCGGAGTCGACAAGCAGGCAATAAACGACCTATGTGACAATACCGCACTATCGCGAATACTCTGTCAATGTTGTTTTGTTATAAGCACTACTCAGGGTACGCCTGCACTCAGAAAAAAGATTTATTAAGGACAAAGAATTTTGTCTCCCGGCGAATAAGTTTTCTTATTCGTATGTCGGCCTACTACGATTGTATTAACAGCTAAGAACATTTTTTATTTAACTTTATGTTTAAGATTTACTAAGAATTTTTCTTAACATCTAATACGATATATAAGTTAGAAGAAATAGGTCTTTTATGTCCGACAAATAGAGTTTTTCTTAACATCTAATAGGATTCTTCATAATCCCCCAGCTGGTTTTCTTCGAGGAATTGTGTCATTTCGTCCGTCATTATTTTTTCACTTGATCGTTTTTTTCTCACTTAATATTCTTACTTACACTCAAATCATTCCTCACTGTCGAGATTCTCACTTCCGAAACACAACACTGACACTTGTGCCAAAAGCATTGGCATAGGAAGAAGCTACATGGTAAGCGTATGCGTGAGCTACATCTGACGAGCGGCCTGCTGTCGGGCCCGTCGCGTTGAAGGGCAAAGTGCGCATGCGCGCATTAGTATCATAGTCGCGAAATAAGAGGTTTTCGTGATTGGAAAGTAGTATTTATTTGATTTGAGGAAATATTTATTCAAATTTTCTATTTTAAATATGGCTTTTAATTGATGTGAAAAATCGGCACGTAAAGAAACATATTTAGTGACGCCGAATAAATTCTGTAGTTACAATCACATAAAAACTGTCTCCATACGAGTAAACGTTTATTAATTTCTAAGAAATTATGTTCTAATGTGCCAATTTATTGAAACATAATAAATCTTTTTTCTGAGTGTGATAGATGAAGGAACAATCTTTCTAAATCCTGTTGAATGTTTTTTCAAAATATGCAAATGATATGAGTGTGGCAACAATTTTATAATTTACAGTTCGCTGAATTCGCCAAAAAATGGATTAATTAATAACACGAATCGTTTTTGCTTAAAATCAAAATTGGTGCAAACCCAAACAAAAGCCGTTGGGGGGGGGGTACAACCTAAGCCAATCCATCCTATTACTGTTCACGATATTGTAATTTCAGTCGTACATTCGTTTCATTCATTCAAATGATCCATTTTTTTCATCGCAGGACAGTTTTGCCCGAAATTGTTTTCGAAAAACTTTTCCGGACTATCCGACCAACCGATCTCAATCATATATTTTTTTCCCGCGTTATTCATCCCCAACTCGAGACAAGTTCGAGACGGGAGCACGTAGTCGGGGTCTTAAGAAAATCTACTGATTAAATTGTGCGAGCGAATAAGTACGAAAGCGCAAAAAGGACGACACAGGGTAGGCAGGAAGCGAAGAGTCTCTCGACTCGCACGGAGGTTTCGGCCGTCGGCGAACGAGATGGCGGCTTGCGCCAGGAGCATCAGCAGCACCACGGTGCGCTTCTCTCTTTCCTCTTTCACTCCCATTTTCCGCACGCCGTTCCATAATTTTCAATTATCTCCAGCGCCGTTTTTATGGTCTAATTATTTTTTTTTATACGAACTCACGCGCGCCCGAAAGCACACGCGGCACTTCATGGGGGCGAGAGTGTCTGCTGCGTATATGTCTGTATGTGTGTGTGAGTAATCGGAATGTAGGTTGGCGATTACGAAAAGTGGTTCTCCTGTGAGATCTCGGAAGGGTGAGCGTGCACGCTGAATAAACGTCTTGCAATTATTATGCCAATATATATATATATATATATATATATATATATATATATATATATATATATATATATATATATATATATATATATATATATATATATATATATATATATTAGGGTGTGCGGAAAAAAATCGATATTTTTTTTTCGGTTGCATCCACCAAAAAAAGGTGAATTAAGGTAAAAAGAGAAGAATCCTCGAAGGAGAGCTCGAACAAAAATTATTTCGAACGGCGCATTGCATTTGAATACTTTCCATAAGAATAACACAGGAAAATATTGGCACTTCTGAACGTCGTAGTAAAACTCTTCAGGAAAAAATCTCACAAAAATGTCAATAAGATATTCTGATAGAGAATTGAATTCCCTACAAAAAAGTTCCTACGAACAATTAGCTTAGAACAACCGTTCAAGTGGTATCGCTGTCTGAAATTAAATTTCATTATTTAAGCGGCGTGCGCGCCATAGCACACGCTGCCACCTGGCGGCAGCATGCGGTAGCTCGTAGTGCAAAATTACAAGCTTCACACTAGCGCCACGAACGGGAAACCGCGACATTTTTCGCCCATTTTGGCCCCAAATCAAGATCTGTCACTGTTACAAAATTTCATTCGTTATTGCGAAGTGAATCCTGTAGTAGGGTAGGCTGCCTCGAAAAAATTAGCCAGTCACTTGTGGTACTTTAACGAGAAAATTGTTG
Organism: Ophion slaviceki; assembly: GCA_944452715.1. Taxonomy (NCBI): domain Eukaryota; kingdom Metazoa; phylum Arthropoda; class Insecta; order Hymenoptera; family Ichneumonidae; genus Ophion; species Ophion slaviceki. The sequence continues at coordinate 10,340,390 of OX101788.1, read as the reverse complement.
CTTTATCGTTTTTCGACAATGCTGTGCCGATAAGTGTGAAGGCAAAAATGGTACAAGCCCTGCAATCTCGAGAAAAATCCAAAAATCCTTCCGAGTGAATCATTTTAAAAAAATGATTGGGAAGTGTTGCTGAAAAAAGACATGAGCTATTTCGTTACTCAAGAATCCTTCTTTCTTTTCCAGCAATTCAATTTACCTCGTGATTTTTGGAGAGTAAATATTGAATTATGGCCGGAAAATTCCACTTATTTGAGTTGCTCAGATTTTTTTTTAATCCAAAAGTCGTTAATAACGTAGCCGAACGAGGTGTCACTTTGATAGAAGCATATAACGGTTCATTACCAAAAAGCGAAGAGCAGCTACAATATTTATTGGGTGTAGTGCAAAATCATCGACAGAAATACCCTAATTGCAACAAACAGACTCTTAAAAAAAGGAACGATAATTATCAACGATTATAATGTAAAAACAAATTATTTTTTCTTATTAAACCAAATTCATTGAATAAAACTTTTCGAAACACGATCAATGATGGACCTCGTTTCTTTTATATTTCTTGTTGTACTTGATTCTTTTTTGTATCAGAGAAGTATTTTGAGAACGATTCCATGCAAATTGTATGTTAGAGCAGAACATTCTCTACAAAAAAACCCAAAAAGTTTTTTCGTATAGCGAAAAATTCGTTTTTTACAGCCTTTTGAATTTTTTTTTTATCAGTTCAATTTCAGACAGCGATTTCACTTGAACGGTTGTTCTAAGCTAATTTTTCGTAAAAACTTTTTTGTTGCAAATTCGATTCTCCATGAGAATATGTTAATGACATCTTTGTGCGATTTTTTTCTGACGAGTTGCACTACCACATTTAGAAATCTCAATATTTTCCTGGGTTATTCTTATGGAAAATATTCAAATGCAATGCGTCATTCGAAATAATTTTTTTTCGAGCTCTCCTTCGAGGTTTCTTCATTTTTTACCTTAATTCACCTTTTTTTGGTGGATGCAACCGAAAAAAAAAGTATCGATTTTTTTCCGCACACCCTAATATATATATATATATATATATATATATATGGAAAGGTTCTGAAAACGATTTATACATAAATATGCCTCCATACATCCAAACATGATTTTGATGACTTCGGGACTTACATAATGTTGAATGAAGTCTAATGTCTTTAAAATCGCCTTTCCCCATTTAGATGTATAGTTATATATGTAAATATATATAGATGTGGATATATAGCCCAAATATAGCGCGAGAAGTTCATCCCTGCCTCTCTCCCTACCTTTTAAATTTATAATTTTTTTACTTTAACATGCGTTATTTTTCTCTTTGTTTATATTTTATAGACGCTCACATTTTTTCATTTCTTTTGTTTTTGTATTGAGTTTATTTTAATTTTTGCATTTTAAATTTTGTGTTATCATTTTTATTTCCCGAGTTCGAAGCCTTTGCGGATTTTTACGTATTACCATTCCCAATTGAATCCTTTCCTATCACTCTCTACTGGCACTTTGCTAATCTAACCTAGCCTCCGTTGCATCCACAGCTGCCTTCAGCTACACTATGCCGCATTTGCCGAGGGTATGGGGAAACTGTGAAAAATGTGTGCCGGTATAGACGCCGAAGGCAAACTCCGACCGTCTATCCGCCAGTGTTAGTTCGTTTTTTTATTTTTTATTTATTTTATTTGTACAGTCATCTTTCTTCGTTTTTGCATTGAGTCTTTCCATTTTTTTATAATTTTTTTACTTTGTGGTCAACGAAGAATGGGCATTGTGCGCCAGAGGACTTTTTGAGCTTACAGCACTAATAGACCTAATCTAATCCCGCCCTCTTCTCTCTCTCTCTCTCTCTCTCTCTCTCTCTCTCTCTCTCTCTCTCTCTCTCTCTCTATCTCCCTCTCTCCTGCTCCCCCCTCTAAAGGATATCTCAAAATGACCTGACATTTTTGTTTATTAATACAACGTATTATTTTTTTGAAAAGTACAAAGATTTTTATTTTAATATGAAGTACAAATATGGAGGTTATGTGTGGAACACAATATCCGATAAATGGCCGCCTCCTCCCTGTATACAAACGTTCACTCTTTTGACGAAATTTTCAATAACATTTTGGCATAATTGCGGACTAATTTCACTAATGGTGCGTCCAATTGCTTCCTTGAGCTCCGGAATGGTCTGTGGATCATTTGCATACACTCTTCCTTTCAGGAAACCCCAAAGAAAGAAGTCCAATGGCGTCAAATCGCACGATCATGGTAGCCAATTCACATAGCCGCATCGCGAGATAACACGACCATGAAACTTCGTCTGCAATAACTGCATTGTTTCGCTCGCAGTGTGGCAGGTTGCGCCATTTTGAAAGAATATGCGTTCCAAGTCCATGCCGCTTATGCCATTTATCGGATATTGCGTTCCACACATAACCTCTATGTTTGGACCTTATATTGTAGTATAAATATTCGTATTTTTTAAATAAATAATACGTTTTATCAATAAATTAAAATGTCAGGTCATTTTGAGACACCATTTACTGTTACAAAAAAATGGCGGACCTCTCAACACTCTTCTATATTTAAAAAATGTATAGTCACAATCATACGAAACATATTTATGACTAGCAAGCGCCATGTTTCTTGTCCACTTCAGCTGTCTTATCTAATAGGCGTCGAGGCGTATGCATGCACGAAATAACTTTTTGATAAATAGTGCCTCAGCATATACACACACACGCGCGCGCACACACACACACACACACACACATATATATATATATATACATATATGTATGTGTGTATCGCTAACTACGGTGGACGCGCGTACCAAACATTGTAAAACGTGTACTATAGCGGCGCGTTAATGACTTTCATAAGACGGAGGGCGCATAGCTCCGGCACGCAACTCACAGTTACAGCCCCGCACGGCGTCCATTGCGAGCAACACAGCCGAGGGAGTGATCGATCAGCCGCGCGATACGCGAATTTTCCACCAAGAACAAGAATTACGAATAGTTTTACCTAGGTGGCTACCTAATATGGTCTCCTTTGGGAATGCGAATACACGTGTCCCCAACGTGGGCGACATCGAATGTTAAACCAGCTTCGAATACTTTCTTATCCAAACGATTATGTATTACATCGAAAAAAACATGAATATTCATCAGGAGAGAATGGTTACGGTGGATTGTTCCTAATCGTTGTAAAAGCTCGTGTATGGTCGCAATTATTTTGAAGAAGCACCGAAATGGTTTATTTTTCTTCTTTTTTATTCAAACATAGCGCTGGTGTCGATTATTACGACTGTTGGGGTTCAAGGGCTCGACGATGTTTCACAGAAACGTTGGCTCCGGACCAAAGCTACGTATACGATATTAGTATCTAATCGACGTTTCTCGAGAGCTCGCAAAGAGTATGCGCGACCAGTTGCTCTGTACACGAGTCATCCGTGATTTTGAAATCGCCTCGGGCGTGATCACACACGACGAAGGAAGGCAGAGCAAAAGTGTGACGTACGATAACGGAAACGAAAAACAATGTCACGAGAAAAAATCCTGGGCTCTCGAACATCTAGACATTGACTCTTCACGCTGTTTCTCCTGGGTGGCATGCTTCCGAAATCAAAGTTATCAAATTAAAAACCGTGCAGAAATTGTCATTGGAATCCAGTTGGATCTGAGACTAAAACGTTATTGGATTCTATTCGGAGTTCCCCATTGGAATGTACGAATCCATTTTGAATCCTGAAGGATTCCTACATTATCGAACAGAATCCGATACGATTCTTGATGGATATCATCGCATTTCGTACGTTGAATTTCCGAAACGAAATATATATATGTAAAAAATTAGTGATTCTTAAAAAAGTATAAATCTTATCTCAGAAAAGGATAAAATGGGACTGAAGTTTGTATCGTTGGAACGCAACGAAAATTCTTATTAATTTCTTATTTTCATTATTATACAAAATCATATTTCGCAGAATTGTTGTAAATTGGTAAATAAGCATCCTAAAAAATGTTTTCGTGATTTTCGTAGCGTTAATCTGCCAAAGGGAATTTTCGAAACAAAACAAAAATCATTTTCGTTGCATTCCAACGATGCAAACTTCAACGTCATAAGGATAAATCGATTAAAAAAGTATAAATCTTATCATAGAAAAGGATAAAAAAGGATGAAGAAAGAATATCTTAGAAATCGATTTGAATCAGATCATTGAAAATCCACTCTAATTATCACTTATGTTACTTGACTGCTTTTCGACACAATATCACCACACACGTACAAGCTCACGGGGCGTGCAGGTTATGTTTCAACACGTCGAGTTTTGTCTCGTGACTTTTCCCATATTTTCGATTCGAACGTGGTAAGAATTCCCAAACGACGTTCATCGTATCCGGGCAGAATCCAATTGGATCCCAATGAGCACTCCTTATGTGCGGTGTCCCTTACAAATCCCTATAGTGATGTGGGTGCATCTTGGGACTCCCCGACAAATTTGTGCACGGGATCACGAAAGGATATTTTTTTGGGTGATCCACCAAACTGCGGTTGCGAATTTGGGATAAAAAATTCTGAAACGTCGTCTACTGGAAAACAGCGCGGAATCCACTTTGATTCCAATGTGGACTGGCTACGTGCGTTGTCCCTGTGCAATCGATGTGTCCAAGAGACTCCCCAAAAAATGTCTGCACGGGACGCAGATAAAATGATCATTAGGGGGATTCTCATTCACGAGGAAGCAAAACTGACATGAGTGAAAATGCGAAAAGCACCATCCTGAATTCGGCGTTGCATCGGGAGCACAAATCATTCACCTTTTTCCCCATAATCGTCTCTATAAAAAATATTTGAAAAAACCGCTCCGCGTGCACGCGAGCTCCGGGCACGCCATGTAGGGAAAAAAAACAAAACATCGATTATCGAAGTACGAGGAACGCGAAAAGAGAGGTGTACGCGCGCGCTCGCGTGTACACGTACACACACAAACACACACACACACACACACACACACACACACACACACACACACACACACACACACACACACACACACACACACACACACACACACACACACACACACACACACACACACACACACACACACACATATATATATATATATATATATATATATATATATATATATATATATATATATATATATAGACACGAGTTTGAGAAGCTTTTAACGACCGCGATGTGCGCGTGAGTATGGGATCGTATTTCGTGCTGTAGGGTGAGCAGAAGAGCAGGAGGGAAGATTGGCGGGTTAAAAGAGTGAGAGAGATAGGCAGGAATCATGCCCCAAGATGTTTCGAAGGGCGAGAGAGAGAGTGAGAGGTAGAAGGTAACTTGGCGGAGCAGGGAGAAAGAGTACGCAGGAGGGTGGCCATACTCTTTGCACCGTGGAGCGCATACCTCGTGAGGCTCTCTCCCGAGCGCGCGAGGCACCTCGGGCCATAAGTAACGTCTCCTTAAATTATGACCTATCTTATCTTACGGTTACTTATGCGCCTCGGCGTATGTTTATGCGGCGACGAACGTGAAACATTTCGGTGTGTCCTTCCCGGCGATCGGATCACTGACCGCCTCGCCTCGAGCTTGCTGCACGGCCGTGTACAAAGCTCGATTAATGTTGTACACGAACATTTTCAATGTACATCGCGTTAGTGACGATGAACGACGGATGAAAACTCGTTCGCGAAAGACTTCGATAAGAATGTATACGGTTGCGAGAATTGTTGTGAAAAATTGACAAATCATTTTTCAGTATCGTTGAAATACGTCGTGTTTTTCAAAGAATTGTCATTCGTGCAAAGTTTGATTCGAGTTTGTAATAAGTTCTGCCGGGGCCGGTTTCATAGAGATTTATTTAAAGGGCTACATCTACCTTGGTGGGTGAAAAATTGCATTTTCCAAAAATATTTGTATTCGATTGTATCACCTTTTAGCTATATTCTCTGAAAATTTCATTTAAATATTCCTAAAATTGAATGAGCTACGGCTTCTAACAGTCGGCCGGGCGAGCGGTAGAAGCACCATATTTCAAATATCAAACGCGTTTTTCTCGAAACCCTGTTTTCAAAGTCGGTGGACATGATATCTCGAGAACCACTTGATCGACTTTTTCCAAATTTACAGGAGTTACGATGAGAAACATTTAAAGGTCGTTGATGATCTCTCTTTTTGGAAATTGATATTCATTTATTAATAGATACGTAAAAATGACCACTTTTTTCATAGACTTTGTTGCTCGAGTTTCAATTCGTCGCCACGTTGTTAAAAAAAATTATATGAAAAATCATCGATCGTCAACGACTTGTATTTATTATGGACTTAAATAATTCGTTTGGTTTTCAGATTTCAAAAAATTTTCATCTGCTGCCGACCATGTTTTTGTTTTTTTTTCTGTTTTTTTTTGTTTGTAATTTTATACAAAAGTCCCGAAATATGTACCTTTGTGGTAAAAAAATGCCTTTCTTTTCCACCAACCGTTTCCAAGAGAAGAAATTCGAAATTTGGCCTTTTTTCGGGCATCTAGGTAGATGTAGCCTCTTAATTGAGTCTCAGTTGCGTTACCGTCCGAAACTCGGCAAACCTGTCTGCTAAGACTAAGCGGTCACTTATTGAAGTGTAAACCCCGACCAACGCTCCGTGACACGGTGTGTCGTTCCGCGTCCTCACTACTGTCGGTATTTCAAAATAGAATTTTTGGATGAATGATTCGTCATTGCTTCGGCGGATAATTATTTCGGATGCCGTTCGGGTCGTTTATCAACGATCCCAAATATGGGCCTCGCGACAGATCGGGAAATAATAAAGTTGGGGTTCAGGCTCTTTGCGGCAATAAAATTAATTTTAAGTGACCAGTTTAGCTTGTTACCGAGATCCCATATATATATATATACCAATATATATATATATATACAGGGTGAGGCACTAACTGTTGCCATCTTAAATATCTCTGTAATTATCGGCGTCACAAAAAAATGTTTGAAACAAAAGTTGTACCGTACGAAAGGGGTCATCAAATGCGACCATTTTTTTTTAACTCAATGGAGGCGCTGTCGTACAGTAAAGGTCACCTCCACTTTTCTAAATGGGACGGTACATTTTTCTTTCAACTATCTTGTAGAGCATCGAAAACTGCATAAAAAACATTTAGGGGTCAAAGTCGTTCAAGGTCATTTAAGATCAAAAAGTGACGTTAAGTTTATTTTTATGTGAAATTACCTTTATTCGAAGTAGATGTTCAAAGTGATTGCCATTGGAATCAATGCAATATTGCAATCTCCTCATCACGGATTGTGTAGAATTTCTCATCACTTCGGCACTTATCGAATCACAGGCTCGAAGAATTCTCTCACGCATATCGTCCGGCGTAGTTGGACGTACTTTATAAACAAGATCTTTCAAGTATCCCCACAAGAAAAAGTCCAGAGGGGTCAAGTCTGGCGAGCGAGCCGGCCACGATACAGCTCCTCTGCGTCGAATACAATTATTTGGAAATCTCTTTTGCAATTCATTTCTAGCTATCAGCAAAAAATGTGCCGGGTACCCATCGTGTTGATACCACATTCTGTTTCTTGTTTCCAAAGGTATTTCTTCCAATAACGGACCTAATGTTTCTTAAAGGAATGTGCTGTACTTTCTACCATTAAGATTCCCTTCAACGAAATAAGGGCCTATGATTCTATCCCCAATAATCCCACACCATACATTAACCGACCACGGTCTTTGATGTGCAACTTGCCGCAGCCAATGTGGTTTTTCAGTTGACCACAAATGCATGTTATGCAAGTTAATATTTCCATGATTCGTGAATGATGAATGGCAATCACTTTGAACATCTACTGTGAATAAAGGTAATTTCACATAAAAATAAAGTTCATGTCACTTTTTGATCTTAAATGACCTTGAACGACTTTGACCCCTGAATATTTTTTATGCAGTTTTCGATGCTCTACAAGGTAGTTGAAAGAAAAATGTACCGTCCCATTTAAAAAAGTGGAGGTGACCTTTACTGTGCGACAGCGCCTCCACTGAGATAAAAAACAATGGTCGCATTTGATGACCCCTTTCGTACGGTACAACTTTTGTTTCAAATATTTTTTTGTGACGTTGATAATTACAGAGATATTCAAGGTGGCAACAGTTAGTGCCTCACCCTGTATATATATATATATATATATATACTTAAGTGACGTGTATATCGAGAATGCGGTATGGAGAAAGAGGAGCCATTTTTCGAACAGCCATAATGGCATCGTTGATCGAGGGCGGTTCTGTCTCAGGTAGTCGCCTCTCGAACGACAAACGCTGCGAGTCCATATGACCACTATTTCAGAAATGGGCCTGTTCGTCCGCACTGCCGCTTAGGGCAATACGATAGGCCTAACAACGAAAAGCCGGCGGGCTTGTGTTCGTCGACCTTTCATACGCCCCTTTAATCTCCAGCGATTGACATATACGTAGAAACGTGTTCGGACAAAGTCGCGTTCTGCCAGTGGCAGGTATCCCCCAACTGCCCTAATATCGTATGCAAATTGCGACGACCGAGATGCCATTAGGCACTTCTGTTATTGCGGTAAAGTCACTCTCGCTCTCTTTCTCTCCCCCGTGGTGTAGCGCGGTATTGTTCGACCAGATCTGGTGAACAGGCTTCCGTAGGACTCTGTTGCCTTGTCTGAGCCTTCCTCAACCGTACGACGGTAGCCCTGCTTCCATCATTCTCGGGATCGAGTTATGGCGATGGGAACACTCCAATGTGTATCGTGGAGCAGAAGTATAAGCACTTTCGACGATTTATTTTTTTCCGAAGCAACGCAGATGCAGGAGTATCGAAAGGACATAATTTTGACCACGACGTGTTTTTTTTTTTTAATTTGGATCACATGTAGACACTACATGACCGTGGCAAGCACGTTGACAATCATTTTTGTTTAGGGTACAATTTTTAGACAGTTGTAAATAGAATCACCAATGTCAATGTTTAGGGACGATTTTGACTCGCGGGGATTTACCCGTGCACAAATTGTCGTTAGGATCCAATTGGATTCCCTTACTTGTCCCTACTTCCTTATAGGGACTTGATGGGCCATCTCATTGGATCCATATACTGAAACGTCACGCTCGTATATTGGATTCTTATCGGGATGCCCCATTGGAATCCAATGCACGATTCCAATTTAAATCTTACAATTAAAGGATTTCCACATTATCAAACAGAATCCGATTGAATCCTTGATGGATCCCATCACATTCAGCACGTTGATTTTTCTAAGTATAATACATATATATATATACAAAATGAGTGGATCTCAAAAAGTACAAATATTATCCTTAAAAAGTATATCTTAAAAATCCATTTGAATCACATCACCGAAAATCCACTGTAATTATCGCTTGTTATTTATTTTACTACACTTTGACACAATATCAAATGCAGGTTGTGTTTCAACACGACGAGTTTTTTTCTCGTGACATTTCACATATTTGCGATTCAAACGTGGTAAGAATTCTCAAACGACGTTCATCGGGGAACAGTGCAGAATGCAATTGGGTCCCAATGAGGACTCCCTATGTGCGGTGTCCCCAACAAATCCCTATAGAGATGTGGGTGCATCTTGGGATTACCCGACAAATTTGTGCACGGGATCACGGAAGGATATTTGTTTTTGGAAGATCCTACACTGAGAAAACAGGGGCCTCGAAGTTTAGAATTAATACTATGCTTCTAAAAAAATATAATTAAATATCAAAAAGTATTGAATGGAAGATAAAAATTGTAATTATGGTATAGTGATAATGAAGAAATTTAAATTTAATCCTACGATATGGCACGTAAACTGATACAAATAATACATTTTATTCGGCATATTGTGATTTTTTGTAGTATTCAAAAAATATTTTGCCCACGTGATTGGAGCAATTAGTTTCCAGTATTCTACAAAAAGTACAGTATAAAGAGTCACATTTTACTAATAACTTCGTAATATTTTTCGCTATACGCCGAAGATTTATGCTATACGCATAGTGAAATCTATACATACACGAAGATTCATGCTATACGTATACTAAAATCGATATGAAAATATAGCGTGCAATAAAGGTTGGTATTTTACAAAAAGTCTTATACAGCAATAGGACTCGCGCCATAGCGAGAATAGTTTCAAATGTAATATGCACGCATCATTTTTACTATACGGTATGAGACTCATTTTTACACTTCTATAACAAGTCTTAGAATTCCGAACTGGCAGTAAAGTGCTACACTTTTCCAACACTGAATATTAGAATTCTGGCAACCAGTGTTAGAATTTGAGGTCGTATTTTTCTCCGTGTACAAATTTCCGTTAAGAAGTTCAGATAAAAACTGCAGGAACGACGTCAATTGGTAAATAGCGCGGAGCCTACTTGAATTCTAATATGGACTCGTCACTTGGGCCTTTTGTTGGGGAGCACCTTGATCCTGTGGTAGGATCTAGGGACTCTCCAACAAATGTTTGCACGGGGCTTGCAATAATTATCTCACCGTGTGAACGCGTCCATATGGTGTGTCGTTTACACTGCAGCTAATTACGCGACCTCGTCACTCTCGTTCTGTCACTTTCTTGCTTTTTTTGTTCTGGACGCTCTCTGACAACGAGCTGATCATGGTCAGTCCAAGCAGGTAGAACCCATGTAAGCTCGTTTATGATTATATGTCTCGTGGATAGTCTCACGTTAACGCTGCATGCATTGATGCAGCGATATATATATATATATATATATATATATATATATATATATATATATATATATATATATATATATATATATATATATATATATATATATCCTCGTCACATCAATGCATGCAGCGTTAACGTGAGACTATCCACGATATATATATATATATATATATATATATATATATATATATATATATATATATATATATATATATATATATATATATAGAGAGAGAGAGAGAGAGAGAGAGAGAGAGAGAGAGAGAGAGAGAGAGAGAGAAATTGGGGGACTATACGCATACCAACTTAACGCTAAAACAGTGTGAAGTTTCAGTGCATGCGATCGTCGCAAGAGGGAGCTCGCCGGAGCGCATTAACGACGACGCGACGGTACGATAACCCCGCGGGGGCCACTAACAAGTGCAACGCGCCGATATGCTCGGCCTTTTAGATTGGGGAGATAAGCCGAGTGAGCTTTGCTGGCGTATACACGAGCTCGCGCGGACGCTCACCTGCACCGAATGCTCCTATGCGTTGGTGTGTGACACCTATAAATTCGGACCTTTCAAATTTTTCTATGCACGTTGTCATCATACACGGGTGCGTCCACCCTTAGCCGTGGATTAACCGTCCTCATTATCTGGTCGCTCTTCGAGATCTAGAGCAAAAAGCTCAATCTCCCGATCGAATCGTTGACTTCCTTGCAAGATGTTCGCAATTCACAAGTATTCGGTCGTTGCTCGCGAGAAACTTGTTTCAATTGGAGGAAGATAAATGGCGAATTCGCACGGAAGGGATCGCAGCTGCACGATTGTGCAAATTTGCTCGTAATTGCTCAAACATACCGTATCCGCATTTTATTGACCTATCCGCCGTTTTGTTAACCTCGCAATCAGCCCCATATCGAAAAACATACGTGCGGCTTTGGAAGAACCTTCATCGAAAGTCGTGCCGGATGTTCGATGCGAAATCGAGTGAGTAACTCGCGAGATGGACGAGTCCCAAACTGCGCTGAGTTGTTCCGCGCTGGACCGACTTTTTATAGCAGTCTGGAAATAACACTATTTTTGGATTTGTCGCGAACGCAGCTTTTTTTTACGCGAAAATTCGGGGATATCAGCGTGTTGTGAACAATCGTCCGATTTTCGCAGACATGAAAGTTGAAAAATAATAGACTCCACTTTTTTATACTGAAATAAATTTCAGACGCAGTTTGCTTGTTCTCAGAATGGCAGCTGATGCAGACGGGATGGTTTTTGCGCGTGGTTCACGATGGGATTTAAAAATAAACGAAATTGCGATGACATCGAGACAAAAGCGTTACAATATTTCCGATGGTTTGCGTTGCCGCAGGCGCAGGAATCGTCGTAGGGATCCAATTGGGTTTTCATACTTGTGCCCACTTCGCACTAGGGACCTAATGGGTCATCTCATTGGATGCCTGCACTAAAATGTCATGCTCGTACGTTGGATTCTAATTGGGACTTCTCATTCGAATCCAATTTGGATCCTAAAGGATTCCCACCTTATCGACCAGAATCCAATACGGTTCTTAAGGGGTTAGGCCACAGTAACGGATATAAAATCATGCGCGAATTTAACAATTTTTTTTCGTAAAAAAAAACGTGATTCACTCTCAAAATTAAGTACACATCTATTTAGTATGAATATCAAGGTTTTAGAATTTTTTTTTTCGATGTACACAATGGCCGACTACTCGAAACTTCTCGAAACAGCTTTTTTCCAATCGGCGTGAGAAATAACTTCAACAATTTTCACTCGATTTACTTCAAATTCAAAAGTTATGTTCCTAATTGCATTTCGCAGAGAAGTACGTACGGAATTTCTGATTAATCAAAAACTTTTCATTTTATGAGCAGTTTATGAGCAATTATAACGAAATTCTTCACTGAAAATTCATTTAAGTTCAAATACCTACAACTTTTGAATAAAACAATATTTTTTTAATTCCGTACGTACTTCTCTACGTATTCTAATGTAGATTGACGAGAATTTTTGTTTTTTGTTCTAGATAAAAAATTGTGGATGATAAATGTCACGCAGCGGAGCGTCTAAACAAAAAAGATACCAAAAGAAAATATTAGTAGTCGTCCATCTTGTACATCGAAAAAAAAATATGTATATATTTTCTAACAGCTTGATATTCATACTAAATAAATGTATAATTAATTTTATGAGTAAATCACTTTTTCATACGAAAACAAATTGTTAAATTCGCACATGATTTTATACCCGTTACTGTGGCCTAACGCCTTAATGGATTCCATCGCATTCTCTACGTCGAATTTCCTGACCGAATTTCGAGTTGTGACAGCTTCTTGCAATTTTTAATAATATGCCAATTGCATATATATGTAATAATTAAGTGCATAATACAAAAAATCCATGATTACCTAATTTGTAATAAATATACATGGGTGTATGCTTATTCTTTATAATAAAACATGATTATATGATGTAAAATGCAGTTCTATCAATTATATTAAAAGTCGATGTAGAATCTTAGCCCTTCATTTCATTTGGAAATGTATGAAAAAAATGATTGCGATTTACGTCGCATATTTCGAGAACGTAACATGCCGCCAGTACGGGGACTGCTTGTATATAGATATACAAAGCGAGTGGATCTTAAAAAGATCTCATCTTAAAATTATATCTTAATACTTCGTTTGTAAACCTGGGTATTTCGTATCCGAGCCAAAACTGCTTTCCTACCGAGTTGCTTCGTTTATTTAACAAAAATATATCAAACAAATTATTTCCCTATAATTTTATGATTCATATATCAAATTGAATGTTTTGAACGCTAGCATGATCTTTTTCAAAATATTCTGAATTTATTAACTGGGTGAAAAAACGGCAGGACTTAAAAGACCCAGGTTTACAGACGGAAGGTACCAGAAAAACGTTTACAGACGAAATATTGAGAGTCGATTTGAATCAGATCACTGAAAATCCACTGTAATTATCGTTCTTTATTTATTTTACCGTGCTTTGCCATAATATCACCGCACACGTACACGCTCACGACGCGTGCGGGTTATGTTTCAACACGCCGAGTTTTTTCTCGTGACTTTTTACACATTTTCTATACAGACGCGGTAAGAATTCCCAACCGGCGTTCATCGGGGAACAGTGCAGAATCCAATTGGATCTCGATGAGAACTCCCTATGTGCTCCCTAACAAATCCCTAGAGAGATGTGGGTGCTTCTTGGGACTCCCGGACAAATTTGTGCACGGGATCACGAAAGGATATTTTTTTCCAACAAACTTCCCGCACGGAGATCCAACAAACTTCGGTTGAAAATTTCAAAAAAAAAAAATCTCAAACCATTAGGCCAATAGGGAATCAGCGCGAAATCCACTTGGATTCCAATGAGGACTCCCTCCGTGTGACGTTCCTATCAAATCCTTATAGGAATGTGGTAGGATCTGGGAACTCCCCGAAAAATTTCTGCTCGGGCATCGGAAGATACTCGGCAATAGCGGTCACCCATCCAACTATCGGTTCCGCTCCAAGTCCGGAAAAAGGAATTTTCAATGTTTCCAACGTCAATTTCCGCGTAGATATGCAATCCAGCTGATGAATTTCCCTCCACATCAGAATTTATTGATCGCGAAAAAAGCGTTATCGGCGGTTTCTCCGATGTCATCCTGCGCCGTCGAGAGTCCAACGAGCTTCGGAAGCTCGTACTGACGAAATTCGGAGAAACGCGAGCCTCGGCCGGATGTGAAATATCCTCGACGTCGCGCGTTCGCAACCTTTACACCGACGTGGAGAGAGAGAAGAAAAAAAACAACGTACGAAATGGAGCGAAGAATGAAGCCGTCGTGGAACCCGACGACATTCCATAATTTCCACGTTCTAACGAATCAGTGCCAACGTAAACAGAAAAGGGGCAACCGCGCGCGGTAAGTGAGACAGAGACGTCGTCGGCAAAAATATGTGTCGTCGCGAAATGGCCATTTACCAACTATAAGCGTTACAATTTTTCAGCCACTGCATCCAAGATCATATTTTAGGCATAGAAACCCAAGTATATATGTATATAGCTATGCTGTCGGCTAAATCGCGAAGCTCCGATAAAGCTTGAGATATATGTAGCCGGTATAGTCGACATTCGCGATGATGTTGGGCGTTGCGTGTAAGTATTTGAGTTTCGAGTACTCTCGAGCTCGTCGCTGGCTCCTCACGTTGCAGCATATACCGCAATAAATATATAGACACTACCGGCGAACAGTGTGAACCCACTTTTTGCGGTTTTCCAACTGAGTGCATCCACGAAAACAAAGTCCCTCAAGTATTCATTTTTTTTTCTTGAAGTCTGAACCTCCAATTTATTTTTAATCGAACTTCACGCCCCCGGGCATTTTAAAGCGCAGTACAAGCTTTACCACGTGACATATGAGTGCGATAGAGACATCTGGATTTTTTCAACCGAGCTTTCGCAAAGATGAATAATGTCGAGGGCAAAATAAAATCGCCAAGCTCTGCGTCACTAAATTCTAAAGAGTTTAATGCTTTGTTTTTTCCCTACAAATCTCAATCATATCATACGAGAAAACTCGGTTGGAAAATTTGTGAGGTTGTGCTAATCGTGAACATGCCCTTGAGTACGCGAGTCACAGCGTATTTTCAAAAACTGCTCCATCCTTACCGAAGCCGAATAATCTTGCAAAAAAACAGGGCAGAAATCCACATAGGCAAATTGCAGGTACGTCTCGACTCTTTCGAGTCCCGTTGAGAACAATTTCGCACCGCCATTTATCAAAATTGACTTGCTGGTTTGTGCGAGTTGGGAAATTCGCAAAAAAAGGACAATCATGTCCAAGGTCCCCTAATAAGTCAAAAAAGTAGTAGAAAATAAGGGAAACAAAAGAATGAGAAAAAAAGAAAAGGTCTTTAGATAAATGACTTTTCCGAAAAATGAGAAAACGCAATAAATGAGATATTCTCATTTATTTTGTTATAAATGATGATATTCAGTCGGGGTAAACTGGATTTTTTCATTAAACATTTTTTTACGAGCAAAAAATCGTTCCAAATAATTTCGAATTTTTCCAAAATCCAATACAGGTGTCGAAATGTTAAAAAATGCCCTATTTTATCACGTATTTCCGCGAGCTTCAAAACCCCATAACTTTTACGGGGGAGGGGGGGACTTCAGCTTCCCCCGACTGAACATTATCATTCGTAAGCCAATCAATGAGAAAATCGCAAAAAATAATGTTAGTCTCATTTTTCGAAAAAGTCACTTATTTCAAGAATTACCAAAGAAAGAAACCAATAGAAAAAAAGAATAAGAAAAAAAAACGAATAAACCAACATATAAAAAGGAGAATAAGAAAAAACACAACGTAGACTGTATTCCTATCTTTCAAGTAATCCCTCGAAGATGCCATTTTTTGGTTGGTATCCAAAGAAAAATACACAATGGAGCCTGAATTTCTATCCTTCAAGTAATATCACGAAGGAACCCTTTTTTTTGTTGGGATCTGTAGCTCGTCCCGTTCTAAAATTCGTAGCGTGTACTCGTCGCCGTTAGTGTACTCGTAGATATCGACTACTGGTCGACGATAGGGCGTAACCCCCGTCACTTTGCGTAATGAGTAATGCGGGTTACGCCCTTATCTTCGACTAGCAATTGATCCACGTACATATGCCCGCTGAGATACTCCACAGTTTCTATGCTGTATCGTTCCTCTCTCTCTCTCTCTCTCTCTCTCTCTCTCTCTCTCTCTCTCTCTCTCTCTCTCTCTCTCTCTCTCTCTCTCTCTCTCTCTCTCTCTCTCTCTCTCTCTCTCTCTTTGGTTTGTCTCTGTACTCCGCCGAGGGGATTTCATCAAGTGGGTTCATCGGGGCCAAGAAGTCTCGGGGAATGCGCGTCCTCGGCATCCAAAGACGGAGCAGTGGTTGCGAGCCAAAAGCACACATCCGAGAAAACATCTCGGACGAAAAGATCGCACGCGGGGACACAACTCGTCCTCGAGGAGTACGACCAAGACCGCGAGCGAGCGACACTAAGAAAAAACACGTCCTCTATCTCTCCGGTCTCTCTTCCATCCGACCACTCTCTCGGATCCACCATTTTTCGTCACCGCTCCCGCTTTGCACGTACAGGAGCGAGAGAGATCACTGCCGCACCCTGGCGACCGCGGACGTTCTTTCGTCCCTTTCCCGCACGCGTTCCTCACGTGTGCCTCGCTCCTTTCGTTGGATATCCTCTTTCGTCTTCCTCCGAAAGAGATACCCGCGCGGCTCGCATTCGTTCCTTCCTCCGCTGTCCTCTTCCGCACACTCCACCTTCTCCAGTTGCAAAAGGGAATCTCCCTTTTGCCATTGCGCGCTTGTACATCGTCGCGCCGCAGGATCCTGCTCGGGGCCATCCTTCTTTCGTCTCTTTGTCCTTTATTTTTTCGTTGGACCCCCGTCTACCTGGCTCATCCTTTTTCTCTCCATCTTCGTCTTTGCCTTTCTTCCACTCCCTCGTTTTTCTTCGTGCTCAACGCACGTGGAAGCAGAGGGAGAGAGAGAGGGAGAGGGAGAGGGAGAGAGAGAGAGAGAGAGAGAGAGAGAGAGAGAGAGAGAGAGAGAGAGCTGGACGTCCACCGTGTGGAGCGTACAAAGTTCTTTCCTCGCGGCAGAGCCTCCCAACGTCTCCTCCATTCCTCTTTCTCGTTCTCTCTCTAGGTATCTCGTTTGGTCTTCCACCTCGTTTCTTCTCCTGCTCGTGGACGCGAAAGAGGTCCTCGTGCGGACCACAGTCCGCCAGAAGGTATACGCGGAGGACGCGCTCCTCGCTGATTAATATCCAGATCCACTCCGAGAGATAGTTCTTGTTTGGATGAAGCAATTCCAGCCGGTTTTTCTGACGATATCTCGCACCAGCACGATCTCCTGGGGTTAGGAGCCTTACTTCTTCGCTCTTGACTTGAAACTTGGAGAGAGTAAGATGAAGAGAGGGAGAGAGAGAGAACGCGTACACCCAAGCTTACATGGACACATATACATAGTGAATTTGGAAATACGCAGGGCATTCCATATCGCAACAATACACGGAGAAAAATACGACCTCAAATTCTAACACTGGTTGCCAGAATTCTAATATTCAGTGCTGGAAAAGTATAGCAGTTTACTGCCCGTTCGGAATTCTAAGACTTGTTATAGAAGTGTAAAAATGATTCTCACACCGTATGGTAAAAATGATGCGTGCATATTACACTTGAAACTATTCTCGCCTGGGCGCGAGTCCTATATGCTGTATAGGATTTTTTGTAAAATACCAACCTTTATTACACGCTATATTTTGATATGGATTTTAGTATACGTATAGCATGAATCTTCGTGTATGTATAGATTTCACTATACGCATAGCATAAATCTTCGGCGTATGGCGAAAAATATTACGAAGTTATTAGTAAAATGTGACTCTTTATACCGTACTTTTTGTAGAATACTGGAAACTAATTGTTCCAATCACGTGAGCGAAATATTTTTTGAATACTACAAAAAATCAGAATATGCCGAATAAAATGTATTGTTTGTATCAGTTTACGTGCCATATCGTAGGTTAAAATTTAAATTTCTTCACTATTACCATACCATAATTACAATTTTTATCTTCCATCCAATACTTTTTTGATATTTCCTGATATTTTTTTAGAAGCACAGTATTAATTCCAAACTTCGAGGCCCCTGTTTCCTCCGTGTAGGAATCATTTTGTTGTTTATAGTTCAATGTTATGTGGTGAGAAAGATTCCAACTGGCCGTTGAGTTGGACATTCACGTGCAGAAATTGTCGTAGGGATCCAATTGGATTCCAATACTTGTCCCTAATTCTTGGTAGGCGTTCAATTGCTCATCGCATTGCATTCATATACTCAAACTATACTGAAACAATATGAGAATCCGCTTTGAATCCTAAAGAATTCCCACATTATCGAACAGAATCCGACACGATTCTTGATGGATCCCATCGCAGTCTGTATTGAATTTTCTAAACAAAATATACAGATGTACAAAACGAGTGGATCTTACAAAAGTACATATCTGATATTCAGAAAGTGTAGATTGATTAAAAAAGTATATCTTATAAATCAATTTGAATCACGTCACTGCAAAGATACTGTAATTATCTTTTCACATATTTTCGAATCGAACGTGGTAAGAATTCTCAAACGGCGTTCATCGGGGAACAGTGCAGAATCCAATTGGATTCTAATGAGGTCTCTCTGTGCGGTGTCCCTAACAAATCCCTATAGAGATGTGGGTGCACCTTGCGACTCCCCAACAAATTTGTGTACGGGATCACGAAAGGATTTTTTTTCGGAGATCGGTCAAATTCCGGTTGGGAATTTCAAATAAAAGAGTCTCAAACGATCAATCGGGAGACAGCGCCGAATCCACTTGGATTCTGATGTGGACTCCTTGCCCGTCCCTATAAAATCCCTATGGGGATGCAGTGGGATCAGGGCACCCCTTAACAAATTTCTGCACGGGCTGTCTTTATTCTACTGAAGTTTGCATCATTAGAATGCAACGGATTTTTTTATTTCCCTTTTTCTCCATTCGTATTGTTATCCAAAATCGGTCTCGATAGATTCAGGTTGTAGGTCTCCAATAAGGGTCTTGAACGAAGTCCGTAGCTTTTTTCTGCTGGAAAAAGTTGGCAATTGGCGAAAAATGATTTCCGTTGCATTCCAACTATGGAAACTTCAACATCGTCTGTCTTTCACATGCAATGTCCAATGATGGACCAGTGACGAACGCCACAGATCTTATTATAACAAGATCCGTCCCATAAATCGTGAAACTCAAGTCAGATAAAAAACCTTTCTTCGATAAGCGTAACCGTGAGATTTCGTAACCGGATAAAAATGTCGCCACCGCCAACGATAGGCCCCTTCGAAACATGTTTTGCTCCAATTCCATTTTCGCAATTAATTCCGGTTTTGCAACTCAAATGGGACACCCTGTGAATATACGAGCACAAATAGGAGTCGGCCATGCCAGTTCCTTTTTGTTCTCGTGGCTCGGCCCTTTTCCCAGTCATCCCACTCCTCCGCCTAAGTATGCGTGCTGGGTATACAAAGGAACGAGAGAAAAAGAACGTATATCTGGTAGCCAACAGCGGGAGTTCGAACACGCCTATGCACACTCCTGTCGTTCCACGTGTGTGTGTATGTAGAAGCGTGCTCTTGCGTGTTGAGTTGGGAAAATGATCTAAGGATAACTCACTATATATATAGGCGATAGCGTTCACGACGGAGAGTTTATGCTACTGGTGATTTAGTTTTGCCAGCTATATCCATACGTATATATGTGTACACTCATACCGGGCTACGTGCGCTGCGATATCGGTTCTCCCAATCGATATACACTCGATCATTGATGAATCTTTGCCGGTAGATTTATCGCGCATGGTTTACTGTCTCTTTTGCACACTCGATGCTCATAAGCCCCAACTCCCTCACTCACTCACGTACACAAACGCGCACGCAGGCACGCTGCATTCTCAGCTCGATTATGATTCACATATGTGTGGCGCGCTCCGTAACGCAAACCGGATATTTAATCGAAGATCTAATCTACTCTCGCGAGAGTATGTAGAATTTATCTCGCGAGTCTTGCATTATGCATGAGCGAATCGAATATGAGAAAAGAGATTTTCTTTCGTTTTTTTTCCTTCTTTTGTTCGTTTGTTGATCAGCCATTTTTTGATGCAGGAAGTGCGGCGACCGAAATGAAAAATGGTCGCTGAGCTAACTTTGAAGATCGACGAAGCTGCGGTGATCAATTTATTCCTCTTTCGTTCATCTTATGCGCAATTCGCGTTTTTATTTCTGTCCACGCGTAACATTTCACGAGTATGTGTGTGTGCATATATATGTTCGTGGATACGATGAATTTTTCTTGCAGACAGATAAACTTGCGACTGTTGCGATCTCGAGACGCGAGCTTCGTGTTCGTGGGACCGATTAAATGTGTCTCCCTAAGGCTCATGCGAGACTCGATATTCTCGCAGTGACATCGCGGCCTAAGCTCGCATGCCAAATATAAATGCGCGACTCTTCTCTGTACGCGCGAGGTATCGCTCGTCTGACATGTATACTTGGGGATGGACACGTGTGTATGTATACGTTAATTTAAGTATTTCGCAAAACATGTTTAGGTATATAAAATATATGTATAATAAAAAATATATACATACAGGGTGTCCTGTAGTGAATGGATAATCCTGCAACTGTCTATAGGCCAGATCATGTCCTACTATATGCTAGAATAGTAAAAGTCCCACGGTTTTCGAGATTTTGGACCTCATGTTATTTTTTGGAAAAAAAAAAAAATCTGCTTTTGGTTTTTTTGCATGCCATTTCTACAAACGATATGAATCGAAAATAACTAAGCAACTTTTTGAAGTAACTGGCACGAAATGCGTAGTACATTTTTTTTACACCGCAAGCTATCAAAGTCAGGGGTTCGAATTGGTTTGTATGGAAATTCTGCATGAGATCTTTTTCATAAAATTCCCTTAACATTTAAGGTTAAAAAGAAGACTTTTCTAGATGAAACAAAGAACGAAGAGTATTTTTAACAAACCGGGTATAAAAAGTTATCATTTGTAGAAATGGCGTGTGAAAAACCAAAAGCAGATCATTTTGTTCAAAAAATAATATAAAGCTGGCAATCTCGAAAACGATGGGATATTTTATAAATCGAAATTCCAGCATATAGTAGGTCATGATCTGACCTATCGACAGTTGTAGGATTATCCATGCATTATATATATGCATACAGTGGATAAAAAAGTATTTGTCCACGACGTCTTTTTCGGATAATCCTTCGAAAAAATAAAATGCTTCATGAAGTTTCTGTGTTCGATAGCTCATCCTAAATATACATGGTGTCAGTTTACAAAAATCTTGGGAAAACACGATGAAAAAAATAATCCCATAAATAATCCTAAAAATAAAGCCATATATATATATATATGGGGTAAGGTCACTTTAGACATTCGACTTTAAAGGCGGTCCTCATAGTATTTTTTTCCCTCATACATAACATTATGTAAGCTGCAATGTCTTCAGAATTGCCTTTCGATAAATGTATGCATATCTATATAAAAGTCATTTCACCCTTCCGCTGAGATACTTATGTCTGACTACGATTTTCACACACAAGGTCAATTTCCACGCGAATGATACATCATCCACTTGCCATTAACAACCCTTCGGTCGGCTTTTTATTTAAAATAACCAGGAATACACTTTTGACACTTCTTAATAAGTCTGCAGCATTAAAATCCGGAAAACATAAAATTTAATCATCGTAAAAGATTATTGAAAACTTTCAGTTTTGGAGAAATGAGCGTTTTATTTAAAATTCGTTCGGGTCAAAATGACCCAGTATGTCAACGGATGGTTAAAGGAAATCCTGTCCCGAATATCTTAAAGACCATTTTAGACACATTCGACTTTGAGGATAGCCCTTATATTCTCCCCATACTGCCCATTATGTAGGGTCCAGAGTTACCTTTTTATTTTTTTATTATGCTTACCACCATTATTTAGGCTTCAGATTTACATTTAGATAAATGTATGCGTATCTGTATAAAAGTAATTTCAAAGGAAATACTGTCCCGAAAATAACGATGCATTTTTTTAACTTAGAGGACCATCCTCGAAATGGTCGGATGTACCGATAGCCGGAATTATATTGATATGACCCGTCAAAAATATCCTTTTCCATGTACATGTGAGTGTGTGCGTGTGGGTGTGCGGAGGAATCGCGTGTCAACAGGGAGAAACAAAAGAACTCTCCATATATTTCGATTTATTATAGCGTCGACGGCGCAAACTTCTCAAGAGGGGTGGTTAAAAATAACTCGCAACAACATTCAAACGTAGCATTTCAAGGGCTATATTTGTGTGTGTGTGTGTGTGTGTGTATGTGTGGGTGTGCTGGTTAGCGCAAAAGCACGATCATATATTGCCTCTGTGCTGCGGATAGTTCGAGTGAATCAAAACTGCGCGATAACTCGGTTAGATTAGCGCTGCACCGGAGGAAAGAGCGATAAGGAAACTTGCAGTCATAAATGAAAATTCTTGGTGCTTTGTTGCGCAGAAATTATTCGACGAAAGCCGTAGGAATTTGCTCGGTGTCGCAGTCGATAAAGGGAGAGTAAAAAATATCGCGAATAAGCACGAACTCCAGTTGCTCGTGGTCGCAATCAAGAGAGCTTGGAGGTACACTGCATTTTGGAAAAGAGACTGCGTAATGTTTTGCTCTACGGAAAAATTGAATAATACGAGGATACGGAAGTTGTTACTTGAATATTTTTAAGATTGATCATTGGGGTTTTTTTTTATGAACGGTAAACGTGTATTTATCGGTATTAAAAATATTAAAGATGTGAGGTATGGGTCAATATTAATTAAGATATTTATTAACATTACAATTATAAAATATTTATCAATATTAATTGAAACGACTATAAATATTGACGTTTTTAAATATTCGTTATTATTAGAATGTTGTTCGGAAATAAAACATTATGAAATCGGAATTGATATTGATAAATTATATCGAGGGAATATTTGTTTTATTTGAAAATATAAATATTCTTAAGAATAAATTAAAAGGAAAATATTGTAAAAAGGTTGGACTTATTTTCGTATTTTGAATCCGATAAAAAACGGGAAGTCACTCCATTTTTTCCAGATTCAAAAGAAGAAAATAAGTGTAACTTTTTTTTACAATGGATCATGGATACTTATTTTTAAAATATATCCTTTAAAATTTCCAAGTTTCAGCAGTTTTTATCTAATAAATGTGTAAATATTTCTTTTTAATTTATTATTAAGAATATATTATTAAATGTAACAAATATTTCCTCGATCTCCTTTATCAATATAACATTTCAATTTCATATTCTTGTTTATTTCTGATCAATATTCTATTCCACAATAACAAACATTTCAAAACGCTTCTACTGATGGTCACTTCAATTAATATTTATAAATATTTTACAATAGTAATGTTAATAAATATGTTAATTTTTATTAATGCATATCTCATATCTTTAATTTTTTTAATATCGATAAATACTCATTTATCGTTAATAAAAAAGATCCAACCGATTAATTGTGCTTATTCATCCATATAATTACTTATTCATTCAAGTAACAACTTACAGCTGCGTAACAATTTTAGAGGCCCGTAAACAAAAGAAAAAAGAGGCTTCCTACAATTATAGAGCTAGTAATTCAAAAATAATAAATAAAAAAGCAAACCACCGTTCCGTTCCTGCTATGCAACCTTCAACATCGTTCCAATGAAAAAAACTCGAAGTTCCCGCTGCACCGTTTTCGACAAAAAAAAAAGCATTAAAATCCAAACGATTTGTCGCATCCCTTATGAAAAATCGTTAACTTAATCGCCGTCGATATCTGCCACACTAAATTCGCTCAATGACATCAACATTTCTTCTCAACTCTCGTTTTTTCCTCAAGAGATTGTGCAATTTTTAAATTGCAGTATTTTCTCACTGTCTGTCGGTCTAGCTTCGGTAAACATTGAATTCCAATGACCATTGGACGCATCTACGTCTGCGAGAAAAAAAATCCGTCATCTCGACCGTTTACATCGGCGGCATGATCGACCCTCTTTCTTCGATCACGACACGTGGAAAAGTGCATTTTCAGCCTGAATGTGACTCTCAGCCGCTCATGCACTTGAGCATGTCTAGTTTTAGTCGAGATATGAAAAATACCTTAAGGATGCCCTTAAAACCTTTAAACCCTTAAACCCTTAAAACTGGCAGGTCTGCGTGTACGCAAAGTCCGAATCGAACGAGCGAGAGAGAGGGAGAGAGAGAGAGAGAGAGAGAGAGAGAGAGAGAGAGAGAGTGCACGGTCGCCGCACTGACTCACGTGGTGGTGGTCCAAGATGGCCGCGTGCCTTGGGCGTGGCCCATATCCCCGAGTATCACATATCGCCGCGGTTCAATTATCCTCCGTTTCTCATCAATTCGCGAGACGTGCGATCGAATATAAACACCACGCGCACGAATCCATCACTCGCGAGGGACAATTCGAGAATTAAAAAAAAAAAAAATCTTTTTTTTTTCGTTCGTCATTTCGCGGCTTTCGGAGCGACGACAACGTCGACGGTATGGGCGACGTGCGGTGTGGGCAACGTGCGAGCGGCCATCTTGGCACATATTTTCCCCTCCACTGCCGGAGCAATTTCCGTCTCTCTCTTGCGCGCGGGAACCTCGACACGCGGTCCATCGACAGACTCCGTTTCTCCCGAGCACGATATGCCGCGCCTCGTCTTCGGACTTCCGCCATTCTCGAACGACGTTGTACTCTGTCTCTCTCGAGCTCCAAACTGGAAATATCCAATAAAGTAGCGAGAGTTCACGATTTATCATTTATTTTCACGTCAAATGGAACGAGCATCGTTGAAGATTATCGATACTGAGAGGCGAAATTTATGTATATATATTTATATTTGATTTTATTGAATATTTAATATTTGATCGTACGAAATATATTGAATTTATGAATATTTATCGATTATTTTATGTATATATTATCTTTTGCTCGTAATCTATAATAAACTATAATTTGTATATATCTATGAATATATAGATAAATTATAATGCATTACAGATTCCACCCAAAAAATGTGCATAAATTATATAGAAATAAACATAAATTTAACACATTTCGTATAATGAAATTTTATAAATTTAATCAAATTGAATATAAATATATATATATATATAAATTTCACCTCGTACACACACACACACATATTCACTCACACCGGGTGACAATTATAAGGTCACTATTTGTTTTCTAAAGGTTTTGCGCGAAGATTTAGCGATCGACAAAAATACGATTTCCAATCGTTCTTCAAGACCTCTTCGAAAAAAATAGAGCATATTTTTGTGCTCAATAGTATTAGCCAGAAGATATTAAGCATTCTCGAATAAAATTAAATCTCCATTTCGAGTGCAGCAGAATGAAAATAATTAAATTCCGAATACATAATACTCCGGAAAAACTTTTTTGTGTATCTCTTAAACGAGAAAAAAATCATCAATCATGCATTTTGAAGTGGATACGTGGAATTGAATTACATTCGGGAAAAGTTTATTTAGGAGTTCTTCATATTCGTAATTTGATTACCTTCATTCTGCTTAACTCACAATGAAATCGTGATGTTTTACAGAATGCTCAATTCTTTCTGGCACGTACTACTTATCACAAAAGGACGCTATATATTTTTTTTTAATAATTTTAAAAACCATCGAATATGATATTTGTCTCTTTCGTTAATCTCCGCGCCAGACCCTTAAATGAGATGTGAGAACATATGGCCACCCTACGATTGTCACCCTGCATATATAGTACCGGTCAAAAGTATTTGACTACTTTGGATAATTGGAAAAATTTCGATCACTTTCGATAATTGCGACATGATATGAGAATGATATTATTATCATTCATTATGCAGAGGTATATAGTACCTTCGTAAAATAAGAAATGAAATGAATTATATTATTCTAATATAATTTTGCAATTATCAAAAGTGAGCGAAAATTGTGTTGTTATTCAAAGTCATCGAAAACTTTCGAACGGTAGGTAATGTATATTATAGTTTATTTACATATGGGTCATTCCATGTCAAATCGACAAATTTTTTACCTGACCCCCTTTGATTTCGCTGAAAATTTTCTATCTTTTTCTACCCCCCGAAAGTTATTTTTCAGAATTTTTTCAAATTTTTTTTCCCGACTCAAAAAAAGTTATGAATTTTTGAAAAAAACCGCTCTTTTATTTTTAAATTGCCAGAACTTTTTCAAAAATTGACCGTTTGGGAACTTTTTTTTTTCAAAATTTTTGTTTTTAAATGTAGTTTTCGAAAAAAAATATGAAAAAATTTTCAGAATCCCAGATATATGAAATATTTTAGTTTTTTTGAAAAAACCGTAATTTTCTCAAAGTCCGACCGTTTTTTTTTTTTTTTTATTTTGCTCTAAAAATACTTCAACTAATTCTGCAATGATCCCCGTTAATCAAAAGATGTGACGACAATCGCTTCTAATTTTTTTTCCTGATTATAAAAAAATTTTTGTTGAATTTTTGCTGATTTTATATAACTTTGTTATGAAATTTTTTTTATTTCCTCGTGAAACCTCAAAAGTTAAAAAATAAAATTTTATTGGAGAATTTCAAGTGATTATCGTCCAAGAAATTGTTATTTAAAAAAAAAAATAATTTTTTTCTCTCATTGACGTTATTTTTTTACTCTTATGGACGTTTTTTTTTGGTACTGAAATATGACAACTTAACGTCATTTTGGTACTGAAACATGACAAAATAACGTCAATGAGAGAAAAAAATTATTTTTTTTTTAAATAACAATTTCTTGGACGATAATCACTTGAAATTCTCCAATAAAATTTTATTTTTCAACTTTTGAGGTTTCACGAGGAAATAAAAAAAATTTCATAACAAAGTTATATAAAATCAGCAAAAATTCAACAAAATTTTTTTTATAATCAAGAAAAAAAATTAGAAGCGATTGTCGTCACATCTTTTGATTAACGGGGATCATTGCAGAATTAGTTGAAGTATTTTTAGAGCAAAATAAAAAAAAAAAAAACGGTCGGACTTTGAGAAAATTACGGTTTTTTCAAAAAAACTAAAATATTTCATATATCTGGGATTCTGAAAATTTTTTCATATTTTTTTTCGAAAACTACATTTAAAAACAAAAATTTTGAAAAAAAAAGTTCCCAAACGGTCAATTTTTGAAAAAGTTCTGGCAATTTAAAAATAAAAGAGCGGTTTTTTTTCAAAAATTCATAACTTTTTTTGAGTCGGGAAAAAAAATTTGAAAAAATTCTGAAAAATAACTTTCGGGGGGTAGAAAAAGATAGAAAATTTTCAGCGAAATCAAAGGGGGTCAGGTAAAAAATTTGTCGATTTGACATGGAATGACCCATATATAAGTTTCTGGATGTTTACAATGTACCTTCCCTTGCACATTTTTTATTATTCTTAAGTATTTAATTGTTATATCTAATTATTACATAAATTATTTGTTTTCTCTTATTCCATCATTTTATCCTACGTTTTGCTTTTTGTTTTCGTCTCCCGATATATATATATATATATATATATATATATATATATATATATATATGATTTAAATATATTAATTACACACTTAATTGCATTTAATTACATTAAATATATTCAATTTATATCTATTTAAATATAATTTAGTATTATGTATATAAATATGCACGCACACATACGCACACATTTATATTGAAGCTCGAAGACATTACGACGTGGCAAGAAAGAATGTCCCGTTGTACCGAATAGTATCTATTGATTTTTCACCCCACTGACGACTATCCTCTCCCCGAAACTTGCGTGCTACATAAACCAAGCTTTCTTCACGCCGAGATTTCTCATCTACCGTAGGTGTTCTTTTTCAAATAACAAATGGCTATAATTCACGCTGAATATTCATTCGTAGGCACTTGACGAAAGAGAATGAAATTTTGCGGCTGATTTTACACGAATAATGAAATTCTCCCCTCCGAGTGCGGATTGATTATAATTCCTACCCCCGAAATACGGGATTCCCGTTTATACTCGCGGTAATCCCGAAACCCGAAACGTTCGAATAAGTTGCGTCGTCGTCGCGCATTCTCGCGCGCAAGCTTTGACCATCTATCGCTTCTCTCTCTCTCTCTCTCTCTCTCTCTCTCTCTCTCTCTCTCTCTTCCTCTCTCTCTCTCTCTCTCTCTCTCTCTCTCTCTCTCTCTCTCTCTCTCTCTCTCTCTCTCTTTTTATCTCTCTTTCGGCAAACGCTCGATCGGCATACGAGTTCTTTCTTTCTCTTTGGTTCGAGTTTTGGAAAGAAGAAGAAAAAAGGGGAAAAAAGGAACACGGTTCGTTATTCGGGCGATCCTGCGGAGAGAAAGCTGCGCCGATGCCGCGCTCGCGGTTAAAAATATCTCGCTTTGCGGCTAGAGAGGGGAATTCGTGAGGGAGTATAAGAAAAGCTTAGGCATCGTCGCGTCGCTTCGAGATAGAAGATGAGCCTCTACTATGTGCGAGTGTGCGAATATATATATATATATATATATATATATATATATATATATATATATATATATATATATATGCATGGGGTATTCCACCTCAATTCAGACAAACTGATTATAAATTTCCACAGAGGAAAGCCTCACTCCTGATGTCAAAAGAACAGCTAAATTTTTTCAATGTTTTTCCTCCACCCTCTGCCCTTCTGCGGTTGCAAACGATCGAAAAGTCCACGTGGGCCGTTTTTTTTATTGTAAAAAAAATTAGATACGTTTTCGACCTATTTTGTACATTTTTCAGCAAAGCTCAATTTGTGGCTAGGGTATTTACTATTTATTTTTTGGTGATCTTTCGATTTTGAGGGGGATTATTCGACAGTTTAAAAGTCAGACGAGGGCTTTTTCAGCCTTGAAAGTAAAAAAAAAACTTAAAAAATATGATTTCAGATGAAATTCAATTGGAGTGGGTTCAGATGAAATTCAGTTTGATATGTAGATCGAAAAACTATTCTTCTGAAATTTTCAAAATCGAAATATAACAAAAAATAATAGTAAATATCCAAAGCACAAATTGACCTTTGGTGAAAAATGCACAAAATAGTTCTAAAACGTATGTAAATTTTCTCAGAATATAAAAATCGAGTCGAGTGGACTTTTCGATTTTTGGAAGCCGCAGAAGGGCAAGGGATGAGGGAGAAAATTAAAACACTAGGTTTTTTCGAACCAGCTATGAGGTTTTCCACTATGGACATTTATAATCAACGTTGGTGAGGGCAATAGTTGTTTGAGTTGAGCTGGAATAGCCCATACACATATAAGTTTTGTACGGGGATGGATGAGCCCAAGTGTGCGTGATACGGAAAATAACACACGATCTCGAATGCCCATGGTGGGGGATTGTGCGATACGGCCATCTTGCCTCGAGTGTGAGTTTTGCTCCTTTCGAGAACGATGATGGTCGTGCCCACCGAGGCTCGCCCGTCGGCATGAAAACTGCTCGTCATAGGTACCCTAAACGTCCGTATGGACTTGCATGGACGATCGCAGCCTTACCTTGCCTTTTTCTCTTTTCTCATTCTCGTTTTATGATTTCCTCGATTTTTCATTCCGTCGATGGACTGAGACTGTCCACCCTGCTACGATCGTTTTAATTTGGATCGAGATCGCAATCACCCTTTGGCAAAACTTTCGGTACAATTTGGAAAAGATTTGAGGGCATGAGGAAAAACTTTCGCTTTCAGCACTGACGTTTTTTTCGACGAAAAGTATTGCAGCTCAAATATTTTTAAAAAAAGTTGGCGATATTTGAAAAAAATTGGATTGAATGAGAAAGAATAGGAAAGGGTTCGATATTTTTTAGGTGTGGCTTTAAAGTCGGGTCAAAGTGGTAGTGAATTTTGAAAAACTGTTCGGCATTTTCGTCTGCGATAGTATTCGTTTAATTGCTGTAATATAATGACTGTTGTCGTTGGTTTTGGTATGATATGTCTCGCTTCTTTTTACTCCAAAAAAGTATCTAAATTATTGCTGTTTTCCGGATTTTTCTTTCGCGCACCGCTATCGGAGTGTGTTTTAAAAAAATAAACGTTTAAAAAAATATTTAAATTCATTTTCATTTCGTATTTTTTATTTGTTTTGTGTAATAATAGAAACCAAATGCATCTTTAGCTTCTGAATAATTGCAAACAAATAAATAATACGACTTAGATATCAGTTCATTAATTTATACTCAAAGCTGTTCATTATTTTTAAATAAAATGAATGTTAATGTCACGCTTAGTTTTAATTCGTTGTAAAATATGTAACAGCGAAAAACAAAATCTAGCCGCTATTTTTCATGTTAGGAAAGTCCCCGATAACAGCGCACGAAAAAAAACTGACAAACAACGCAATTCGAAAAGATTTTCAAAGTAAAAAAGTGTTGCCAACCTTGGAACTTGCGTATACTTTTAAAGAGGCTGAACTTGATTTACATTTCGCGTCAGTTAATTGAAAATCTCGGCAGGAATGGATACGAAGATTAAAATAAAACACAACCGATCAATGAAAAAAATGCTTAATTGCAATGAGCCAGCGGGTAATTGCAAAAAGGCTGGCAATTCCTATGCAAATGAATAATTATCTATAATTCCTCTATGTTCACTGTGAATTCATTAGATCCAAAAAAAAGATAATTGACGCATAGGTTGTTCGCTCGTTTTATCCTCATTATTTCAACTTAATTACACTCAGATTATATCGCAATTACCCACGAGGAAATGTGTGTGTGTGTGTGTGTGTGTTCGTGCGCAGTGAAAAGTATACTAAAAATTTACAACACGTGGTAGCGATATATATTGCTCGTAATTTGAGTGTAGGTCGACGAACGTTATTTCGGGGCACCAAACATTTTATTTCCCTATATGGATATTCGTAGCCGGAGAATAAAGAAGCTCGATTGTAAAAATCGATACTACGAATAGTACATAGTAGGTGTAAAATTAATCCTATTGGTAAAACGAAAAAAAAAACTTAAGTGGATAAAAATAAAAATAAGATCAAATAATTGAACTCCTATGTTAAAAGATTCTCAAAAGGATAAACCGCAGCCACTCGTCTAACGATTGCGTTGAGGTTGAAGTTACATCGTTACAGTCGAATAATGGATCGTTGGAATGCAATGGAACTTTTTTCATAATTGGCCTATTTTTTTTAGGATTTATGCTACGTAAAATTACTTAAATGTTTTTTAGTATTTCCATTAGCCGTTGGAATACAATGAAAAAAAAGTTGTCTCCATTGCCCAATTTTTTCAAGGATTTATACGACAAAAAATCACTGGAAAGGTTTTTTTTATTTCCATTAGTTGTTGGAATGCAATGACATTTTTTTTCCATTGCCCAATTTTTTTAAAAGGATTTGCGAACGATCACTGAACCCCTTTTTTACCATTTCCACTAGTTGTTGAAATACAATTTTTTTTTAATCCCCGTTGCGATATTCATTAATGATTTAAGCTACAAAAAATAACTGAAACATTTTTTTCAGTATTTCATTAGTCGTTAGAATGCAGTGGAATTTTGTTTTCCATTGCCCTATTTTTTTTAGGGATTTCGGCTACGAAAAATCACTCAAAATAAAAAAAAAACTATTTCCATTAGTTGTTGGAATACAATAAACAAAATATCTCCATTGCCCTACTTTTTAAGAAGATTTAAACTGCGACAAACCACAGAAACATTTTTTCAGTATTTCCAATGGTCGTTGGAATGCAATGCATTTTTTTTCATCGCCCTATTTCTTTCATCGATTTCAACTACGAAAAATCACTGAAATTTTTTTTGGTATTTCCATAAGAGGTCTACCAATCTGCAAAAAGCAAAAATCCGGAAAATATTAAACACAAAGAAAGAAGAAAAATGGAAAAGAATTTTCGTTGCATTCCAACGCTGCAAACGTCACCATCATCGATCGCGACTATGCGACGTGAGGCAACCGTAATTACTTTTCCGCATTATTAGGCCTTCGCGCGTCGACCCCATCGTGGCAAAAGTAATAAAAATCGACGTGCAAACGATTGTAAACTAGAGCGGAAATTGCTTTCGACGGCGAGTACTTATCTCGACGCGTCGTCTCACTCTAAACGATAAGGTGAAAAACTGGCAACAAAAAAAAACGAGCGCGTATGTTACATAGTACCGCGTATCGATACTGACGCTTTCCCGCGAGCTTGTGAAACTAACGTAACGAGTAACTGCAATGCAAAAAACAATTTGCTGGTTAATTTGACAAGAGTCTGTGGGCAGGCAAAAAAACCGAAAAGTACCGTCTGACCGCACACAGCGAACGTCGAGTACGTAAACTCGGCGGCGTTATCTGTCAAGCAAAAAAGTAAGAATGACGGAAAAAGATACGTACAATCGCCGTAAGAAATAGCGAGAATATTAAAAAACAGAAATAAAGAAGTTTAAACTGCACCGATTAATCCCGTGGTAAGGACGGTTCGACCCTTGACCCCGTCGAGAAATCGACGAACCGTTTCTCGCTCCTCATAACCCTAACTGTCTGACAGCCACTAAAAACTCCTCCCACAATTTGATTTATCGACCAATTTTTTTTATTTCTCCGCTCGCGATTCACCGTACGTATTGGAACGGACTGA
This sequence comes from Ophion slaviceki, assembly GCA_944452715.1. NCBI lineage: Eukaryota > Metazoa > Arthropoda > Insecta > Hymenoptera > Ichneumonidae > Ophion > Ophion slaviceki. The sequence goes on along the minus strand of OX101788.1, from coordinate 10,307,353 downwards.
AAAAAGATTTCCAAAAATCGTTAGTCGATGGCGCGTAACGTAGAACCGAAATGGATCGTCGTTGGGTCAGGCGATGATCCTTAAGTTTGCATAATCGATGTACAATAAAAATTCTTTATTCGCGTCTTCATCTCCATCATTATGCTCAATCTTTTTGCAAATTTAGGTCGTTGGTCCCATTTGAGGATCCTAAGAAACGTTTCAGCGATTGTCGTAACCCAGACAAACCTAAACGAGAATTTGGGCAATTCGGGATGAACATGGATTTTCTCTGCACTCCAGCGATGGGAAGTTCGAATGGGGCCGAAAAACTCATCGTTTGAATAAATAACAATTAGACCCGGGGGGGGGGGGGGGGGCATCAAGAGAACAGTGGTGGGGGTGGGAGAGAGTTAATATTGTAACTGTGTACTCGAACGATAAGCGTGGCATGGGTTATGCGATCACGCTAGAGAAACGACAAGATACGTTGTACTGCGCGGCATTGCAATAACATTAATTTGTTTCGTAGTGTACAGAGCTAGAGAGCGAGAGAGAGAGAGAGAGAGAGAGAGAGAGAGAGAGAGAGCAAGTTTGTCTGTACATGCGATGCAGTAAATTGGAATCGTGCACAGATGTATCGGTTACAGCAGGACACACACACAACTAATTCGATACGCATTTCAAATAATTAATTGACGATCCCCGGTAAATAGTGTGCCCTAACGATCGCTGCACACGTAATCTACATGAATCGTACGTGGGACTCGCGCGCGGCTACATTCTTATTAATCGTCGTGAAAATGAAATCCGCAAGCCACTCCATAATTATTTCGCGAGAGTGAATCATATATGTGCGTATTATGTACATATATATATATATATATATATATATATATATATATATATATACATACATTCTATCGGAAATGAAAATTACAAGAACGTTCGAAACCCCTCAAGCGCGGACCGTGGAGGCCTTTGATAAATTGGCTCGTACCACAATTTCAATCAAAGGCCCATAATCTCGGTCAACAGTAGAATTTTTGGCTCTTCCGCGTATCGACCGAGCGAATTCACGTAGTCGCAAATTGATAGTGCAAAATGAATTACTGGTGACTTGATAGCAGAAGAAAAAAATCATTGGCTGATCAATTTGTGGGGACAAAAGTCGAAACGTTGTTCTGATCAGTGGTGTGAAATTCAAGCAGCTGTTTTGGGAAAATGTCTGCTGAAATTTGAAAGCTGCATCCGCAGTAGATCTCTCGTACTTCAAACGAACGGTCCAATTTTAAAGATCACCGAAATATCATAAGACGAACAAGTTCATTGAAAAAAAGAATACGTTAATTTAATGTACGATAAAAATAATGTATAATAATCATAATATATATTGGGTGTACAACTTAATTCGGTCCGTTTTTTTGCTTAAAATACGCACTTATTTGAAGATAAAATGAATTAATACATTAATCAAAATATTGTCCATCGCTAGCCACTACTTTTCCCCATCTTTCTGGTAATTTATGAATTCGGTCGCAGAAGAAGCGTTCATCTTTTGAAGCCAAGAATTAATGAAGCCAATTTTTGATACGCTGTTGTGACGTGAAGCGTATTCCAGTCAAAGCGTTCTGCATCGATAGAAACAAATGGTAGTCGGAAGGGGCAAGGTCTGGGCTATAAGGCGGGTGAGCCAGAATTTCCCACCCGCTATTTTCCAAATAGTTTTTAACCACAATAGCAACGCGAGGCTGAGCGTTGACATGTTGAAAGATTATGGACTCGTGTCTGGTCGCATATTCTGGACGTTTTTCGGCTATAGCTGGCTTTAAACGGATCAATTGTTGCCTGTAGAAGTCTCCCGTGATGGTCCCACAAGCATTCGGTGGGCTTCAGCTGCACTTTTCTTCCAATTGAAACAAAAATCAACACTTCCCGCAAATGGTGCTTATTTGGGACGAAATTCGACATTTTCACGGCAGTAAAAATTAGACTTGATGCGCAAAACTCAAAGGTCTGTAAACTATATTTGGTTAAGAGATACTTCACGATACTTCACGATACAGCAAAAATCAGCTGCTGCCGTCAACCATTTATAGCACCTAGAGCCATCTTTTGAAAACGGACCGAACTAAGTTGTATACCTAATATAAAAAACATATATTATTAATATTATATATATATATATATATATATATATATATATATATATATATATATATATATATATATATATATATTAATCCATAATATAATAAATATACATGAAAAAGAGTTAAACGAGCGAACTTGACAGAAAACCCAAATATAAAAAGATTACCAAATCCGTTGAATAAAATTTCATGTAAATATTATACACGATAAAATAATATATAAAAAACGATAATAATCTATAAAAAATAATACATAATGCAGATAATTAATATATAAAAAACAATTGAACGAGATAAATTGAAACAAAACCCAAATATAACAAGATTGCCAAATCCATTGCAAAATAATATGTAAATAAAATATATTAAAAAATATATATAATAAATATAATATACACCAAAAAAATTATTACGCCAGGAAGTTTGACAGAAAACCCAAATATAAAAAAGATTACCAAATCAATTGAAAAAACGAATATAAAAAATATGTCATCCTGACGTTCGATCACTGCATAGGACAAGGTGTTTCTAATCCCCGTAGTTGATACATTATAAATTGCGAGGTTTGAGTAAATTGCGTGTTTATAATGGCTCAAGCGCGAGAAATACGACAAACGAAGCAATATCCTCTCTCGTAAATGCGAGGGTGTAATGCGCACCTACATATATATATATAGCCAGATAGCCCAGCCATTTTCGTTTTTCGCTCACGAGAGCGTTTCTCCATTAACCCGTGGACGCGGTCCTTTCAGACTTACTGCATATTGATCCCATCGATCTGGTTTTACCCTCTCGCAGTTCGCGGCGGTTTCTCTCGCCCGTGCTATCTTTCTCCGCTGTCTTTCCTTTTCTCCCGGGTTCCATTGCTCGCGGACCGTTTCTGCCACGTCTCCCCCCTATCGTTCGATTCACGAGGCCGGGAAGCCCTCGGAGCGCACGAATGAGAACGAGGAAGAACGCCCGAGAAAAAAGAGTGTGCATAGTATCGCCCGAGAAATAAACGAGAGAGCGTTCAACCCCCTCGGAGCAAACTCGCAGCGTGCTGCTTCGCGCCCACGCAAAAGCAATACGCGCACGCAATAAGGGAGTAAGGGAGAGACACGGTGATGGACTCGGGAGATAGACGCCGGCGAGAGAGCATCGCCTATACACATATATAAATTATCGTTTCGCACTCTAAACGTATCTCGGGCCTATCAAACGCATAAAATTTCGCGTAAGTATCTGCCCCCGCGCGTGGACACCCCCCCCCCCCCCAACGATCTCACTTGGCGTCGACCCTTTCACTTCGTTCCACACTTGGCACTTCGCCGTTTCTTCGGAGAGCCCACAGCCAGTCTTCTCTGATGCACTACTGTACCCACGAGGGCACAGGGAAACTGGGGAAAACCTGCGTCGATGCAGGCACACTAGGGTGGCACAAATTTGAGCTCTATTTTTTTTCTTTTTCTCACCATTCAACAATTATCTGACGATTTCTTAGGCAAAGTTTTCACTTTCCAAAAATTTGCCTAAAAATCGTCAGATAATTGTTAATAACAAATGAACGATGCAATATGAAAAAAAATCCTACGTACTTCCATAGACAATGTATTTTTCAAGCTATATTCAACATTTCAAGTGAATCGGTTGAAAATTGTCTGAGTTATGTTTCCGGCCAACTTAAAAAATGCAGTTTTGAGATAAACGCTGCACAGCTGCCATTTTGAAATGAGTCCCTTCAAAAAAATTATTGTATATAGTCACTGATATGTATGATAAACACCCTTTTTTGTAATCTCGATTTATTTTGTGGTTTTTCTGAAAAAAAAAAAAATCCCCAAAAAGCCTATTTTTCGGCCTCCAGAGAGGCCTAAGGCTTTAAAGGAAAAAAAATTGTCGCGAAAGCTGCGAGCGGTCAAGAAATATTTAGGGGTCACTCAAGCCTCCCAAAAATTCGAATTTTCATTAAAAAAACGATTTTTTTTTCATTCGGTCCTCACCCATGGATTTTACGCTTTATAATTTTCAAATTAACTTCGCGAAAGCTCTAGCCGGCCAATGAGTATTTAGCGGTCGCTCAAGAACTTCGAAATTTCCAGTTTTCGCCATTTTTCAAAATTCTTCTCAGTCATAAATTTCACGCTCTGTAATATTTTCAAAACAATTGCTCTTTTTCTCTTTAGAAACGTATTTTTTAAATTTACCTCATACTTCTAACCCAAGAATTATAATCTTCGTTCTCATAAAATAATTCTTTAAAGCTCTTGTCCGTAAGTAAAATTATAGGTCGTTTTATTCGTAAAACTGAAATGGCAGCTTTCCGCGCATCGTAATGCGTCTCACAGTTGGTCTCGTTAGTCAAACTGCGGACCAATCGTAGCTGTACTCTGTGACGAGCGACGCCAAAATACAATAATACATAATAACACATATCGTCTAATTGGCGTTTCTTACAAATGATTATAATGAATTATTCAGAAATTGTAACACTTCGCTGTTTATGTTGTTACTATGCTACAAGGAATTATAGTGCATGCGAGATTTATTTATTGGCGGAAATTCCGAAATTCGAAAACCTTGAGCGACCACTAAATATTCATTGGCCGGACAGAGCTTTCGCGAGGTCAATAAAAAAAATCGTAAAGCGTAAAATTGATTTTCTGAGAAGTGGACGAAAAATAAAATCGATTTTTTAACGAAAATTTGAATTATCGCGAGGCTTGAGCGACCTCTAAATATTTTTCAACCATTTGCAGCATCGGCAACATTTTTTTTTCTTTAAAGAAGATAATTGGATGGTTAAAAAACGGGAAAAAAATAGCGTTCCAATTTGTGCACACTTGCACCCAGTTTCTTTGAATTTGCTAGGATTTGTTTGGGTTCTGTTGCCATGGGAGTCTCGGCGAATCTGCGCTCCACACACGGGGCGCTAGCCAGTGACTGAGCGGTCACCCATCCGAGTATTGGCCCAGACGTCAACACGGGCGATCACCAAAGGTATCTTTCCTACGTATACAATTCCCATATTTCATTTGCATGTCTTCATTCAACCGCCATCTTGTTCTTTCCATTATCCTACATCTTCTGTCGCCAACTCCCCGAATCCTTAATTTTTTGGTAGCAGTGCGCATCGAGTGTATCATATTCCGAATAACGTTTTGCCGATCTCTCCGGCTGCGACCTATAAATATGTACACACACACACTTTGTTTTCTCTGTGTCTCTTTTTGCTCAGTCTCGCGGCTCACGTGCCACATAGCGGTCCAATAAAAAGTCGCCTTTGTTTGATAGCCCGACTAAATCGAGCTGCCAACCCCCTAATGCCTCATTACTGTCGGTCTTTACTGCCGACTCGTATCATTTCACTTAGGTATATTGATATGGCCAACGAGTTCCCGACCTCGTCCAACGCTCAAACGGCATACTTTCTTCGAATGCGACGCCGCCAGGCGACGACGACGGAGCGCGAGTCCCCGCGACCGCGAATGGCCACTTCACTGTCTACGTTTGTGTGTGTGTGTGTGTATATATATATATAAATGTGATACGAGATTCCAGCCTACCGGATTTTTCGCTTCCTCCACTTCTCGCCTCTCACGAGTGCGGCTAGAACAAGCGACTCTCCTCTTCGCACCATCGCGCTTCCGGTTTACGCCGGTTACATGTATCGAGATAATCGTTATTTACTTCTCACAGAATGACCAAGCTTTCCCGATAAACTCTCGCGATCGCGTCAACGACTGCTCGTTGACCGCGATACTTTCAGTATGACGTTCCCGTGCAGAAATTTGTTGGGGAATCCACAGATTCTACCACATCCCTATAGGGATTTCATAGGGACGCCACACGTAGGGAGTCAACATTGGAATCCCGGTGGATACCGCGCTTTTTCCCGATTGACGTCGTTTGAAAAGTTTTATTCTGAAATTCTCAACCGAAATTCGTGGGATCTCTGAAGAAAAATACGTCCCAAAAAAATCGGTTCGTGATCCCGTTGAGACATTTTTTGAGGAGTTTCGAGATGCACCCATATCTCTATAGGGATTTGTTAGGGACACCGCACGTAGGGAGTTCGCATTGGGATCCAATTGGATTCTGCGCTGCTCCCGGGTGAACGCCGTTCGAGAATTCTTATCACGTTCGAATCGAAAATATGTGAAAAGTGCGGAGAAGGAATCTAGTGATCTCGGAATAAGATCACTGAAGTCTAGTGATGTTATGCCAAAGTGTAGTCAAATAAAGAACGAACGATAATGAAAGTGGATTTTCAGTGCTGTGATTCAAATCGATTTTTGATAGTATATTTTTTAAGCGATTTATACTTTTGAAGATATTTATTTTTCCGTTCTGTGTATCTGTGTATCGTTTTTTATACACAGATCTTTAAAGTGGATACTTTTGTAAGATCCACTTAGATATATATTTCGTTTAGAAAACTCAACGTACAGAATGCGATGGGATCCATCAAGAATCGTATCGGATTCAGTCCGATAATGTGGGAATCCTTTGGAATTCAAATAGGATTCTCACATTGGATCCAATAGGGAATCCCGATTAGAATCCAATGTACGAGCCTGACGCTTCAGTATAGGGATCCAATACGATGGCCCATTGGATCCCTATCAGGAAGTACAGACAAGTTACGGTGCTGAAGTTTGCATCGTTGGAATGCAACGAAAATTTATCGCGATTCTCTCCATTTCTTCATTTTTATTATTATCTAGAATCTTTTTTCGAAGGATTTGGTTATAGATTTTTAATAAGGTTCGTTGAAAATGTTTTACTGATTTCTGTAGTCTAAATGTGTAAAAAAAAGGCCAAATGAAGAAAATATATTTTCTTTGCAGTCCAACGATGCAAAATTCAATACCATGACAAGTATGGAAATCCAGTTGGATCCCTACGACAACTTCTGCACATGGTGTTGAAATTTGCATAGTTGGAATGCAGCGAAAGTTCGATTTTATATTTTCATTTCCTCATTTATATCATTACACAACAATTTTCGTTGCAGATTTATCTTATAAATCTGGGAAGATGTATCTTGAAAAAAGGTTAAGGGATTTTTGTAGTCAAAATCTGCCATAACGAAATAAAGTAATCCAGGAATACTAATTTTCGTTGGATTCCAACGATATAAATTTCAATCCCATTTCTGCACGGGTTTAGTCGGCAGGCAGATAACGCCATAATTTGAACTACCTTTTCCGCCATTTTGACTCGTCTCGGTTCAGCACGTTTTCTACTTTACCGACATTCCAGAGCTTTTTCGGCCCGAAGGACAAAATTGACAGTTTTGAGCTCGTTTTGACAGTAGTTAGCTTTATACCGATCAGTCGATTTTTTTAAGGGGAAGCGCTCGATCGAGCAGCTTTTTCGATCCCACGAATTCGAAGGATAAAATGATAATATATTTTTCTATAGCGGAAAATGCTCACCTTTTCGCTGATTTTGAGACGTTTGAGGAATTTTACGGAGAGCTTCCTGATCTGGCTGGTCGAACGGTCAGAGGCAAACTAAAGTCTCCGAACGCGATTTAACCCCATGCTAGCGAAGGCTCGCCCGCAACTCTCCGTTCACAACACAACCCGACCATCGTCCTTCGAGGCCCCGAGCGCTCGGTCGGCGTTGAGAAGAGAGGCAGAAAAAAAAGAATTGCTGTTAAAAAAAACGACATGTTCAAACGAGAGGGGGGCCCTAAACTGGCTATTTGTGGCCTAGTGCGAGGTCACGCCGTTTGCCCCGAACGTTTCGTGTGTATACGCGCGAAGTTTTAGCCCGCGGCGGAAGGGCCATCGGCAGATGGTGGTAGGGGAAAGGCCCCGATGAGGCTTCTTCGGTAAAAAGCCTCGAAGAGTATCGTCGCAGGTTGCCCTAACCCTCTGTCCCAGTTATATGACCCTTTACAATCCTTCGGCCCTAAAAAGTACACCCGCAATAAAAATGAAGGAAAAAAAATGTATACGGCCGAACGAGACCTCAGGGTCACCCCGTTTAAGGCGCTTCTTTTTTCGCCTCCGTCCGGACACGCCACGACCCCGCGCGCACGGTCCTTTAACAACCCTTGAGATCTCACGGAACCCGCAGAGTCAAAAAGCCGCACTGTTGCAGGAAACGCCGGTGACCGCGACGGACCATTGTTTGCCTCGTTTTTTAAGGGACAGCCTTGAGATCCCCTCGTGACTGCGATCCTCCACGATGCGCCAGCTGATTCCCCTCGGAACACGCTGAATTACATGCTCAGGTAGAACCACGAGATAGGAACTCTGACTCCGCCTGCGTCTGTTGACTTGCGGAAAAAATGTAGAATATGAAGAAAAAAAGGGTCGTTTGTTATTTTATTTGCAACTTCGGAGTTTTTTCAATTCTAATAGTTAATTAGTCTTTTTTGGATATGTGAATAATGGAAATGGATGTCTTCTTCTAAATGAATTTCCTCTAGCAATAGCTCTTTTAGTATTAGACAATTTATGCAATTATTCACATTTGCATTTAAATTAATAAACTGTATTTTTTTTTGCTTGCTGAGTTCCAACGTATACCCTTGCGAATTCTTACGTACCCACTTTTTTAAATTGAACCCTTTCCTACCACTCCCTACCCGCACTTATAATAGACTTGGTTTTTTTCGAATAATTGTTTTACGTAATAGATTTATTAAATTGAATAATTTCTTTTTTTGATTTTTCTCCATTTCAAAGATGCGCAATTTTTAAGGGGGAATACCATTGTGACGAGCCGAAAAAACGTCAATTTCCGCGAATTATTTTTGTTTACTAGATAATTTTTTTGGATTTTGAAAAAAAAACGTATGTTATTAAGCATGCAGCGAACTTATTTCGGGTAAATTTTTATTGAAAAGAATAAAAAATTGGCAACCCTATTCAGGTATAATAGTAGAGCCTCTGTATAAAAAATGTGGTCCAACGACCGGATCGATAACTTGACAATGGTTTAACTGAAAAATAAAAATAAAAAAGTTTTAAAATCTATATAAATGCAGTTTTCGTCGTACATTGACGTTTTTCGATAAAAAAATCACAGAATTGTCAGTGTTTAAAAAGTGTAATGTTGGGGAAGTTTTTACTTATATTCGGGGTTTAAAAATATTACATTAAAGGACCGGCTACGTACAACGATAGCTACTGCAATCACGGGAATTTTGATTTATTAAAATTGAGAATCGGACAATTATACCCAGAGTTATGATTTCGGCCAGGTTGAAAAAATTCGTTTCGAGAAAAAGGCGATTGACAGTTTTAGTATGCGTAAATCATTGCGCTCCCTGCTCTCACTGAATCGTCTGTAGCTTGGTCAATTTTCAATATTTTAACTTGACATTTTTTTCACATATTCTTCAATATGTATACTTTGAGAAAATGCAAAAAATCGATTTTTCAAACGTCACAGTGGTGCCCCGCCAGTACATTTTCCCTGTAATTCTGCAAAATTCTTTTTTTCTCGAAATATTCTCCACCATGAAAACCCAGGCGCGTCATACAACTTGACTTTTTTGGTGAGCTGCTTGCTCAACCATAGAATAAATTCTCCATAAAAAATTCTTCCTGGGAATTTCCGTAAAGATTTCAAAAATGCCAGTCAGCTTCTAAATATTATCAGGCAAGACGAAAAAAGCTTCAATATTTTTTACTTTAATGTTTAATGCCAGTCAGTCTCTAAATATTATCAGCCAAGACGAAAAAAACTTTAATATTTTTTTACTTTAATATTTAATGCCAGTCAGCTTCTAAATATTATCAGCCAAGACGAAAAAAACTTCAATATTTTTTACTTCAGTATAGACTACATTAGATTCCAGGTCAGTAGTTTTTGAATAATTCATATATGCGTTATTGTCAAAAAAGGCACTCGCCCGCTCAGGTTGCGAATTGTCAGGTAAAACGTTCGGCGACCCGCGCTCGCAAGTGCCAAAATTCCTCGGAGGTATATTAACGCGTACAGCGGCTTCGTCGTTGCGCGCAGCCCACGTCGTAAAACCCCCAAAGTCCGAGCGAGGGGTCACCCCGTTAAACGCTTTTTTAGGCCGAATCCTCGGGCTTTGGGGTCGTAACAACCCTTGAGACCTTGCCGCGTCCACGCTATTTTTCACGGGACAAATAAAAAAGCCACACTGTTGCAGGAAATGCGAGGATACCCGTGACCATTTTTCGTCGGTGTTTCACCTTTTTTAGCAGTTCTTTTCCGTGGCCTCGAAATTCCTCGTCACATTACGTATCCCACGGAAAAAAAGCCGAGGGACTATCTCACTTGGAAAAAAAATAAAAGCCAAAACACCCGCGGAGAGCCACCGAGTTTCGGGCAAGGGTACATTACCGGGTAAACTAGACGCTTCAACTGCCCGGTGCATGCCTAGTGCACCCCTTATTATAGAAGACCCTTCGACGTCCTTGACGAGTCGCCGTCGCGCTAAAATTGCGCCGAGCACGGATCGTTTTTTTCTCTCCTCTTCTTTTTCTCAAAAAAGGTGATGTTTGGCCTGGCGACAGGTAAAAAGACGCCTAAGCAGTAAAAAAGACGACGTTTTTTTACGCTCAGTACGTCTCGCGTCAGCCTCGCGGCGAGCATCGCTCGCGCGTCGTGTTTGGCTTCGAAAAAACTCTTCTTCCGCGCTCGATCCTACAATTTTGGTATGTTGATCTTTCGTTTTTGAATACGTCAATAAATTGTATATTGTACAGTTTACTTTGAAGGAGGTTGGAGCGTTAGCTAAGATCCAAGATTTAATTTTCAAAAAAATATGTTATGATATATGTTATAACAATATTAAGTTCAAAAATATATTTATTATGAAAGATAAATATATGTTAAAAATCTAGACTATACTGAGTTTTTAGGATTTTTTTATTTTTTTTCACCACAAAACACGGGACAAAAAATAGTTAAATGTATGTAATTTTACGTGCGGTTAAATCGGCAAGACGTTCACGCTACGGATGATGTTTATTTTTTTGGCTATTTAGAAGCAAGATAAACCATTTCTAACAACGGATTAACGCAAACTAAACCTTTGTAAACATTAAAAAAAGAAACCTCTAGTACATATTCAACATTGAACCATCAAGGTTTGATGAACGACTACGAATCGTAGCTGGCGAATGAAGAGCATTGCTGCCAACCTCAATGTCCGTGAATTTGCCGTATTTCGGCAAGATTTAATATTAATTGATAGTAATAATCAATAGTCTCGTCACATAAATATAAATAGGTATAATTATAAATGACTCCAAACTTCATTCTGAGTTGTATAAAACATTCGCTGGCGCAGTTCTTTCATAATAATTATCGATAATGTTATACTATTTCAAGTTCGTAGTAGCACGAAAGTGTTTGTTACTTACGTAATAAAAATATAAAAATGTATAATTTTGCTCTTCAATTATATATTGTACGGAAAATTAGCATCTACGGAATAACGGAATACCGTACACCTCGTATGCATTTTTTCGAGGTTCATCGAAAAAAAAATCATAAACCGTCATTCCACTCATCTGGGTCGCTTCAACCTCCTCAACACGGTGACCTCTTGTCGAACATCTCAAAAGTTGCGCGCTCGTCACACCGAGTCGATTTGACCTGGCTTTTTTTTAAACCGTAATGGAAAATTAAATCTACCGGTTCGATTTTAAATACATCCACCAATATACATTGAACATTTTAAAATATGTAACAAAAGTCATCAAATCAAAACAACAAATGGAGTTAATTAAAAAAAACACCGTTCGCTGGACGTTAGATCAAGTCGACCCAGTATTGCAACGAATTGCACTTCTGGTGCAAACTCGTCCCGGATGCAATTGAAATTTGCATCATTTTTTTTCTCTTTGAACTTTTTACTTTTCTAATTTTTTTTTTCTCGTAACGCCCAATTTTTTATACCTTTGGGTTACGAAAATCACTGTAAACTTTTTGAACATCCTTTCATTTGGGATGTGTAACTTGAAACCGCAAAAAACAATTTTTGATAATAATAAGAATAAAGAAATAAAGGAAAAAAGAGAATTTTCGATGCACCCCAACGATGACGACTTCAACACAATCTGCTGACGTGATTGCCAAAAACAAATTTCTTCTGTCGAAACGATTCGATTTTTCAAAGTTTCCAAGTCACGCAATTTTCAAATAAATGTTTCCGCCGATTCTGCCAAATTAGCGTTCGTCTGGACATATTCTCCATCGCGAATGCACAGAAAATCACGTAACGACTTTTTCGCAGCGTTAATCGGTTTATGGCACCGCGTATAAATTTGCAGAGCCGCCATAAAGAGGACATAAAATACATTTCGTTAAAAATTCCTCGGGTCAAATTATTAAAAATCATTCGACCGAATGAGCTATTTAAAAAAATCATCGTCATTTTTCGTTCACCCTGAGCTCGTACGTAAAAGCGTTACGTCGATCGAATCACTCGTAAATCGATAAAACTTCGGTTTACTTCGAAGAATATCGTCTTGTAATGGAGATTTGAGCCATAAACAGCGATCCGAACGTAACACGCGGATTAAGACGTCGAAGTAAAACATTAAAATTCATTATTCGTTCTTGAATGGTCAGTGCGTGTCGTGGACCGTAAATCAGTTTGAACTTTGGTACGATCGCGCTTGGCGGTGCTGCTCGAGTATTAAAGTCGCGAGGGCTCTCAGGGGATCGCGAATGGAGAAATACTCTCGAGCAGCATAGGTGCATTGGCCGCGGAGTGGGCATGATACATTCGTAATTGATCATGACCGCGTTGCGCTCCTTGTGACGGACAACGACGTGTATAGGAACGATCAACGTGAAGCTGTCAAGCTTTGCAGCGCGATATACATGCTAGTTTTACCCACACGCCCATAGACCTGGATGTTCCACTTTCAATAAGGTAACGATTCTTCGGGCAGATTGTGATAAGGAACTCATGCGAGAGTTTGAGTTGTACAAGAGCCACAGCCAAGGAATTATATAAATACATTCGAACCTCGATATAATGAATCTCTAGGGAAGTTCGTTATATTGAGTATTTGTTATATTGAAGTTTCGTTATATGAAGGTCATGTACCTTAAATTCTTCTTTAAAAAAATATATGAGTACTATAAATATAGGAATATTTTTTAAAGAAAGAAAGATATAAATTAGATCAATTTTTACAAGCAATTAGCAATTAGAACATAATGTATATTATTATGTCGTTGTATAAAGATTTCGGGTGTCTATCGGAAGGGAATGGACGTCATTATATCGAGGATTTCGTTACATCGAGGTTCGACTTTACGAGTATATAGACAGGGTGGTCCGAAAAGCAAAGACCGAAACCAAAATGTAGATGCCTCGTATCGATACCTATCCAAATCACCCCTATGTATGTTCCACGATCTTTTTTAGTTGTCGAGACAAAAGCTTTAGATTTTTTATCGTTTTCCTGTAGCTTAGGTTTTTATTTTTTATTTTTTTTTGTTGCTATTATTGATAATTTTTACATTATAATCACTTATATTTTATATGCTTATTAAAGTGGGCTTATTGAGGCAAATATTAACTAAAAACATTATGGATTAAAATAAAAAAACATTACAGTATCATTTCCGCGTAGCAGAACATACATTTTCTGCGGAAATATAAAAAAGCAAATTTTTATTTAAAGTGTTCAGAATTAAATCCAATAGTGTATATATATATGTAATAAAATAGTATGCTATGCAAGGAGTATTTTCACAAACTTTTAAATTTTTATCGCTTGTATTTCATAAGTTACAATTTTTCGAAAAAACTGGATTTCAGAAAGTTCGGATTCGTTCTAACGCTGATATCTCTTAAATTAATCGATATATCGAAAAATGTCTATAGATCGATTTTTTTCATATTAGTTCACACTTTCATAAAAAAAGCAAGACATTTTTAAATCATCGTTGTCAACTTTTTTCAGCGTGTAAAGTGAAAAGTATTTTTCTAAAGATGATTGCCATTTTTTTAAATTCTCTAAAATAATATGATGAATTATATGAATTTCAACGCTAGTCCCATTGTCGGCCCATTTTTCCTCGAATTTTTTTATAAATAAATTCATTTTTTTTCACGAAAATTTCGAGTGTTTCGTATGAACTACTAATAATTTTCATTACTCATAATACTCGTAAGTAATAATGATTATACTTATTTACAATTAGTAATTGTAGTGATAATTTTACAATTAGTAGCCCCATCTAATATGTTGAAGAATTATTTTTCCATTACTTTCCTAGAAGAAATAACAAAAATTATGCATTTTGAAGAATGTACAAATGAAACACTAAATACATGTTTTTTATCTTGAGGGAGTTAGATATTTATTTTCTCACTCGTTTAAAAAGTTTACACAATCGAAACTGATCAGATTTTGAAAAATCTTTTACTCTTAAGGCACCATCATTATCAGGCACAATACAGTGCAATTTTTGGGTACCCGTTATGGTTTCATTCATTGCGGAGTTCTCCTATAATGCATAATTTGTATCATTTCTTCTAGGAAAGTAATGGAAAAATAATTCTTCAACATATTAGATCGGGCTACTGATGTAAAATTATCACTACAATTACTAGTAAATAAGTACTCTACAATTAATAGTAAATAAGTACAATCATTATTACTTACGAGTATTATTAGTAATAATAAAAATTATTAGTATTTCGTACGAAACACTCGAAAATAACGTGAAAAAAATTGAATTTATTTGAAAAAAAATACAAGGAAAAATGGGCCCACAATGGGACTAGCGTTAAAATTCATATAATTTATCATATTAATTTAGAGAATTTTTTGAAAAAAAAAAAAAAAATAGCAATCATCTTTTTAAAAAATAGTTTGCACTTTACACAATGGAAAAATGTTGACAACGATGATTTAAAAATGTTTTCCTTTTTTTTATGAAAGTGTGAACTAATATGAAAAAAATCGTTCTGCAGACATTTTTTGATATATCGATTGATTTAAGAGATATCGGCGTTAGAACGTTTCCGAACTTTCTGAAATCCAGATTTTTCGAAAAATTGTAACTTCTGAAATACATGCCATAAAAATTTAAAAAATTGTGAAAATACTCCTTGCATCGCATACTATTTGATAAAAAAAAAGAAAATGGTCGGGGCTACGGCCAAGCGAAATGGCGTGGAATGCCTCATATATATATATATATATATATATATATATATATACACACACATACGGAAAAGTCGTTTTAAACTGTTATATCAATGTAATGTCGTATGTTTGAACTTTATTTGCGAGAATAACCATTACGCATTATTCAGTCGGCACGAGCCTTTCCCGCATTATGTTTCGATTATTTCATCCTCCTTGCAATCAAATCACTCCATCAACACAAGCATTGCAAGACCCACAATTTCGCGTGAGAACGTGGTAAAGCAAAACACGACTGGACGAAGATAAATGCATGTATTCCCGCGATGCTTATTGATCGATCAAAATAACAAGGCGGTGGTGTGCAATAGTATGCAGCACGCGACAGCAGGAGTGAGCAAATGTACAAACAACACGCGCGATAAAAGTCAGGGGTAATTGAATTGGCAAGTTTGAGGCTCCCTCGGTTTTTCAATTAATTATACGTGCGCTGCAATCGTCCGGTAGTCGACCTGTCCGTCGGTACGTACGTATGTACGTAACGTTTCCTGCATTCTGAGCCAAGTTACACTGTTACCTAATAACGCAGGCTTCTCATTACGATTCGGTTGGTAGCAAGTGACGAGTATTTTGCTTTAGATTTCCGACATACTTGATCAATCGCTCTATTACTCCTGGCCGATTTGCATAGACTGCTCATTCGTGCTGTCTTATCTTCTTTTTGGATGGCACTTCCAACCAAACCCAACAAATGTTCATCCCTGCTGGTCCGAGTTATTCACTTTTACCCTTATGTGCGTCAATGATCGGAACCTCGACAGCAGTCGATCGTCTTTTTCGGCAAAGGCAGTAAAACCCACATCCCTATAACAATTGCATAGGGACGCCAGACGTAAAGAGTCTACATTGGAATTCAAGTGGATTTCGCGCTATTTCCCGATTGACGTCAATTTCGAATTTTTTATTTAAAATTCACAACCGGAATTTGTTGGATCTCTGAAAAAAGATCCTTTCGTGATTCCGCACACAAATTTGTTGGGGAGTCCGAGGATGCATTCACATCTCTATAAGGATTTGTTAGGGACACCGCACATAGGGAGACTTCATTGGGATCCAATTCGATTCTGCACTGTCCCCCTATAAACGCCGTTCCAGAATTCTTACCACGTTCGAATGGGAAATATGTCAAACGTGGCGAGCAAAAACCCGGCGTGTTGAAACATAACCTGCACGCTTCGTGAGTGTGTCCGTGTATGATGATATTATGTCAAAGTGTAGTAAAATAAAAAACGAACGATAAGTACAGTGAAAAGTCCTTACACTTTCGAAATACATTTAAAAAGTTGTATTTATGTAACCCAAACAAACTTCAAATGCATTTTTCTCGAAACAACGTTTTTTGACGGCTAATAAAATCTTTGAAACTACTGAACTGATCCTGATGAAATGTTAACCACACAAGCTTTACAAATATAGCTATAACGCATATCAAGGATTTTTTAAATTTTGATATTTACTATTTTTTTGCCAGAAACAATGAAAAAAACACGTTTTTTCGAAAAATGTCCACTATTTTGTTATTTTTGCATATATCAAAAATCGTATGATATTCGCCATAGCCATTAACATACTGAATCTAAAACCGTTTGATTTTTTTGTTTCGGATGATCCATTTTCGAGATTTTATCAACAGCGCAGACCTACAGTTTTTTAGGACATTTTTTCAACTACCATTTTCGTCTATAAATAGTAAATTAAATGAATAATTTTGAAAAAATGTATTTCGAAAGTGTATTTATTAAGTGTAACTACTTTTATATCAATATCTATAATGTAAACCTATCAAAACAAATTCATGAAAATAGTCTTTTTTAGCGTCTAAAGTGAAAAGACCCCTTAAGATATGATTTCTACTTTCTTAAGATACACTTATTATTTATATCCACACGGAGAAAACAGGGGCCTCGAAGTTTAGAATTAATACTATGCTTCTAAAACAAATATCATTAAATATCAAAAAGTATTGAATGGAAGATAAAAATTGTAATTATGGTATAGTAATAATGAAGAAATTTAAATTTTAACCTACGATATGGCACGTAAACTGATACAAATAATACATTTTATTTGGCATATTGTGATTTTTTGTAGTATTCAAAAAAAATGTTGCTTACGTGATTGGAACAATTAGTTTCCAGTATTCTACAAAAAGTACGGTATAAAGAGTCACATTTTACTAATAACTTCGTAATATTTTTCGCTATACGCCGAAGATTTATGCTATACGTATAGTAAAATCCATATGAAAATATAGCGTATAGGAATCGGCCTATGCGAGAATAGTTTCAAATGTAATATACACGCATCATTTTTACTATACGGTGTGAGAATCATTTTTACACTTCTATAACAACGAGTCTCAGAATTCCGAACTGGCAGTAAACTGCTTTACTTTTTTAGCACTGAATATTAGAATTCTGGCAACCAGTTTTAGAATTTAAGGCCGTATTTTTCTCCGTGCATAAATTTTGCTTAGAAAATTCAACGTACGGAATACGATGGGATTCATCAAGAATCGTATTAGATTCTGTTGAATACGGTGGTAATTCTTCAGGATTCAAATTGCATTCGTACGTTGGATTCCAATGAGGGATCCTGATGAGAATCCAATGTACAAGCGTGACGTTTTAGTCTAGGGACCCAATGCGATGACCCATTGGATCCCTATACCAGGGACAACTTTGGGAATCCAATTGGATCCCTACGACAATTTCGGCACGGAAAGCGACGAGTCACGATCCCAACAGATTCAAATGGATCCACGTGTCATCAAAAATCGCGATGAATGTACCGTTGTATCGTTAGGATCCGTTTGATTTTCAGAGCAAAGAGCCTTCATTGTCTCCCATTTGGGTGGGGATAGCGTGGATCGCTAAGCTTTGCCCTTTTTCCGTTGGGCATTCCCATCGACAGTTATCGTACGTGACCAGGTAGGATAGCATTCCTCTCTCGGTGTGCACATTACCGGTATACGCGTTGCTACACATTGTATACACACTATCTACAACGCGCACCTCGCTCTATCCAGTCATACTAGGCCCCCATGTACCTACGTAGATCCCGGATTCCTGGTGTGGATGAACACGTATAGTTATGAGAACACCCGGAGGCTTTCCGATCGGGGAGTATACCTATGCTGGGAGAATCTGTCGCTGTGCGGGGTTTGCCTAGCTGGCCGCCGATCAGCACAATGTTCGACCGATGCTCTCACGCTGCCGCGAAGCTGTATCGAACGCTCTCTATCTGCAGACACTTTCTCTCTCTCTCTCTCTCTCTCTCTCTCTCTCTCTCTCTCTCTCTCTCTCTCTCACTCTCTCTCTCTCTCTGCTAACTCTTCCTCTCTCTCGTTCACTTTTCGTGTACCACACTTGCATCGAGCCAGTAACTAACCGGATTCCAGGACGGCAATGGCGACCGTAACACACACGGTCCAGCCAGGGTAGAATATGGGATATCTATGGGCTCATATCCACGAGCAAACTGTACACTAGCCAAATGGACGCGGCAATAACGGCCCGTTAACGCTAATTCGCGGAATTCTGATTGACGATGAGCGCAGAGGGATGCGATATAGGGTGGCTTCTGTGTATCTACGTACGATCACGAACCACCACCCTCATCCTCATTGCGTGCATTTGTATAGTATCCACAACGGATTATTGTGTTGGTACGTATGTACGTGGGTGTGCGTACATCTATGTGCACACGTCCATACATCGTTGACGCTTCCTATTGCTGGTTGAGCTTGCCTACTACATCATATTAGCTACCGGTATGTTTTACTTTTGCCGTATCGCATCCACCCTCTGCAACCAGCCCCTTTCGGAACCCTGTCCACCCTCTGGCAGCGTTGCAAACCCGCAGTGACCCCGTGAGGAACGTGTGCGGAAATACGTGTGGGAAATACGAAGATACATTCGCGAGGATCTTCTGAAAATGACACCGAGATCATCGTTGTTATTGGCTCGATCTGTGGTGTAGAAAGTAATAAGAAAAAACAACACATTCGACGCGGAGTAATATATCTTCATTAGCTACAGTTGGGAAAGACAGAAGGGGAGGCGGCCTTGACGTGTCTCTGTGCTCCTAAGCTGGTAATCTTGATTGAAGGCGTTTAGTTTCACTTTTTATACGACCCAAGCCTTGCGCCATCGCGTAGACTTCAAATATTGTCGATAGGTTCGATGCCCGATGTGATAGAAAATGTGACATAATTTCGCCATTCACTATGGATCTATTCCTACGCGTCATTTCCGGCGACGGGGAATTTTCATTTGGCTCAAAATTTCCCTGCGATGCTTTATCCCGAGGGGCGTAAATGAATTTATAGGTTAGTGGAGGCGGGGGTGTCGATTTCCGCGTTTGCTCCATTTTCTTCGGCTTCTACGGGCGCACGGGAGAGTGGGGAAAATCTCATTTCATATCCCGCCCATTGTGACGTCGCTCGTGTAATGGGGTGACGATCGGGGTAGCTCCCAAAGCCAAACGAACTTTATGGCAGGAAACCGTACGCAGGGGCGACCCATACGTAGGTCGCTTGTGCACGTCCACTGGTCGCCCCTTTTCTCCCTTTTTCGCTAGATATTGCACGTTCGTACTGATCTCCAGAATCACTAGATATATATATACACACACACACTCTCTTTCTCTTTCTGTTGTTTTCTCGATGATGATCCTCCTCGTCGCGATCTCTCACTCTTCCTCGCTTGCGGACTCCATAGTGAATCGACCGGCGAGCCAGCGCAGCGGCTGATTTATCACAGCTGCTGGCTTCGACCCGGCCCCTCGTATGTACGCGCTCTTCGGGAACCCTCGAAACTCGTTCGATCAACCCTCCACGGTCCATGGTTTCTAGATCAGGTCGCTTGATACACGCTATAAGAAACGCCTATGCACGAACTACGAAACGCGCGCGTATTCTCTTAGGCCAAAAGTCTAAGTGTCTCTTTTATTGCCCTGAACATTCTCACTGCAAGAATAGTAGCTTCAAGGCTCAGCTGTAGGTACTTTCCACAACACGGAATAGTTACAATTCTGATTAAAGAACCGTTACGAAGATGTAATTATTTCCAATGTTTGTGGAAATGGCCTGGTGAGGTTTTACGATCCTGTCTTTGCGCTTTTATTCCTGGCACTTTAATTGTTTCCATCATTTCGTGATGCACCTCTGCATGGCATTTTCACGGGGGCACGGGGCCACGAAAGAGTTGATGCAGGCGGCGTTCACAGAGTTCCAATTGGGTTACTTAGGAAACTCGGTAAAAACGCGGCTAGGCTGTCACCGAGCGAGTATTGGCGTAGACTAGAGATCATATGGCTGTCTATTCAAATGATTGGAATGTGCGTTCAAGAGTGGGTGGACTGCCGTGGTTGTCATGTTGAATTCTTGGCAAACTATTTAGCATTCCATGATATTTACACTTTGTCTCCGTTTTGGAAGAATCAGAAATAGGAGTGTTCTTTGTTTCTACGTTCTTCGCATATGATGTAGGTAACGTTATTCCATTAAAAAAATATATATTGCATCCCAATTTAATCACCATTTTGGAGTATCGGAGGACACAATGAAGAGCACCGTTCTCGTATTCGGTTCCGTTGAGACTTATTGATGCATCTGTTGTTCCGACGCAGGTTGATGTTTTACATACGACAATAACGATCACTCTTATTTTCTTTATTATTCGCTCCGAGGCTGTTTCGGATCGTCGGAGGGGCTGTATTCCCATTAGAGGCGCGTTATACTAACGCGAAACTCCGTAAAAATGATCTAAGACGCCTTCAAGCAGTTCGAAACACTTGCTACCGCACTTTTTAAGGCTGTGGAGGTCGGGACCATTTGCATTTATTTCTGCCCTCTCTCGGTTCGTACGCGCGGAGGGACCATTCTTTTTTTTTCGTTGCGTCCCCCCTCCGAGTAACTTCAAGGGGAATCAGTCGAAACTGGAAGCTGAGTTTATCCGCGACGAGGGTGCAGAGAGCAAAGGGTCTTTAATATTTTTCATCTCGCGTACGTAACGATCTTCCTGTTGGATAACGCTCCCGCGGATGAGGGAGAGGATACAGGCTGGGCTAAGATTGAGGAGGGGAAAAAGAGGAGAGGAGCTCCCGGGAGAGGTCAATAATCCTCGAATTCAGTGGACGATCATAGTTTGGCCAAATCGACGTTGCTTCGTCACCGTCTCCATGATGATGATGCTGATGATGATGTCATCGATTGATTTTAAGCGAATTCATGAACCAGAAGAGGCATTCCCTAACTGGCAGACTCTGATCGCGTATAGAAGGCATCCCAATTAAAGTAGCGCGTCCGCGAGCGAGTGCAATTCCGCCGTTTATTTATAGACGTTCAATTATCGCGACGAGACAGCATGAACATGTTCGACCGCTCCAGCCATTCGTAAACGCTGGAAATACGAACGCTTGATGATTTTATTCTCGTCAGAGCCGTTGGCTTTTGATCACCTTTAATTGCCATTCGATGACCTTTCCTTGTTATTCGATGACTTTTGATGATAATTCAATGACTTTTGATGATAATTCGATGACTTTTGATGATAATTCGATGACTTTTGATGATAATTTGACGACTTTCGATGATAATTTGATGACTTTTGATGATAATTCGATGACTTTCGTTTGTGATTCCGGCTGCGCTGGAAGTTTAATCGCGTGTAGACGATTTTACCAGCAAGAAAATGTTCGTTTTGAATAACGTGCTTAGTCAGGATAACGAAATTACGATGGAATCTTACAGGAAAAAGTAAATTAGTACATGTATTGATTTTCCTGCCACTACTTGTCGCCAACTTTTGTAGATAATTGCAAATTAGTTGACATCATCGACAGACGATCATTCCAATTTCTGTACTTTTACGGTCTGTTACGTCGAATACGTCAAAATATGTAAATATGCACCAGTTTTTCATTTCATTGATGAACATCTCGAAAGGAGCTAAGGGCGGATATGAAAAGAAATGAGATTGAGTTCAAGGCCCTAAAATAGAGCCGAGCCAGAGTTGACTCTGCACGGCTGTTGTGCCGAGACTGGCTGGACCCGGTCGCCATCTTGCTCTCACACGGGCCTCGGTCTATTTGGGGTGAGCGAGCGAGAGAGAATGATCAAGGCCCGACGCCATAGCTCTTCCCGTCGGAGTAAAACGTGAATCAATCCGGCTTTTTTACGTTAAGTTTCTAAATTGAAAACATAATAATTCGAAAATTATGCATATTGGGTGACAATTATAACGTGCGTTTTTGAGAGACTTTGCGACCGAGAAAAATATGGTTTCAGTGGTTTTTCAAGTCCTCTTCGGAAAAAATATAGCGTATTTTTGGGATGAGTAGTATTTGCCAGAATAAATTGGGCATTATCGAAAAAAAAAACAACCCAATTTTGACTACAGTAAAATGAAGATATAAATTCCGAATACGAAAGATCGTTGAAAAACTTTTTTGTGTCTATCGTAATAAAAAAAATTATGAAAAATGCATTGTGAAGTGGATGAATGGAATGAATTCCATTTTTTTTTCAAGTTTTTTTAGGAGTCATTCGTATTTGGAATGTAATTCTTTTCATTCTGCTAAACGCAAAATGTAATTTTTTTTTTTCGACAATGCTCATTTTTTTCCTGCCAGTGCTAGTCATCCCAAAAATACGCTATATATTTTTTTAAAGAGGATTTGAAGAACCAGCAAATATAGTTTCCTCGGCCGCAAAATCCCCGTGCCAGACCCTTAGAAAACATAAAGCTGAAAAACTTGTTTTGTGTCTTTCAAAATAAAAATAAAATATACATCAAAGATGCATTTTGAAGTGGATGAATGGAATGTAATTCCATGTTTTTTAAGTTTTTTAGGAGTCATTCGTATTCGGAATGTAATTATTTTCATTCTGCTGAACTCAAAATGGAATGTTTTTTTTTCGACAATGCTCCATTTTTTCCAGACAGTGCTAGTCATCACAAAAATACGCTATATTTTTTTCAAAGAGAATTTAAAGAACCATCAAATACATTTTTCTCGGCCGCAAAATCTTCGTGCCAGACCCTTAGAGAACATATGGCCACCCTATAGCTGTCACCCGGTATGTCACAGTCGAAAATTGTTTTCAGTTTAAACGCGTTTTACCTAGTGAAAACTAGTTTTTCCTAGTTGAAACTAGAATTCATGTGTAGAAACCACAATAAACCCAAACAACCCTAAACTTCGACCCTATTCGAAAACGGTTTTGATTGATTCAATGCCCAAGAACTATTTTCCCCCAGAAAAAATAGTTTTAGCTATTAACGGAAAAGTAGCAACTAGTTTTTCTGAGTAAAATACAACAATTTACTGATCAATAAATTTGAATGTTAGTTAAAACTATTTTTTCTGGGGGAAAATAGTTCTTGGGCTTTGAATCAGTCAAAACCGTTTCCGAATAAGGTCAAAGTTTAGGGTTGTTTGGATTTATTTGGGTTTCTACACATGAATTCTAGTTTCAACTAGGAAAAACTAACTTTTACTAGGTAAAATGCGTTTAAACTAAAAACGAGGTTCAACTGTAACATACAGGGTGACAGCTGTAAGGTGGCCATATGTTCTCTAAGGGTTTGGCACGAAGATTTTGCGGCCGAGGAACATACAGTGGATAAAAAAAGTATTTGTACATCTCACACCAAACTGTTGTTAATTTGGCTTTTTCTGTTTGTTCGTGTTTTCCCTAGATTTTTGTACACAAACACCATGTATATTTAGAATAAGCTGTCGAACACAGAAGCTTAATGAAGCATTTAATTTTTTTCGCAGGATACTTTGAAAAAGACGACGTATACAAATACTTTTTTTACTGTATATATATATATATATATATATATATATATATATATATATATATTTAAATTTATTGGCAACGTCCCTTCGTCAGCCCTTTCGAGCTGTCACGACCCCACCCCACTGTTCACCCCACACTCGTCACTTCACTTTCGCCAGTTTCTGACAGTTGCATTCGTGCGAACTTGTCCCTACTCTGGACCAACATTTCGTGGCATTCGAGAAGTTTGAAGCTGCGAAAAAAAACACGACGCGTTTCCGGTCTCGGCGACCGTGCGAAGGGCACGCGATAAAAGCCGTAAAAAATGGCAATTAATTCGCGCGGCAAACCGTAGCGAGTTGCGAGGTTTACCCGTGGTCTTTCGTGTGTAACCGGCAATTTTGGGATTGCCGCCGGCTGCAGATTAGGACCAGCAAGCCCGGCATCAAATCGTGCGGTGCGCGAAAGAGCCTCGCCCGCCGATATACGTGGCCTGTCTCTCCCTCTCGGTTTCTGTCTCCGCGTATGGCTGGTGGCAAGTACAACCCTACCGTGCCGAATATTACCGGATAAGAGACCGGACCCAATTAAAACGACAATAACAAGACCCTCGCGACCCGACAAAAAAGCTGGCATCGCGATTTTAGCAACGTCACGTTCCCTCGTCGTCTCTTCGCGCGCCGACGGCAAATCGAAGTGGATCGACTCCTTAAAGCTTCCTTTGAAGGTTCTTTTTTTCTTCATTTTTCCACTTTCGCCATAATTTGTAATATTCATACCACACACGTCTTTATTTCCACGTGAAAACGAACTGCGGGGGCGTTAAACTTTCGAGACTTCCCCGAGGGAAAGAAAAAGGATTCTCTTTGTTGTTGTCTTTTAACGAACGTGACCGCAATTAGAATTTTAATGTCCGCCGCGTTTGCTTTCCCATGAGGAGGCGAAGGTCCGTCTCGAAGATACGCGCTCATTCGACATTTTTTAATCGATAAATTATGAAAACGCTTCGCTTCTTCGTTCTCATCCATCGAATCGATAGCTTTTCGTCTCGTATCAACATGCGCAACCGTGTATCGTCCATTAGCCGAAGCGATTAACATCGCGGGTGGGAATATTCCGTCGATTACGTTCAGCCCGTTGCGCGATAGTTCGTAATTGTTTAAGACACACGTACTCCTGGGAACTCTCATCACCAATGTTTACGAAACGAGAAGTACCTTTTTTTCGTGAATCATGGACGAAACGTGGGCGCGCGTATCGCGGAAAAAAAGGAAACGGTAGCGATCCGACGGACGAATCGATGCACCTCACGTTTTTCAAACACTGGACTATGTGCTTTTTCTCCCATTAGAATAATTGCCCATTCGTTGGGGCCCTCGAAGCTCATTAAGTTTTATTGCCCTCGTCTTTATTTTGCCGACGCATGGGCATGTTTTTTTTCCCCGGCTGGATTGAGCCTAGTGCGACGTCTGACGAGATTTGTTAACGTTTGTATGAGAAAATTAACATTTTCGGCGTTTATGTAGAGAGGAAGCTGGGAATTTTGCGTATTCGGTTGTGGAGAACTTTCCGTCGGGAGGCGAAGAAAAATCGAACTGCGCCGTCGTGCCGTTTCGTGGGGGACAATAATTCGTCGCTGTTCAATTAATTGGAGCCGTGTCCATCTTTGCAGTGGGGAATATAGGATTTATTTTATTGGAATGAAACTGCGACTGAGTTGGAATCAAATTGCGATTTAAGACAGTATTCTAGTCTAGAGGCCTAAAGTCCGTTTTTTTCTTGATAAGAAAACACAGAAAAATATTTTTAGCATCCATTGTTGAAGTCTTTTTATTGATGTTTCAGGAAATTATAAAACAAAATTGTGCAAAAAAAAGTTTAAATTAAAAAACTGGTGGGCCTTTAAATATCGCCGTGAAAAAAGGATTGAGGCGGTTGACATGATTGCTATCTAAGGCAGTATTCTAGTACAGAGGCCAAAATTTCGCGCGTTTTTTCGGGCTTGGTAAAACAAAAAAACAAAAAAAAATATTTTGAGCATCCGTTTTTTAAGTTAAGTTTAATTGATGTTTCAAAAACTTACAAAAAATTAAAATTAAAAAACGTATGGGCCTCTTGATATGGTCCTGGGAAAAGGGGTTGAGCCGGTTGTCATGATTTCAAAGCGCCCATTCATTTAAAACAGAAAATGAAATCAATTGTCTTGATCAATGAAAATGTCATTATGACAGGGACCAAAGAAAAAAACAAATTTATGACGACTGTCTGAAAAAAAGTTGATTTTTTCGTACTTTAATCCAAGTAAATTTTGTTTTAATACTAATAATAATAATGTCCCAATGCCCAAGGTATGGACGACAGAGGGATATATACTGAAGGTCCATACGAAATTTAATGTCAATCGGTTGAACAGAACTCGAGATTTGATCTCAACCAGGTTGAAAAATGTAGTTTCGAGAAAAACGCGTTTAAAGTTTTGAGTACAATTTCAGACAACCGCAACTGCCTAAATGGTATAATGGCATGTTGTATTTACGTTATATTAATCGGCCATTCTTGCCTCGTAGAGTGTGCCTTCCTCAACTTCGAAATTATGATTTTCTGGAGCTCGTTTTTCCCCGGGAGCAGTTCTAGCTTCCTTAGAAGCT
This sequence comes from Ophion slaviceki, assembly GCA_944452715.1. Classification (NCBI taxonomy): domain Eukaryota; kingdom Metazoa; phylum Arthropoda; class Insecta; order Hymenoptera; family Ichneumonidae; genus Ophion; species Ophion slaviceki. The sequence continues at coordinate 10,280,628 of OX101788.1, read as the reverse complement.
TCTGAATTCCGTAGCTCCGACCGGTCGATCCTATTGTCGTCTCTTTTGGTGGCGTAAATATTGGAAATTCGAAGTGTCTTTTTGAGAACAGTTTCTTAACAGTCTAAACTTTAAGAAAATGCATGAACTGGACTTTTTCAAAATTCTAGACTAGCATACGGCCTTAACAGAAAAAAATAACGAAGAGGAGAAAAAAGTACGGTGTTGGAGGTGTTTCACGACTTTGGTGTTCGATGTCAATATTTGTAGCATCAATTACGTGTATCTCAAAAATTTTGTTATCATTATAACGTAAATCTCAATCCGGAAGCACAGCTGACTATCGATGGACAATAAAACGTACTTTGACTGAATTCCCACAAGATATTCAATTTTGTAGAATACCAATTAGAGCAAAAAAATGTCATCTGATTTTCATCATTGCCACTGACCACAGTCTCCGAGGAGCATTGGTGAATGCAGAAACGTGAAAAAAATATGCACTACCGATAAAAAAAATTGAACGATTCTAGGCCGGTTTTAGACAAAATATTAGGTGCAGTCAAAAGAAATCCATTATTTTTGCCTTCAATTTCATGCAAAAATAATGGATTTCTTTTTACTGCACCTAATATTTTGTCTAAAACCGCCCTTCGATCTTTCGATTTTTTTTATCCCTAGTAAATATTTTTTTTCTCAATTCTGTCTCCGAATAGCATTGGTAAATGCAGAATCGTGAAAAAAATATTTACTACCGATTAAAAAATCGAATGATCCGAGGGCGGTTTTAGACAAAAATATTAGGTGTAGTCAAAAGAAATCCATCATTTTTGCCTTCAATTTCATGCAAAAATAATGGATTTCGTTTTACTACACCTAATATATGTGGAGAAAGAACATAGGACTGAGATGCGTATGAATAATCTCCCATTTCTCATCAAGTAGTATGAGCCAGTACTTGGCTACATGACAGCTTCGGTTTTCCACAGTTTCCCTATGCCCTCGTGCAGAAGCAGTAGTGCACGAACGAACAATTCCGGGTATGGCTTCAAGCCTCTAAAAATCCAGAAATACTCAAGTCACCAATTCTAGGGTAAAAGCGAAAGGGACTGAGCCCGCCATAAGGGCATACGAAGAATCATTAGAACAAAAAAAAATGTTTAATTCTTTTCCCGTACAAATTTCGAGCCCGGAAGGGTCTTTAAAACCCGGTAGCCGCGTACAAGTATTGTCGACCCACGCCTGGCGGAAAATTTCCTTTTGATTATCCACACAGTTTCTCACAACGAGCTCATTAAACTTTCAAAACGACACTGTAAAGCTGCCACCTTAATGTATATTGTATATATTTATATTGGAAGTGCATGAGGAGCGCTGGAGGTTTCCTCTTCGTGTCGGAGGGGTAGGAAGTGGCGAGTACGTGAAAGGCTCTGGGAGGTTCGCAAGAACGCTTTCACGTCCGTTCCGACTTATTCGTCGTCTCCGTGAACCTGTACGCCTACCGCTCGTTTCCCTATCCTTGGCAGTGTCGAAACACGTTTCTTTTCGAAAGCATTAATCACCCCGTTGAGTCGTCGAGTATACGCCATACGCACCACGTATACGCGCATTTCTTTACGTCCTCATCTTTTTATGCGCTTGTTCTTTATCGTCGATTTCTATCCCTTTCTATGACACTCGAAAGTTATGTACTTTTAGTCGTGCGATACGAGTGTGCCGGGGGTCACGCACTCGACGAAAAATACGAGGGCCTCTTTTCTCTCGCGGCTCCTCTCGAGTCACCTGCGAACTCGTTAGCCGCGGCCATCGGGCCCACCTCCTCGGAACTCCAGGACTCGAATACCAAAATCTTGAACGTGTTTCAAATCTTTCCATGGGGAAACAAAAAGTAAGCCATTCACGGAAATTCATCGACTCAACCAGGCGCACGGACGGAATCTTAAATGACATTGGGCTGTTTGGTCTTTTGCGGTTGGTCGCTCTTTCCGATTATGGAAAATAAAAACTATTTTTTTGTTGATATTCAATCTGCGGTGGAGCTTTGCGCGGTGTGTACGCGCGACAGATTCCAGAAAAGATATTTCTTGTCATATTCAACTCTTTCGGTTGGATGTTTAACAAGGGGAAATGGTAGTTTTGGTATAAAAAAGGTATTTTTTTTTTCTTTTTTTTTGTCCACTAGAGTATTCATTTGGGATTTGGAATTTAATTGGAATTTAATTGGATTTGGTTACTAAGCGAACATTGAACTTATTTCGTTCAAATTTTTGTTTGAAAAAATAAAAACTCACTACGTGATTGAGACATAATAAAGCCTCTATTTGGTTAGTCTGAAAAATGAAAACAAAAAAGTTTTATTATCTATATAAATCGTACATATAATCGTACCTTTCGTTATATGCAGACGTTTTTTGAAAAAAAAATGCTCATGAAACTGTGGGTGTTACAAAAAGTGTAATTTTGACAAACTTTTTAGTTATTTTCGGGGGCTTAAAAAATACTGAATCTAAAACAAACAAAAAATGACAATGTACAACGACAGTACTGCATTTACCGATTTTTTTTAAATTGAAAATCGAACAATTATGGCCAGCGTTATTATTCCGGCCAGGTCGAGAAAAGTCGTGTCGAGAAAAACGCGATTTAAAGTTTTAACATACGTGAATAGTCGCGCTACCTGCTCCCACTGAATCGCCTGTAAGTTAGTCAATTTTCAATCTTTTAACTTGAACCATCTTTCACAAATGCTTGAATATGTACACTTTAAGAAAATGCAAATAAAATCGATTTTTTTAGCCATCATAATGGTGTCCCGCCTTAAATGTTGACTCGCTTGAATAGGCACGAATAATTCCCGCGTGGACCTTCAATGTGGCCCCGAACTTTTGACACAACGCCGAGTACTTTAGATGTCGATGTCGGACTGTATCTTTGACATCGTCCCCTCCCTCTCATAGTTTATACATAGAACACTGTCCTCGTCTAGACGCGAAACTTTTTTCCCCCTCCGCGTGTAGACAGAGAAATGGCCTCGCTCCGAATTCATCTGTCACAAGTTCAATGGAATTATTTTTCTCTATTTCTGTCGCACGGAAAGTTGTGAGGCCCTCAAGGTTTTTGAAAGCCACCGTTGCTTTCTGGCGAAAAAAATTTCGCCTCGAGCCCAGAATGAAGATTCGTTCGAATACGCGGAGAAACAGTGAACAATCAATTTAATCGTATTGAAGTTTGCATCGTTGGAATGCAACGACAATATATATTTTTTCTCACTGCTGTATTTTTTTTCACACATTCAGACTACGAAAGCCAGCGAAAGTTTTTTGAGAATCGTTTATAAAAATTTGTAACCAAAAACTGCAAAAAAAAACATTTTAGATTATAATAAAAAAAAATTAAAAAATAAAGAGGAATTATCGTTGCATTGTAACGATGCAAACTTCGACACCATATCCATTTATGAAACTAGAGATTTGCGTTGAATTACATTCTCGCCTGATGTCGAAGTCTTCATGGTTGGAATCCAGTGAAAACGATTTTTTTCTTCGAAAAGAAAGGATCCTAAAAACTGGTTTTTTGAACATACAAACTTTGATTTGAAAGAATAAAATGTAAAAGAAAAAACTCGTATTTTAACGATGCAAGCCGCGATACTATTTTTTTCTCAAATAAATTTGAATTGTTCTAATTCGAATTGTAATTTGGTCTTTGTCGCATTGACATTCGACCGTGGGTGGTATAAGCGAATTGTGTCCCAATGGGAAAACCTGGCGCAGAGATTTTGCAGTCGAGAAAAATATTATTGTCAATGGTGTTTCAAGTTCGCTTCGAAACAAAATAAAGCGTATTTTTGCAATCAATAGTATTTGCGTGAAATAAGTTGAGCATTCTGAAAAAAACAAAAAGTCCACTTCGAATGCATCAGAATTAAGAATAATTCTGAATATGAAGCACTGGCGATTTTTGTTGTATATGTCACCGAGAATAAAAATACCAAAGACGCTTTTTAAGTGGATGAGTGGAATTTAATTCCATTTAAAAAAAAAACGTTTTTTAGGAGTATTTCGTATTCGGAATCGATTTTTTTCCTTCCGCTCAACAAAGTGGAATATTCATTCATCTAGAACGCTCAATTTTTCCCAAACACTACTCATTACAAAAATACGCTATTTTTTCGAAGAGGACAAAAAATTAGCCTTCCTTTGACGAGCTTATCCCTGGCCACGATTTTGAAACCCTGGGTCAATTTCACCCGTACAGTAATTCGTCCATCTGCCATTAACGAACCTTCGGTCGGTTTTGATTTTAAAAAATCAGCAATACACTCTTACCCCTTCTCAATACATCCGCATAATCGATATTCGAAAACCATAAAATGAAATTGTCGTAAAAAATTATTGAACATTTCCGAAAAGTCAGCATTTGAAATTCATACGTGTCAAAACGACTGTCAGTGTGTCAACGCAACGTTAAAGACATTGTTCTCGGTGGCGACATTTCCGCCCCAGTTCCTTGAAAAATCCTACGGCAACCTTATAATTGTCACCCTGTGTATACGGGTTTGTATCGTCCGAACGAGCGAAACGCGCGAGTGCCTAGTGCAACTTTGCTTTCACGATGAATAATTCAAAGCCGCGAAGCTGCGCTCTTTTGCAGAGCTCGCATATAGTATACGGGTGAGAGAACACATACAAGCGGGCTCTATCTCCCTCGTTTCTACTCCGTGTATCTCTCGTTTCGCAGTTTCTCGCGCGCGAGAGCTCAAGCAGCGAAACGAATAAGCTCGTCTCTTACTCTCGGTACGCAGGAGAATCGCACCACGAGGAGGACAACGACGACGATAGAGCATAAGCATTCCTGCACGCATTTACTCACGCGATTGTAAATCACTTGCGGAGAGGGGAAAAGCCTCTCTAGTGTTGTTTGTACAACGTGCACACACTACCACACACACACACACACACACACACACACACACACACACACACACACACACACACACACACACACACACACACACACACACACACACACACACACACACACACACACACACACACACACACACACACACACAGGCGCAAGCACACGAGTGCAAGACACTCGAATGCTGTAGGCCAATGAGGCCCGGGGATGAGATACGAGCTCTTGCCTTTATTATATTGGCTTTGTCGCTGTTTCTCGCGAGTTGGAGAACCCGCGACAAACGATACGGTAGAGAAAGAGCGAGGGGGCAAGGAGTTATCTCGCGGTGCTTGAGATCGTCGACGTCGTCTGGATTTTCTCAAGCGACGATATCCAATAGACACTTTTATTAATAAGGGACAGTTAGGTGGAGATTATGATCATCATCGTTTATCCATTCGTATTAGCTAATGAGAGAACGCTGGCCAGCAGAATTTCGTTTTTTGTGAGTTCGAGCTGAGGAAATTATTCCGTCGTTGTTTGGCACCCTCGTTAGAGATCTATTATTCGAAGGTGCGGAAAAGATTTTGGAAAAGAATTGAAGGAATAAAAATGTTTGTTGCATTCCGAGGATGCGAAGTGCAACGCGATGCAGAAGGATGCGAAGTCCACGATCAGAATGTATTTTTTTTTGTTGAGGTTCGAAAAAATTATTCACTGATCTTAAGGATCTCGTCTGATTTGTTTCCTTTATCGTCAGTGAAAATTTGATTATTCCCCACCCCATCTCGTTGATCAGAAGATTGCTCAATCTGTGAAGTAAAATTTCTTGGATCCAGCCTGGTTTGGAGATGCAAGCCGATTGGTTCTCTTTGATGCAATTTTCCTCACAACCGACGATTTTCTTAAGGGCTCTTCTCACTTTAAACGCTAAAAAGGCTATTTGCATTATTTTTTGTAGGTTTATATTATATATATTGATATTAAAGTTGTTACACTTAATAAATACACTTTCGAAATACGCTTAAATTTTTTAAAAATGTATTTATGTAACCCAAACAAACTTTAAATGCGTTTTTCTCGAAACAACGTTTTTCGACGGCTTTTTGATGAAATCTTCGAAACTACCGAACCGATCCTTATGAAATTATAATCATATATTCTTTACAACTATAGCTATAGCACATATCAAGATTTTTTTTAAATTTTGATATGTACTATTCTTTTGCCAAAAACGGCGAAGAAACGTTTTTTTTCCGAAAGATGTCAGCCATTTTGTGATTTTTTAATATATAAAAACTCGAATGATATGCGCTATAGCCATAAACATACTGAATCTAAAACCGTTTGATTTTTATTTCGGATGATCCATCTCCGAGATTTCGTCAACAGCGCAGACCTACAATTTTTTTAGGACATTATTTTAACTACCATTTTCGTCTATAAATAGTGACTTGAGTAAATGAAATTAAAAAACATATATTTCGAAACTGTATTTATTAAGTGTAACAACTTTTATATCTATATCTATAATGTAAACCTATCAAAAAATTAATGAAAATGGCCTTTTTTAGCCTCTAAAGTGAGAAGATCCCTTAAGCGGCCACTATCCAGTAGACACTTTTATTAATAAGGTACAGTTAGGTAGAAATTATGGTTATCAGCGTTTGTCCATTTGTATTAGCTAATGAGAGAACGCTGGCCAGCAGAATGATGACGTTACACTGGCGACCAAAAAAAGTTTTTTTTTTCTTCAAATTGCTCTGTTTTCGTCGGACTGCGCTAAGGAAATCATTCTGTCGTTTTTTTGGCATCCTTGTTAGAGATCTACAATCTGAACTCGCGAAAAAGGTTTCGGAAAATAATTAAAGGAGTAAAAAAAATGTTTGTTGCATTCCGAGAATGCGAAGTGCAACGCGATGAAGCAGAGTGCGAAGTCCTCGATCAAAATATCTCATTTTTATATATATTAAGATTCGACAAAAAAATTCACTCTTCTTAGAGATCTCGTGTGATTTGTCTCCTTTACCGTCGAAGAAAATGTGATGATCTCCCACCTCGTTGATCAGAAGATTGCTCAATTTCTGGAGTTGAATTTCTTGGATCCAGCCCGGTCTGGAGATGCAAGCCGAGCGGTTCTCTTCGATGCAATTTCCCCCGCAGCCGTTTACCTTTTCCTGTTCACTGAAATCCGGCACTCATGCGCGGATGCTGCGAATAAACGTTCAACGAAACGTCTCATGCACTCGCAGTCGTTGCGGATACGCGGCTCTTCTTCCTCTTCGCGCGACGCATCTTGCGCTCGGGCGTCGGTGAATAATCGATTCGCAATGGCCGCCCCTAGGGATAAATCCACATAGGTGGCGGGTTCATTCGTCCTCGCGGGTAGCCATTGTATATCGTGGATGGAGGGCTGCGAGAGTCTCGGGCGACGTACACGACTTACGCTGAACCCTGAGAGTAAAGACGAACCTTGTACTTTGAATAAATAATACTCGGCTTCTCTTAGTTCCCAGGACTCACAATGGAGTAGAATTAAAAAAATTGCTGTCATTTGTGACGATGTTCTTTGAAAATATCGATGCTAGATTTTTCAATCGTCCTGAGCGAGAAGATTTTTCGATCAAATGAGTAAATTCCGGATGTCGATGTCAAACAAACTATAAAAGTAAATTTTTATCAAAGTGGATTTTAATTAAATAAAAATTCTGTTAAAGTATAATTCAATAGAATTTTTAATGGCAAAAGGAAACTAAAAGTAAGGAAAGTAAAGAAAAAAGTATATTGGTATAAAAAAACTCTTAATCTTAGCGTGGGAGAAATTTTTTGGGATGACCAAACTCCAAATGTCCATGCCCATAATTTTGTTACTTAGTACGAAAATTTAAAGTCATGGTAATGAGAAATTTCAAACGTAATGAACGAGAAAGATGTTCAATCGAGTTAGCATATTCAAATTATCTATATCAAGATATTATGAATCCTAATGAGCGTGAGAAATTCACAATCGAATGGGCGAATACAGAATTTTCTTACCATGAAGTTTTCAGTTGAATAAACAAATTTAAATCGTCGATTTTTTAAAGACAAAAGTAAATGTAATATATCGGTATCGAAACATTTTTAATCCCAACGTGGGAGAGAAATTTTGAGATTGGTAAATTTAAAATGTCAATATCTAGAAATTTTCAATCAAGTTAGAAAATATTAAGTGACGATATTAACAAATGTCAAACCTAATGAACGAGAAAAATGTTCAATCGAGTTAGAAAATTAAAAAATATTAAGATTCAGAAATTTTGAATCCTAACGAGCGTCAGAAATTTCCAATCAAATGACCAAATGCAAATTTTTTTACCAAGAAATTTGCAATCGAGTGAACAAATTCAAAATACCCCAACCAAAATTTTTTCCCTCGAACAGGCAAATTCAAAACGTCGATATAAAACCATCCCTCACCACAACCAGCATGCGAAATGTCCGATAAAATTACCACGTCTAAAATGTCAGCGTCACCAAACTTCGAGACATACCAAGCGCGTGAAATTTTCCATCGAATAAACAAAATCGCCATCCAGGACGATTCAGCAAATCGGCACAGCGTCACTGACAGACTGAATTCAAACTCCAATGTAAATCGGGCATTCAGTTGTCAAGTTGCAACAGCGCCCTCCTATGCACATTTAGATCACCAAAAAACTTTCCAACCTAAAAAAAGCTCCACGTGGTCTGGATCGTACAATTCCGCGAATTTCGCGCCGTATCTGCACAGAAATGCGAAAAGTAGCATAGGTAGTGGAGTACGAGAAGGGGTGAGGTGGTGCATCGCGAGAGATCAGCGTGCACGATACGTACGAGTGCAGTGTACACGTGACGTTGAAGAGGGTCAGTAGCGACCGTAATTTCTCGTCGGTCGCATACAAGATGGAGGAGAGCAAAATCAAGAGAGAGAGAGAGAGAGAGAGAGAGAGAGAGAGGGGGGGAGAGAGAGAGAGAGAGAGAGAGAGAGAGAGAGAGAGAGAGAGAGAGAGAGAGGGAGGGAGGGAGAGAGAGAGAGAATTCAAGCAAAAGCTTGAGACCAAAGTGTTCTCGCGTGGTCGAAGGTAAGCCCGGATCATATTCTTAACGAGAGTGCTTTACGACTTTGTAGGTCTTTTATCTACGGCGGCGTTGCATCGCGTTGGCGTTATCCGAGCCCAAAACGCAAAGGTGAGTCGGTCCGTACGTAGCACCCGTGAATGTACGTATATGTATAAAAACACATACCGCGTACTCATACGTAGGTACATGTGGTATACGACCGTGGTGGAAATGATAGGTGGGCAGCAAGGAGGGGGGAGGAGGAGGAGGTAAAAGATCGCCTTGCGTCCGTTAGAGGATCGAGGAGAGCGAGGATACGTAAGAAGGGAGAAAAGATCTTGATGTATTTCGCACTTAGCCACGCCACACGCCATGCCATTCTTATTCCGGTGTATATACAGCACACATGTGCATGTGTATACAATTACAGTGCAATATATATGGCTTTGCACCGTGTACCAAACAACGTACATCCACGATGTGTGCGAGATGCTTTTCAGGCCCACAAGCTTTCCCTCCTGCCTCCCCTTGGAGGAATATCGTCGTGCAACTCGCGCTCGCACTTTATGTCCCTTGTGTATGCAAAAACTACAGTCCCGTTGGCTACGGATGCACGTAACTCCCGTATCGTGGTTGTTGAGCAGATTGAGTTTGAAAAAATGCTCGGTTTAGGAAGCAGTTTAGGTTGACGGGTTTTTCGTCCTTTGTGGAAGTCGAAGATCGAGCGATGCTTCCCGAGCGGGGTGCTGGGGTGGTGAACTTTAGATTTTGGTATTTCTCCGGAGATTCTCGATACAACTGAAAGTGAGTAAAACATAGAAGATTGTATACACGTTTCCCGAAATTCCCTTGTGTCTCCTCGAAAATGCTGGACGGTAATGGGTTGGGAGAAAATTGAAAGTTCGGACTTTGGAAAGTTCGAAGGAACATTGCAAATCAAATAAAAAATACCAGGCGAATCATAGATGCATTAACTTTCTTATTAATTCATTGTTAGGTAATTAACGTTAATTGTTAATTAGGTTAATCAAGAATTCATTTTTATTATCAATGAATTCAATAAAGAATTAGTTTAACGATGAACTTATGTAGTTGAGAATTAATTATAATTATTTTCTTAGTGTAATTAAGAATTAGTTTCAATTATTAATTCGCAGAAATCAATTTGGGTATTCAAGATCCCGGATTTATTTTTTAATCATTGGTTTATGTAATTAAGAATTAATTTTGATTGTAAATTTATTTCAATAAGCATTAATTTTAATACTAATCTGTTGAATTAAAAATTAACTTTGATTATTAATCTATTTAGTGAAGAATTAATTTGAATTATTAATTCGTAGAAACCAATCTGGATATTTCACCCCTATATTTATTTTTTTAAACGACTCATCTCACTCGAAATTTATTTTTGGTCCCCAAAAATGGTGAATTCATCCAATTTGATTAGTCTTTTTATTGAATCCTTCTAAAAAAATGACTAAATACACACCACTCGACTGTTCAACGGTATGTGATTTGCATTTTTTCTCCACATTCATGGGCAATAGTTGATTCCACAAATATCTTCATTATCGATTTCGATCTGGCAAAGAGTTCCGCCATAGTTGTGTGGCGCCATGATTCGTTGTTCTCTTCTCTTGATATTGGACCGGGTCTTCGTAACAGTTCTTTCTCGCTTACCAGCTATTAATCTCGAAGAAGTGCCCAGAGAGTGGTGGGTAAACTACGGCTGCGGAGTACGTCCATAGTGCGGGAAGCAAGGGTGCGAAATAAATTTGTGGATCGCCTCTGGCTCTCTCATAATTGGTATCGCGAAGGGTCCCTAATGTGCAAATAAAAGGGATACGACACTACGCAATATATATACACACACTTCCCATGCACTATTGTTCCCATTCCTATTTCCCGATCGGGGGAACTTCGTACCATTGTATGCTCGATCCAATATTTTATGCGGGAGGAAATTCGTTTAATGAACACGTTTACGCACTACAGCACTTATCGATCTTCATTACCGATGACGTTTAAGACTTTGTTTCCCGCGGATCTCCCATAATGGATTGGGATCCCCCAAAATGGATATCGGCGACTCACATTTCCTAATAGTAAATATATAATGTGAAGGATACATTTCTAATCCATTTAAGGGGCTCCAGCTACCTAGAGGCCCGCAAAAATGGCCGAATTCAGAATTTCTTTTCTGCGAATCAGTTGGAGAAAAAGGAAAACCCTTTTTAAACACAAAGGTACATATATTGAGAGCCTTTGAAAAAAATCACCAAAAAATACATAAAAACAACAAGAACATGGCCGCCGGCAGATGTTGAAATTTTGTTCGCGACGTTTGGCGGTGGGCACTCTCCAGCTTAAACGGTTCATCCAAAATCTAAAAACCAAACGGGTTATTTAACTTGATAATAAATACAAGTCGTTGACGATCGTCGATTTTTGAAATAATTTTTTTTTTTAACTCGGCGACGAACTGAAACTCGAGCATACAAAATCTATTAAAGAAGTCGTAATTTTTACGTAGCTATTGGAAAATTAAGATCGATTAATAAAAGTGAGATCGTCAACGACCTCTAAATGTTTCTCATCGTATTTCTTGTAAATTTGGAAACAATTCATCAAGTGGTTCTCGAGATATCATGTCCACCGACTTTGAAAACAGTGTTTTGAGAAAACCGCGTTTAAAGGTTAAAGTATGGGGCTGCCACCGGTCGCCCGGCCGACTGTTAGAAGCTGTAGCTCATTCAATTTTAGGAATATTTCAATGAAATTTTCAGGGAATATAGCTAAAAGGTAATACTATCGAGTAAAAATATTTTGGAAAAATTCAATCTTTTTACCCACTTAGGTAGATGTAGCTCGTTACCCGGTTACACTTATCACGTGGCCGGAGAAGAGAAGAATTTTCGAGAATTTTTCCCAGAAAAACGAGAGCAGGTTTTCAATTTTTTTCACATTAAAGAGTATGATGTCACGTATCTTTTACAATGTTTGTATTGAAAAATATTTATAAATGTGGTGGAGACAATGGTTCTGTGCAGACTGCTGTGTGAAAAACGTCCGAAATCATGCGCAAAAAATTGAACTTATTTACTTTCTGAATGAAATTATCTAGTGCTTGGGTGCAAAATTTAATAAAATATTGATTTTTGAAAAAAAAAAAATGGCTGCGCTTTAAAGTGAGAGTATCGATTGTCGGTGAAAAAAAAAACAAAAAGAAAGAAAAATATCGTCAATACAATGGCATGTGCAGACTGTTGTTTGAAAAACGTCGGAATTCATGCGAAAAAATCAAACGAATTTATTTTCTGAATTAAATTATCTAGTGCTTGGGTGAAGGATTTAATAAAAAATATATTTTTGAAAAAAATTGGCCGCGTTCCAAAGTGAGAGTATCGATTGTGGGTGAAAAAAAAAAGAAATAGAAAGAAAAATATACTAACTGAACTATACTAAAATTCAAAATATACAAATGAAGAAGCTAACAAAATATATTCAACAAAAAGGTGATTTTATATTGACCAGAAAAAGATAGGCGGCCAATATATAGCTATATCTTTTCAACTCACTTACAAATTCTACACCTAAACGGTAACGACGAAATGTCTCAATTTACCTTCGCGCCCATTGTTTTTTTTTCGTCTTTCCAAATATAAGATGTAAATGAAAAGTTTTCGTTTCATTGTGTGTTCCAAGGGTGTATTTGGAAGGATACAGATAAAACGGCTCAGACACCCCGTTTTCGAGATGAAATTTTTCCCTTTCTTTTCCCCCTCCCCCTTATTGTTCCTCCAGTTCTTTCGCTCCTCCCTCTCCCTTTCCCCGTGAATTCCCCGTATTTTTGCCGTTCTCCTTATTCTTTTCCCAATCTCAGGGGGTTGTAAGCCGTAAATCTCACAGCAAGGTTTAAGAACGTAGTTCTGCTATGTGCACCCCCTCCCCCCCCCTCAAGACCGTTCACCCCGCGTCTTTTCTCGCGCACGTGCAAACGACGGATAAGATCCCTTTGGCTCTTTAGAGCTTGGAGTACGCGGGATAATTTGCATTTCCCCTCGGTGCGAGTGAACGAATAGAAAGACGAGCCTCCTCGTGCTCGTTGTATGCCCCGTTGTCCGTTTCTACGCAGGATCGTCGATCTCTTCTTCCTCGCGCTTTGACTTCACAGTGCGCGCACAATTTGTCGACGAATCTAAGCAAATCTTGCCTCGACTGTGTTTTCTCGAGTTCCTGAACACTCGCTCTTACAAGCGTACGTATGTTCCCACGTGGATGTGTACATGGTCGTATGTACACCAATATCGATACCACGAGGATCATGCAGTCCAAGCTTTGGAGCTCGTCGATGGAGAGGAAGGATTATACGAAAAAGCACACGCAGCGATGAGGACGAAAAGGACGAAAGTGTATGATCATTTATCCAATGGGCTATCCAGGCTCCGTACGCCTTCAGCCCTAACCTCCCTCTTCTCTCTCTCTCTCTCTCTCTCTCTCTCTCTCTCTCTCTCTCTCTCTCTCTTTTACTCTCAACAAAACATCGCTCACGAAAGCATCGCCTGGTACATGTGCCAGAAACGCGGAGCAAACTCTTCAGCGTCTTTTTTTCACGCTGAGGTAAAAAAGACCAATGTTCAGATACATACACACAAAGGAGTAGAACTCATACCAAGTGAGTTTGGGAGTAGGTGCTATATATACTCGTTCTCGTATGCTTGTACCTTCGTTATCCACTCTCCATTTATCCTTCAAGGTGCGTGGATATCCATCCCCGTATATGTATATATATATTTCCATATATGTACACACATACATATATACACACACACACATACGTATATATATACATTTGGATATGTATGTGCGTATATATACACAGGGTGTCCTGTTATGAATGGATAATCCTCCAACTGTCGATGGGTCAGATCATGTCCTACTATATGCTGGAATTTCAGTTTAGTAAAAGTCCCACGGTTTTCGAGATTTTGAGCTTTATGTTATTTTCTGATAAAAACCATCTGCTTTTGGTTTTTCGCATGCCATTTCTACAGATGATGCGAATCGACAATAACTAAACAACTTTTTAAAGTAATTGGCACGATATGCAGAGTACATTTTTTTTACACCGCCGGCTATCAAAGTCAGATGTTCCAATTGGTTTGCATGAACATTCTGCATAAGATCTTTTATCATAAAGTTTCCTTAACATTTAACGTTAAGAAGAAGACTTTTCCAGATAAAACAAATAACCAATAGTATTTTAAAAAACCGGGTAAAAAAAGTTATCATTTGTAGAAATGGCATGAGAAAAACCAAAAGCAGATGATTTTTATCTCGAAAATCGTGGGACTTTTACTAAACTAAAATTCCAGCATATAGTAAGACATGATCCGACCTATCGACGGTTGCAGGATTATCCATTCATAACAGGACACCCTGTACATACATATATATATATATATATGTATATATGTGTGTATGTACACATATAGATATGGTCTTGTGCTTTCGTTGCCGCGTAGCTCCGCCTGTCTTCGTGCTCTCTCGTCGTCCCGTCGCTCGTGAGACTCTCCTTGTAACTGGAGATCCGCGAGCGCCATTATCCTCGCCGAGGAACATCTTCGGAATATCGTATGATATGGCCCATGAATAAAAATCTCGTACACCCGTGACGACAGCGATTCCTCGCGGTTCTACGTACTTTGCCCACTTTTTCCAACGAGCCCAAAAACTTTTTTTTCCCCACTCCCGCATGGCGTTTTTCCATTTTCGTTACCTCACTGAGTGATTTCCATCGATCGAGCCGATTTTGAAGTGACGCTATTCTCTTAATGCAAAATATGGGATCTTCTGATTTATTGTGCGGAGATGCAGCCATGGCTGAAAGGATTTTCGATTTTTGGCAAAAGTTTGGAAGTGTTGAATCTGCTACGTAATATTGTCATCGGCGTCTTCAATCGTGTTGGTCATTTTGTGCGGAGAATTCTATGCAGGAAGGTTTCACATTGGAGACGACATTTTCAACGTTTTTTCAGGTTCGCGTTAAACTTTGTGGGATAGAATGAAAAGGACATCAATAGGTGTGTGGGAATGAAGCTTCGATCTTTTTTGTTCACCAGTGATAATGTCGCAAAAATGGTTAAAGGTATCTCATTGAATGTAATTGCGATCGTTTGATATAACTTTGACCATTTTTTTGGTAACTTGTGCAACATCATGAAAAAATGGTTCAGGCTTTGACACGATCCATTCATCGAGCTATTTTTTTATTTCCTCGAAATTGGTGAAGTGCTGCTCGGCAAGTGCGTGTCTATGGCACATCGAAACAAGTTACAGTCTGATGGAGAAAAGTCTGGTGAAGACGTGCAGGGTAACACTTTCCTCCAAGTGCTTTCAACGTATCTTGAAGTGCTTTTGTAACATGTGGCCTAACATTGACATGCAGCAGAATCACTTTAACATGTCTTCTGGCCCATTCTGATCGTTTTCCTTCCTTGAATCTTTCCCATTTGATCGACTACCATTCAATGCTTTTTCCAATTATATTCGATACTTTTGCCAATTATACGCGGATCGTCTTAAACCGGCAATTCTTGCAATTCAGTGCCCAATTTTTTTCTTATACTTTTCTACGTTCTCCATTGCCAAGCTCAGTCTTCACAATTCTTTTGCTACGAAACATGTTCACCATGAGATTCGCGAAGCAAACGACGAGCCTCAACAGCAGTTTTATAAATTAAAGAACACAGGCAATGCCTTCCTGCTAATGCTCTGAATTAAGCACGTAATCCATACAGAAAAAAAGGTTCCGTGACTGACTGACTGACTTATTGAACGACTGACATATAGACAACGCACAGGCTAAACCGCTGAATATAGAACCATGGAATTCAAAAGATACGTTCACTACAAGGTCTAGAGGTGCACTAAGAAAGGATTTCCCGAAAATCAACTCCTAAAGGGGTGAAATGGGGTGTAAAGTGTTGCACGAAGAGTTGTTCTTCACACCCCTATGGCACATACTAAATTTCAAAGATGGCTGTCAATGAAATCGAGTAACTGGTTTATGAGTAGCGCCATCCGTTAGCAAATCGAAGTTTCATTCCGACACACTTGGACGAATCCGTTTTTCTGTAGATCCTCGCGGTTGTCTTTCCGCAAGGGTCGTAAAGTTGGCCATTTGGCAAAACTGTGCGAATGCAGAGTACGTAAGATAGAAAAAGTCGACGTTGAATGAAAAACATGTCGGTGCATACATGTACGTATATTATACGTATACATGTATATATGTACAGTTAAATGATGCATGGACTCCGACGTTGAGGAATCTGTGACAAGCGGAGAGTTTATATCTCCTAATATCAGGATAACAGTGAAAGGACCAAGAGGGGTTGTTTTACGATGCAATAAAACGACGCTACGAGAGAAAGAAAAAGAGGGAGCGACAGAAAGAGAGAGAGCCTCATGAGAAAAGCTCTTAGAGGAGCCACAGAAACTCAAGAAGCGTGAGGTGAACACACACCCAAACGCCTTATACGCGGCCACGCCGGATGTTCTTGCATGCCTGCATACAAGAACATCCGCCATATATATACACGTATTATATCCTCGTGTATATAAGTATCCGAGTGTTATACTGGTGCGCAAACTCGACCGACTGCCACTTCGTATAATGGATTCACACGGCTATAAAATTAGAGGCTCGGACAAATTTACGGCCCGTTATGCGTCTCCGTGGTTGTAAGGAGCGCTGGCGAGCGAGCGAGACGTAAGCGAAGAGTTCAAGATCGTCGTGTGTGCGAGCGAGACCAGCCAGAAAGAAGATTTGATGGGCAGGGCGCGTGCCATCGCGCGAGCAAGTGATTTCTCGAGAAGGAATCTTCGGGGGCTTCAATCGTGTGTGTCGATTGTGGCTTCGCACTCGGATGGACTGTTAAACCCTTGCCGCCGTGTAATGCACTTTTTACGTGACTTCGCAGGGACGCGAGGTGCCTCCATGAGCGATAAAAGTTGGATGGATACTTCGTTGCTTTCGAGCGGTAGGCAAAATTTGCGGTTGATTCGGGAAGCCGTGAAAGAATTGGGGGACTTTAATTTGTGGTGGTTTCGCTCGGGTTTTTATGGGATGTTGCTTTGGTATTGGATATAAGGAGATCAAGCGTAAGGAAAGAAACGGTAGGGAACGGTTTAGATTTTTTTGGTGGGTAGTTTAGGTATGGAAGAAACTTTTTGCAAAATCTGATAATCGTTCACGGCTTCGTTGTAGTGCAATTACTTGTAACGTACTGAAGTACTGGTTATTTTTGCGATCGGCTCCTTCGGGAAGATTTCGAGTGTTGGATACTTTTGTATGTACAAGCTTAACATTTCAACTTCACGATTTTCTTTGAGTGTGGAGTTTTATGGCCGGCAGTCTTAACTTTAATATGCTACAAAAATTTTGGAAAAATTCCAAAAATTTACCGAGTTATGACGATTTTTGTGAAGACTCGAATGGCACACTGCCCCACGACCTGCTTCCACCACTAACCTTTTTTTCGTATCGTATTTCATAATCTATTCGTCCGATTCACTTCAAATTTGGACCGAGCATAGTTTATAACATTGTCCATCGTATGACCGGATCATTTTTTCATACGTGTATCCTCATTTGTTAATAACAAATGATTAAAGTTGTTTTTTGGTCGAAAACCGAACTTCCTTCTTGCAGCTTCACGCAGCTAATATTTTATTATCATACTAAAAATACATTTTCTATTTTTCTTTTCAGATTACACCAGATGCCAAAGGCACCTACAACAGAAGCACCTGCAGTTATGCAGGGAAAACGGTACGTTGTTTAAATAATAATAGCCCCATTGTTTATCAATATATTTCAATGAAAAAGAAACTCAAACTTGGGAAGACTATGCATTAATTGTGTGTAAAATTCCGACATCGTTATCCCACTACTCTCATCAGAAAAAAATACTCAAAACCGGCCTCATTTTCGGCCCCAAGTGTACGCAGACCCGTTAATTCTAATTCATTCAAACGTACCCTACAATACGAGCAGCTGTCGATTCTTTTTACCACCGTTTCCAACTCCCCTCCACATAATCGATAAACATCAGGTTTGTCACGAATGGGCAATTCTGCAAAAATGGCACTTCCCATATCAATCCAATCACAATCCTTTTAAATCCACTATCAAACGCGTTCTTTCCCGATACTCTGTTCATAAATTATCAACACAAATAAATAAAATTGGCGGAGAGGATGGACTGAGAGAGCCTCCTCGCGTTGGCCATTATGCCATAGTGATGATAATAATAAGACGTCATCCGAAGGGATTAGAATGGACTCATTTCAGCAGCCTTATTAAGACCTAAATTGAAAGTTCACTTTGTCGCCCGATAGCGCCCTCCCTCTCTTTCTCTCTTGCGACGGCAAAGACATATAGGCGGGGAAAAGCAGGATGCAGCACACGCAGGGATGATGGTGGTGCATCGGGCGAACTGCTAGGCATTATGGCCGCCACCAACGCCCGAGGAGAGAACGACGACGACGACGACGATCCTTCAGTTTGGAGGGTTGAGACTCCACCAAGCCCGCAGCTTCTCTCGCATCTATGCTCGGATAATGGTGGGATGGGGTCGAGGACATTCATCTTCCCCCACTCCGTTCTTATACCGTGTATTCTCTCTTTTCCCGTGAGCGCGTCCCCCCGGAACATCCTCATCCCTCCTCCTTCCTTTCCCCTTACCTTTCTTCCACTCCATCTCGCCAACTTCTCCACGCGCTCATATACATCTCGGAGCAAAGGGGAAGACCCTTCGTCTTCGGGTTCTCTCTCTCTCTCTCTCTCTCTCTCTCTCTCTCTCTCTCTCACTCTTGTGGTATATTCCTTCTTGCGCTTGCACCAGCGCTACAGAGTTGACTTTACATTTCTCCCGGGGCCTTGAGAGATATCGTCGACTACGGAATATACATATATATACGTCCATTTTCAGTCGCATTCGTTTTCCTGCCTCTCGCAGGATTCCGAAATGTGTTTGTAGCCCTTTTTACCCTTTTTTCTCCAAAAACATCGTTAACTCTTGACCGACGATGTCATCATCATCGTCATCGATGAGCATAAGGCCATGTTCCGGAAAGTGATGGCTTTCGCGATGCACTTAATTTTGATTAAGGGAACTTAGTTGGGATTTAGAAATCATCGAATTTTGGTTTTCGACGGATTATTAAAATATAACAATTCATTATTTTGCGAAAATTTCAAGTTGACCCGTTCTCAAAATTGAGGGACTTATGGGCATTCATTGGTAGGATCTGCGAACTGGCAGACTTTAAATGGGTTTTTCTCGAAATTACTTTTTCGCGATCGGTAATCACGATATCTCAAAAATCACTGCACCGATCAACGTTAAATTTTGCAAGCTTCTTTTAAATATCATAAGGAGTGCTTGAACAGAGGAATTTTTGTTATGCTTTTTTTTAATTAACGAAAATAGAGCGTTTTTTTTTACCGAGAATCGATACTTTCACTTTGGACTGCCGGCATCTTTTCAAAAATGAATACTTTATTAAATCCTTCGTCCAAGCACTGAATCGTTCCATGCAAAAACTAAATGCGTTTGATTTTTTTATTTCGTATTATTTGTTGCCGGGCAGCAGTGGTCACCGCGAAGGACGTTTTTCGAACAGCGGTCTGCACAAACCAATTTATATACAACATTTATAAATATTTTTCAATACAAAAACTGTAAAAAAATACTTTTAACCACATTCTTTGACGCTTAGAAAAAATCGCAAACCTGCACATGTTTTCCCAGTAAAAATTGAGGAAAAATTCCTTTTTTTCCGGCCACGAGCTAGGTGTAACATTTATAAATATTTGTCAATACAAAAATTGTAAAATATCCTCAAAACTTTCCAGTTCCACTCAAAAGTCTTTGGTGTAAAATTGATGTAAAATATATAGTCTTTGATGTAAAAAAATTGTAATCCTGCATACGTTTTCCCAGAAAAAAATCCCGAAAATTAATTTTTTTTTCCGGCCACGTGCTAGGTGTAACTTTTATGAACATTTTTCAATGAAAACATTGTAGAAGACCCGTAAATTTATACTCTTTGACGTGAAGAAAAATTGAAAACCTGCACACGTTTTCCCAGAAGAAAATCACGAAAATTTTTCATTTTTCGGGCCACGAGCTAGGCATAACATTTATAAACATTTTTGAACACAAACATTGTAAAAAAACACTTAAAATTATACTCTTCAATGAGAACAAAAACTGTAAATCTGCACACGATTTCCCAGAAAAATGTCACGAAAATTCGTTTTTTGGCGGTATCCTGTGAATTTCGGAATGATCGTCGATTATGGCTTTGGTTGCGAAAAGATTTTTGATCCTCATCAGTGCGGGTTGGGTGGCTCAAGTGTTGCAAGACCGGCGTTGTACTTCGAAAAACCTCCATTATATTCCTTCACTTCTCAGGCCATTTTATCCTCTCTTTGTTATTCAGAGCGCGAGAATCCTCGCCCGTTTTTGACGAGAGACGCGGTGAATTTAATCCCACGTTTGATTTATCTGAGTCATGTGTGTGTGCGCGCGCGCAATGTACGCTCTGTGCGCGCTGCTCCCGCGGATCTGGATTATCTGACATCATCTGCATATTTACGAGCATCATCTCCTCTCTCCCTTTCTCTTTTTTGATATGGTTCGCTTTTTCTGCCCCCCCCCCCTCCGGACCGCTTACCAAGAAAACTACATACATATATATGTTGAAGTCATTGGAGTTTATATGATATTTGGTATGGGGATCAAGCCGGTCCTCGAAGTACAATGTCCTCAAAATCAACTTCCCAACATCCAATCCTTGTGGGCTAAGTACTCGGTAGCTTATTATTCTTGCACACCTCGTTCTTGATACACCGCAGTTGTAGAGATCGTTCGCGTAGGATGGACGGCTTTGTGGATGTGCATATGGACATATGGATATAGCCATGGCCGCCGAACAAAAGACACGAAGTCCATGTAACTTTACGTGCAAAATCTGTGTTGCGGCCTTCGCATCAGAAATTCTTTTTGAATCAGCAATATCCACGCATCAAAATCTTGTCATGCCTTTATATAATTTACCCATGGACTTTGAGGCTTACGTGATGCGCGCTTGAGCGCAGAAATTCAATTACAAAAAAGCTCCCTGCAAAATTGTTGTCGGCCTCACGGTTATGGAGATAAATTTCAAAAACCCGGCCCTTGAAAACGAATGAGATTTGAGAGTGATGATTGATAATTCCGAAATTATCATTGAAAACCTTAACAGTATGATAAAAAAATAAACTCCTCCTCGAAATAAAATTATTAACAATTTTTTTAATACCGACGTAACCTACTC
This sequence comes from Ophion slaviceki, assembly GCA_944452715.1. Classification (NCBI taxonomy): domain Eukaryota; kingdom Metazoa; phylum Arthropoda; class Insecta; order Hymenoptera; family Ichneumonidae; genus Ophion; species Ophion slaviceki. Next base: position 10,259,277 of record OX101788.1, on the reverse strand, counting down.
ACCTTCCATTACCTCCCTCCGCAACGTTGGAAAACAAACGAAAATAGGTTAAATTGTTTATAACAAAATGCTTTATAAAAAAGGTAAGAAGCATTTTTATTGTCAGTTTTCAAATTAATTAATAATCTTGCCTCAAAGTTTTTTATCCCCTAATTTTTCATCTTTGTTTGCTTATAACTTTTTGATTATTAACATTGGCGCGAAAAGTTATCGACAGAAGTCATGGATAATTGTATCAACTACAAAAAAGCTCTCTACAAAATTTTTGTCAGCCTCACAGTTACGGAGATGGATCAAGAAAACTAAGCACACCCTTAATTTCGATATGGCGGCCGTTCTACCACCCTAAACGTCCCGGAAACTGAGTTTTACACTCAAGGCCGACCCGCCCCCCCCCCCCCCGCGAATTGAAAAAAATAGCGTTTTACCCAAATTTTTCAGCAAAAACACCATTTGACCGTAGATGGTGAGGAGCCTGCAGGAAGGCGATGCTACGTTTTATAAGTCATATTGATAATGGAAAATTTAACGCAACTATGCGCGGCAAGAAAAATGTTTTGTTTGAGTGAAATAAAATTGTGATTAGATATCGCCCTATTACTTTTTGGTTCGATCTCGGCCTAGTACGGTGACTTTTATTTGGTGGTCAATGAAATCATGCATTCAAGATTTCCATTGACTTTAACTGATCGGTTCGATCGATTATAATTGATTTCAAGGAATATTGTATATTTGATACTTATAAAATTTTATTTAAGTTAAATAGACTCTTGGTTTCGTTACCCTGCGATTTTATATATAACTTGAACAAATATTTTATCCAGTTAAAAAGACATACCGTTTTTTTATAGAAGATTGTATGTTTGACTACAATAGAATTTTATTCAAGTCTGATAATCAATCATTTTTTATAACTCAATGTTATATTTTCCGAATTTCAATTAGGCAGATATATTAAGAAGTGTTAAGCGTGTATTGCTGATTTTTTCAAATAAAAATCACCCGATCGGTCGTTAAGGTGTGATGACCCGAAAATCGGGGTTATTAAAAAAAATTTTTTTAAGGAATTTAAGGGCACCAATAGTAGTAGTAATTAGTATAGCCACCTGGTTGATCTGAAACAAAAAACGCGTTTTTCTTAACCCTTATTCGCCACACTTCAATGGAGAGACGTACTCGGCACACTGGGGTTGTTTGCATCTCAGCGACAAAACGCGTTATTATGAATAAACTATTTAAAATTTCAACTTGAATTTTTTTCGGCACTTAAAATCTTTTTCAATGTCGTGTAGTTAATATAGTCGAAAATTTGATTTGAGTATGTTATAAAAATTAAATTTGCGAACAAAAGTGAAAATGAAAATTGCGAATGTCGTGGGATGCAAACCATCCGAGTGTGCCGAAAAGGGGTTAAATCGGTTAATATTGGCTAAGACTTGTCCGAGCTTTTCATTGGTTTCGTGTTTTAATCATCATAGAACACTTTTAGAATCTTTTTTTCAATTTTTCGAGAAAAAATGATATTATTGCTGATAACCAATAAAAAAAAACTTAAAATATTACACAAAGTGCAACTATTTCATGGTATTGAAAATGTAATCAGCCTTTTCGGGTAATAAAAAACAGTTACATGTGAATAATATGAGTTGGTTTTTATTATAAAAAAAAATATTGATACATTGAGGTAATATAATTGTTAAATGAATAACAAGATTAGAAATGGGTGCAGAAAGGGCATGTTTCAACCGATCACAGGCATTCGGCATGTCGCAGGCCCCCCCCCACTCTCCACTACAACACTGTGGTAGTGAAGTGGGGGTAGCGTTAGTTTCCTGTGACATCCAGCTAACTCAGGACCTAGTATACGTACCCAGTCTACATCAACAGACATACACAGTTTTAAAAGCATTTTCAATGAAAACATTTTCAATGCAGAAATTATTAAGAAGAAAAACGTCTGTCACGACTCAGCTACTAAAGAGTATTTCAAAATGACCTGACATTTAAATTTATTAACAAACATATTATTTATTTCAAAAGTACGAATATTTTTATTTTAATATAAGGTACAAACATGGAGGTTAAGTGTGCAACACAATATCCGATAAATGGCATAAACGGCATGGACTTGGAAGACATTCTTTCAACAAGATGGCGCAACCTGTCACACTGCGGGAGAAACAATGCAGTTATTGCAGACGAAGTTTTATGGTCGTGTTATCTCGCGCTGCGATGATGTGAATTGACCACCAAGATCGTGCGATTTGACACCATTGGACTTCTTTCTTTGAGGTTTTCTGAAAGGAAAAGTGTATGCCAATGATCCGCAAACCATTCCGGAGCTCAAGGAAGCAGTTGGATGCACCATTAAGGCGTTATACGCAGTTGCAAGGCCAAAAAACTGGTTTTTTTTTCACGAATTTTTTCTGGCAAAGGATTTCATTTGGGCAAAACGAAAAGTATTAGGCAGTGTAGTGGCATCTTTAGCTTTAGATTGGCAGTTTTATTTTTTAAAATATTTATTAACATTGCTCCTGTAGGAAGTCTCCTGGAGGTCCCCGAAAAAAAGTGTCCGGCGGTGAGCGAAGTATCTCCGGTTTGGATTATCTAAAATGAAAAAACCAAAAAGATTATTCTAGGGGATAGATGAATCCAGGTATTGATCGAGGGAATAGTCGAAATTTTAATTTTTGACAAAATGGTGGCTCCGGAAAGAAACAATTTCGATGTTCGACCAATTTTTTTTCGTTAAATAGTTGAAAAAAAATAGAAATAATTATCGGAAATCTTATTCTTTCGATTAATACCTGAAGAATATATCTGACAAGGTTGTGTTACAATTGCAGAAATTTTCGGGGAATATACTCACATATTTGTACATTCCGAAAATGCAATAAAAAAAATCGATTTTTTTAAATTTCTAACTGCTTATAACCCGTTAATGAAATTAGCCCGCAATTACGCCAAGATGTTATTGAACATTTCGTCAAAAGAGTGAACGTTTGCAGACAGAGACGAGGCAGCCATTTATCGGATATTGTGTTCCACACATAATCTCCATGTTCGTACCTTATATTAAAATAAAAATATTCTTACTTATCAAATAAATAATACGTTTTATTAATAAATAAATATTCCAGGTGATTTTGAGACACCCTATGTAACATTGAATGAACGTATCAAATTTCAAGTCAATCCGTTTATTAGATGTCGAGAAGTCGTGTACACCATTTTGAAAAAACATAGTTTGAAAAAAAAGCTTCTCAAGTTTTGCCAGCAATTCTATCGTTGTAATAATAAGTTTATCTTCAATCTGCGATTTCTACACGATATGTTGGACATTCCTCTTCAATTGAGTTGTCTCAACCGATGACCGAGTGTTCGTCATTTTCACAGTAGCCTAACTCCTTAAGGCCTTAGGCCACTCTCGAGGCAAAAAGAGCATATTTTATGATTTTTTTTCAGCGAAACCATAAAATAAATCGAAATTACAAAATGAGGGTTTTTATTATACACGTAATTGACTATACAAAATTATTTTTTCACACCGATACATGTCACAATGGCCACTGTGCTGCATTTTTCCGATGACGCTTTTGTTTCTGCTGGGTCAACGGCCGGACCAACAGCTCCTATAGTTTTTGAGTTATGATGAAGCACTGAAGTTTTTTCGATTATATACAAGAATAGCTATAGAAGTACGTAGGATTTTTTGATATATTGTTTTTTTTGTCAAAATGGCGCATTTATAAAACAAAAAGTATAGAATGTCAGAGAAAATCGTCAGAAAATCATTTATAAAAAAGGAACTATGCAATATAATAGAAAAAATCCTACGTAGTGCCTTAGAAAATAGAACGCCAAATATTCAATTCAAATTTTAAGTGAATCGGTTGAAATTTGTTTGAGTTATGAGTTCGGCCGACTTAAAAAATGTAGTTTTGAGATAAACGAGTTTAAAGTTAGTAGAAAGTCACGACATGAATAATTTTTTAATACCTTAATCGACAACAATCTTCGAAAATCGAGTACTTAGAGATTTTTCACGCCCTTTTGGAATATAATTTTATAGGTACTGAGGTACCTTTTTAACAAAAAAAAAATCGATTTTTGGAAATACCTGGAGTGGCCAAAGGCCTTGACAGCGCCGCATTGACCTGATTCGAAAAAAAACCTCCCTCTCGTTCTCATTCCCACCCTGCGTTTGAGGGACCTCCGCAGGTCCCTCGAACCCATTCGCTCCTAATGCATCAAAGCATCCGACAAAAGAACCGTTCACACTTCATGACCTCACCGAAAAACCGCGCCGCAAGTCCTCGCAGTGTCAAAGTATCTCGTTCTTGGGCTCTACCGCCGCGTTAATGTGAACTCTGTATCCATCCAGAGTGCAGAATGCACCGAGACCAGGTCGAATTGAGTCCGGTTGCACGTCCTTCGCAGTCACGATTGCGGCAGGGGGGTCGGGAGGACCCGACGAGCTTAGTAGATTTTACGAACGTCCAAACCGCCCCCGCAGAACCCAATCACGTTTGCGGATGAGTAACGCGTGCATTCGAAACCAATCTGCGTCGGGGCGAACTAAATTGGAATCAGCCGGCGGTGTTGCGCACCCATATAGTCGTGCATCCGTATGCACATGCACATGAACACATACATACGTGCAGATACTTTGGTAACGTTTATCGTAAACGAGCTTCGTACACAGAGCGTCCGCCCGTGTATGAACTTCACATCGGTATGTATATATTCGATAGATTTTTCACGCTTCGACGAAACAACGAGAAAGTCTCCGCGCGCGTGTACGGTTACACGTTACGATGATTTATGCACATTTCCTCGAGCCATACGAAACTCGTACGCTGCGCAGTAATGACACGAATGAAAATAACGAAAAAGAAAGGGGAAAAAAAATAAATACAAAAATACGAGGCTCGCTGCCAATAAATTTGTAAATTGGTTGACCTCGCGACGTTGTGAAATGTGGAGCTCGATGGAATTTATGGGTATCGTGACTAAGGTACATCTTTAATTTTACATTGAACGTGTTGCGCTCGTATGTGCAACTCAGTGATTTAGTATATATTGCATGCATGTATATATATAAACACAAGTTATCAGATAGACCTGCAAACACACACACACACACACACACACACACACACACACACACACACACACACACACACACACACACGTATATATATATAGCAGAGTTATTTCTTTGACTGATTGAATCGCGTAAATCACCCACGTCCGTTGAAGACTGCCGGACAGTGGCAAAAAATGTAAAAAATCCCTCTGGCAAGTATAATTTTCCACCGGAACGCAGCCGTATTTCTCTACGCTTTCTAAAAAAAAAGCAACGATCTAGCTCGAATAATCTTCTCTTACTACAAATTTCTACCCCTTCTGCAATTTGCTGGACTCATAATGATTTTTTTTCGCTGACTGGGGGGAGCCTCGAGCTAAATCGATTCGCGCTGTTGTGCGAGTTTTTGCGCGAGCGCGCGCGCGCGCAATGTCGACGCTTAAGCGCAATAATTCGACGTTGCGCGATACGGCGCCAGAAGAGATTCACGCGCAAACGTATCAGCGAAGATGAAGAGGATGAAGGAGCGTTTAAGAGATGCAAAAAAAAGATAATGGAAAAAGCGCGTACGCATCGTTCGTGTTCCGCGAAAAAGATAAATCGCTCGCCATCCCGATCATGACGATCTCGTGCGGCGATGAGCCGAAGATCATTCGCTGCTCGGCGAGGGCCGAGCCGTTTAAAACGCGCTCACCTGCGCGCCTCGCCCGATCACGCTAGTTGATTATTTTCTCGCGATTGGCCGACAGCTAAGCTGCCCGACGAGCGTTCCGCACTCTCGATCCACGAGCAAATTGGCCACACTCAGCCCGTAATAGCCGCGACGTGACAGTACGAGCGAATTAACGCGTCGATCGTTTGATCGGCGCAAATTTGGTTTTATACAAATAAACTGTTATACCTGGTGTACACGCATGCGCGATGAATTAATAAAACGAAGGACACTGGGGTAGCCGGACAACCAGTGTTTTTTTATAGTTATTTTTTTACATCGATGCTCGGCTTCAGTCTTTTTTCACAGTTTAACAGCTGATCGATTGCGAGAAGTAAAATTCTTTCATCGAAATTTGAAAATTAGGTTTAACATTAAAATAAAAAGATTTTTAATTGAAATAAAAATTAAGGAATTGAAAATTTAAATTCAAATCAAGAAATGTTTAACTAAAATGAAATTTTTGAATATTTTAAATTGAAATTAAAACATTTTGAATTGAAATAAAAATTAAAAAAAAAACGAATTAAAACTGAAATTAAGAAGATCTAAATTAACATTGAAATTGACAAGTTTTCAATTCAAATAAAAATTGAGATATTTTAATTAAAATTGAAATTAAAATGAAAAATAAGAAACTTTAATTAAAAATAGAGATTCAGAAATTTGAAAATAAAATAAAAATAAAAATTAAAGTATTCGAGATTTAAAATTCGGATTTAAGGTAAAATCATTTATCTAAGCAACATCAGATTTTTCCGTTTTCGAATTATTATAACATTTAAATCCAAAATGGCGGTACATATACGGGTGAGGGGGGGGGCTTGTACATATCGGAGAACTATACTAAAAAAACCCCCTCCTTAACGGAGATGCTGATCTGTATCCACCGAATTTCTTTAAAATGTCCGATAAAAAAGAGTGGACGACTGTATTTGGGAACAGACATTGAAGTAGGATTTTCTAGTACACAATTATTTCCTTGTCTTTTCACGAATATCTCCCAAAATGAGGCAGATTCTCGTCAAATGAAAAATCCGTTTTCTTTTTTTCTCAAACCGATTATTCTACTGGAACCGTAGGTAATATCCTCAGTTCAAAACGTTTACTGTACTATTTTCATGAATTGTTTCAGATTTTCAAAGCTTACGAGAATAGAGAAAGGAAAAGAGAGATGGATTTATTTTAATAGCATCGCGCAGGGCTTAGAACGTTCCATCTAACGATACCTTAAAGGATGAGGTAAGCCTTGTTTAACATTACTTATGCTTGAAAAAAATTGTTAAAGAATGCATTAACAATCATATGGCCACCGTTATATTGCGACTATCTGAAGAGCCCGTTTGTCAAATTATATCTGATGACGTTTAGGAAAATTACAAAACTCTAAAAGTTCCCAGTTGTTATGGAGTCTAAAAAAAAGGTTCCGCCAAAAACTGCTCAATTTGCGAAGTTGGTTACGTGATTCATAAAAAGCACCACGATTAATGTCATTATTATTTGGAATGATGAATGTTAATATAATTTTCAATTTTCCGTAAAACACGTTACTATAGCAAACTTAAATAAAATATGATATCAGTAGTGTAAATACGAAGACTCATGAATATTTCCACATATTTTGCACTTGCACAAAAATACCCAGACTCAAGATCGCGATAAAAATAGGTTTTCCCTTCTATCCATATTTTCCAGCTCCCTCCCTCCCTCCCTCCCTCTCTCTCTCTCTCTCTCTCTCTCTCTCTCTCTCTCTCTCTCTCTCCCTCTCTCTGTCTCTCTCCCGCTTGATTATACGCAAGAGTTGCATTTTTCTACCTATATTTATAAATTCACGTTTGCCACATTTTCTTCGGCACACACCCCCGCACATACACACACACACACCCACAAACACAAGCACACTTGCGCATATAGACGTGGAGTATTCGAACGAGAGAGGACGTTATCGCGCATATCATCAATCAGCGTTGGCCCGTTATTTTCCAGTTGGTTTTCCACCTGCAATGGCGCGCAGTTTAGTCAACATTCGGAAGCCATACCATTTTATCACGGCCATTCAAACCCCATTGGCCGTGCAGCCGAGATACCGCGGCCGCATATATCTGTATGCATGCAAGCGCGATATATACGTATAATCGTGCACACGGGCGGTCGTATGTGTGTGTACGTGGTCGGCCGTCCCACTATATACCGGGTGAACGTGGAAAACACCGCGAGCGTTTAAATTTCCATCCTCCGATATCTTTCGTCCCTCCACCGCTTCGAATCGGATTCCCTCCCAATTCACCTTTAATCACGTATAAAGAAGATGGGTCTGGAAGAGATCGATCGAGGCTCCAGTGGAATCACTTTGCGAAATATTTATAGAAAAAAAGAAGTAAAAAAAAGAAAAAGCATTGAGAATGGATCGTGCATTTTCTCTCTTCGTCTGACGTTGGAAGCGGAGGATTGATGGCTACTGACAGGAAGTGGTCTCGCCATTACTCGCTTGCTTCGATGACATCAAGATATCGAGCAGCTATACGTTACTCCCTCTCTTGCCGTGATAGCCACTGAACACAGATACTTGCTCATTATCTCGCGATCTTGCTACAGATAATGACCCATCTCTCTCTCTCTCTCCCTCTCTCTCTCTCTCTCTCTCTCTCTCTCTCTCTCTCTCTCTCGCTCTCTCTCTCTCTCTCCCTCCAATCCTCGTGTACGAGCATCGCGATCTTGACGATCGATTGCAGAAACGCTGAATCAACATCCGTCTCTCTCCATCACGAGAGCATCGTCCCGGTCCTCGATCAAACTCAATGAAAAGCCCTCCGGCTTGATTCAACTCGATATCACGGATGATCCAAAGCGATCGATTGGCTCGTAATGAAATTGCCAATCGATTAGGGATTATGCCATTCTTACGAGAGTCGCTGATGTAGATTTGCGCGAGTGTGTAACCTCTGAGATGTAAAATAAAAATCGTTCTCCGCGGTCAACCGGAACGTAAATCTGTTGCAATTGATCGCCACGAAATTACGACGGGTATGCAAATAGTCGTCGTATTCGTGAGCTATCGGTCTGCGATCCCGTGTATTCCAGAGTATCCGCAGTAGGTGATAATTTTCGCCGTCTGGCAATTGCAAAAACTCGCGACGTAAACCGCGATTGACATCGGACACGCTTGTTCTCTCTGCGAGTCTCGGCCTTGCAAGTGCTAATGTATTCATGAGAGTCGAACGGTTTTTTCGAATGCTGTATCGATGTCAGATCGCAGGCGATAAAACGCTTGTACCGCCATTTTTTGCACGTCATAACGCAAATCGCCTGTGAATTAAGGGAGAAGATACCTTTAAGCGAGGAAAAAATTGCTGATTTTCATGATTTTTTTTTTTTAGGAAAGTTTTCTTCTCAATTCTTTAAACCTAGCGTATGTTTTATTACCACTTTTGGCTGTTACATGGTATTTTTTTGTTATGATTCTAAACGGGTTGTGGCGGTTGTCAGACGACGTGAAACGTAGAGTCGGCGGGATTAAGGGGCTATACCAGTGTGAACGCTGAAAATTTGGGTGATTTTCGGGAATTTTTTGGAAGAAAAGTACTCAATTAATGGTTTCGGAAAATTAAAAATATATTTGGCTATATTTGACCTATATTGCATAATTTTTTCATAGAAAAATATTGAGATCCAAGCGACTTATGCGCTGCCTTCGGAGGCCCAAAAAAAAGTTCCTCCACTGCTGACATGATTCCGGCCGATTGAGTAGCTGAAACCGAAAAAGGAAAACATGTCGTTAAACTGGAAGGTATTTCCTGTACAATGACGTAGGATTTTCGAAAAATATCAAAATCTAAGAAAATGGCGTGTTATGAAAAAACTACATTTTCTTGCTTATAAAATGGTAGTTTTTTTCAATGCCAAATCGTTAATTTTCATCAAATCAAAAATATCCTACGTCATTGTAGAGTAAATATATTCAAGAGTACTCAGTTCAAATTTCAAGTGAATCGGATAATTGCTCTCTGAGCTACAATGTCAGCAAATTTGAAAAATCTGATTTCGAGAAAAACGCGTTTAAATATTAACTATCGATTTTTGCAAGATAAAATGACATTTACCATAAAAATTGCTCATCAGCTATACCTGGCCCACACAATGGACCCTCCTCTTCCTCGAATAATGCCTGCTGAGAGGCTGAAGCTTTTCACACTGGTATAGCCCCTTAATCTGAAAATAAAACCAATGAAAATTTTTCTTCATTGACACTCATACGCGGAATATAAACCTAGAAAAAGTGAGAAATTGTGGAAATTGATTGAATAGTACGCTTCGAAACAAAAAGATTGAATTTTCTGGAAAAAATGGCTACATTTTTCAATAAAAAATCCTTCAAAAAAAAAATCAAGAACATTTAGGGTCATGTTTTCGACAATAAGGTTAGAAAGATTCATACTAAACTTCATCAGAATCGGTCGATTAGTTTTTTAGCTACACATCACGCCACTTTTGAAAATGCAGTTTAAAAGACCCTGCCATACCTCCGCCATTTTTAAAGATTAATAAAATAAAAAATACCACGTAACAGCCAAAAGTAATACTAAAACATACCCTGAGTCTCAAAAATGTTGAAGAAATCGTTCCTATTTTAAAAAACCATGAAAATCATCAAATTTTTTCCTCGCCCAAAGGTATCTCCCCTCTTAAGCAAATCAAGAGTTAACGCGTCATCACGGATTGCCAAAATTTATGGCAAGCTATTGAGCTCCACGAACATCCACTAGCCCCAAAAAAAGTCTCGATTTTTTAGACCTAAAGCCCAATGAAACGAAAGACCCGATGATTGTTCGAATGCAACGAAATTTATAAGTATCAATTTTACACAAGTCAATGTGAAGACTTTGGGGGCACTGATCTCCACTTCCTGTACGAGAATACTCACCACTCGTTTTTCGAGTGGAAAAAAGAAGAACACTCAGTTTACAGCAAGTATCGCATGGTAATAATAAAATGATAGCCCACTCGTTTGATTAACAACAGAGGTATACCTGGCGCAACAAAATACGAAGGAGCCGGTGGTTACGTAAGAGATATTTCGTGCTCGCTCGTTCCCCTCGTCTGCGGTTTGTGCCCGTTGGATGATGAGATGAGAGCGTATGATGGCTGCGCCATATGAAAGCAAGCGCTACTATAGAATCTCCGGAGTCGACCATTATAGTGTGGTGGCAATGGGGGCCCGTGAAGAAAGAGCGAGAGCTGAAGAGAGAAAGACAGAGATATAAGCAGTCGATTCTCGAGGCCCGTTCAAGGTCGACTCGTCGGTTCGTCCAAAGCGCGCCGGAGGACCCAAAAACTGCCCGGCCAAGATGCTGGGAGTGGGGAGAGCGCCGAAACGGGAGAATGGGCCCAGAGCGGTCTGTGGATCGGTAGGCTCCGAACGATGCGCCTACAAACGCACGCGAGCGCGGCCATCGAGAATGGAGAACTGGTTATCCGAATAAGCGCCAAGACGCGTTGGTGGTGACTACGTTGCTCCTCGTGGGGAGAGAGAAAGAAAAGAAGACTGAAAGGGAAAGAGATGGAGAGCAGTTTCCAGGTCTGGAATGACTGGTAAGAAGAACCTATCGATAGCCTGTACAAGCTTAAGCGCCGATAAGGGGACAGACTATGGCCTGTTGGTCTATTGAGAGGCGTATCTTGAAAATACTTTCGCGTTGTTGTCGTTCCCAGCGAGCCGCATGTGTGTACAGCCTCTCATACACACACACACTCTCTCTCCCTGTCTGGTCTCTTCTCCAAATTGCTTTCCTCAGCCCACTCTCGCCGCTTTCATTGCTGTCTTTATGAGCAGCGAAAAAAAGGAAGGACCTCCATTTCGTGGTCGTTTGTCAAGCTCTGTCATCGCTCTGCGCATTCCCTTCAATTTTGGCAACATCCGAAATACGCGGTATGATTGCTAATGGATTTTATCATCACTATCGATATGCCCGTTGATGGGAAATCATCGTAAGCTTGCAGTGCACTTCGCGTGTGAGTATTAGGAAGAATCTCGATCACGTGTTTCCATGCGCTCCAGGATGGAAAATACATTAGCACGAGAATAATTTCCTGAGCTATATCGACCCTCCGCTCTCAGTATTCGCACCCTACCGTTCTCTCTCACTCTCCCCCATGGCACGATTCCCGAGATTGCTCTGCTTACCTAGTCCCTACCCTACCCGACCAATCTCTTATTGGCCGTGTGCAAGCATCGAGCGCGTTCCCGCAGACAGTTATCAAGATCGTTCGAGCCTGGATTTTTCTCTGGGAGCCCAGGAGTCTATCATCGTTCGGCGCTTATCGCATGATCGACGACATTCTTGTGGTAACATCAGCACGGGAATGAAAACGACCATTAGTGCAATACCAATGAGAGCTTTGTAGCTACAAACGATGGGGGATGGGGAGAAAAAAATTGCACGAATGGGTGACCCCCCACCCTCCGGGATGAGCAACCCCATGTATCACGAAGTACCACACTTCCGTTGTATCCGGCACAAACGACGCCGGTAATTCAATGCTGGATGTCGATGAGTGCCAGTCGATTCGGGGTTGGTCCAGTGAAAAGGACGATTCGGAGTGGGCGGCAACCGAGCCGGCTAAATTCAGAATCTCAAATGTCGCACTGGCGAAGAAAGAGACTGGAATAGGGACGGAGCTCGACCGGAAACCGGACGCGAGTCCGCGAGAGAGCTATACAGACCGTTACGTAGTTGCCGACGGGCGCGTTGACGACGTGCCACGTCAGCGGGAGCCATTCACCCTTATGCCTCTTTCCCGGTTCCCACAAACGTGCCTTTTTGCCTCTTCTCCCCCCCCCCCTGCCCCTCGGGCCATCTTCTTCTCTCAGGCATGATCCCTCGTTCTCTGATTACATTGTCCATTCTGCTTTTCTCTTTCCGTCTCTTTTCCTCTGCTCGTTTCACTCGTCAGCTCACTCATCAGCCACGATTTTCCAAACGCGAAAATCTCAGAAAAACCATTGGCGGTGTACACGCGATGTCTCGTGCGCACTGCCGGATGCCAAGCGACCTCGGTAGGCTTGTGGGTCACGTGGCCAGAGGAGTATCCATAGAAACGTGTATTTTGTGTGGACTATGGACGAAGTGCAGCCGACCGTCAACGGAGTGGAAAATGATTTGCTACCATTGGTAAGAGAATATGATGGAGTGCGGGCGTCATCATTCTCCACCATTCGGACGAACCTCCATCAACGAACCGTGAAACGGCACTTTCCAACATCAAGTCCTGCCTCCTCATCCGTCTCATTCTTCCTTCATGATCCACCGATCCGCCGTAACGCGGTTATTCTCTTTTTTCATCCGTTATCCGTAGAAAATAAAACCATCGATTAACGTGAATCGGCTCTTTTCAAGCGTGAGAACCGCACGGATCAGCGGCAAACGTTCAAACCTTGTTACCTCGAACTTTTCCCCGCAACTCTTCTGGGCGAGCAGCGTTTGTCCAAATATCTTCTCTCCCGTCCACCGATTCCAAACAGCGTCGAAGACTTTCCCGACTCGTCCGCAAAATCTCTCCCGACGCGCAGTCACCCAACGGCGAAGTTTTGCCGTTCAGCACGCAGCTACGACCGGACGAGAGAAAGAATGGCGGGTAAAAAAAGAGGTAGAAAGCGAGACGTCGACTTCTTGATTAAAAGCGAACGACCATCGTCATCGTCTCGGCATTGACGCGGGGGGTGAAGAGGGAGGATACGGAGTGAGAGCTGAGAATGGCGGAACCGCCTGCTTTAATGGCGTTACAGAACCGAGCTCGGCTCGGTCGAGCGTGAAAAGCGCACGGAGAGAGCTGCCGATCGCAAATTTAGAAAATCTTTTCTTTCCGTATGTGCCCTCCGATGTCATATATATGCTCCATGTTTCCTAGGGCAGGAATCGAAGAACGAAAAAAGAACATCAAGACTCCTTTTTGCTCCATACGTATATATATATATATTTGTGTCTGTGTGTGCACTTGGTTTGCCACCGTCGGCAAACGCTCGAAAGGTGGTATTTGCGCGAGCCAAACGACGCAAATAGAGAACAAACAGCGAGTGAGAGTACACACAGTGGTGCTGGAAAAGAGAGAGAGAGAAAGGGTGGAGGAGAAGAGAGAAGTAGCCATAAAAAGTAAATGATAGAGACGGAAATAGAAAGAGACGAAGAGAGAACGAGGGTTGCATGGGGTTAGAGGGTTGGGTTGCGGAAAAGGGAGGAAATGGTGCGCGTTACGGAGAAATGGCGCGGAAACCGGGGATAGTGACGGGCAATGGGCTGCTCCGAATCCCGAACCGAAAACTCGAACCAGCAGCAGCATCCGTGGGAGGAGTGCAACGCCAGCTCTATATAAAGTCTCTCTTTCGCTCTCTTCGTTATTTTTCCGTTTTTTTCCTCCTTTTTTCTCCCTCACACCACGTATCCTCAACTCGTCTCTTCTCCTCTACCCCCGCGTCCACTCGAGGCTGCTATTCCGATGCTTTTTCTTCAACGCTCATTTTCCCTTCATTCTAGTTATTCGGGAGATCGTCAGCCGGAGGGTATTAACGCTATGTTTATCGATAGAATTTGTGAATACTTGTCGGGGATCCTGTAGACAAATGAATTAAGCTGCTGGGAAGGAACATCACTTAAGTGCCCGCCTTTGATTTTGGTGGAACTCGTATGTGTGATAAAGCATTGAAAACCATCAGACACGTATTTGTTTTATCGGCGGAAAAATTATTTTAGAGGAGAAGAACCACCCCTCAAAAAAGGCGTGTCAACCCTTAATTTAACTTTTTTTTCAATACTCATATGGTGGGTTTTTCATCGTTTTACATTTGAAGAATTTTGGTTTTTGTTTAATTCAGATCGGTGGACTGCTTGTGGGTGAAACTGCAAAATCACCCCTCTACAGGCCTTCCTTTGAGGGGTGCTTTCCCCCCGTAAAATCGCTTCGCGGCCGATAAAAAAATGTGTCTATAGTTTTCTATGCTTCAACTTCAATTTATGAGTTTCAAAAAATTCGAAGGCGGTCACTTAAGGGAGTTGGAGCGTCAGCCACGATAAATTACTCAAAATTTCATTCTGAATTGTACAATGCATTTGCTGACGCAATAATCATCTATAATGTTATACTTTTTCAAATTGGTAGTAACACAAAAGTTGTACTTATTTACGTAATAAACAAATTAGTATGCATAATTTTGCCCTTTAATTATATAATTTATGAAAAATCAGCATCTACAGAATCAATATACACCTCGTATGCAATTTTTTTGACATTCGTTGGAAAAAAATCCTAAACCGTCCTTTGAGTGAGAGTGGACATGCAATGAGCTTCTCGTTTATTGGCTCCACGGAAATTTGGACCTAAAGGTACTCGTGTATACGGCAAAAACGTTGCTCAGTTGTTAATTGCCCGTGTCCGGCATTCGCGACGTGCTGGGGTCCGTAAGAGACCCTTGGACTCGCAGAATTTCTGTCCTAGACACGATACTCTGCTCTACGAGGGGCGAGCAGCTTGGCCGAGGAAAAAAAGACCTCTAAAGGCCGGCTGCTCCCAATGGACTGCGAGAAACGATCCGAAATATTCGTCAGCCAGGCGAAACGTATATTTTTTTCGCATTTGTGTGTTCTTCGTTGTTCTCCGAGACAGAGAGGGAGACGAACGAAAACATACATTGTGCAATACGTATTGCGCCGGTATGAGAATCCTTCAGTTTCCGTAGGGACCAGACGAGACAGAAGAACCGACGGGAGAGAACTGCGTCGGAAAACCCACGCGACTAATCGCCCTCGAGAAATAGCCTCTCGGTTTATCAGTCTCTCCCAGGTTTTCCTCGGATTTCGTGAATGTTCCGCTGTTCCTCTCCCGAAAACAAAGCTCCGTTTGTCTGAATCAAATGAGGCGAATGTGTCTTCTGCTGGGGAAGTACTTTGCCCATCCTCGTATCGCATTTATTCTGAACTCGACGAGGAATACTTTCGTAAATTCCAACATCGACGCTTTAGTCAGACCAAGTGTTTCAGTCTAGTCAGTTGATCAGTAAAGACATTTTTTTGTTAATTTTTGACTCCGAAGGTATTCCAGGATCAACAATTCGACCAGTTCGTTTTCATTTTCGGCAGTTCGAGCCTCCACCGATGAATGTTAAGGGACACTGATTTTTATAAATGTACATACGTCCAATGAACGTTCAACTTTAGAATTGCGAGCCGTTTAACTACGTCCTTTTTGAGATAAATAAATAAATTATAATAGAGGCAATTTAGCCCAGTTTTTTTTTTTAAATCGACAGCTGAGCTGGAATTTTACGCTCATTGGGCACAGTCAAGATTTTGGCAAGAGATATTACCTGTGCCTACTGTTAGATTCACATTTTTTTAGAAAGAAGTGTCTTTAATTCCCTAGATTAAAATATTGTTTTCTTTTGAAACCCATGGTACTTATGAAAGTTTCCTAGAAAGAAACTTCGAGGAAAGAACTGTGCAAGATTCCCTTGATTTAAATATTTTTTTCTCTCCAAAAAGATGGTACTGATAGAAACTTCGAGGATTTTCTCGAAATTTCTTCGTTCACAGTTCTTCAAAGCGGGACACCACTGTGACGGGTCGAAAAAATCGATTTTTTTTTGCATTTTCTTAAAGCACACATATTCAAGAATATGTGGAACAAAAATTTAAGTAGAAATATTGATGATTGACCAAGTTACACATGATTTAGTGAGCTAGCGCAACGATTTACTTCTACTAAAACTTTCAATCGCGTTTTTTTTCGAAACGACTTTTGTCGACCTGGTCAAAATCATAACTCTAGCTATAATTGCTCGATTTTCAATGTTGAAAAAGGAAAATCTCCGTAACTGTAGTAGCTAACGTTGTACGTAGCCGTTTTTATTCGAAATTTATTATTTTTCAAGCCGCCGGAAAATAAATAAATATTCCCCCAAAATTACAAGTTTTTTGGGCACACCCTCTATTTTGTGAATGCATTTTCGGAAAAAGCCTACGTACAACGGGAACTACATTTACATAGATTATAAAACTTTTTTATTTTTATTTTTCAGGCCAACCATTATCAGATTATCCATCAGGTCGGTGGACTACATTTTTTATACAGAGGCTTTATTATACCTCAAAAACGTTGTTAATTATTTATTTTTAAAATAAAAATTCATACGAAATAAGTTCAATGTATGATCATCCACATACCGTTTTTCCAAATCCCAAATAAATAATCTAGTAGCCAAAAAAATCGGAATAACGACCTTCTTTCGGCGCGTCACAATGGTGGCCTTAACTGTCTCTAGATTTTAATTTTTCCTCTCTTCAAAACAATGATCACTTATGGAAACTTCGAAGTTGACCTTCAAGCAGCCGTTTCTACGTCTAAAAAATTCAGTATTCATTCAACGACGAAACGACCCTCCTTGGTCGAAAGGCATCCAGACCATCGTTATTCATCCCCTTTGCATGGCTCTCAGGATAATTTACAGCAAGTGTGAAATTAACGACCAAGTTCTCCAAAAACGCGACAAATGCATTATGTAAAAAAATATTAAAAATAAATAAGAAAATGATTTGTTTTACCAAGTCACCTATATGTGACTATAAATAAAGGCTTGGGGCGCTCAACTTTTTGAATGTTTAATAAATTTGATCAATTCACTTTCATTAACCGTATTTAATTTGGCACAATAGTAATTAGAGAAATTATTATCACATGTTTATACTCAGATTCAGGATTTTTATTTGAGAAATCTAAAGTTGTGTTACAGTAAATTAAATACAGTTGATATTTAAACGGATTTATGTAAACAAAAGATGATATGTTTAAATTTTGAGCGCCCCAAGTTTTGCTTCATAGTGACGTATAGGTGACTTCGTAAAAAAAAATATTTTCTACTTTTTAGTTCATTAAATAAAAGCATGTTTAAAAAATATATTTTTCGCGAATAAATTATTTTTTACTTTTTAGTCTTTAATTTATTTTACTAGTAGTTAACTAGTTCACGAGTTTGTACGTAAGGAACATGTGATGGTTGTAATAAATAACAATGACTGTAATTAGGCTTGAACTTATGACTAATTGCTGCATATAAACTTCCCACATACAAACACAGTCAGCCACGAATTTGTTTATATGTGTTAGTGAGATTTTATATGAATGATTAGATATCGCTAATTATACATGAAAGGTTGACCATTTTTTGGCTATATATATATTTTCAAGTTGAATCATGCATTGTCACCTTTCAGATGCATGTTTGCAAAGTTTCAGAGCTCTAAATAGTCGGGAAGAAGCTGAAATATCGATTTTCCGTTCTGCATCTCGCAGAAAGTCAAGTTAAATAAAAGCTTGTAAAAAATGAAACTCATTTTTCATTCCAATCGAAAGACTAAATCCCTGCGCGGATTAGGATCTTCCCGAGTGTTATGGGGACCTGAATTTCCAGGCAGGTACAGGCGGCAGTCTCCAGGCTGTGGTAAGAGCCAGCGGAGGATGTCGTTGGCGTCATCTACCGGGACTCGTTCCAACTACACACGCACCTCCAGAAATCGTTTTCTTACGACGGATATTGAAGAGGACAGTGGGTCAGTAATTTCGCGCAACACGAATGCACCGTTTGCATTTGTGTGACGAAGAAGGTGGCTCATTAGAGATCATTTTATTGTATCGAGGTGAAATAAAACGAGCTACGGGATTGCCGACTGGATGGAGTTTTCTGAGAGCCTCGTTTACGTCGAGGGAAGTGGCGCGTTGGCAGAGAGGTGTTTCACTCTCGTTTGAAGACCTTGTTGCTACGATTCACGTGTATGTATATAGGCGCCTCGTTCGCGGTATAATAACGAGGCGCGGCGATAGATTAAATTAAGATTGCCTGCAAAATGAGCCAATTATGAATTAATTGCACCGGGTACCAACGTCGGTAGCATTATTAGAGACTTAATATCCGATTATGTCTTAACAACGTATCAGCATCGGGGGGCTATGCCGATACAACCGGCTTTTCGTACTCCCTCTTGGTGGAGACGACGAGCCTCTCACCCAACCAGTGAGTACACACACGCGTCCCGACACCGCTTTCCACCTTTTTCTTCGCGTTCTTTCGCAGCTGCTGATGATCCTCTCGCTTCTGAAATTTAATCGGCGCCTCTTTGCCCCTTCGTAATCAACTCCGTGTTACGACCTTATTTGAATACACGCGGCGAAGTGAAAACTATTGAAAAGTGAGAGAGTAGTCTCTTCGCAACGATCATCGAAAATCCGAGGTGCAAGTTGGTCCTTTGATAGCATTTGTCCATTTGGTCGCTTGATGACGCTCGGGCGGTAGCTTGTTTTTACTTCGAATAGTCATGCAAGTCGTCCAAGCGGTCATTGATCCACGTATTGGCAGACCACAATAGGCAGGGGGGTTGCTGCGTACCGCCCACCATTGTCGGATGTACTCTCACTGATTATGCTGGAAGCTCATTTCCATTATTGGTTCGCACCAATGTCCCGAAATTGCACTTCGTGATGACGAGGGATCAACAAGACGACAATCATTCTTAGCCAGGACGAAAATCTATAAATACGTATAGTCTACTAAAATCCACGTCACAGGGGCAGACGTAGGATGGTTTCAAGTGGTAGCTTTGGACCTGCAAGAAAGTGCAGTAAAACGTCGACACGGCATATAATTCTCCAAATGTAAATCCATATTGAGGGGGAGATACCTTTAGGCGAGGAAAAGATTGCTGATTTTCATGATTTTTTATTCAAGAAAAGATTTTTTCAACATTTTTCAGACTTAGAGTATGTTTTATTACTACTTTTGGCTGTTACATGGTATTTTTTTATTTGATTAGTCTTTAATTTATAAAAGCACGATCTTCTTAACGGGTTGCGGCTGATGTTGACAGACGGCGTGACACGTAGCATCGGCGAAATTAATCTGATAGAAACCAACGAAGATTTTTCTTCTCCTAACACTCATAGGCAGAATATGAACTAAGAAAAAGTTAGAAATTTCGAAAATCCATGAAATGGTACGGTTTGGAACAAAAACATTGCATTTTCCGAAAAATGGCTACATTTCGCAATAAAAAATACTTTTTTTTTAATTTTTGAAAACATTTAGGGTCATGTTTCAGATACTAAAATTAGAAAGATTTCTACCAAATTTGATCAGAATCGGTCGATTAGTTTTGTTTAGTTATACGTCACGCCAGTTTTGAAAACGCAGTTTAGAAGACTGTGACCTCGGCCACTTTTAAGGGTTAATTTTAAAAAATATCATATAACAGCCAAAGGTAGTAATAAAACATACCCTAAGTCTAAAAAATGGTGAAAATATATTTTCTTTAAAAAAAAACACATGAAAAACAGCAAATTTTTTCTTCGCCTAAAAGAGAAGGCGATTGGCACCACAGTCCCTACGGTCCATCACAGCCAACCCCTTTCCATTCCACATGCCCCTAAACTAAGAATGCAGAGTTTCTCGTTACGCTCGATCTCAAACGCATCCTCCCGTACATCCTTTCTTTTCTGCCCTTCCCACCGTGTTCTGCACTACATTGGACGGCGTAGCAAAACACACCAGCGAGGAGAAAAGCCCTGGCCGTTAATTGGAGCAATACGATGTCGCGAATTCCGTCCATACGATTCAACTGACCACGTCCAGTAGGAATTGGATTCTCACATTCGTCGAACGTGCGAGATTTTCGGGTGACTTCGGGACAAGCCCTTGAACAGCTCATAAATTATCCCTTTCAAGGAAAAAAACGGCCTCGAGAGGTCCCGGACGGGTAAAGGAAGGGACAAAAAATTTCGGGGATGCTGACACGAGGCTACGTGGAAAAGGGTCACGTGTTTTCTTTTTCTTCGTCTGACCATTTGAAGCTTCAACCAGCGAGAGAATTCGATCCACGAAAGGCAGGAACAAATGTGCACATCGATCGCTGACCAACGTAAGGGCCCAATGGATGGCATTCAAGATGAAAAGGGATGGAGACCTAAGCCCTGCTGTTTACAAACTGTCGCTTGTGTCATCCCGCTAGGTCCGAGTACATTCGTCAAAATCGCTTCTGTACCCATGCAGTTGAGACGTAACGGGACTTCCTTTACTTCATTGTTGTATTCTCAAACTTTTATTGCCACGAGTTCCAGTCACTTTTTTCTTCATACTTGCCTATAATACTATATACATAGCGTTCAATCCCCTGGCTTTTTTATGGCAATGCGAACGGGTGCCCGTTGACTTTTACAACGAGACGAATACTCCGACGAGTCGTTTATGGCACACTACGCTGAGCCGAACAGATCGTAAAAAAAGGGAACCGTCTCCGCGATGCGGAAGGTCAGGAAATCCTCTCATCTTGCACTATACTTATGAGTCTGCGTGTACTCGAATGTTCATTCACTGGGATTCTTTTCGACAAGAGTATTTACTGATGATAAAACGGAACCGAAAAAAAAAAACAATGCGCTCAAGGGTCGAGCGTTGAATCGATAAATGTTAGAGGAACTGATTCGTGTTTGGCTCACGTTAGGCTTGTTCTTTGGAAGTTTCTGTAAGTTCACTTTAGTCGTTTTCGAGAGAAAAAGAAAATTAAATCTAGGTTTAACGCAGTTTTTTATTACATATGGCGCCTTGAGATCGAGGGTCACAACTTAAAAGGGGAGATATCATTTCATGACGTAAAAGTCTTTATAAAGCAATGAAGAGCTTGTGGCCGAAAATGAACTCCACGAGAAAGCTGAGGGACTACTTTATGAACCTCGTACAAGATAACTCGAAAACTATGTGATCGATCATTTTGAAACATTGCACACTTTTAGATAACATAATTATCGTCTACGTGAACCTAAAGTCCCTTGAAGGTTTCGTTGAAAAACGACTTTTTCATTAACAAATGCTATAGTAAAAATTTCACGAAAAATAGAACATTTTTTTCTAACACGCGCCATTTTTGTAATTTTCACTTTTCTCTGGACTTTTTAGGTTCACATAGAGCGTGTGGGCCTTAGAAACCTCAAAATATTTGGTTTCGATGTTTCAAATCAATGCACCAGACGCTAGGTTGTACGTCGTGGCACAACTCAGGCGGAAACCATCTCTGGAGCAAGTGCATAGCTGCCATTGTTGAATATTGAAAAAATATTTGGAAAATTAAATTATCAAATAATATGCACATAACATTTAAATGATGTAGAATAAATAGTTTCGAGACAAAGCCAAAAGGGATCTCCCCTTAACGGTTACACACAAAGCTTATTGTGGAAAACATATGTTCTTTATATTTGAAAAGAAAAAAATATATAATAAAATAAATTCAAAAGAAATGGCATTTAAGTTAAAATTATTTCGACAATAATAACACAAATAAAAAAACCCGTTGAGAAATTCGTTTTCTATATACTTTGATACGTACACATAAACGAAGCCAATTGAACGGTTTTTCATTGAGTATTTACTCCAGACTTTTATTAATGCTGAAGGGCATCCATTGCCCTTTTGACAAGTACATCGCATCATCTCTCATTTTACTTGACGAACCCGAATGAAACAAAATGAAATTTTGAAAGCGTTTATCTTCAGATATCAAAAATTTCGGAAAAACGCTTCCGTTGCTTCCACGCCATTCTATCGTCAGAGAAAATTTTCAAAAATGGCATGTACCATTTCTGTATTGTATTCCGACCCTCCAGTTTAATTCCAGCTTGAAAAAAAACAATGTACAGGCAGGCGATTCAATTATACAATATCAGTAGGTCAGCATGATGACCTTATGTCTATGATTTTATGATATAGGTGAACGTCACCACGATGTAACTTCAGCCAAATTCCCGACTTTTTACAAACCGCCACACAATGCATCGAGCATAAGACAAAAATTTAATAAACCCAAGTTTATGTTTCCGTCAAGTTGTGGTTATATTTGTAAACCATATTAGTCGATACACGACGCCAAACATTTAATAATTTGTGGTTTATCGTCCTTAGCAAGTTATACCCTCATTAAGGTCTTCGAAATGTAAATAAAAATTTATTCATTATCATTCAACGTTTGTTGTTCGTGCGAATCGTATTATACCGAAAGTTGAACATATTTTTAAAAACCAATTATGGAGATCACAGGTCAAGGTAGGTTCTCTAAAATATTATTATAAATAAGTCTTTGAATTGTTTGTATCGTTGTTTACGAATCCTGGAACTTACTGTACAAAATTGAGATCGCTTTGTTGTTATTGAATTAGATAACGGTTTTGAAAAAAGGTGTCAAAAATTGGTTTTAGATTCTTTCCTTACAATTATTTTCACACTAATGTAGATTCATATTTACATTCATTTTTTGCATCTGCTTGCGAATAATTTTTTCGAAATGTTTTTTTTCAGAGAGAGGCAGTTTGATAAAAAATTCCGAACGAGTAGATGTGTTGATATAAAATGTAAAAAATAAATAAAATACACGCAATTTTTAATAAAATTTATTCTGTATACTTCACCAATATTCCGACCGATTTCACGAAGAAATAACAAAAGCAAATTACCCGTAATTGCTCGAGAATAGACTCAAACAAAGACCTCATGAGAATACTTCTGATAACTTCTGAACGTCTAATATCCAGTGAAGAAAAATAATAACTAAGAATGAGGTTAAGGGGTTACCCCCACTTTCGATCGTTTTTTTTATTGCATTTTTTTGAAGTATAAGTATCCGGGCCCATACTTCTGTATGGGCCTAGAATAGATGACTCTATGTAAGTTTACAAAAAAAAATTTTTTCTTCGTGTAAACTGAAATTGAAACTTTAAACGCGTTTTTCTCAAAATGGCATTTCTGAAGTCGGTGACCAAGATTACTCGAACACTAATGAACCGATCTTCTTGAAATTTTGCAGGCTTATTTAATACATAAAAATGTAGTCTTTAATCGTTCGATTTTTTTTTTTCGAAAAAAAATGGCCGTTTTATAGCCAAAAAACGGCCGTTTTATAGCCAAAAAACGGCCGTTTTTTTCGTTAAAATCGAACCATTAACTTTGACTGTCCGCCATTTTGTGAAAAATGAATACTTTCTAAAATCCTTCGATTAAAGACTAGTTTATACTTATATTTGACTAAATCCATCCGCATTTTTTTTCAGATGATCCACTTCGCCGCAATGTTGGTCACCGCAAACCGTGTATATAAAAACATTATTTCATTGACGGCCATTTGCCACTAAACAATGTAATATTTTTCAATAAAAAAATTACTAAAAGTTCTTCAAGATGTGTTCTTTAAGATGGTATATTAATCGATTAAAAAAGTTTTGTAGTTTTCTTTAAAAAAATTCATGAAAAAGGCCTTTTTTTGCGCTACAAGTGGGGGTAACGCCTTAAAGCCGATGAAGAGGTTCGAATGTATATCGTTTTAGAAGACGAGGCCTCCACTCCCTACGACTTGGACATCGAATTGTCTGGTGACGAAGAATCTTCAAATTTTGACTAGATTATGGATCAATGAGACAGTTTTTTCCAAGATTAGAGAAAGCTGATATGTTTTAATAAGAAATAAAAATATTTACCGCATTTGCAAAGAGTTATGATTTTTTACCCATTTCCCCATAGATTCGATGCACTGTGCGCCGTGCTCAATTTCCTAGATATGATTTTCTTTCGAAAACGACTTCGAAAGTTGAAACTTCAGAATTGAATTTCTACCGGACGTTCCTGCGTCAAAAATATATATATATATTTTAACATTATTCGTTGACCTCCCCCTTAAATCGAGTACGTTTTACCTTGGACTCGGTACTCGCACGAGAACATGTTACGTACTTGGCGCGTACATTATTCGTGTAGAAAGAAAAAAAAATCCGAGATCTACGATTCAAGATGCTGAGGATAAAGGAGAGCCGAGGCCACATGAGTTCTCACGAGTCGCCTCGAATTTCATGCGAGACTCGAGAGATCTTACGTCGCATACGTAAATGCTCCATCGGCGCTTCGTGAAATGTAATTCCAGACGAGAAGTGAAAACGTGAACACAATTACGTTGACCTAAGAGCACGCGCCACAAGAGAACCACATAGTTCAGTCATCGCCGTCAAAAGCCTCCAAACATGTCCATGTATGGGTGACCGCCTGTCAAGTTCAACCCAGGACGCATTTACCCTGAACGAGCCCCGCGGTGTTCTAGAAGTTAGTTCATTTCCTGCCAGTAATTGTGGCCCTTGACACGTTGAACATCTGTGATCCCTGCAACTCGAACGAAAAGAAATCTCAGTCTTTGCGAAGCGTATCTCTTCCGTTTACCGCGTCTTCGGATCCTCCATAGTCATCTCGATAGCCCTTTTCTCCCGCCAGTGTTGTATCGCCGTTCCGTGCGAAAAAAACCTACCCGCAATTTTCGCATTCCGGAGCGACCGCACGACCAACACCCGGGTGTGCTTGGTTGCATTATTTATGAATCACGCGCGGCACAGCTAAAGCCGAAGGGCCCGGAGATTTCAGCTTTCCGCCACAACGTGCAGGGTGAAACGTTTATCGGCGAGACGAAGGACAGAAGGATACGGAGCCGTCGGATACACGGTGCAAGCATACTACTGATGAGAAGAAATCGATGTCAACCCTTCTAGGACAACGGTCGAAAAATAACCCTTCACTTCCGAGTGTATATTTCATAAATGTTGAACTATTTCCCTTTCTTCCTTGAATCGATGTATTCCAAAAGTGATGTCAAAAAACAATTTATCATGGGCATTAGGTCATTCGAACTTTTAGGCCCTTTTTGAACTTTCGGTGACTAACAAAACGTGCGAATCGGCCTCAAAATGGGGAGTGGCTATTTTTTTATCTTCTCACTATCGAAAAACGTCATTACAATTAATCCTCCACGGGCTCGGGGACATTTTTGGTAATACTTTTTTTTTGACAGTGAGTTTCCCAAATTCAATACTTCGTACCTAGGAAGGCTACCCGATATTAATTTTTTCAGAGAAAAATTGCTCTTTTAGTGATAAGAAGCCCGAAAGCTCTACTCCGAGGTAGAGCCACAATTTCGATGTCATCAAACTTTTCCTGAATAAAAATCATCATATTCCAAGCCTACGATCGAAGCTGACTTGACAGCTGACAGTGAGTTTCCCAAATGCAATACTTCGTACCTAGGAAGGCTACCCGATATTAATTTTTCCAGAGAAAAATTGCTCTTTTAGTGATAAGAAGCCCGAAAGCCCTACTCGGAGGTAGAGCCACAATTTCAATGTCATCAAACTTTTCGAATAAAAATCATCACATTCCAAGCCTACGATCGAAGCTGACTTGACGATAATAAAAATGAGGCCTTGAGATTTCAGCTGTTCTGTCACAACCTGCAGGGTGAAACGTTTATCGGCGAGGCGCAAGATGGAAGGATAAGGAGCCGTCGGATACATGGTGCAAGCCTACTACTGATGCGAAGAAATCGATGTCAACCCTTCTAGGACAACGGTAAAAAAAATAACCCTTCACTTCCGCGTGGACATTTTATAAATGTTGAGCTATTTTTATTTTTTCGTGAATCGATGTTTAATCCTACGACCCCTCCGTAATGTCAAAAAACTATCTATCATGGGCTCCTGGGATTACTCAAGGGCCCAAAAGTCCCTTCAAACCTTTTTGAACTTTTGCCCTTGAACCTTGGGCCCTTTTTGAACTTTTGGTGATTATCAAAACGCTGGAATTCACCTTAAAATGAGCAGTGGCTATTTTTTTAGCCTTCTCACTATCGAAAAACGTCATAACAGTTAATATCACACGGGCCAACGAACATCTTTGATAATACTTGTTTTTAAAAGTGAGTTTCAAAAATGCACTACTTTGTACCCAGAAACCTACCCGATCGAGATTTTACCGTGGAAAATGGCTTTTTCAATCTAAGAAAATAAGAAGTTCAAAAACTCTACTTGGAGGTGGGCATTTTCGAATAAACACCAACCATTTTTCAATAAAAATGATCGCATACCAAGTCTACGAGCAATGCTCACCTCACGATAATAAAAAAATCAATTTATCACGTGCCTAATCGCCACCGTAGCGCAAATTGCCTCGACAGTAACTCAATCAACATAAACATGCAGTGCCCACGTTGAAGTTTCGCATGCTGTCCGCCAACCAACTCGCACCCGATACAAAGTCCAGCGAGTTAACTCATAATCAAGATCGCAGCATTTCCGGCGCAAAAACGACAGACATATGAACTCGTGTAGGGACACAATGCACCGAGGACGAGGTAATTCAAGAACGAGTGTACGTACCAGCGAGGTATACATACGTACGACACGTGGCATTCGCATTTGTATAGTTTTTTTGCCGTTTTTTTGCTCCCAGAATAAAGAGAAGAGTGCAATATACAGGCCGTACCACAAGTCAGCAAAGTATACGTGCGTACAAGCATTACAAAGACGAAAAAAAGAGCGACGAAAAAAGTGTTTATATCGCACATATGGCGTACGTACCAGTCAGTCGGGTATGTCTATACGTAAACACCATGGAGTTGAGCTTAGACCGGCTAGTGGGTAAGGGCTGTGAACACGGACAGACAGACATGCCCATTGCGAAAGCGTTCCCGCAGCCCAGCTTTCACGGTAAAAGGAACGAGATAAAGATAAAAAAAACAAAGGAAAGGAGAAAAAGCGTAGTATACGCCGTTCTGTATTCTGGATCTTGGCCGCCGGCGCGTACAAGTATAGCAACAATCGTGAGGTAGTAAGGACGAGGGCACACCGAGGGTTGCATTGCCCATTGGTTGCCTCAGCAATGGCCTATTTCGCTCGAGAGTACGACCCATTCTGTACTAAGAGGTCGTCCTTCGCCTCTGCCTTTTTTTCCTGCATATATATGTACAGGGTGTCCCAGAACTGAATGCGTTCCCTGAAATGGGGGGTTGGGGGTGAAATTCTGAGTCGATTGATATAAGCATGTGTGGGTCTCAGATCAACCCCTTAATTATTTTTAATTTTTTAAAGACGGGCCAATCAGCTGAGCCAGACGCGCGCATCGCTCACCGACGTACGCCGGCTCATCGGGCGCGACTGATTGGCCCGCCATTAAAAATCAATAATAATTCAGGGATTGATCTGAGACCCATACATGCTTATATCAATCGACTCAGAATTTCACCCCCAACCCCCCATTTCAGGGAACGCATTCAGTTCTGGGACACCCTGTATATATATTTATAGATATATACATATACGAGAAAAGTTGATTTTGACGACATTCGACTTCGAGGGCTGTCCTTACAATAGGCTACTGTCTTCGTACTCAATATTACGTATACCCCAAAGTCTTGGAAATTCTTTGCAGATGAATGGAGACACATTCATACGACGGTTACTTCAACGACCCTCCTCTAGCCAAAATCAGCGATTGGCTTGAATTTTTTTCTTCAAACCGTCCTCGAAACAGTCAGATGTGCTGATAGCCAATGGTACATAGATATAACCGGACTAAAAATATCCTTTTTTTGTATATTCTGTATCTAGGCTGTAGACCGGTGTACGTATCTCTACACGTGAAAACGTACTAAAAGAAAAGGTGTAAGGGCTCTTCTACACACACACGTACATACAAAAAAAATCGCCCGCGGATCTTTCCTGAGACTTTGTTCTCGCTTGCCTCCACCGGTTATCGACTTGCCTTTTTTTCGGACCAGAAAAAAAAACGAAAAAAGATACGTCTCGTAGTGAATGTAGTATTTCCACCCACCACCCTTCTCTCGTGGCCCCCCAGGGCATCGAGCAGTCCTACGATACATTTGCATGTAACATTTTCGCTGCACGATCGTGCCAAGGACTCGTCTCAGTGGAAGTTTTTATTGCGATTGTCCCGTAGGCTTATCCGGGAGCCTGATCATTGTGATATCAAACAAACGAATGGAGCCCTTCTTTCGGGCAACTGTGTTACAGGAGGTATTTCGGAGATATCGCGGATGTGGAATGGGGGTTACTTTATAAGGTTATTACTTATCGCCTTGGGCGAGAAAGCTCGCCGACGCTGCCAATTTGTTCGACCACCGATGCTCCAAAAAGCCACGTTGCCTCGCTCGAATATGTTGGCTCGCCACGAAGCCAAATTAATAATTTTCGCAAATGTTAACATGCTTGCGTGGGGTGGTGGGCGGAGGGGTTGTTGGCTTAAGTAGCCTTAGTTATTTGCATCGGAACCAGGCGTGACAAAGAGTATCGGTAATCTCTCTCCCCCCCTCCCTCTCGCTCTCTCTCTCTCTCTCTCCCTCTGTATTCATCCCTCCCTCTCTCTCTCCTCATTGGTCCACCTTTTTCGTCCATTCTACGTCGAGGCTTAACACATGGGAAAATTTCACCTCGTGTCTCTCACTCTCTCTAAAATTTTGTCTCGCGGTGCACCGTGGTATCGGTGTGTCTCCCGTTGCACAAGTATGTGGACGAGACTCGCCGCACTTTATGTGCAACATTATCCCAACATTACCTGGTCATGCTCTACTCTGACCCTTTCGCCCCTCTCGCAGTGTCCGCAACACCCCCTTTCCACTCTCCCTCTACCACTACCTCCTCCCTCTCTCTCTCTCTCTCTCTCTCTCTCTCTCTCTCTCTCTCTCTCCTCTCTTTCTCTCTCGCTCTGACAAGCCGCACGCGAACCACACCGGGAAAACCTTCGACCCTTCGCTTCCCGGAGGCCTGTTAACCAAGTCGTATATACGCAAAGCGCACAGAGCAGTGTGCGGTAACCGAGAGTGCAAGGTGATTAATCATCCGGTCGCTGTCGGTCGACGGTTAATTAATCAGATATCCACGCTGCGAAATTAGCGAATCGGAGAGAGACTCTCTCTCTCTCTGCTTCTCTCTCTCTCTCTCTCTCTCTCTCTCTCTCTCTCTCTCTCTCTCTCTCTCTCTCTCTCTCTCTTTACCTTCGTAACACGTACGCGTTCTATAGAACGTGCTGGCGTTCCGTGGCCAGCGATGGATTAATTGCATAACCGTAACTGGCAGTGATCGAAATGTATAGCCGGAGAGAGAAAGAGAAAGAGAGAGAGGGAGAGAGAAAGAACGAAGCGGGCAAATGGAGGAGAACGATCTCATGGACGAAATGACAAAGTGATTTGTTGCCTGACGTTCTATAAATTATACATAACCCTTTTGCTCGCCCCTCGCGATTCTCGATCGTCTCTGATTTTGAACTGCCACGATCGAGAGGGATTTATTTCGCGTATTGCATAGACGCATAGTGCAGCAGATTAATGTTGCTCGAACGTTCCAAACTTTGCAATTGCTGATAATACTTGGATTAACGAAAAAAGGAGTTGCACATATTTACAGGGCTTTATTTTTAAACTGCTTTTTATTTTCGCTTGGGAGTACGAGAGAATGTTGCAGTTAAGGGGTTACCCCCACTTGCTATTTTGAAAAAATCGTTTTTTTTTATTGCATTTTTTTGAAGTATAAGTATCCGGGCCCATACTTCTGTATGGGCCCGGAATAGATGACTCTATGTAAGTGTACAAAAAGAAATATTTTCTTCGTGTAAACTGAAATTGAAACTTTAAACGCGTTTTTCTCAAAATGGCATTTCTGAAGTCGGTGACCAAGATTACTCGAACACTAATGAACCGATCTTCTTGAAATTTTGCAGGCTTATTTAATACATAAAAATGTAGTCTTTAATCGTTCGATTTTTTTTTTCGAAAAAAATGGCCGTTTTATAGCAAAAAAACGGCCGTTTTTTTTTTCGTTAAAATCGAAACATTAACTTTGACTGTCCGCCATTTTGTGAAAAATGAATATTTTTTAAAATCCTTCGATTAAATACTAGTTTATACTTATATATTTGCCACTAAACAATGTAATATTTTTCGATAAAAGAATTACTGAAAGTTCTTCAAGATGTGTTCTTTAAGATGGTATATTGATCGATTAAAAAAGTTTTGTAGTTTTCTTTAAAAAAATCATGAAAAAGGCCTTTTTTGCGCTACAAGTGGGGGTAACGCCTTAATCTCAGTATCTAGGAAAGACGATTTTTCGCCGGACAATTTTAGCTCGCTGAAACCTCCTCAACGTATCCACCATTCTTAGGAGGGGGTCGTTTTTGTAGTTGGAAAAAACGATGTAAAAATAGATACAAAATAAAATATTGAAAGAGACATTAATACAAGAATAAAAAGGATATCGATATACGGATTGTGCGAGTATGTGAGGCTGCTCGAATGCATGGTAAGAAGGGAAGCATAAAGCAGAAGAAGGACCAGAGATAAAGGTAAACAAAACAGGAATGCGAACAAATGATAGAGAAGGAAACATGTAAAAGCGTTTTTATGTATGTGGAGAGGGGGGTGGCGCGTGTAAAAAACCGCAAGGCTGCACTTGAAAATAAATAACTACTGCTATAAAATAAAATACAACGTAAAAATAAATAAACAATAATACAACATAAGATATAATATAAAAACAAATAACAGATAATATGAAATAAAGTACAGTGTAAAAAAATATATATACAACAAAATGTATTGTTGTATTAATGTAAAAGTAAATAACTAATAAAATAAAATAAAAATTCGTCGCTTATTTCGATTTGTTCAGTGCTTCCCCCTTAATGACATATCTAGCCACACCTCGAAGAGAATAAAATTTGAGCACCACACATTTTTCGAAAGCCTTTAATTCAAATATTTTCCAAATGAGCTCAAAACTGTTTTTTGTTCATATTGCTGTCCTTGCTGATCCAGGATACGCTGCGTTCCTTAATGAAGAAATCGTGCTAACCCCGCGAAAATAATTCTCTGAACCTTTATTTGAATAAAATATTATTTTGTTGAGCATATTTAATTGAATTTAATAAAGCAAAAAATACCTTAATAGAGCCAAATGTAAATAAGTTATTCAGCAATTACAGCTATGCAAAAGGCTGTGAAAAATCACATCGCTTATAATTCGCAGTTTTGCGTGCTGGATGCTCGAATGAAAAATCGTGAAAATTGGGTTACTCTCTTTCACCCGAGTGGAGGATAGACACGTTGCCGACGATATTTATCGATCGTTCGGAATGAAGACGTGAATATTCCCATGAATTTCGCGTAATGGACGAAGCACTTTTATTATAATCATGTAATGGAGAGTATATACGCGTTCTTTATACTTTATTAGTTCTAGCCGAAAGAGGGGGCGGATTTTTATGGCCCAGGGATCGCATTTTTCGCTTTTTTTTTACCCCGCGAATTCACGATCCCGCGCTCGGGTCCAGTGAGAGCCGCTCTCTCGCGGTACAATATCGACGAGTTATTGGTCCATTAACATAACGCGGAATGGACACTCACGAACGTGTTAATTCCCCGGGATTCTCTTGGCCGCGCGCTATCGGTAACGAAATTCGTTATACGATGGCCCGGGCAAAAAAGCGCTCGTATATCTCGCGGCCCATGCTGCGGCCCGCTCTCGCGAACGTATCGCCCGATATACCGGAAATTCCTCTTGCCTCGTTCACCGCACACGAGTACAGCCCACACTTACCCCCGGAGTGGAAATACCGCTCCTCGAAAATACGAAAAAATCATCAACATTTTGATGATGTCGTTATTCATTTTGAAAAAAGGCCGTCTAATCATCCGCGAATGAAAGAGTTCTTTCTAGTTGTAACAGTCGAAGACAGCTCATTTTTGGGATTTGTTAAAAAGAAAATCGTGATGATAAATTTCAACAGATATTGGGGAGTCGAAAAGGTACCATCTGAATACTCTGTATTTTTTTTGTGTAAAAATATTCAATTATAATCGATTTACAGCCGATATCCGGGAAGTACACTACCGGCGAAAAGTTCCGGCCCGATTTTCTATGCCATTTGGCCCATAGCTGACATAACTGAATTTAATTCAACGCAATAAAATCGGTTGAAATCAATCGATTGACGTGACTAGAAAATTATAACATTTTAAGGGGGAAAAATGACGAAAATAAATCTGAAATAATTATATTGCGTTGAAAATAGAAAAATACAATTTTTTCCTCTCTTGAAATGTTACCAAAAACCCCTTAGTTCTCGAAATAAGGTAATTGAATGATCTGATTTTTTATCAAAAATAGGCGAAACGAAAAAATTTCGTAAAAAAATCCGAAAAAATGATCGCGAACTCAACGAAAACCGATTCAACTTTTTACTATCTTGAGATTATCCTTGAATCCTTGTCGTTTCCGCGTTACACGTTATTTTTTAAATTGTCTATTTTTTTCGAAAAAATAAAAAAATCTTTAGAAAAAAAATCGTACAAAGCTTTGAAAAAAAATTGAAGCTTCAGCTTCCCCCTTTATGATTCCGGTCAAAGAAATGCATAAAAAATGTTTTGTCTGTAAACGGGGTCCACCAGAAAATGAACAAAAAAGCGAAGAATGGTCGTTTTCGAAAAAGGGTACTAGTCGTGAAAAAAAGTAAAAAAGTTCCAAAAAAAATGGAATGAAGGTGAATTCCTCCCCTTCAAAATGGTGTTTATCAAATTCGTTTATGTCAACTATCGGCGAAATGGCATAAAAAATCATTCGGAGCTTTTTTCAATTTTTGTCCGGAAACTTTTCGCCGGTCGTGTACGTCAATAGGGGTTAAACTAGCATGAAGGGTAACTTTGACAGTTTTTAGCGTTACTATAAGAGAGCGTCAAAATACGCTAAAATACTTTTTTCTATTGTTGCTCAAATTTGTGGTGCAAGCTTATTTTAATGTTGCTAAAGTTGATTTTGATCTCAATAATAATTATGAGACTGATCAAATGCCTATAATAGGACCCTAGGTACTTGATATTTTTATGTAAAATATTTCCGTAATAACGATGACAATTTCATTGTACAAAATCGTTGTTTTTCATTTAATTCCATGTATAAAGCACAAAATATTTTTTTAAATGTATCAAAATGATGTCAATGTAACCCTTAATCTTTCACATAAATTGCATTTCAATGTCTTGTCAAAGAAACCCCACAACTCGAGGTTACTTTGACACTTTAAAAAAAAATATATGAAATTGTGCAGGTTTGGTGGGGCTTAACTTTCTTATACATTTGATAGCCAAAGGACACATCGCTCTATGGGAGCAAAACAGTTGGAATTTAGGATGTTAAAAAAGTTACTTAGAAAAAACTTTCAAAACCTGTTCAAAGCAACCCCGTTTTACAGTACCTCTCAAAAACGTCTTTTGCGGTGATCAATGCCCTTTTTAACCAGGTTATCTAATGTCAAAAAATCAAATGAACATTGTTAATATATTAGTTTATCCAATGATCAATCTAAGAAATTTCAGAAATATAAAATTTAAAAAAAGTCGCGTGTTCAAAATCGGTTTTGATTTTCGCGAAATGAATGGGCCTTTTTCGTTCATCAAACCGAAAGTATACATCCCGAAAAAAAACCTTCATCCAAATACTATATTTTGACATCTAGAAAAAGCCCTACAAAATTCGGAAAGATCGATGCAGTAGGTAGGTAGTTTTCGAGATATTTTGCTCACCGACATTGAAAACGTACTTTCGAGAAAAAAGAATTCGAAAGACACTCCGAGCGTTCCGACGGGCGTCCACACAACGTCTATAAATCTGTCAACTTCGATCCGATCACCGTGAAATTTTCAGGGAACGTTTATAAGATGATATACCGTCAAAATACATTGACTTAAAAAAAGTGATCTTTCGACTCTCACATCTAGGCAAACCCCTTAAGCGAGCCAACGGAACGAACAAAAAAAGCAAAAAAAAAAATAAAATAAATCCAGAGGAACAAAAGTTGTTCGGGTTCGTTGAAAACTCAATCACCCCTCGATCATCACGCCTCCCGTATAACGGCTGTCTACTGCTTTCGTGGGTGGCAATAAAAGGCGAAAAAAAAAGAACAAAATCAAGTATATCCGAGACGAGACAAGAGAGCGAACGAGGCGGCAATAACGTGGATGACGCAGTGTTTCGGGTGTGTTTGCACAGGACACTCGGTACGTAGTTCCTATACGTATAGTCTCACATTTAGGGGTAGTTTCAGGGAGGATACCCAGTGGTAGTACAGAGAGCTACATAGACGACGGGGCAACATTCCCCTCCCTGATTACCCTCGCGAAAGCGGAGTTGGCGCTGCTCCGGGGAAGGGCGCAAGGGGTGTGGGTTAGGGGGTGCTGTACGCGCGTTGAAAGTGGGACGGAAGGATGTTCGAGAAAGGGCGAGACGGAGAGGGTTGCGGCGGTCGGTTCGAGGGGAGGCAAAAAGGGGTGGTGAGGGTAAGAAGGGTGGGAAAGGGCGACGCGACTGCTATGCGGCGTTAAAGGGGGCCGAGCGTCGGGGTAGTACGGCAGTAGCGAGGATAGTTGAGGGGCGCATGAGCACCACTTTTATTGATTCCGTAACTGCCGCCATGACTGCCGGGCGCCGCGCTATGTGGGTGGAGTGTAGTACCGACTGAGGACAGGGAAACGAGCGGGAATGGCGTGCGCGGACGATCCCCGGGAATGGGGAGATGGTGGCTGTCGGAGAGAGAGAGAGAGAGAGAGAGAGAGAGAGAGAGAGAGAGAGAGAGGGTGAGGCTGATGGGGTGGAAACTCTGCGGAGATAAAAAGGAACGAGGCTTTACGCCAAGGTATCACTGTACACGTATGTACCATCTATATGTACCATTTGCGATGCTGGTACGAGAGAGTGAGTCTCACGAGGAGAGCGCGAGGGAGTGAGAAGAAACTTTTTGCTCATCTCTACATCTATACAGGCCCCATGGCGTTTTCCGCCAGATATCAACATATCTTATTGCAAAGAAAAATACGCAACTGAAATATGAATAAATTTACGGTGGCCGGAAAGAGGCGGAGGTAATGTTCCGGAGGCGCAAATGCAGAGTCCGCGATGGGTGTAGATGCCTCCCTCGTTTCTGGCTGAAAACTATGACGTACTGGTGGGAACTATGATCATAGACGACACGTAAAGGGTCGCCGGTGCTTCGAGGATCTTGTACCCCATGAAAGCTCCTATATGTTCATTCGAGACGTATTTTCTTAGGTATTTATGGAATACGCGGCATGTACGCCAACGGGGAGGCCAGGAGGAAATTGGATCGCGTCAAAGGGATAACCCTTAATCAGGGATAAATGGCTGGTGCGTATCCAACGAATCCGAAGGGGTTGCGCGCGGAGGCCAAACAGAGAGAGAGAGAGAGATCCTCGGGAGATAATTAAGCCGCTTGATCTATGGACATTTCGCGAGTTCGCTCGTTATCTCCCGGGTACTCGCAATCCACCCCCTTCGACCCTTTCGTATTTAGCTCTGGCTTTTGGATATGTGCAGGAAAATTTGGCCGGGCTTGCGGAGCCTATAGTCGTCCCTCAACACAATTCCGTTGGCTATCTCTCTCTTTCTCGCTATACATCTCGTCCGGTTGAGCCGGAGGGCGGCAGGAGGGTGCGAGGTGGAGAACTCGAAGCCCAGAGGTCGACGCGTTCAATGGTCCAACATTTTCCGTCTCGAACCCTCGATCCCTTTATCAGAGGGTCTCTCCCTCTCTCTCTCTCTCTCTCTACGTTATATATCCCCCGCAACTCTATCACCCCCTTTATTTTCTCGCTTTCTCTCCTTCTCGCGCCCACGCATCGATTGTGAGCTCCTTTACGCCTCGGTTCCTCTTGCTCTCCTCTCTCTCCGTTCTCTCTTCAACTCCATATATCTCTCCTCCCTTTCTCTCACTCTCTCGAGTCTTCCCCTGCTCCTCGCCCCTTCTCACTCTTCTGGACTTTCTGCTTTATTGTCTGGAGCCACTCCATCGAGGGTGCATCCCATTCTACGGCTCCTTTAATTGAGACATAAATAAGGTTTGTTTGGCTTCGCCCGACCCGCGAATCCACGTCGGCACAGCAGGGCGGCGGCGTTAGAGAACGAGCCAAAATAAGTTGGCGTTGGCGTGTTATTTGCTCGGCCACGAACAGACACCGAGTTTCATAACTTTTCGTCGGTGATCTTGTAATTTACGGATTTTTTTTATCCTTCTAGCAACGCGTACAGTAGAGAAAACTTAAATACTGCGGTTTAGTTGAGACTTTTTACGATGGGGCAGCTTGAGGGTTGATGGGAGATACGCGCAGGCAGAAATAGCCGAAGTTCTCAAATTAGGTTCTGGATTCGAAGTAAGTCGACCGTGAGTAATGAATATGTGGTTCGTGCTACAAATTTATGGTTTAAAGTGATTAAAAAAAATGTATTGTCTCATCGGTTCTGATATTAAAATATTTTTACTTAACTTTATCGGGTAATATCAGATTAAAACTTTATCAGATGACATTAGATCGAAACTTTATCAGAGAAAAGTAGATAAAAACACTATCAGATGAAAACAGGTTAAAAATGTTATCACAAATATGTGATAACATTTGTTATCACATTTACAATAAGTTTGAAACTTTATTAGATAAAATCACATTGCAATTTTATCAGATTGTATCCGATAAAAATATTATCACATAAAATAAGATTTAAACTTTATCAGATACAATTATTAGGAGTACAACTTTGCAGTGACCGTTTTACTTAGAGAACCACTGCGGCCGAAGTAGTGGCCCTAGCTCAATAAAAAAGTGGCATTTTAAACTAGAGGCTCTGCCAATGTAAACAATTTAAAAAAGCTAACGGATATGTGTATGCATTATAAAGTTATAGGCACTCAAACATGGCAACCTACGAACCGAATTCTCAGCATTTGCGGGAGGTTATGATTTACTTCTTCAACATCAAGAAATCTGCGGCTGAGGCCCACCGTTTGCTTGTAGATGCTTACGGGGAGGATTCTATTAGTGAGAAAACGTGTCGGCGGTGGTTTCAACGCTTCAAAAGTGGAGATTTTGAGGTCGAGAACAAGCATGGCGGCAGAAGGCAGAAAGTTTTCAGTGAATGCGCTTGAGTAAGGCACTCAAAGAGAAACGGCCACAATTCAACGAAAGACATGACAAGGTGATACTGCAGCATGACAATGCCCGACCCCATGTTGCAAATGTCGTGAAAAAGTACTTGGAAACGCTGAAATGGGAGGTTTTATCCCACCCGCCGTACTCTCCAGACATTGCCCCTTCCGACTATCACTTGTTCCGGTCAATGGCACACGATTTGGCTGACCAGCACTTCGGTACTTACGAGAAGTCAAAAATTGGGTCGATTCCTGGATTGCCTCCAAGGACCAAGACTTTTATCGACGCGGGATTCGAATGCTACCTGAAAGATGGGCCGAGGTCGTAGCTAGCGACGGGCAGTACTTTGATTAAAAAATATGTAGCCATTTTTTTATAATAAAGCCTTAAACTTTTGAAAAAAAAAACGGTCACTGCAAAGTTGTACTCCTTATAGATAAAAACTTTATTAGATGAAATTGGATTGAAACTTTATTAGAGAAAATTACATAAAAACTTTCTTAGATAAAATTAGGTTAAAACTTTATCAGATAACATCAGTTTAATACGTTATGAGATAAAATTCAATAAAAACTTTATCAGATAGACTGATGAAAACTTGGTCAGATAACATTAGACAAAAACTGTACCAGATAAAATCAGATTTAAACTTTATTATATAAAATCAGATTTAAACTTTATCAGATGAAATCAGATTTAAACTTTATCAGAAAAAATCAGATGACAAATTCATAAAATATAATCAGATCAAATGTACATAAATTACCCATACAAAAAATCTAAAACCTTCCATATCATTTATCCACGACGTTTTTGCTCATTACATCTGAGTACAACGTCCTGCGGGGCGCACTCGAAATTTCTGCAATTGAAAATGCAATGTTCAAATTGTTGAACATATCACTGGAACGACCGCCAATAGTGCCCTTAATTTTTACCACCGTGACAGCATTTGTGTAAAAATCCCATACATCCTTAGACTCTCTCGTAAATAATCCAAACGATCACCCAGTCGTTATTGCGCTTTCTATGGAGCGATAATTCCTACCGCGAAAAAACAAAAACCGGAAATTAATCGTTTCACGACCACCCACGTGTAACTGCATCATTTGCACTCGCTTTTCCTCTTTTTCCCAGAATTCTTTCGCCCATGTACAATCTCTTCGTGTTCGCCTGTATATTCTGCATTCGCGGAGCGAAAGCAATTCGAGGCGAACGCGTTGAATTACGAGAGTCAACGTTTAACGATCGGACGACGGGAATCTCGTGGCGTAACTAATCCCGAAAGCACGCTCCTCCGAGCGGAGCGACAGAGAGATATATATAGAGAGAGAGAGAGAGGGAGAGAGAGAGAGAGCTCTCTATCTGCCGAACGATGCGATGTGTGCGAGTAGGCGTGTGTATATGCGTTGAACAAGCGTAGGCGAGTTAGAGAAAAGGGGAAAAAAGCGGTGGAACAAAAAAAATCTCTCGACGAACAAGGACCAAGAAATTCATGAGAGAGAAAATGAATGCGAACGCCCTGAAAAAGAAGAGAGAGAGAGAGAGAGAGAGAGAGAGAGAGAGGACGAACGAAAAAGGAGAGAATGAGAAAGATAATAGTAAAATAACGCGAGGAGAACGAGAGATCCCTCGGTGAGTCCGGTGTGCTAGTAAGATCGTAATTCTCGTTGGTCCAGGTATCTCGCGTGACTTATGAGCGACCTTTTGTACGACCGCGACGATAGGGTGCAGCAGCAGAGTGCGGGGAATTGTGGCATGGGCAGGGGGGGGGGACTTTATACTCGGGTACAAGTTAATCCAGAAGACCGTATCGTTGCGGACCAGCCATTGGTTGGACCTTTTTGTACATACGTACGTACACCCTATGCATTTATATCTATATATCGTATTTGCATGTGTGGTACGGTGCATCCGGCTCTCTCGAATAATCCGGAATACGAATTCGCTAGTCTAGGGTCCGTTGGAAATATTCGCGTGTAGGTTTTCTCATGTTCGCGATACCGCGTCGGTCTACCATTTTTGTTTTCGTTTTTCACATTGTACCTCGTTTTCCACGGCATCCACGGACTTTTCCGAGTTTTCGTACAATTCTCTTCACTCCATTCGCTCGCTGTTTGCCTGTAGCCGTCTTCGGACTGAAATACGTCCGCGTACTGTTCGACGAATGTGGCAGGCAAGCACTCGCATGAACCAGCGGCACGTACTCGTGGGTTATTGAAAAACGCGTATACACCACAGGGAAAGAGGAAATAGAGGGTTGGGGAGGGTGGAGAGATGTCGGACATCAGTTGGCAGGCGAAATTAAGCATTAAAAAAAATTGTGTAAAAACTATTTATTCTACATAATTAGGTTTTTATGCACATATTATTACATCTTTGAGTCCTCTGAAAAAAAATCTTGAAAATTTAAAAATGGCTGCCATACGACACTTGCTTCAGAGGCAGTTGCCGCCTGAATTGTTCTACGGCGTAACGCCTAGCGCTTGGTGCATTGATCTGAAATATCAGAGCAAAAAAGTTTCAGTTTTACAAGACCTACACGCTCTATATGAACTTAAATAAGTCAAAGAAAAGTGGAAATTTGGAAAATGGTACGGGTTTGAAAAAAATGTTAAATTTTTCACGAGATTTTTACTATAGTATTTGTTAATCAAAAAGTAGTTTTTCCGAATCATTTTTTTTATCTTTTGGTTCACATAGATAGTAGTTATCTTATCTGAAAGTGTGCAAAACTTAAAAATGGTCGATCAAATAGTTTTAGAGTCATCTTGTACGAGGTTCACAAAAAAGTGGTTTTCTGGAAAACGCGTACAAAGTTTCAAGACTGGAACATTTTGTAATTAAATGACCTATCGATTAATCTGCGATTTGGGGGCCATGAAGTCCCGCAGCTTCCTCGTGGAGTTAATTTTAAGCCATAAGCTCTTCTCCCTCCGTAATGTCGTTGAAAACCCCGAGAATACCGAGTTCTATTGGGTTTTCATCTATGCAGCATTGGTGGATGCTTTAAACGCATCATTGCTGAAGAGTAGGAAATGGATGATATGGATTTCAATATCAGTTGGTTGACAGCATTTCCATTGTTTCCCGGTGATTCTAATTTCGTTTCTTTTACGTTCCTGGCTCTCCTTCGGGGAAAGGATCATCACGTTCGCTAGCACTTTGCTCGACTGTGTTCTGCTGCAGCCACCACCTCCCGGAATGCCGGAACATCTTCCGTTAATGAAACGCGGCGTTGAGCTACCGTTGCCGCGTGCCACGCTGACTCACGTTCTCAATATACTCACATCCCTTTCTTCATCCCCCGTATTCCGGATTTTCCTATTTCTCTTATTCCCACTAGCGACGAGTTTCCGTTGCGCCAACGAAAAGAGAATATGTGACCGGAATGAACCCGCGGTGGAACTCTGAGCAAAGAGCGTCTGCCTCATTCGCGCGTCTGGAATCGACAAACGAGTACAACGTGGCGCCGGGAAAATATGTATTGGATTTTCTCCAATTCGACTCTGCTGGAAAAAGAGAGAGAGAGAGAGAGAGAGAGAGAGAGAGAGAGAGAGAGAGAGAGAGAGAGAAAGCTCAAAATGCGAGACAATAAGTTGAGGTCAGAGACGATTGACGTGCATCCAACTTCTGAAAGTTTCAAGCGGGTTGGAGACCCTAAGATATCAAAGAAGCCCAAGCTGCCTGGACCCCTCCAATTTGAAGATTCTTGAAGCGCGTCTGCAATGTCAACTTTCGAGTAGGTTCATCGCAAACAGTGTCAACATCATTGGGCTGACAAAACGGCTGTCAGAGAGAGGCTCGTTGGCCCACCAAGATCGGACATTTTCGTAATGCCAAGTCCTATCCTCCATTTCCTTTACCTGCTTCGCCTGCCTTTCGTTTTCATAAGACATCGCTGTTGGGGGGGTTTCGATAGCAGACCTTCACCGAGATGGTAAGATCTTGATATTGCCGATATATATCAGGGTTACTGCCGTATAAAGGCTTTGCCTGTCGCATAAACATCCGACTGGATCTTCATTACCGGAAAGGCAGAGCTGGTGGATGGCGGTGC
Source organism: Ophion slaviceki (assembly GCA_944452715.1). Lineage (NCBI taxonomy): Eukaryota > Metazoa > Arthropoda > Insecta > Hymenoptera > Ichneumonidae > Ophion > Ophion slaviceki. Next base: position 10,217,527 of record OX101788.1, on the reverse strand, counting down.
GAGCTTTCGTAACCTATCGGCAAACTGATGGAGAGGAAGGGTGCGTGGAACGCGGTTTATTTTGGTTGCTGGTCATGTTTAAGAGCCCGAGGGTCGACTCTCTCTCATTTCTCTCTCCCGCAGAAAACGCCAGCCGTGACATACGTCCGACAGGCAATAACCGCGAGTTGTCCTTATCCATGTGTTCGTGGTTTGTCTGAAAAACATCCGCACGTACAAGGGAACTCGCGAAGGCTGCTCGTAACTACGGATCTTCGTAATGCTAATTTAGTGCGCTCTATCGAACGACTCCGAGGACGGCAACGGTGACGTTAACTGTATCTAATGGGAGGGTGCCCGAAAGCTTGGAAAGGTATAAGAGGGTTACAACTGTGTAGTCACATGTCTATGTTGAAGACGGAGTAAGAAGTACAAAGTCTGTCTTCTTGGGGCTCCTCGAGTCTCTTCCTTTTTCCCAAGAACGCTGGTGTACAAGATTCACGGACACGTGCCACGTAGCCTGGCCAAACTTTTCTCATTTCCGATTGACTGAAGTCCCGGCTATAGAAGAGGGACGGTGCACCGATCTTCGGGCTCTTGTTTGGAAGAGAACCCCCTTGATTCTCTCTATACGTCGTACACGAAATTGTAACTTACCAGCGTTCTCACTCACCGCTTCATACTCCGCCGGCTATCGCGTTTGTGCCCAAAACTTCCGCGGTCTCTTACGAATCGCTGAGGCAGTGAAAATACCCGGTGGCAAAAGATCCTGTGCCATGTAGGAGCTTGGAACCAAAATGGTCTTGCAGTCTTCACTTCCGCGATTTATCTCGCGGAGACTTCCGTGGCTCAACGCAGTTCAGGGCTTAGGATCGAAAACATCAAAATGGTAAAAACGAAGCAAATATTTTGTGATGGCGCTTCTTTTGAATTTCATGTTTTCAGTGGAGAAAAGAAAAGTGTATGCTTTGAAATTATATCTATAATCGGCTGATCCTTTTAGAGTTGATAGGATTTTTAAAGCGACAACTGTCACGTCCTTAATTCCGCAACAAAAATCAGATTTCGAAATTGAGATTCGAAAAAATTGTGGTTCAGAAAATTTTTCAGATATTAATTTTTTTATTACTGTTAGTAATAAAATTACTATAATAACTAATTAGTAATAAAGAATACTGATTAGTTAGTAAGTTTAGTTAGCAATAAAATTGCTATTAGTTACTTAGTGGTTATTTACTACTTTACATTAAGAAAAAAAATTATTGATCCAATATCATTGGTGTTATTGAATGAAATTTCATTGATTCGATTGTAAAATTGTTGGTGTAAATGATCGGATTTATTAGTCCAAACAAAACGCTATTGACTTTAATAATATGATAAAATAAAACGTTTTTTTTTCATGCAAAAGATATATTGTTAGCCGAGAACAATATATTATTGAAACTATCTAAAAAATTATCGCGAACAAATTATATAGTTTTGAATGCATTTTCTGCAACGAACAAAATAAGCGTTTCAATTCATATCATGAATATTATTGATTTGAGAACACAAGAAAAATTGAATTTCGCTCTTTTGATTCAGATAAAATTTCTATTGAGTAAATATGTTATTTAATTATTTTTCACCATATCCGATATTGATTTCCAAGTACATTATTCGTTAAAATATTAATATTTTATTTTGATTGAAAAATATTAAGCAAATGTCTGAATTGGTTAAAGAATAATGCGAAAATAAAATTTGTTTCTTGCGCATTTGGTTGAAAAAAATTCAACCAAATCATGGTCGAGCGCCACCGAAATTATAGGTGTGAGGAAATCCGCAGTTCTCGAAGTAACCGCTAGGAGCCGCACGCGCGCTCGTTTCTCGTAAGCGTAGCGCGAACCGAAAATCTACTTAAACGCCGGAGAAACTATAAAGATCGCTAGATTCGAAGAAACGAAAGTATCGCTTCTTGGCCTGTGACTAAGATCAAACTATCTGTTCTTATCAGTTGAACATCTGATATTCCCTCCACTATTATCGTGGATGATCATTCTAATGCTCATTTTTTATTTAAGATTTAAAACAAATTAAAAAACTTACGTGCCATGGCATAATCGTTTCGATGCAGTAAAGAAATAATTAACTCTATTGATTATATTTTTGTACGAAATAAAAAATGTTGTAGCAACCGCTTAATTATTTCATCCATATATCTACGGATTTTATATAGAATGATTTCAATAGAATATAATTTGATTTGAAGAATAATGTAGATATTCAGAGCTTTTTCAAATAAAATAATATGTTATTTAAATCAATCACATTTTCCAATATTTTATAGTATTGTAACAATCTCATATATCGGTGGCACACCGCAGCACATTTATTTGGATCAACCAATGTATTTTTTTGATTCAATTGTTTTTTTTTCTCAGTGTAGTAGATTAGATTTCACTAGATTAAAATTAGAATTGGAAATTTCTTCGAAGAAGTTGTGGCTTCAAAAATAACAGCATTAACATCACAGGATTTTCAACATCCTTGCATCTATGTGAAGTTCTGCTTGATCGAAGACATGGAAATGGTAATAACTTAACAAGTATTTTGTGATGGTGCTCGTTGTTAATTTCATGTTTTCAGTTGAGAAATGGAAAGGATATGCGTCGAATGGATGTCTATAGTTGGCTGATCCTTTTAGTCATGACACTTTCGGTGATATTTCTTTCAAGCCACGGTGCCTCGAATCTTTAATTCAACAACGAAAACCAGATTTAGAAATTCAGATTCGAGAAAATCGGGGTTTTGAAAATATTGGGATATTTTTCATCATAATTATTTTAGTAGATTCGTTTTTATTAGATTACGATTAGATTGAAGAATTTTTTCTCTAAAAAGTGTCAAGGATAAGAGAGAATCATTCGGTTTTCGACACCCTTTTATCTATGTGGTGTTTCGTTCGATCGAAAACATAAAAATGATAATAACGTAGCAAGTGTTTTGTGATGGCGCTCATCATTAATCCCATTTCAGTTGAAAAACCAAAAGTATATGCGTCGAAAGGATGTCCATAGTCGGCTGATCCTTTTAGTCCTGAAACTTCCGGCAAGATTATTTTTCAAGCCACAGCTGCTTCGAATCTTTGATTCCGCAACGAAAACCAGATTCAGAAACTCAGATTCTAGAAAATTATCGCTCCGAAAATATCTTGACATTTTTCCTATTACTATTTTAGTAGATTAGACTTTACTATCTATAGCTTAGATTTAGAAATTCCTTCGAGAAAGTTGTAGCTTGAAAGATACCATCACCGGAAGTGTCAATACTAAGAGAGGATCAGACCAACATCGGCATCCTTTAGCCCTCTACATTTTCCATTAGTCAAATGAAACCAATAAAATTTGCGCATAATCTTGAAGGTGATGGTAAAGCCGAGCGCCATCGCGAAATACTTGTTACGTTAAAACGAACGTTCGTACTCGTGATTTCGCGACACTGAACGGAGTTTCTTTTCTCAAGCGTGTTAATCCTTCCCGTGTATCCTTGATTCGTCCAATTAGCCTGAGTCGGTCGCGGATATGGGTGGGGAATTCAGAGCTGGCATTTAAATATGCAATGGCGGTCGCGCGGGTGCCTTGCATATCTGAGATCCCGAAGGAGTCCCGGCGAAGAGTTGAGAGAGGAGCGACGTTCGCGTGGAAAGAGCCCCAGAGAGGAGAAAAGGAAGCGGATAGAAGGTGTACGTGTAATCTCGAATGTATATACAACGGTTGCTTTCGCAAGTAGAGACGCAGCAGCGGCGCGAGTGAGAGAAGATACCAAAAAAACGGCAGAGGAAACAAAGAAGGAAGGACAGTCAAGATGGTGGGCGGTGGATGTATGTCGGGCACGTAGCCGCGGGGATTGCCTCGATGTGCCATAGAGGCAATCATGCTGGCAATGCAGAGGCCCATCTCGCCGCCTTACTTGCCGCCTGCGTATACCTATCCAACCCCATCTTCCATTCCCACCCTCTCTTTCTCTCTATCTCTCTCATCGTCGTTCTATCCCGTATATATCCGGTGTCTACCCTCGGTTTCCAACCCCTCGCCAACGTTGGAATCGCTTTGCCTCCTTCTCCGAGTTTCTACGCCGGCTCGAGGCGGCGATCTTCTCGATGGTACACCAGAGCTGGCCTTTCTCAAATCTCCAAGATCGACTCACTTCAATTGGACCTATCTTCAATTTTCCATCAGCGGATGGACCCAAACAAACCCACATCGTATCCGTTACCTAGGATGATGGCTATCACTCTTGCTAGTTTTACCATCTCGACGTTTGATTACCTTATCAATTAAAAGACTGTGAAATCGCCAAGATCGTCTCACTCCAACCGAAGCCGTCTTCAACTTTCCATCAGCTGATGTACCTAAACAAATCCACTTCATATTCATAACCTCTCATGATGGATGTTAATCACGCTGCTTTTTCGTGCCACGCAAGATTACCTTATCAATTAAAAGACTGTGAATTCCTCGGCAAGGCTCGTAGAGCAGGATGGTCGGCTAAGGATGAGTATTCCGAGCACGCTTCGCTATAAAAATATACGAGAAAGGGGTGTTGTAATATTAGAATGATACGTGAGCCATCCTTTCCCTTAGGGCGCAAACGTGCTGGCATTCTCGCGTTTTAAGATACCATAGGATATTCATGAAAAATATGGCAGGCTATTGCGAAAGGAGAGAAGAAAATTATTTCAGAGAGTGGATACGATAAATCTCCAGTGGATCTGACGTTTTGTCGGGGCAATTGTCCTACCGCAACAATGGTGAATCAAGCAAACTCGCCTCTCGGTTGAGCAGGGTTATTGCTATTCGGCGCCGCAACGCCTGTGCAAAATTTCGAATGAAGTACAGGCCCAAGATCCGTGTGCGTTGGTCGAGCCGCGAAAAATCATTGCCAACGCAATAAACCGCGTGGAATTAAGATCAGCAAGGCGGATACGCTGTCATAAATTGCGTTTCATTATAAGGAGCGTGGGCCCGAGTAAATACGTAGCCGGAGCTGCTCCTGCAAACTTGGAAGCGTATCAGCATTCAAAGTACTCGACGGGAGCATGAACGGAAAAGGAGAGAGAGTAGAGCACATCTCACTCGGGTTCGAGAGCGAGCTACTTCGGCACGTTGGAGGAACAAAAACTCCCCCTTAGAGGAGGATGTTGCATTAATATTTATACGAGGGGGTAAGAGTGTGCGGAAAGGGGACGCGGAGGAGCTGCGTACCGGTTAGCGCAGAGGGGGTTGGTGGAGGTTGGACCGAGGAGGCCAGTGAGGTGAACGGGGACGAAATGAAATGCAAATGCCTTAACGAGCCACTGAGGGACTCCGGGAGTACCTTTCGAGCATGAGAACTAGAGCTGCCGAGCCTGGTCACGAGTGTCTATACCTCCCAGCTTTCTCATCAACGACCTCGTCATCCCGCACCATGTACCATCCCCGAACGGCGGATGTGTTCGGCGACCCTTGGAATTTCTTCCTCCGGTTACCTCGGCGGTTCAAAATAATAATCTGATCGAAGAATCTATCGACTCAACGTGTCCATCCACGTATGACTTGTTCGCGTAGATATTAGACTTTTAGCGGGTAGTAGAGCATGCGATTATTGCACTCAGCGTGCAATTAAAAACATCCGCGAAGCGGCTCGGTGGAAGACGCGTCGAGTGTAATTGAGCGTATCGCAATTTTCGCAAATTGCCCGCCTCCTCTTTCTCGCCAACCGAGGAGTGTACACATAACGTGTAACGTGTAATCAAGTATCTGGGGCTTTGACGTATACGGTGGCGAGCCTCTCAACGAGGATAATGTATGATTTTACTTGCGTGTCCCGCGATCATTGTCCGCGTCGATTTAATTAAAGAAGCCCGCTTTTTAACGATTCTTCCTCCCCTTCTTCGCACTTATCGTACACGAATGTATGAGCGCTGTATCCGCTTCACGAGCAGAGCCCGCTTGTAATTAAACGGTCTACGGTCCATCCAGCTCGGAAAGAAAGTCCAATCGAGCCCGTGCAGAAATTATAGGGGTCCAGTTGAGCTGCCATACTACTACTTCCTGATATGAATCCAATCGGTCATCGCATTGCATCCCTGTATCAAATCGTCACACTCGTACATTGGATTCTAATCGGGATTCCCCATTGGAATCCATTGCATGAATCTAATACGAACCTTGATGGATCCCATCGCATTCTGTACGTTGAATATTCCAAACAAAATATATAGATATACGAAATGAGCGACTAGCAATAGTTTTCGATATATCGCATTTTAAAGTTTATTATTTCACGCCATACGAGTATATCTATATATCCGATAGATACCCCCCACTCCTCCGGCCGCTCTGCTTCTTGGCAAACAGTGCTCGCTCGTATGTGCATATCACTTGCCATGTGGGATGGGTTTGTTTGGGTTTATTTAATATAGTAGAAGCGCAGTACGATAAATAACTTTCCATATACGATATATCGAAAACTATTGCTAGTCGCCAATATCCTTTTAAAGGTTCTCTTAAAATATTGAAAAGAAGGTCGGTGTAAAATATCAGCTTCATGAGTGAGATAAGCTTTTCGAAACCTTATCCCTTGTTTTTACGTGTTACAGTTTAACGACCTGCATTTGCAAAACGCCCAAAAACAATCCATCAATGGCTGGAATAGATCTGGCAAGCCGTTCATCCGCCTACGATACCCCAATGCAGAGCGCCATATTACCGGTGCGATGGTATTGGCCCACCAATGGCTGGTATAGATCTGGCAAGCCGTTCATCCGCCTACGATACCCCAATGCTGATCGCCATATTATCGGTGCGATAGTATTGGCCCATGAATGGCTGGCATAGATCTGGCAAGCCGTTCATCCGCCTACAGTACCCCAATGCTGGTCAACGAATTATTGGCCGATTATCAGCAAACCGTTTAATGGCTGAATGCTGGCATTTTTGTTACGACAGGCGACCCTATATGGGATGTATAGTTTCTATGTGACGGTAACTAGAATGAAGAAAATGCAAAATTATGAAAATGGCGCGCATTTACAAAAAAAAATTAACATTTTACATAACATTTCTGTAAAATGTGGATTAAAAAATAGTTTATTTTTACAATTTTTCAACAACAATTCCCGTCAAGTAGAAGGTACCAATGTTATCAATATTTCTACCAAGCTTGAACTCAATCGGCTTAATCGTTTTTGAGTAATCCTGCACGCCAATTTCGATAATGCAGTTTTGAGAAAAACGCGTTTGAAGTTCAGGCCCGCTCCAAATCCGAGCGGTGAGGCACAGCGTTGACGGGTTGTAATGTTTGGTTTTTCGAATTTCGCTTTGAAACTTTTGGGAAAATAATCTACATATATAGTTCTATCGTTTAAAGAAAGAAAAAAAAGAATTCGATTTTTTTATCGTTGTAAAAGTAAATGCTGGCTTAAGGGAGGACACCACTGTAACTGCCCATTTTCGACAGTTTTCATTGGAATTTTTTTTAAAGAAATGAATAAAATACATGGTTAAAAGAACTTTTATGTTTCATGAAGTATATATTGAAGTATGTAAAAAAAATTATTTGTCAAAACAATACAAATGGCGGCGCACGAGTTGCGTCGCCAGTCCAAAAAAGGTTACATAGCACTACTGGTTTTCAGCCAACCCTCTCCGCAGCTCGAAGTAGAACGGTCGTAAATTTAGTCCTGGAACTAAAAGTGAAATATTTTCGTTAATTATATTAGTTTTAGCAGTCAAGTACGGAAAGAAATTAAAAAATAATTTAAAAAAAATAGAAGCGAGGTTGACAAAAAGTTCGTTTTTTCGACCATAATTTTCATATCAAAAGAGATTTATTTTTTGGAATTTCCAAATAATCAAAAAAATTACTCGTACTTAACTGTCAAAGCAATCCACGAAGCTACAGATAAAATTTTAAGTCGATTGGACGAAAATTGTTCGAGTTCTGCTGCGTGCCGATTTCGAAAACATGGTTCTGAGAAAACCATTTTTTAGATTTACGTGTACATTTTTTTAAATAAAAATTTTCACGAAACACGTGAAATGAATCCTTCATAACATACCTTTTTTCCAAATCCCAAATAAATAATCCAGTAGACAAAAAAATCGGTAAAAACTACCTTTTTTCGTCCTGCCACAGTGGTGTCCTCCCTTAATAAGGTTGACAGTTTGATTGTGAAAAACCGTTATTTTTTTATTTAATTCCACGTATAATGCATAAAATATTACATTTTTTTTTATCAAAATGATGTCTAAGTAACCCTTAATCTTTGTCACAAGTTGCATTTCAATGCTCTGTCAAAGAAATCCTACACTTGGGGATATCAAATTATAGGAGGGGTGGTGGGGCTTGACTTTCTTAGACATTTGATAGCCAAAGGACAAATTGTTCTATTCGAGCAAAAAAAGTTTGTATTTAGGATGTTAAAAAAAAGTTACCTACAAAAAACTTCCAAAACTTGTTCAAAGTAGCCACGTGTTACGGTACATCTTAAAAAATGATTTGAATCACGTCACTGAAAATGTACGGTAATTATAGTTTACTTATTTTAGTGCTCTTTGACATATCACCACCCACGTACACGCTTACGAAGGTTATGTTTCAACCAGCCGCGTTTTTCCTCGTGACTATTCACATATTTTTTATTCGCATGTGATGAGAATTCTCAAACGGCGTTCATTAGGGAACAGTGCGGAATCTACTTAGATCCCAATGCATCTTGGGACTCCCCAACAAATTTGTGCACGAGATCACGAAATTATATTTTTTTGGGAGATCCAACAAATGCCGGTTGAGAATTTCAAACAAAAAATACCCAAATGACGTCAATTGGGAAATTTCGCGGAATCCACTTGAATTCCAATGTGAACTCCCTACGAGTGACATCCCTATCAAATTCCTATAGGAATGTGGTAAAGGGACTCTCCAACAAATTTTTGCACGGGAGGTTGCGTCCCAGCCGACCAAAGACACATCATTACCTACGAAATGTCATCCTGTCATAGGTGGACAGGAACAACTTACTAGACACCTTCATTATCTTCGTTGGAGCCTTTGTTCGAGTGGATTGTTCAGGCTCTCTCCGCGCCAACCCGTCTACTGCCGCTGGTGCTCGTTTGCAGAAAGCAGAAGCTTCATCGGGCTCCCAAGCCGGCGTGATAGGCAAACGTTTGTTATTTGCAATTTCACCCGTGGGATTGCGATGGGGGTAGAAGCTCTTCGCTGAAGAGAAGGTTTAGCACGGCTATTATACAGATCACGTGGCGATTGGATTCCTCTTGTCGAGCGGAGAGACAGAGATGACGCGAATGAAGAACGGAATATGGAAGGGAGACCGGGACAAAAGCGAGGGACCGAGAGAGGAGCCGGGCAAGTTTGCTATCTCGTCTCTCACCAACGTGCTCTCTTTGCTCACCCGCCTCCACAGCTCTACCGAGCTTGCTCCATCCAGCTTGGGAGCGAACCAGGAGGGTTGCACTACCCTCACAAATCCAAGTCCAACTCTACGGCTTTCATTATAAATCCAACCTACCCTTCTCTCTCCGTTGAAGCGGAGAGGTCCCGATCTGGCCCCTAACTTTCAACCCTCCGACAGCACCACCAAGCAGCAGCGGTATATAGCGACCGGGAGAGCAAGGCTCTCCTCTCGCGATCCATTATATCTTTCGGCTGGCGAGCGAACTCTCCCGTCGAGTTCCTCCTCTTTTTCCCTCCCTATCTACCTTACCCTTCGGCCAAAGTATTCTACCCTTGCGCAAAGAAAACATCGCGAATGTGTTTTTCAATTTGGGCTGGTGCCAGTTGGGCGCTGAGCTCTCGTGCGCTCTCCCTCACTCTCCCTTTTTCTCTCTCGCTGTCTTCGACTCTCGGGAAAAATACCATCAGAACAATGTTCACCACTCGCTGGCTGTTTCCAGCTCTTTCTTTGCCCTCTCTCTCCCTCTTAATGCCTTGGCTCGGGATTATATATGGAACTAAGAGAATCCTGTATGAGAATTGCTTCTAGAAATGAATTCCATACACGAACGATGACGCTCGAGTTTGATTAAAATTGCTCCTGTATCAGATGATAATGCCTAATAACGAAAAACTGCATTCCAGTAATGAACGAGTCTCGATTGAAACCTCCCGCATTGAAACCTAAATCCAAAAGTGTGCGCAACTCCTCGCGGAATCTTTGAGCGGCTGAAATATCGGTTAAAATTAAAATAATTAATCGAAATTCCGTACAACATGGTGCCTCCCAACTGATTATACATTCTTGGCAAGCCGGTAAAGTCGGCAAGTCGTGCATCCGAAACGAATTCTGTGGCCTGCCGCATGCGCTGCTTTACTCAGCAAGCATTATTCCCCGAGCTTTGAGCTCACGGAACGTGCCTTTGCCGCGGTGGCGGCAAAGATGTGCCCAAAGGGATTTCTCAAACGAGCCAAGTATGCGCGGGGGAGAAGAGCACCCGAGAGCATTAACGTTCGAGTCTCGGCGTTATACACACGTCGAGATACGCGGCACCGGAGAGGATCCGAGTGGTTACGGAAAGCACACGGGAAAGTTCGCAACTGCGCTTTCCAATTTGGTCCGTTGCCAGTCGGTCTCGCGACGATGTCGGTGCGGCCATATGCAGGAACGAACGTGAAGCAGAGCCGCACGCCGATCGTAACGCATTTTAATATCCGTTCCCACAAGCCGAGGGGAGCTTCTGTGGGTTTGCTTCCTGGATGATTTAAACTTTATATAAGGTACTTCCGGGACTTGCTCTCTCCCTTTTGCTCTTCCTCCTCGATGTACGTCGCACGAACCGGGCGCGGGGATAAGCGGGTTGGGCGAAGCCGGGGAGACTCCGTTCGGCAATCCGAATTGCCCTGATGCCATGATTCTCGCTACCAGAATTCGATAGCAGGGGTCTGGGAAGCGCCGGATGCGCGTAACGACGTCTTACCTACTCCGTTGGAGAGTGAAGCAAGATGCGGGTACACGGGATCGTTGCTTATTTTTCACACTCGTGATCTACGAGAATCGAACACGTGTTTCACCTCCACCAATCTCACTCGACTTGTCGTTTGGACCTGGAATCTCCAATGTCTGGCATACCATTCACGGTTCCAGATGCCGTTACATGCCCGAAGTTGACCCAAACGCGGCTGTGACCATCCTTCGACCGCGAAAGTAATCTTCGCCGGAGCTTCGTGAGTCAACAGCAGCAAGGGAACCATTGAAGAGGTTCAAAGGTGCATCTCGGTCAGCTGACGGTCATTACGGGGTTAGCGGGTCTTCGGTTCAACATATCAGATCGGTACAACTCTCGTATGAGGAGTTGGATCACGGACCAACGTGGATGGAATCTGTTCCACCACTCTGTTAATGTAACTTAGTGAAGCAGTTCGAGATCTTCATCGACTTACCTCTTCTGTCCCTACCAGCGATTCTCGGCGAACTAGATATTATTGTCGCGAATTGCCAGTTGTCGAGTATTCTCCCCCGATACCGCTGGTGTGACGTTAACTACCATAGACGGAGGGTTGGCGAGCGGGAGGGACAGAGGCAAAGGGCTATTGGGGACAGAGGAGTCACCACAGGCAAAACCGGCTGGCGGGCTCACACCGACGCGGGCCATAATGGTACGGTACTAAAACCAAATGGGTCATTTGATTCGTAAGCGATACCTCCCTTATGAGGGATCCGTGTACGTATGTGTGCGTGTGTACCTGCGAGAGAGCCGCGGGCGGGCCACGCGTTGTCTATACCATACACACCGTACTATACACCGCTATTGCGAAAATATACAATGTTCCCGATATCAGAGACCATCAACGGGAGCGAAACAGCCCTTTGACGCCGAGAGCTACGCTCCCTCGGTTGATCTGTTGTGACGCTGCTGCGTTGGTGCCTACCTATTACCGATTGCATTCTCTCGTTATTGCTATTTCTGCCAGCGGAAAATGGCACACTGCGGCAATAACGTGTCTAATTGAGTTGCACATTTGGCAATGCGATACCTGACATCACACGAGCAGCTCGTACATCACGATGTTTTCCCGCTAAATGAGATCGACTGCATACTCCGTGTGAGGCAGCCTGGGAAGAGACATCGATAAGACCACTTGAGTTACATTGAAGTTCAGATTTTCCCTCTATCCGAAATTCCTCCGCAATGGCGGTCCTCATTTGCCGAGGTCAGCTGGAACCTTTGGTATGCTGGAATTAGTGTTTGACCAAAAGATAGCGGCCATTGGCCATCTTAGGCCTCGGTCGCTCGGCGAGTTAGTGCAAATCCGAAATCACGCGGGGAAACCCCGGAATCACATGCACATATCAAGCCTAATCGGCATTCGCAGACTATTCTCTAATTCTGGGTTGACCCTCAGTCGCTGGTGACTGCCGCGATAGTTGAGGAGGCTTAGCGAGCCCAACATCGGCTTGGCCGTAGCAATAGTGCAAGCCACCACGAGAAACGCCCCCCGTTCCAGAGGAGTAACGCGGTGTTTATCGGACCGTATACTTCGCGCCCACCAACCCCCGTCGCCGGAAGCGGAGAGCCAGCATCGCTCGCCAGCGGCTTTCATTGCTACTCCCGCGCTTCGTGTACCCATCGCACCAGGTTATACTCGTAATCCCCCTACTCTAGTCTGGCTATCATGGCCACCATTTGTTACCCCGTTACTGCAATTCCGCCAAGATCTCTCGAGCCATTTCGGGATAGCTGTGTGTACTAACGTACTCAACCTACTCCCGCACCAACACACGTTTTTCCAAGATTCACGAAATGCTCCGGTTGCGCTACCGCGCGTCTCCTATATCTGACGTCTCCTACGTCAGCTCTTAAGGGGACAAGCTCGTGACTTGGATTATTTATTTTCAAATATTTCCTATACCGACAAATGTCACATCGTGTCTTCACACTCGCACCGAATCGTTAAATCGCAGTTAGCACGACCGAAGCGGAGATTTAGTTAGGCGCCATGTTTTTCCGTGACATTTGGGAAAATTGCGCGTTAATTTGCCAAGCCCAGGACAGGGAAATAGAACTGTCGGGGGAATAGGGAGAGTCCGATGATATTTCGCTTATGCACCGCGTACGACACTACGACGAGTGAGCATAAATCCTCCCGCGAATGTTTATCGTACTCACGGGTGCATAATATGTATACGTAACACCGTTGAATTTCTCGCGCAAAACGATCGTTCGCGTATAACGGTTAGGACATCGTCGTAAATTTTCACTTTCCGGCTGAAGCGGATTAACGATTCGGTATTTGAAAATTACAGTGTGTAAAAAACGGTAGCATTGAGGGTGATAAAACGTACGATCATCATCATTTTTTAGAAAGGCACAAAAATTCCATTCATTTGTATCATTTACACGAACGTGTGGCTAATGCAGGAAGCGCTTTTGTTCTCGTTTGGGCATCAGTGGCGAAAAGTATCGAACGATGCCTGAATGCCTTACGTCTATGTGGCTCACCGAAAAAGGAGACGGGTTTGGGACTTTTTGCAGACTACTCCAAAAACAATCAAAATGAGGTTTGAAGGGTTTATTCTATATGTGTTGACGTATGCATAAGAAAATAGTTTAGAGAAAATAAAAACAAAATGGAGGCTCCATCGTAGCTAAACGAAGAGCTTTTATTAGACGCTCCGCGGGAGGACACGGAACTTTTATGGATTTAAAACAGAATTTTTTTCCAACGTTATTTATAGCAGTTTTGCTGGAGAAGAACAGACGATTATTAAAACATTTGCTTTTTTCGCAAAATGACACTATTATGAACACAATATATTTTTTTTCCCCAATAACTCGGCGTTTATTGGCTTATAAAAACAAGAATTGTTGATGAATCGTAAAAATCTGCGTACTTCTTTAGAGCATATAGCTGAGAAGCTATGATTAAAATTTCGAGTGAATCGCATGGAAACTGCCCGAATTATGTATTCTCCCGATTTCAAAAACGTGGTTTCGAGAACAAAAATGGTTTAAAGGGTTAGGCCACTCAAGAGGCCGAAAAAAAGGCTTTTTGGGGATATTTTTTCAGAAAAACTACAAAATAAATCGAGATTACAAAAAGGCTGTTTATCATACATATCAGTGACTGTATACAATAATTTTTTTGAGGCAACTAATTTCAAAATGGCGGCTGTGCAGCGTTTTTGCGATGACGTCTCCGTTTTCCAGGGTCCACGGCCGGACCAACAGTTCCTGTAATTTATTAATTATAATGAGCCAATGATTTTTTTTCGATTATATATAATAACTGCTATAGAAGTACGTAGGATTTTTTCGATATATTGATTTTTGGCCAAATGGCGCACTTCTAAAGTCGAAAGTGAAAAATTTGCCTGAAAAATCAGATAATCTAAAGTCAGATAATTGTTAATAACAAATGAACTATGCACTTTAAAAAAAATCATACGTACTTCCATAGACAATAGATTTTTCAAGATATATTCAACATTTCAAGTGAATCGGTTGAAAATTGTATGAGTTACGTTTCCGGCCAACTTAAAAAATGCAGTTTTGAAATAAACGCTGCACAGACGCCATTTTGAAATTATTCGCTTCAAAAAAATTATTGTATACAGTCACTAATATGTATGATAAACACCCTCTTTGTAGTCTCGATTTATTTTGTAGTTTTTCTGAAAAAAAAAACCAAAAAGCATTTTTTTCGGCCTCTAGAGTGGCCTAAGGCCTTAACGTTTCAAAGCTGATTTAGTAGCTATCATCTTTTTGGATAGTAGGTCTTCAGTTGTTAGGTCGTTGTATATTTTTTGTACAACGACTGGACTAAACGACTCCAAATTGCTACTAGGCTGTTTCGTACATTTCGGAGCGCTCGAAGGCGCTTCGGAAAATGAGTTCTAAAAATGAAAAAATATGCGTATAATTCCAAAACATCTTAAGAATGATATACAAAATATCATTTTTGTGATCTCTATAATTCATTCAAGCCAATAAAATAAAACCGGTAAAATTTCTGTCTCTTCACATGCTAGGCCTTAAAATCTCGATTAAAACCTCGTAGGATTAAAAAGTGAATGGTACATCGACATTTTTCACAACGAAAACGGAAATATTCGAGTTTTTGCGTGTGGCTGGAACGGGAGATCCCGAAACGAATGTACCTTGGCGAGGGAAACGGGACTGAGGGAAAATTCTCGTGATCTTCTCACGTACGAGTCCCCGGGCGCCCTTTCGACCCTGGCACGAGAGAGGTTTCTTCTTGCACCCGGACTCACCGAAACGCGCGTAACACGCATTTTTATCAAACGTTACGAGGCCCCGAACGAGCTTGGATGAAAACCAATATCTTACAGTCGCATGGGAATTCGCCCTCGAAACTCGCATTCCCCATCTCTGTCTCTCTCTCTCTTCTCACTCTACCTCCTTCAGCCTCAACGTCCCTCCCTATACGATTTTTTCTCCTCTGTTTCTGTATTTTCCATGTCCGACTTCCTCACCCTTTCACACCAGTCCCTTTGCTCGTTTTCCTACGTCCGGCGAAAATGAGAGCGCGAACTCGATTCTCCCTCATGCTTCAGGGGAGGGTAGGGGTTTCAGTGTGAAAAAAAACACTTTTTTGCGATTTTTTTTCATCTATATCGATAGAGTAAATTTATTGAAACCTTTTGTACATTGTTAAGTGTCATTTCAAGAACATTCCGTAAAATTTGTACGCGAGAATATCCACAAACAAGCCGGTGCCGTGTTTTTCTCGAAACCACTTTTTCAAAGTCCGTGTTCACTGCCATTTGAAAACTACATGACCGATTTATTTCAAATTTGGTACACACTGTCTACATATAAAATACCTCCCCCAACGGTTAGTTTGAGATTTTTTTTACATTGCGGGGGTTTTCCACCCCCAAAAAGGCGGAATTTTTCGTGAAAAATAGCACTTTTCACTTTACATGGCCACCAAAAATTTAGAAATGAAAAAAAAAAATTATCAAGGACCGTTGGGGGGAGGATTTGATGATACTTTGAATAAATTTTAATAGTACTTGATTTCGGATAATTTCTAGCTGAGATACAGTGAACACCGCAAATCGTGTTTTTCCAAAGGCGTTCTTGGAAAAGCTTTGTCACCAGCTTGTTTGTCGATATTTTCGCGTACAAATTTCACGGAATGTTCTTGAAATGACACTCAACAATGTACAAAAGGTTTCAATAAATTTACTCTATCCATATAGATGAAAAAAATTCGCAAAAGTGTTTTTTTCACGCTGAAACCCCTACCTTTCCCTTCAGTAGCGTAAACAAATTCAGCCATCCTGGATGAATTCAGGAGATTATACTTTTCGGACCAAAATGAAGGGTTGGACTTCCGCAAAGAGTTTCCACTCTGGCTGACACGTCGGAAGCTCCTGACACATATTTTCAGAACGAATGATTGAGCTGACTCTGATGAGGTGAAATTGAAACATCAGCATTTGTAGGCCTCCCTATTCCTCAGCTACTGCCAAGCCAGGATACTCGTGAAGTCAACTTTGCAGGAACATTGATGACTTTCATCCCAAGACCACGTATAAAAATCTCCAATTTCGTGCCTCAAGCCTGACACGTAGTAGATACTGCATAAGGTGGAAATAAGTGGTGTAATGTGCGTTTCAAGTGGCAGTTTGTTCTTGAAGGCGTCCCAATGTAAGAAATAGATCCTGGAAGAGCAGTCGCTCTTGAAACTTGAATTCACACAAACGGTAGCCATTCAGCTATTCTTACGCCACTCCTGCACCATCCCATGCTGCAGTCGTTAAAAACATCCCCATTGAGGCTGCAAAATACAGATCCCGAGATTCCACCATCGGAGCAATATATACTTGATGACTGTCCATCAATTCATCCCATCGATACATTACCAATCAACTTTGGATCCAAGTATGAGCGATGAATTTCATCTCCTGAGGTGGCACAAAAAAAGGATTTTCATCGTTTTAGCTCCGAATACAGAGCGACTATTCGCGAGAAGCGGAGAGTTGGGAATCGCGTGGGTAAACAAGCACATTCGCGGGATATAGGTAGGCGGAGTATTATAGCAAGATCACTAAGAGAGAGAGGGAAAAGAGAGAGAGAGAGAGAGAGAGAGAGAGAGAGAGAGAGAGAGAGAGAGAGAAAGAGAGAGGGGGTAGGAGACATAGTAAAGTGACAGCGACGTCGTCGTTGCCGACGGCGGGGATTTAAACTCGAGCGTGGAAAGCTTATACAAAGCTCTCAATTTATTAGATGGAAATCCTCCGGCGGCGTATAAGCGTGTGCTCGTGGACTTGCAAGTTTGCCGTGCTGCTGTTTGCGGAAAAAGGAAGGAAGGAGAAGTATAGAGAGAGTCAAAATCGTCGAGCTAACTTGCTCGCGAGGTGTGGAAGTCTTTCGCGCGCGCGAGACCCCCGGCAGAACTTGCTTTAGGGCTTGAAACGCTGGATTAACACTTTCCTATCTCTCCACTCAACTCGATGCCGCCTCGCGGCTCTCGTTCAACCATTTCCGCGGGGACCCGTCGCCGGGCATTATACTCGTAGCTTGCGCGTCTATATTCTCCTAACGGCACCCGCGTCTTATTTCCCTTTCCGTCCTAGACTCTGTTTCCTTTTACATACGGCTCGGGCCGCTGAAAAGCATTCGCCGAAACAACAAATCTTCGGTATATAAGAAAAGTTCGCTCACCAGCGAGCCCAGGGCATTCGCTATTCATGAGGGCGATAAAAGAGCGTCGTTGTCGCCCGAGCGCAAGTGCTCTTCTATCTCTCCGCATATACGTACGTGTGTATGAATGTACGTATGGAGGTAGGTATAGATGTGGTACGGAGAGACTGGGCTTTCCGAATGCGCACGGAGCAACCTCTACATGCGCAGCGGAGGCTGCGAAATCGAGAGCGCGAATGCTCTATTTAGGAATAGGGGGAAGAGAGGGAAAGAGAGATTTGAGAACTTACACCGAGTTGAGATGTTTGAAAATATCGATTTTTGGTTTTCGACGGATGCTCAAAATGGTGCGATAATATTCTCTGAAAATTTCTAGTCGATTTGTTCAAATTTGAGGGAGTTTCGGGCGTTTATAGGTAGGTTCCGCGATCCGGCGACTTTTAAGGCAGTATTGCAGTCGAGAAATTTGAAACATCGATTTTTTCGCCCATTTTTTAAGCCGTCTTCTCACTTTAGACGCTAAAATAGCTATTTTCATGAATCTTTTTCATAGGTTTATAATATAGATATTGATATAAAAATTGTTACACTTAATAAAGACATTTTCGAAATACACATAAATAAAAAAAATTAGGTATTTATGCAACGCAAACAAAATTTTAACGCGTTTCTCTCGAAACAACATTTTTCGACGTTGATAAAATCTTCGAAACCACTGAACCGATTCTCACGAAATTTCAACCACATATTCTTTAAAACTATAGCTATAGTGTATATCAAGGATTTTTTTAAATTTTGATATTTACTATTTTTTTGGCAAAGAATGGTGACAAAAACGTTTTTTTTTTGTTTTTTCGAAAAATATTCGTCATTTTGATATTATTGCATATGTCAAAAATCGTATGATATGCGCTATATCCATTAACATACTGAATCTAAAACCGTTTGATTTTTTGTTTCGGATGATCCATCTCCGAGATTTTATCAACAAACGCAGACCTACAATCTTTTTAGGACATTTTTTAACTACCATTTTCGTCTATAAATAGTGCCTTAAATAAATAAATGTTTCTAAATGTATTTCGGAATTAAGTGTAACAACTATTTTATTAATATCTATAATATAATGAGTCAGAGATGTGTGCGGCCGTGTGGATGACAAGTTGATCGTGTGGATTCGGCTTCGGTCCGGCCAATGAAATATCCGGTCTATAATGTAAACCTATCAAAAAAAAAACCATGAAGATAGCCTTTTTTAGCGTCTAAAGTGAGAAAAACCCTTAAGTATAGACTCACAAGAATATGTTCTCACAAAAAATTTATAAATTCCCAATATTTAGTCCAACAAACGAGATCAGAATAGCATCGACCGGACGGAGCTACGAACTTCAGAAGTTCTACGGAAGCTAGAACTGCTCGCAGGGCAAGAACAAGCTTCAGAAAATCGTCATTTCGAAGTCGAGGAAGGCACACTTTACGAGGCAGGAATGGCCGATTAATATAACGTAAGTATAACATGCCATTATGCCACTTTGATCTGTGCGGTTGCCTGAAATTGTACTCAAAACTTTAAACGCGTTTTTCTCGCAACTACTTTTTTTAACCTCGTTGACATAAAATCTTGAATTCCATTCACCCGATTGACTTCAAATTTTGTACGAACTTTCAGTATACATCCTTCTATTGTCCCTACTTCGGGCATTGCAAAATTATCATTATTACTATTTTTTTTATTCACTTTGAAAAACACAGGCCAAAAATTGACGTTTTTTTCAGACAGTCGCCATAAAAAAATATCCCTTTGCTACCTGTCGTAATGACATGCTTGTTGATAAAGAAAATTGGTTGTATTTCCGTTTTACATGAATAGGAGCTTTGGAATCATGTCAACCGCCTTCTCACTCTTTGAATTATTATTTTTTTTGTAAGTTCTTGAAACATCAATAACAATACTGAAAAATGGATAGAACTAATATTTTTTCGTTTCGTTTATCAAGCCCGAAATTTGGTCCTCTAGACTAGAATACTGCCTGAAGCGCGTTTTTCTCAAAATGACTTATTCAAAATCGTTCTCCACGATATCTAAAAAATCACAGCAGCGATCAACTCAAAATTTTACAAGCTTTTACCTATCACAATGTAGTGCTAGAACGAAGGAATTTTTTTTTTCGACGCGAAGTATTTCATTATCAACAAAAATAGAGCGTTTTTTTGCACCGAAAATCGATATTTTCACATTTTTTCAAAAATTAACATTTCACTAAATCTTTCGTCCATGCACTAAATAATTTCATGTATAAACTAAATGCGTTTAATTTTTTTCTATCGGATTATTTTTTTCCGAGCAGCGGTGGTCACCGCCAAGGACGTTTTTCAAGCAGCGGTCTGCACCAAGTATTGTAGGTATCTACCACATATATAAATATTGTTCAATAAAAAAAATGTGCAATAAACTTTCAACCACAATCTTTTACGGAAAAAAAATAATCGAAAAGCTGGATGCCTTTTCCCAGAAAAAAAATGGACGAAAATTCCTCTTTTTTCCGGTCACGAGCTATGTGTACCGTAAAAACGACCAGGTATATCCGTGGAGGCTCATGGGGCGGAATCTCTCCTAATATCTTACGAGATACAGTCGAAGAAAGCTGAAACTTGTCTGGCATCACCCCGTTTCGATGCGTTGTACATACAATTTAGAATTTCCCCACTATAGATTGCAATTAAAGAGAAACCGAGTAATTTTCACCCTCTCGCGTAATTCTCCACCCCCTCACCCTCCAGTCTCCCCTGGTACCCGTCGGTCTTTTCCAAAAGAGCTCGACACTTTGGTGACTATTGTACGAGGAGAATCGCGGCAAGCGAAACGGCGATGGTACCCGTACCAAAACGTAAACTGTTTCGCCGCAGCGGAGAATGTGAAATACGCAACGGGCGTTTCGAGGAAAAACGACGTGGTGGAGCGGCATAGAGCACTAAGACTGTGGGCATGTGTGTGTGTGTGTGTGTGTGTGCGCGCATATCTGCACGTGTGTTAGTGTGTGTGTGCGTGTGTGCGTGTGTGCGTGCGTGCGTGCGTGCGTGCGTGTGTGTGTGTATGTGTGTGTGTGTGTGTGTGTGTGTGTGTGTGTGTGTGTGTGTGTGTGTGTGTGTGTGTGTGTGTGTGTGTGTGTGTGTGTGTGTGTGTGTGTGTGTGTGTTAGTGTGTGTGTGTGTGTGTGTGTTAGTGTGTGTGTAGCGTGTGTGTGTAGCGTGTGTGTGTGTGTGTGTTAGTGTGTGTGTAGCGTGTGTGTGTAGCGTGTGTGTGTGTGTGTGTTAGTGTGTGTGTGTTTGTGTGTGTGTGTGTGTGTGTGTGTGTGTGGTACCAGCGAATACCGCCCTGGGCGGCAAACAACCCGGCTATGTTCTGCAGGTTCATCAATTGTAGTTGCAATAAACGGAAAGAACGAGCGGGGAACGATCGTACCGGAGAAGAATACACCAAGCTATTTCGCTTCGTTTTACCGAGAGACTGGAGTAGTAGACGCGATGCGAAATTTGCGTCCCTGGCGTCACTACTCTCCGGCTATAGCCTCGATCCCCTCCCCCCTCGCCCCTAGGGTACCGATCCGACTGTGTATTTATACGTATTATATATTGTACTAATAGTGTACGCGATAAAGCAGTACGTGTATATACAGAGTCGCCATTGCAAGGTGGCTATGTGTTTTTTTTAAGTGCCCGGTGCGGAGATTCTGCGACCGAGAAAAATACGATGTTCAATGGTTTTTCGAGTCCTCTTGGAAAAAAAATACGATATTCATTGGTTTTCCGAGTCCTCTTGGAAAAAAATATGGCGTATTTTCGTGATGAGTAGTATTTGCTAGAAAAATTAAGCATTCTGGAAAAAAATCTAAATTCCAATTTGAGATCGGCAGAGTGAAGATAATTCAATTCTGATAACGCAAAATTCTGGAAAAACTTTTTTTTCTGGAAATAATTTTTATTCGTCCACTTTCTAATGCATCATTGATCATTTTTTTTCTCGATGGAGGGATGCGCAAGAAAGTTTTTCAAAAGTGTTTCGTATTCGAAATTTAATTATCGCTATTGTGCTCTGATAAAAAAGGAATGGGGATTTTTTTTCCAAAATGGTTAATATTTTCTGGTCGATATTAGTCATCATAAAGATAAAGTATATTTTTTTGCGAAGAGAACTTGAACAATCATTAAACATCATATTTTTCGTAGTCGCAAAATCGCAAAATCGAATTTAATTTCATTTGAAAAAACTTTTTAGGGGTGTTTCGTATTTGGAATTTAGTTAACTTCATTCTACTAAACTCGACAAAGAATTCTGATTTTTCTCCAGAATGCTTAGTTTTTTTCTGACAAATACAAGTCATCACAAAAATACGCTACATTTTTCTTTCAGAAAGGACTTGAAAAACCATTAAACTTAATATTTTTCTCAGTTGCAAAATCGCAAAATGGAATTTATCTTTATGAAAACAAAACCTCCCTAGGGGTATTTCATATTTGAAATTTAATTATATTCATTGCGCTGAATTCAAATTAAAATTTAGATTTTTTCCCGACTGCTTAATTTTTTCTAACGAATACTAGTCATCACAAAAATACGCAATATTTTAGGTGACAGCGAACTTGAAAATCCATGAAATATCATTTTTCTCTTAGTCGCAGAATCGCAAAATCGAATTTATTTTCATAAATTTTCATTCTGCTGAATTCAAGTTGGAATTTAGATTTTTTCCAGAACGCTCAGTTTTTTTCTGACAAATACTAGTCATCACAAAAATACGCTAAATTTTTTCGCAGATGATTTAAAAAACCTTTAAATATCAAATTTTTCTGTCGAAAAATCGCAAGATGCAATTCAATCCAATTAAAAAACTTTTTTAGTAGCGTTTTGTAGTCAGAATTCAATTATATTCTTTCTGTCGAACTCAAATTGAAATTTAATTTATTTCCAGAATGATCAATTTTTTCTTGCAAATACTAGTCATGGCAAAAATTCGCTATATTTTTTGCGCAGAGGACTTGAAAAACCATCAAATATCATTTTTTTCTCCTCCGCGAAATCTCCGCACAAGTGCCGTAAAAAACACATTGGCACCTTATAATTGTGACCCTGTATGTATTTATCTGGAGGAAGGGTTTTGGCCATTCGACTCTAAGGACCAACCACGTAGTGTCCTGCTGTCTGCAAACTCCACATTGAGTAAAGCTCAGTGCCTTCATAATCCCCTTTAGATATAAGCAAGGGCCGCCCTGTGCCCAAAATCAAAAGCTTGAAGACAAAAATTAAGGGGTTTCTCACTTTAGACGCTAATAAAAGGTTATTCTCATGAATTTTTTTGATAGGGTTATATTATAGATATTGATACAAAAGTTGTTACACTTAATAAATACACTTTCGAAATAGATTAAAAATTTTTTTTTGTATTTATGTAACCCAAACAAACTTCAAACGCATTTTTCTTGAAACGACGATTTTCGACGGCTTGTTGACAAAATCTTCGAAACTATTGAACTGGTCCTTATGAAATTTTAACCACATATTCTTTACAACTAAAGCTATACAATACAAGACCTTCATTTTTTTAGGACATTTTTTTAAATACCAATTTCGTCTATAAATGTTGACTTAAATAAATTTAAAGAAAATGTTCATTAATGTATTTCGAAAGTGTATTTATTAAGTGTAACAACTTTTATATCAATATCTATAATATAAAGCTACCAAAAAAATTCATGAACATATCCTTTTTTTAGCGTCTAAAGTGAGAATACCCCTTAATACCCGATAAAACAGGTCCAAAATGTCTTTTTCCTCCATATGTATATACATAACAGTACGCAGGAGCCATTGGGACGTCATCTCACTCCCTTCCAGCCCTTCTTCCCCCTCTCCCTCCTCCCCCTCTCCCAAAGCGAATAAACAAGATATATACTCGGGCGCTGCACTCCGCACATACAATTATCGTTACAATCGTATTTTCGCTCGAAAGCTCGGGCCGCGGGTCCGTGACGCCGCAAGAGCCCAGGGAGGTAACGAGAGGGAAAAAAGAGAGCCGGAAAATGAGGGAAAAGGAATACGAGACTGGCGGAAGAGCGAGAGTGAGCTCAGGAAGAAAAAAAAGCTTTGCCGCGGGGGATTTGAGGAAGCGAAAACGCGAACTGCTCTGGCCCCACCGTTAGCTGTGCCGCGAGGCAGCGCGGTTATAAGGAAGAGCAAGGGTACGAGGCAGAGAATATACTGGCTGCCCTGGGGGGTCTTACCCGGGAAAACGGAAAAAGCGGCCACCGACTATCGCGAAATGCGCTTCTTCTTGCTCCTCCTTCGCATGCCCCTCCACCTCACTCCGTTTCTTCCAGGGTCGCCTTTTTTCGTTTCGTGGCCATCGCAGACCGTTCTCCGTGAATGATGCTTCGAAAAAGCCAAGTCGACGAGACGCATCGCGAAAGATCCTACCAAGCTGCGTTGTCCTTCCAATATTTACCCTAACGTTCTCGTATCATGTACTCGGCCATCCAGGAGGTAGAACATTTTTCCCCAACGTCTAAAATGTGGCCCGAGGGAGCATCGCTCGAATAAGTCGAGCAAGACTCGGCAATTGGACGAAGTTGGCCTACCTGTGAACCTTCAAGTCATCGATCAGCTAAATCGCATTTCCAGCTGCGACGTCGTCAACGAAACCAAGCGGCCCCCTAAAAGTCCTTAAAAACGTCCATAATCCAATAGCCCTGGTCGTAAAACCCAATAGCCTCTTAATTACAGGTGAAAAAGAAAACTTTTGAACGTCGAGTCCTAAACATCGAAAAGACCCCGGGGTCACTCGCGCGCAATGTTTTCCCCGTGCCGTTTTTTTTTCGACCTCGTCTGCAGGAAGCCCTCGCGGGTGCACGAGAGGAATTGTCCCGGGGCATTTGTGGAAGCTAACGTTTCTAAAACTCGACGATCCGAGCCGTTCGCGCTCGTAGAGAGGAGAGAGAGAGAGAGAGAGAGAGAGAGAGAGAGAGAGAGAGAGAGAGAGAGAGAGAGAGAGAAAGAGAGCTCTTGAAGCGATAGCGGAAGCAAAAAACGAAGAACAAGAGGAGAGTAGGTGGAAGGAGGAATAAAGGAAAAGAAATGGGAGCGGGAGGATCTCGGGGAGTCGACTACGGGAGGTAGCCCAGGGAGGGTATGAGGGAAAGCGACGGGAAAAAGACGAAAACTAGAAGCGAGTGGGAAAATGTTCACGAGAAACGAGGGGCGAGGGGGGTTAGAGGGTGGAAGAAAAAGAAAAGCGGAGAAAGATAGGAAAGTCGAGGCAAGAGCTCTCCCGGTCCCGCCGTCGTAGCGCGGCGCGAGCCGAGCGCGGCCCCCGACTTCGATGGTCGGGGGTAATGGCAGTCTTGGAATTGCGTTATCAATCTCCGGGACCCCGCAGTTCTCCGCTGCATCCCCGCGCCACCATCCTCGCGGCCTTATACCGAAGCACACCAAGCCCTACGGGCACTCTGCGTTGCTCGTCTCGACTCCATTCCATTCCGTTCCCAACCCCCGGGATCTCCAACCTCCGTTCTCCGTCCGGAACACTCACCCCCCCCAGCAACCCCCGACGGGCCGGGGAAACCACCCCGTCAAACATGAAGCTTCCGCGCAAGTCCACCCTCTCTCTCTCTCTCTCTCTCTCTCTCTCTCTCTCTTTGTCTTGTTCTTTGCTTTTGCTCTTCTCGAAAGGGTAGTGCGGGGATACAAGTATACATTCTCACTGCAGTCGCATACCACGCCGCCTTTTACACAAACTCCTTACACGCATAAAGAGATCCGCTACGAAGAGTATCGGGTGGAAAATGTAGGCGAGTTTCGGAACGTCCACAATCCAAGGAATATATACCACCAACACATCATTATAACACACCCCTATACGCGAGAAAGCTAACATTCCGCGTTGAACTACCACGAAGATTTTTATCATCCATGAGCATATACCAATACCAATCAGGCGGAAAGTGAGGATAGCCCGCGGTCGTACGAGATATAGAGAGGAGCAGCGCGAACGTTCGCCAATAGGGGATGAAAAAGTTCGAGATAGGCGTACGTAGTAACGCAGTCGAGTTCCACTATAACCAAGCCTTACCGAGCCCGCGACCGCCGCTTGCCAAGAACCCTTATTGCATTTTATATTATACATCCATTTCCGTTCCATATACGCCGGCATGCCGCCACGTAACCCCGAAGATCGCGACTTCGCGAGAAACTGGCGAGCAACCACGGCAAAAATGCGGACCCCAGCATATAGTGATCTCGATCAAAAGCCCCGTTCTCTGCTTCCGTTGCCATCTTCTCAGTTGGTATTTTCCAGCAGACGTATACCTATGTATGCTCGCGAATGGAGGTGGACAGAAAGGCACCCCTTCCACGCGGACGATGGATCGTAATGGATATGGACCGCGTGGTTAAGTTTTCGCGGACTCTGCTCCAACTCGGATCGCCTCCGTTACGCTGCCATCGCGTTATTAGCACTCACGCCGATTGAACCTAATAATCATCCCCGTAACTGAAGACCTCGACGGCCATGAGGACTGGTACGTACGGCGAGGAGGGGGGAACAGTGCGGGATAGAGGGCACGACACGGAGAATTATTTAGTCACTCGGCTATGGACACATCTGCGACGGAAAACTGTATTTTGGCGGAACAATTTTGTTACGGAACTAGCTCTTTGTTTTTTGGCGAACTTTCATGTGTTGGGAGAGAATTTTTGATTGATGCGAAGTCGTGGATATGTGGGGTTTCAGTGTTCGATGTGCGGTTGAGATTCAAGGGGGAAAATCGTCAATAGGAGTTAGTTGTATCGAGAGAGATGATTTGTTCGAATTAATTCAATGTGGTACTTTTTATTTCGGCTTGGAGAAACTATTTTTCCATTTACTTGTAGAAAAATGTTTATTTCGGTTAAACAAATGGTTTAATTTTGAGTATATTTTGATTTATTTTTAGAAAAATAAACCACAGATTGGTTGGAACAAAGGTTCAACTCTAACTATATTTTTATTTATATTTTGAAAAATATCAATTTCACTTCAAGGTCATTTATGACTAGGAATAAATTATATCGAGGGTAATGATTTGCTCGAATTAATTCAATGTGGTACATTTTATTTCGGCTTGGAGCAACTATATTTTTATATATTTTTAGAAAAATATTTATTTGACTTGGAGGTCATTAATAGCTCGGAATAAGGTATATTGAGGGTAATGATTTGTTCGAATTAATTCAATGTGGTACATTTTATTTCGGCTTAGAGCAACTATTTTTTTATTTATTTTTAGAAAAATAATTGATTATTTTTAAGAAATGTTTTGATTTCTAGCACGTCTGTCATTCAAAATAAACTTTTTATAGGATGTTGACTTCGAGGAAATAATTTTTTCGAGTCGAATCCGTATTTCAGTCGACTATTTATGGGTCTCTCAAATGATTTATCAGATTCAAATAAATGCTCAGTCGACAGAATCAGAACGCGATCTGCGTCACATTATGTATGGTAGCATGAGGTTGTGTAGTGATCTTATTACGAAAACGTTAAAATGCAACCAGCGTATCTTTCCAATAAAAATCCAGAAACTGATGGGAATTTGGAGTAATTTCGAAAAAAAACTAAACGACCTATTGAATGAAACCAAAGTTTATTTCCTTCAGTATGAAAATATCTTCTAAGTGAATTTAAAAAGTCGTTGACAAAGTCTTGTTAAATAATTTTTATGGTACGTTGAAGTGTTCTTTTTCAACAATTTTTTTTTAAACCTTAGAAAAGTTACGATTTTTCAGCCTTTTCTTAAGGCCTTAGGCCACAGTAACGGGTATAAAATCATGTGTGAATTAAACAATTTTTTTTCGTATGAAAAAGTGATTCACTTATAAAATTAATTACACATCTATTTAGTATGAATATCAAGCTGTTAGAAAAAATATATTTTTTTTCGATGTACAAAATGGCCGACAACTAATATTTTCTTTTGTTATCTTTTTTTTAGGTCCGCAGCGTGACATTAGCATCCACAATTTTTTACCTAGAACCAAAAACAAGAATTTTCGTCAATCTACATTGGAATACCTAGAGAAGTACGTACGGAATGTAAAAAATATTGTTTTATTCAAAGGTTGTAGGTATTTGAACTTAAGAAATGAATCTTCAGTACAAAATGTCGTTATAACTGCTCATAAACTGCTCATAAAATGAAAAGTTTTCGATTAATCAGAAATTCTGTAAGTACTTCTCTGCGAAATGCAATTGGGAACATCACTTTTAAATTTGCAGTAAATCCATTGAAAATTGTTGAAGTTTCTTGTCACGCCAATTGGAAAAAAGCTGTTTCGAGAAGTTTCGCATACTCGGCCATTTTGTACATCGAAAAAAAAAAAAATATATTTTTTCTAACAGCTTGATATTCGTACTAAAGAGATGTGTAATTAATTTGATGAGTGAATCACTTTTTCACACGAAAAAAATGGTTAAATTCGTACATGATTTTATACCCGTTACTGTGGCTTAAGGCCTTAATTCACCCAGAAAAAAAAGACAATTGAAAATTTGATTGGTTTTTTGTTTTACTGAAGAATTACGAGGTGCATATTTCCCGCCGATTGGGGACTGCAGTGGCAAGACGCACATGAAATAGCCTGATAAATCTGCAGTGATTTATTGTTTCATGTTGAAAGCATTTTTTATCCATTTCAAATATATATAAAAAGATACCCCAATGTTGACTGGGCTCACTATTTTTTCCCTTCTAAAAAAAATCCCGAAAAAACTCTTTTTGGACCTTCCAATTCCGGTTCCCGCCAAGTAAATCCAATGGAATGTCGAACTCTACAAGGCCGGAATTCAAGCAAAATTTCATTCGACCCCAAACAAAAGATTTTTCTCCATCAACACATGAATCACCGAAAAAAATCCCGAAATTCGTTCGAACAAAAAAATCCCTACGTGGCGACGCAATGCCCATAGATGCACATATCAAAGTGGTTCTCCCTACCCTTCGATTAACACAACAGAAATTCCAGCCGTCATCGGCGCATCAAATATAATCTAGAGCCTCGTAAACGTGGGATCCTCCATCCCCAATATTTACCAGAACGGAGTGAAGCTATCCCGAGCCTCCGAGTTCTTTGTCCATCGCTGGAGAGCCGATAGGTGCGCGCAGCAGTTTGACCCTAACGGCCCGCTCGCCCCCGGGATCCCTGGGGGGAGAAATTCATGTGAGGCTTCCGGGTATGGAGAAGATAAGAAGCGGATGATGCCCCTGATAATGGAGTTCCAAAGATGACTGCCACCGTATTGGCTTCCGAGATTTCCTCCTTATGCATCAACCGCAAGGGACGTTGGACGCCAATGCTGGTGGATGATTGGACCGTGATCGCAAAGAGGGCAAAAAAGGTAGTAGCCCTTCTTTATGCCTCTTGTTCTCTGCTTCCGTTTCACGTCCACCTTCTTCATCGGAGTTTTCACTCGGGAATGAAAAAGGGCTTGAAGCAAACGGGAATACGTGAAAGCGAGAGAAACAGAGCGTTCGCAGGAGTCCGCAAGAATCCTGACTACGGCCCATTGGGCTTTCCGAAGACGGGCGCTGGGGGGGGGGGAGGAGGTGTGCAAGTGAGAGGAGGGCAAAGTCGATAGCGTATCGCTTTCACAGAGACCCAAAGGTTACCGAATCGTTTCGAGACTATCTTAATGGTCGGATAGATCGTTCGATACTATGGTCGAGTCGTAAAGGCTATTGCCCTGGCCTCTCCACTCGCAACCCTTGAGCGTGGCATCCTCGACGTATACATGTATATAGCGACTGGAATCCCCTCGTACCTCGCAGATCCACCCTTTCCCAACCGCGCTTGCTGCGACAACTGCCCCCAGCTATACTGCCCTTAGCTTCCGAAGAAGTCAGGAGCTTAGCGCCACCCAACAGGGATGCCGCACACCTCTGTCCACAGTCCTACCGATCAGACATCCCGCATCCAACCATCTTCTCTTCCTCCACTTGCGACTGCCCACGCACCCCATTCATTCCCGCGGACGATATAGGCGATGATAGCTACGACATACACGATCGCTTTACCATTGACTTCATACTGTAGGGAGTATACTCAGCTGTCGATAATTAATTTACTTCGAGTTGAGCGCTTGGGTGAAAAATGGATTGGCGGCGCTCGGTCCATTATTTGGCACTTTCTGGCGTAATTTATTTGATATTTGATGAATTTATCGTGCTCGTGACATTTAGCGTCAGGCGTTTTGACGTGAGGGTGAAGAAGATAAGACTATTTTTTAGACGAAGTTATTTTTAGAGCTCAACTTTGTAGTTCTTGGAAGTTTGAGAAAATTATATTGAAGTCTGGGCAGATAGAAGAGTTTCTTATGAAAAAATTGCCAATCAAGGGGCCAGGCCACTTTGAAAATTTAAAAAAATCGAAAGCAAGCAAGACTTGAAGAAATCGACGATGATGAGCAATCAGAAGGGATTTTGTACGGTGCAGGAATTGCCGATTGAGTTTAGGTAAGAGTTTTTCATAGTATAAACTTCAAACGCGTTTTTCTCGAAACAACGTTTTCAAAATCTAGCTCCATCGTATCTCTAAAACTAATAAACCGATTCTCTTGAAATTCAAACCACATATTGTAAACATGATTCGCAACAAGATGACCCTCGATGGTTTTAAAATGTTGATTTTTACTCTTTTTTTGCGAAAAACTGCGAAAAAACGCGTTTTTTTTACTTTTTTCGTTTTTCGTCTGCCATTTTTTTATTTTCTGATAAAACTTTATATCCGAGGGTCATTTTGTAGCTGGTGTCGTACCGAATCTAATGGACTTTGATTTTTTTGTTTCAGACAAGCCGTTGCCGAGTTGTGATGGAGCTACCTAGCCCACCTATTTTTGAGGCGTTACGTTAAACTATAGTTTTTGTACTTAAAAATGAATAAAAATGAATTAATTTTTTTTAAATGTATTTCAAGCTTTTATTTATAAAGCCCAACAACTTTTATATTCATATTTTTTATAAAACTCTCAAAAAAAAATCGT
Organism: Ophion slaviceki; assembly: GCA_944452715.1. NCBI lineage: Eukaryota > Metazoa > Arthropoda > Insecta > Hymenoptera > Ichneumonidae > Ophion > Ophion slaviceki. Next base: position 10,186,825 of record OX101788.1, on the reverse strand, counting down.
GAAAATAGCCTTTTTTCCGTGGCTCCAAAGTGAACTGGCCCCTTAAGATGCAAGACATTTTTTATTCTGGGATATATGTCGTAGATATAAGCGGTACTGGTGGATCGGCGGTCGCCGTTCGGCTCCGGTCGTACTTCGAGTTCAGGAGGACACCACTGTGACGGCCCGAAAAAAGGTAGTTTTTGTCCGAATTTTCATTGTCTACGAGATTATTTATTTGAGATTGGAAAAATAGGTATGTTATTAAAAATGTCTTCGCATATATCGGATTTTTTTCGTGTACATTTTTATTTGAAAAACAAATAAAAATTAATAACGTTGTTAGAGTATAATTGAGCCTCTGTCAAAAATGTGGTCCGACGGCCGGATCCATAACTTCAAAATGGTTCGGCTGAAAAAGATACAAGGTTTTACAATCGACATAAATGTAGTTCTCGTTGTAATACATAGCCATTTTTTGAAAAAAAAATCACAAAATGGCGCAAGATAAAAAAGTGTAGTTTTAGCGAATTTTTTATTTGTATTCGGGGGCTTAAAAATACTAAATTTCAAAAAACAAACAAAAAACGGTTATGTACATCGATAGCTACTGCAATTATGTAAATTTTGGTTTTTCTTAATGAAAATCGGACAACCATAGCTAGAGTTATAATTCTGACCAGGCCGAGAAAAGTATTTTCGAGAAAAACGCGTTTGAAAGTTTTAGTATACCTAAATTGTTGTGTTATCTGCTCTCACTGAATTGTCTATAACTTGGTCAATTTCCAATATTTTAACTTGATTTTTATTACATATACTTGAATATGTATACTTTGAGAAAATGCAAAAGAAAATTGTTCTTTTTTCATCCGTCACAGTGGTTTCCCGTATTAAGTTTCCCATTATAACTTTCAAAACTGTAATTTTTTGCATTTAGTCACCTTTGCATTTCTTACCTTTTGCATTTTGCATTCAGTCATAAGATTTTTGAGTCTCGAAACTTTAAACGCATTTTTCTGAAAACGACCTTTTCGTAAATCTTGTACAGGATAACTCAAAAAGTATCTAATTAACCGCTTGTAAATTGTGCACAAATGTAGGTAACATAATTACCGTCTTTGTAAACCTTAAGTTCCTCGAAAATAATTACAAAAAGCTACTTTTCATTAACAAATAATACAGCGAAAATTTCATGAAAAATGCAACGTTTTTTCAAACACGTACCATTTTTCAAATTATTAGTTTTCTTTTAATTGTTGAGGTTCGGATAGAGCGCGTCGGTCTGAACAATCGAAAACTTTTTGGCTTCGATGTTTCAGATCAATGCACAAGACGCTACATTGTACGCCGTGGACCACCTCAGACGGCAATCGTTTTGAAGCAAGGGTCGTATAGCCGCCATTTTTAAGGGGTTACCCCCATTTGCGATTTTGAAAAAATCGATTTTTTTTATTGCATTTTTTTGAAGTGCAATTTGAAGTGCAGTTTTTTTTATGCCCGGAATAGATGACTCTATGTAAGTTTGCAAAAAAATATTTTCTTCTTGTAAACTGAAATTGAAACTTTAAACGCGTTTTTCTCAAAATGGCATTTCTGAAGTCGGTGACCAAGATTACTCGAACACTAATGAACCGATCTTCTTGAAATTTTGCAGGCTTATTTAATACATAAAAATGTAGTCTTTAATCGTTCGATTTTTTTTTTTGAAAAAAATGGCCGTTTTATAGCCAAAAAACGGCCGTTTTTTTCGTTAAAATCGAACCATTAACTTTGACTGTCCGCCATTTTGTGAAAAATGAATATTTTTTAAAATCCTTCGATTAAAGACTAGTTTATACTTATATTTGACTAAATCCATCCGCATTTTTTTTCAGATGATCCACTTCGCCGCAATGTTGGTCACCGCAAACCCTGTATATAAAAACATTATTTCATTGACGGCCATTTGCCACTAAACAATGTAATATTTTTCAATAAAAAAATTACTGAAAGTTCTTCAAGATGTGTTCTTTAAGATGAAGATTGATCGATTAAAAAAGTTTTGTAGTTTTCTTTAAAAAAAATCATAAAAAAGGCCTTTTTTGCGCTACAAGTGGGGGTAACGCCTTAAATATTAAAAACAATTGAAAATTAAAAGATGCAATAATATGTACGTCACATTTTAATTATGTAGAATAAATAGTTTCGACGCAAAAAAAATCTTGAAAATACGTTAAAACCCGCAATGGTGTAGGTTGGAACTCAGGGATTATATCCTAGATATAAAGTAACATCAGTCTTGAGTGGTGCGGTATGTAGACCAGGCTTACAATTCCTAATTGAAAGGATATTTTTTTATGATGCTTCCACCTACATTTGTTAATATTTAAATCTGTCAGGTCGTAATTCTTGAAAGTTAAGGGGGTATCCCTCTCTGGAAATTTGAAAAAATCATTTTTTTGCATATTGTCATAGTGTGATCTTTCAAGAATATTTTAAGAGCAACAGAACTCCGAAATTCTAAAAATTGACGAAGTTATGACCTATTTTACTGGAACAGTGTGCGTCGCGTTTACCGCGATCCGTCCAGTTTGAATGCGATTATCTCGAAACTGGATATCTTGACACGGCGGGATTGATATCTCGAGTAACATTCACACTATTGATTTGAATTTGCACAGTTAGCGTTCAAACAGTAGTCATTTTCGGTTCACGATCGCATTTTTCAATTGGCTGAACCATTTGTTAATAACAATGACTTCAGCATGCTGTTTTTTCAAGAGAAAAATGAGGTTTTCTTTGAAAAAGCTGTCATTTTTCGTATTTTTCGAAATTCCGTAAAGTGAATCGTCAACCCATAATCAGTTCGATATATTTGAAGACAACATTTTTTGTTTTCGTTTCAGATTACACTTGAGCCTAGTAGAGTCCCGCCGTTTCGGGCCACGCCCCTGGATGACTAGAACGCCAACTGCAGCACCACGAACACTTTGAAAGATTTTCTTCCGAAAAAATTACATTGTAACCACAAACATGTGTACAACATGCTGGGGAAAAATTAATTTATTGCAACCAATGTGTTACTAGAAAAAAAATGCATCATTCTGACCCTTCAAATTGGGCTTCATGAGGGATACCCCGTTAATATATTGCGCCTCACAACTGCCACAATTGTCTACCGCTCATCTATTCGCACCAAGAAATGGTTTGGTAGAGATGCATCTGAGAGCCGAACGAGAAAGTCAGCAGAAATTTAATCACACTCACCCCCACTACAATTAGTACAGATTAATTGTGACATTTTCCTAAAAGTTTCTTTCGTGCATAAATGACCCGCAAAAAACCTCAGAGATATTAACTCAGAAAGTATTTTTTTCCACTTTGGTTTGCACGCTAACGATCAAGCAAAACTGCAGCAAGCTTCAACGTCGAATCTCCATTGAACGTCTCCATCTCGATAATCCTCAAACATTCGCCCAACCAGAAATACCGTCGTAAAATACAAATCGAAAAGATGTTAACAAGACACTGTCACGTTTGTTTGGGTTTGGTTTTTCCCTCTCGGGTACATTGTAAGATAATAGAAAATTCATGTCTATGAAAGTTTCAGGTCATGTAACAGAAGTTGTCGGGGACCGGAGAAAGCATTGAAGGCAACTAATGTTCTCGTACTCCGCCGGTGTGACATTAATACGCAGCCGAACAACCGGGCTACGGCGTGTAACTTAATTAAGGCAACGACGCAGAGAGACCCCGGGCGACCACAGCTCTGTGGCTTCCACCTACCCCTATAGCATGCCCGTATTAAATGAGTTTCCCTATATCCGTGCAATATTATCCCGACCGCGGACGACGGCCGTGGCGACTCTTCTCTCTCTCTACTCTCTCTTCACTCTCCACTGCACTATGTGTGCAATGGCCCCGACGCAAAGTGTATTTGTTGCTCTTTCGCAATACCCAACGACATCCTTATTACCAATTAAATCCACTTTCGCCTCGCTATCCAATGTTTTGTCCGAATTGGTCGAAATTTCACTCCCGCGGAAAAAAATTATACAAAAACGAACGGATATGGTCGGTTGGATGATTTATGGGCCAGCGCGACGAATAAATGGATATAAAAATTTATATGAATATTTAGATACTGATATGTATATATATATATATATATATATATATATATATATATATATATATATATATCAGGGTGGCCGTTATTTTGGCTTCGGCAAAAAATGTAACGTCTAGCAAAAAAACTAATCAAGATATGAAAAGAAAAATCTGTGTAAAATTTGGACGCGCTGGGATAAGGAGAACACGTGCCACCGAGCAGTTTAATTTTCAAAAAATACATGCATTTTTTTTAATGGCCGCACTAAAATATTCATTGGTCTCATAATATTAATTAAAAAATCTGGAATTGGGTACATTGATTATACATATTAAGAGGTACAAAACATATTATTTACTGATTTTTTTCATCAATTATGTATAGTCGTGAATAGATTGAAAAATTAATAGAAAATTTGAAAACGGACGTGGCGGTTTGGCCACATTGTGGCGGGAAATCGAAGCAGTGAATTAATTATCGGAGCGGATTTTTTATGCAAATAATAATATAATAATCGTGTATTGAATGCTTCAAAATGATATTTTTTTCTTGAACCTGCGAGAAGATTTTCCAACTGTAGTGGCGATAATACAAAATATAGTGCAGACAAATAGTTCGAAATTTGGTCGTGGCGCTTCGTCCGTTCATTTTTACCTCTCGAGCATTACCGACCGAGTTGGTTTGCTATTGTTGCACATAGAAAAAAAATATACCACGTGAAATATTTACGGTTCTGAAAATTTATTTCGATTTTACGATCCGATTCCAAACGGTATCAGGTTTTCCAGTCAGACTTTACTTTTCTGCTCGATAAAGACATTGATTTCTTTATTAGTGCCGAATCTGTGGGGTTTTTTGAACGATTTAAAATTGATTGTACTTTTCTCAACACCGATGTATCTGTTTGGACTCGAACGAGAGTTAACAATGGGCGCGCAATTGATAAAAAAATAAGAGTCTGTAATGATATAGCGGAGCGAGGTATCAAACGTATCACCGATTATAACAATCGATTGACTTATGATGAAGATTAAAAACAATTTGTTCTTCAAGTTGTCGCCGAATATCAAAAAAAAAAAATTTCGAACGTAAACTAATGTACTCCACTTCAATCATTTCATAGATCAACTGCTATTACTTATGTAATATTTCATGTAAAGGTACGAATTTGCGGTACGTGATTGATGGAAAAAAATCAGTAAATAATATATTTTGTAACTCTTAATATGTATAATCAATGTACCCAATTCCAGATTTTTAAATTAATATTATGAGACTAATAAATATTTCAATGTGGACTTTAATCATTAGTATTAAGGAAACGATGTCGAAAAACGAACAACAATATGAACAAATCGAAAGATAACGAGACCCAACACCTATTTCTATATAAAACTTAATCATTTTCTATACCATGATAGTCTAGAGACCCTAGGGGCAAGAAACTTAAACATGAACATGTAACTAAAATAAGATTAATAAATAAATTTAAAAAAATGCGGACTTTAAAAAAATGCATGTATTTGTGAAATTTAAACTGCTCGGTGGCACGTATTCTCCTTATCCCAGCGCGTCCAAATTTTACACAGATTTTTTTTTTCATATCTTGATTAGTTTTTTTGCTAGACGTTAAAACTTTTTTACCGAAGCCAAAATAACGGCCACCCTAATATATATATATATTTGTGTATGTATTCATGAGAGAAGAAAAGCGAGAGATCGCGGTCGTCGAATGGCCGTGGCAGCGTCGTTCGTCCGGCAATACGCATAACTGGCCGATTAAAAGTAACGACCAAGGCGTAAACTTGATTTACGGGCAATCGCGGGGAGAGGGGGGGGGGGGCGCAGGCCACCAACGCGACCGTACTACGCGCACCGGGCCAAGTACCCAGACGAAACCGAGGTCGGGACTAGCGGCGCGGTGGTGGCGTGTGGCTCCTCGTCCGACCCTGTCATTCAAAGAGGTGTCAACAGCAATCGCTTTTACGAGATACTTATTAATTGTTACGACGCTTTTACGACGGCATAAAAGTGCGCCGTGCCCCGCGCTATATGGAGGGAGGCCGAAGAAGCTTGGAAAGGGGAGTGGATGGAAGAGACCGAAAGACACGGCGAGAAAGAGGGGGGAGGAAGACGGAGAGAGGAAAGGATCATCGTGCAACCAGACGAGATGTCTTGAAACGGGAAACACCTCGATGGATTATATTACCCATTGGAGGCAGCATGAATGCATCGCTGGATTCATACACGAGCCTCGGAACTCTGTAAACACCGGTAGAAACACGAGGAGAGGGAGAATCCTCGATCCGTATCCGATCGCAATTTCCCGCATAAAAAAAGCATCGCGCGAATGAGAGAGGGTAAGATGCGAGTCGTTGCTCGCTGCATCGAGAGCCGGGACCACACGTGAGACGGTCTCGCTTTGCACGCGAGCACGACGTATTGCATGCTCTCCAGGGGCTGCTCTCGGCGCTTGCTAGCTTGACTAGACTGAGCACAATAAAAATGAGATCAGAATTAATCTACTTGATTGGGTTGTTGGAGTGAGTAAGGCGTTTAGGTACATATGTTAGCATTTTTTGGTTGTTGATTTAATTCGGTTGTCTATACTAATTTTCACTTAAGGGGCAAGGTCACAGTAGAATTTTCAAAAAAATCGATCTTTTATTCGCTACAACGGTGCTTTATCATCATAAAAATAAGTTACCGTTCGATTTATAGGAAGAGATTTTTTTTCACTGACTTTGAGCGTATAACGTAAGCTCACCTCTGGCACGGCCATAGAGTACCTAAAACTTTAAACGCGTTTTTCTCGAAACAGCTTTTTTCCAAGTGGCGCGACAAATAACTTCAACAATTTTCACTCGATTTACTTCAAGTTTTAAAGTTATTTTCCTAATTGCATTTCGCAGAGAAGTACGTACGGAATTTCTGATTAATCGGAAACTTTTCATTTTATGAGCAGTTTTATACGAAATTGTTCACTGAAAATTCATTCAAAAACCTACAACTCAATTCAAATACCTGCAATTTTATTATAAAACAATATTTTTTAAATTCCGTACGTACTTCTCTAGGTAGTTCTAATGTAGATTCACGAGAATTTTTGTTTTTTGTTCAAGGACAAAAATTGTGGATGCTAAATGTCACGCCGCGGAGCGCCTAAAAAAAGATAACAAAAGAAAATATTAGTAGTCGGCCATTTTGTACATCGGAAAAAAATCTAACAGCTTAATATTCATACTAAATAGATGTGTAATTAATTTTATGAGTGAATCACGATTTCATACGAAAAAATTGTTACATTCGCACATGATGTTATACCCGTTACTGTGGCCTAACCCCTTAATTGAACAGCTAGGAAGATTGCAGACTTGCCAGTTAGGAATTCGAACAAGCCTTTAGACTGTATATTATGGTGGCCCAAATTCGAGCTCTATTTTTTTCCTTTTTCTTACCATCCAATTATTTTATTTAAAGAACGAAAAAAATTGTCGCAAAATCTGCGAGCGGTCAAAAAATATTTAGAGGTCGCTCAAGCCTCCCAAAAATTCAAATGTTCATTATAAAATCGATTTTTTTTTTTCGTTTACTTTTCACTCATGAATTTTACGCTTTATATTTTTTAATTAACCTCGCGAAAGCTCTGGCTGGTCAGTGAATATTTAGTGGTTGCTCGAGAGCTTCGAAATTTTCAATCTTCGCCAATTTTTTTTACTGAACTCACTCATAAATTTAACGCTTTGTAAAATTTTCAAAACAATTAATCGTTTTTATGTAGAAACAGATTTTTCAAAGTTACCTCCTACTACTAACCCAAGAATTATAATCTTTGTTCTCATAAAATAATTCTTCAAAGCTCTTCTCCGTGAACAAAATTATAGGTCCCCCATTTTATCGGGTTAGAACGGTGAGGTAAATTAAAAAAAACCGTTTCTAAAGAAAAAAAAGCATTGATTGTTGTGAAAATTTTACAAAGTGTTAAAACTATGACTGGGAAGAGATAAAAAATTCGCGACAATTGGAAATTTCGAAGCTCTTGAGCGACCACGAAATATTCATTGGCCAGCTAGATCTTTCGGGAGCTTAATTAAAAAATGATAAAGCGTAAAATTCATGAGTAAGAAGTGAACGAAAACAACAAATTGATTTTTTAATGAAAACTTGGATTTTTGGGAGGCTTGAGCGACCGCTAAACATTTTTTGACCGCTCGCAGATTTCGCGACAATTTTTTTCTTTTGTCAAAGAAGACAATTCGATGGTGAGAAAAATAAAATAAAAAATAGAGCGCAAATTTGGGCCACCCTGCTGTATATGGTAAAATCGTGTTTTGTCGGAGATCAACATAGTTGATAAAAAGCCTGTTCTTCCCATTGAGTGACCGGAAGAAGCTAGTTACTTATCTGAGGATCTTCAGCCTGTTAAGGCTCTAGATCTATGTGACTGAAAAATGAGACTTTTTGGAATTTTTTTGTTGACAATTCTACTAAAGCCATCAAAATGAGGTTGGAGAGTTTATTCCACATGTGTTGACGTATAAAAAAAAATGAACGAAGAAATGCTGAATAGTGGCTCAGTCGTAGTTGCATTAAAAGTGTTTTCTGCGGTGCTCTGCGGGAGGACCCAGAACTTTTATGGATCAACACGTAGAAAAAAAAATGTTGTAATTTACATTAGTTTTGCTAGAGAAGTACACATGATTATTAAAAAATCAATAATCCGGATTAATTTGTTTTTTCGCCAAAAAATCGTTATTAATTTGTTTATAAAAACGACAGTTGTTAATGAATATTAAAAGTCGTGTGTACTTCTTTAGAGAATCTATTTAAGAAGGTGCAGTAACATTTATTTAGTAAATCGGATGAAAATTGCTTAAATTATGCGTTCTCCCGATTTAAAAAATGTTTTTTTTTTTCGCGAAAAACGCATTTAAAGTTTGAAAACTGATGTAGGAGTTATCATGAACACGACGGAATTGAAGCACTCATTTGCATTCTGCATGTACGCACCGAGGCATTTTGATAGTAGGTCTTCAGTTGATAGGTATACTTGTATATTTTATGTATAGTATAACGACTGGACTAAACGACTCCAAATTGCTACTTCCATCGTCTAGGCTGTTTCCAGCGTTTCCGAAAGCGAGGCGCTTTAGAAAGTCAGCTTCAAAGTTTCTTTTTTTAATTTTCTGCATACGATTCCTTCTGCAAATCGTTCTTGTCATGCTTAGACATTATTTAAGCCAATAAAAAAAACAGGCGATAATTCATTTCGCCCAAAGAAATATAATAAAGATAATTCCAGTAATAATAATCTTCTTCGTTGGGTTACTGAAGTCAATAATTTACTTGCGTAAATCATATATTTGCATATAAGATTGGTTACCACTCCGATTTTAACTGAACAGTTAAAAAGCTAAGTACAGCTTCTCTATCTACAAACCCGAACAGGCAAGCTCGTCGATTTTCATTCTATATGATAGGCGTTTGATATTTCGAAGACCGATTCAATAGATAAGGTGGCTGCACTCTTCATCAAAATTTCTGAAGGAACAGCTCATTGATCGCCCGATCATTTCTAGCCTGAGTTTAAACAAATGGAGAAAAATCATAAAAATTCCTCGATTGTGTTATTGAAGAATATAAAATTATATGTAATTACTCGGGTATAATTATATATAATTACTTGGGTGAAGAATATCGTAGAATGTCAAAGTTATTTATTCTTCAATATTACTTCAGATTTGAGTCAACGATCAAACAGTTAAGTGCAGCTCCGAAAATACAAAATTTCAAGACTCAATCTCTTGATTGCCATTTAATTTCCCGAGAATACGACCGAGCTTCTTTTATTGATACGATGAGAGCCTTTACAGCACAACTGCATAAGCATTGCAAGTTAAAATAGTTCGATTGCAGTAGAAACACCGGAAGGTGATTATCTTGATGCATGTTGCGACAAAGATGACGAGATTCTTTTTTTCTGAGATTCCTGAGAAGAATATCAAAGTGGACTTTTGGAAAGGGCCAAAGGCTTTGGATAATGGCTACGCTGAGCGGCTGAGGGGGCGGCAGAGAGAGAGAGAGAGAGAGAGAGAGAGAGAGAGGTGACGGTAATGCGAAAACGGCGCTGGCGAAAGTGGAGTTTTTCTTTTCCCTCCGGCTTTCCAATTCCTCTCTCGCCTCCCCTTTCTTTTTCTTTTCAACTGGTGCCCAACCCTCGGCCGACACCGACCCCTATCACGAGAGCGGCACAATGCTGCTTATCTCTCCACTAAATCCAGCGATTTTAATACGCGTTCTCTCGGCAATTTCAGCCCAGGCTATATACGCATTCCTCCGAGGTGCTGGCTCGCTCGCTTCTCTCTCCGCGCATTCTTTTTCGCTTTTCCAAGGGTGAAACGTCGGGTTTGTTCACCCTTCGAGAATTGATGCACGGCAGCAGCTCCACCCCACAATTTTTCCTTTCAGACTCAACTTTATTTTTACGACTTCGTTTAAAAAGTTATTTCTTCTTAATTTGTATTACGCCTTAATCTGAGATTCGTTTTCCCAAATTAAAATTCCCTCCTGTTTCCATGAAAATCACTGGCAATGGAAAAAGAAGCAGTGACCGGCTGTTTCCGTTAACGTTCCTCAATTGTGCCCGAACAAGATGATGATCAAACACGCATCAAACTCGACCATGTACGCTTGATTTCTCGCTGTGGCTGGCTGTCACGTGTTCCGTATAGCTGCCAATAATTCGCGCAACTGTCCACTAATATATTCATTCGTCTCAAACGTTACGTATCTCCGTACCAGAATCGATAAATATAAAGAGAGAATAAAGACACGTGGGTTAGCAAAGGTCAAGGTATCATTTATACGTCTAAAGGGTAACGGCGAGCTACAATTCTCGTGGCAACCGTTCACCAGAGAACAGGTAAAAAGCCATAATTAAGATGTCTCGGAGAACACACGGGGCAGAAGAAAGAGGAGATCCCGGCAATAAATTTGACGGATTCCCACGTCGGGCTCCTCGAGAGCAAAGGAGAAATCCTTTCGAATAAATAGAGCCCCGGTGAGCGCTTGTATATTTAACGACACGTATATACTTCGAGGATCTCGCATATTCATACATCCAATCCGGTCGAGCATTTAATCACGAGCCGAGGAAGAACGCGCAGCTTGCCTCGATGTCGTATCGTCGTTGTCGTTGTCCCAACCGAGAGCAAGTTTCCAACGCGTGATATAAATTCGGCCTGGCGGGGCAATCATTCGCCCCGGCGTGCTGTGCTGCTACGAAATTAAAAGAAGAGAATCCCCTCTCTCTCTCTCTCTCTCTCTCTCGAGGCTCTTTCCACGGGGTCCAAGTGAGCAAACGCAATCACGGCGAGAAGGGAGGGAGGCAAGGGAAGCAAAAGAGAGAAAGAAAAGCAAGGGTACGAGAAGATGAGATGGAAAAGGAGAAGTCGTAAGACGGGGCGGGGAGGGAGCGTGAGAGAGGTATAGAGAGGGATCGATGAGTTTGAGAAAGAGATGAAGATAAGAGGACACGCAGTCGTGCGGCAGGTAGGCGAGGTGATAAATATGATTTTTGTGTGAAACCGGCTGTGCGTATATACCGGCAGGACTCGATCTCCACAGGGGTGGTCCTCGTTCTCGTACGTCACTTGCAGATTCTCTAGATGTCCCTGAGAGTCTTTTAGATCCTTGAGGCTCCACCTCCTACTCCTCTGCCCCGTGTATGGTCACCAGGCCGGATTCGGTATGGGAGAGGATGCCTGATCGTGCCAAAGGTTTCCCAGATTCGAGCTTACAGCTGCCCCCCACCCCGAGATCGTACGTTACAACTAGCTGGAGAAAGGGAGGATCAGACGTTATCCTAACCTCGCACGCCCTCTCTCACTCTTGCTCTCTCACGCACTCTGGCCTCATCTTAATCTAGATGTTCTTGTATTATAGTCTTCTCTGCTTGCCGTTTTTTCTTCTCTTCGCTATGTGTCTTTTCCCCCATTGTCCTTGCCGACAACCCCCGTTTGGTCGTCGTGTCGAAAACGCCGCTTCGATCGAGTAATCCCACGTGTCACGAGAAAGGGAGATCAGGCGTGTGTGGCTTTTTTTCCTCGGACCTACGGTGCACCGAGTTTTTTCGCCCTTTCGATCCCCCTGATCCCTTCGACAAGAGTTTTTCTAATCGAGCTTGCATTGGAGTTCGGTCGGACTTTCATGAATTCTTGACCCTCGTGGGCGAACGTGCTACTGTGCGCGAAATGTATTCGTAGCGCGAGGATTACTCGTGATGCCAATGTGGAATCCCCGGATCCTGATGGTTTCGGGATTTTCCGCAGCCTGGGGTTCTTTTTGCGTTTTTGTTTCGGCTTGATGTCCGTACATGCGCGCAAGTCCAACGGACGAAATGCTGAAAGCACCGGTCTTTCGTTTCTAGGTCGGTTGATCCGTTTTGTACATGATGTCTGGACACCCCAAGGGGGATGGCCGTAAGACTTGGATTGTCAGAACTCGAATGGCCGCTTCGTGAACTCTTCGAACCCTCGTTGGAGCATGCTTGCTCGTTAATCAACGACCTCTGATTGTTAGCGCCCATGGAATTTTGTAACTTGGATGTCTTCATCAGTGTAACTTGTTCTTGGTCGTTCCGAGCCTGAGCTCTACCTTCGCTCTTACCCTCTGTCTATTCTTGATCCTCGCCATGGAGCTCCTTATACGCGAGACACCAGAAGTTCAGACACCTACCTGGCGCGCTCTATTCCCGGCGAACGGTGTCCATCGACGGTAACTCTCATAGCAACAAAGAACAGCGTATAATTCAGCGGGTTTTCATCGCGCGCTTCGTATGCGCGCTTGCTGCCGAGACAACGATCTTAACGACGTTCTTCGAACGTGGCGCGATGCGAACGCTTTCCTAGGCTTCGAAAGGATCAGAAGTCATCACGTAGTCACGTCCGATTTACGACGATGTTCTCTAGCCGTTTGTGCTCTTTGTTAGATCGAAAACGCGCAATTAATTGGCTCCTCCACACTTGCCGGGATGCCCAACGTCCCGCCATTTTCAGGCAGATGTAGGTATGTCTCCATTGAGTAGGAATCCAAAACAGACACCAACAAATCTACGAACGTATCCGGAACTTTGGTATTCATTTTTTGATCGCAGTTTTCCAAATTCCGCCCAAAACCTAGGTTTCGAAAGGATCAGACGTCATCACGTAGTCACGTCCGATTTACGACGATGTTCTCTAGCCGTTTGTGCTCTTTGTTAGATCGAAAACGCGCAATTAATTGGCTCCTCCACACTTGCCAGGATGCCCAACGTCCCACCATTTTCAGGCAGACGTAGCCATGTCTCCATTGAGTAGGAATCCAAAACAGACACCAAAAAATCTACGAACGTATCCGGAACTTTGGTATTCATTTTTTATCGCAGTTTTACAAATTCCGCCTAAAACCTGCCTGGTCCAAGATGCCTTTGCAGAGTTGTTGATTTTTGCTTCGAATTCCTATTCAATGTAGTCAAGTCTCCATTGCGTAGGAATTCAAAACAGACACCAACCACTCTATGAACGTATCTTGGACTTCGGTATTAATTTTTTCATTGAAGTTTTCCAAATGTCACCTAAAACCCGCCTGATCCAAGATGTCTACCCACAGTTGTTGACTTTTGCCTCGAATTCCTATTCAATGTAGTCAAGTCTCCATTGAGTAGGAATCCAAAGGAGACACCAATTACCCTATGAACGCATCTCGAACTTCGGTATTCATTTCGTCATGGCAGTTCTTCCAAATTCCGTATAAAACCTACATGGTCCAAGATGCCTTTGCAGAGTTGTTGATTTTTGCTTCGAATTCCTATTCAATGTAGTCAAGTCTCTATTGAGTAGGAATCCAAAACAGACACCAACAACTCTACGAACGTATTCGGAACTTCGGTCTTAATTTTTCCATTGCAGTTTTTCCAAATTCCGCGTGAAACGTGCCTGGTCCAAGATGCCTTCGCAGAGTTGTTGACTTTTGCTTCAAATTCCTATTCAATGTAGTCAAGTCTCCATTGAGTAGGAATTCAAAGCAGACACTAACCACCCTATTAACGCATCTCGAACTTCGGTATTCATTTCGTCAAGGCAGTTTTTCCAAATTCCGTATAAAACCTGCCTGATCCAAGATACCTTCGCAGAGTTGTCGATTTTGCTTGAAAGTCCTATTCAACGTAGTGAAGCCTCCATCCACCTTGGACCAGGCAGCTTTTAGGCGGTATTTAGAAAAACTGCAACGAAAAAATGAATACCGTTGCTCGTGTCCGCTGTACACGCACTCGGAAAAGTACGAAGTTGTATCTTCGCGATAGCGAGTCGAATAAAATGAGGCAATAAAGTTGGCTGTCCCAGTGGTGGCTTGGTAAAATGTAATTAAAAGAAAAGCCAGGAGGGCAAAGCGAATCGCGAGCGATACCGGTGTATACGTATACTCGTCGCGAAGTTTCGCTTTATCTATTCCGTAGCAGGAAACTCGGATGGTGGGCGAGGAGGATGGAAGGGTGCGGTTGGAGCGAGGAGGAACCACGAGAGCAGACAACCGCGAGTCTGTCCCATTCCGGGGTGAGGTACGCCATAAGATTTACGAAGGCCGGGAATAAACATCGGGGGAGATTACGCGGAGAGTTCGCTCCAAGTTTTAACGAGATTCCCTCAGCGCCGTGTCGCCGACATTATCAAATAATTGAGTGGTGTAACTCTCGAGCTCTGTGTGCTATCCTGCAGCGAGAGGATCCTCGAGATCATGGAATTAACTCCTCCTCCCCCGTGCCCATTTCGAATCGCTACTTTGAAAACGATCCCCCCCTCCCCCAGTCTATCTTCCTCTCTCCCGGTCGCTTTGGCAGGCTCGCAAATGGACCACCCAAAAGTTCCTCTTAAACCTATTAATGAGGAATTCCGCGCGAGTATGCATATCAATTCGTTCGAAATTCCCGATCAATCTATTCCCAATGGGGAAGGCGAATAAGCTCGTGTGACGGCTATTAATAAAGGCGGATTTGCGCGGGCTTTATAATTCAGCAAAAAAGTCCAGGTAAGAGCGAATCATTGGCGCGGATTCATGAGGCTCCTTGGAGCATTTTGATTACGCGTTTGTTTTTTTTTGTCCAAGGCATCGGGTATCCCGGGGCGGCGGATATCTCCAGTTTCAAGTCCTCTCTTTGTCTCAGGGTGACAAGCGAGGAATGGGTACGAGGAGGTTGGAGGGCGATAGCGGCGCGGGGGGAGGCGAAAAAGAGGTGAGACTGGGATTGCGAGAGGATGAGGAGGGAGTGCGCTGGTGCTGGAGAGCAAGGGAGGTGGAGGTAGGAGGATTCGAAATAAACAAGCCGACGGTAATGCGCCCGTACATCTCCGGAAAAGATTAAACAGTTAATAAGAATAAGAGTCCCGTGGAGTCTCCTCCTCCCTCTCGCAACCACCTCAACCAGCACCATCACCCTACGCCTTTTCCCTACGTACACAAGCGCATCGGGCTAGAATTGCCGCGAATTCTCTCTTTTCGCGAACGTGTGCCCGCCACCCCCTCACGAATACACGCGGCCACGAGGGCGCTCGGGTTGGGAGGCAGGGGGTTTCCCCGGGCGGTTGGAGGGAAATGGCGGCCATCTTTCCCGCTGGCTCTTCTCGAGAACCAATCGCCTCTCTCGAACGGGCGTTAAGGCGGCAACTCCCGTTGAAGAATTGCCTCTGCCACGTTAGACACATTTTTCTCGCTTTTCCCTTTATTCTCGCCGACGGTGCGGACCCGCGGGGGACCCGTGCAGCCTTTCACTCTCCCTTCGTCTCTCTCGCTCCTTTCTCCATACCTCTTGGCCCTTTTCTTCGGCTTCTCCGTGCCTTTCTCACACCGCGCATCCCTCCAGCATCCTCTCGATGCTACTCTCGTCCTTCGCTTTACCAAAGGAGCCTTGCAGACTTTCGTCTCTCTCCCGCAGTTCCGCATGGACCAACGTTTCTCTTCATCCCCTTGTCTCTTTCTTACTATAGTCGTTTCGTGCCTCTCGTCCTCTTTGTTCCTACGGGAGAGCCAGAGCAACCCCCTCAACCTGGCAGAAGCTCGTGGACCGCCCGAGTGCACACGCAGACAGGGCTGGTTCTTGCTATCCTCTCGACACACGTATACGTAAGCAGGCACATAACGGTGTTCATCCCTTGAAGTGAGCTCCATCGAGCGCGCGGCAGGTGGCTGACCTTAATAACGCGCGCACATAATCCAAAAAGAAGAGAAGAAAAATGGGAACGGCACGGGGCCGCGGAAGGGGACGAAAAAAAAATATGAAAATGCTGAATGAGAGGACGTATAGGGGGCTCTATATATCTGGAGGTAAGAGTAGTGTAGCACGTGTAAGAGTTACTTTATCGTACGTAATGCCGCGGCGAGGAAAACGCCGCTTCTCTTGCCGTTCAGCCCTCGGCGCGTTCTCATCCAACCCCTTGTACTTTCCTACAGCCACCAAGCATACAGGAGAGATTTACGCGCGAGGCGAAGAAAGCACAGCCAGTGAAAGAACGTCCTGGTGCTCGCGTATGTGCGGTGAGAAAGAACGCCTGTCGTTGCGACGATCGGTCGAATGCTCCACCCTTAAGAACGCGTAATGAATACCCCATGAATGCATCGTGCATTTGTCACACGTACACTTCAAGGGCCTATGGCATTCTTCCGGTGATGGAACGGTGCGAACAAAGACTGATCTTTTCTCTCCTCTACCCACCCTCCTACCCTCCCCTCTATCTCTAGTTTGTTCGTCTACTTTCTTCCGCGCCATCATGAGAGCTGCTTTTGTGGCTGGTATATTGAGTCCTCGAGATGATACGCCGGGAAGAGCCCAGGTGACAATCAACGTTCCTTAATGCACGCGCATCACGAGCATCGAATTACAGATCGAACGAATACACGGAGCGTGGCTAATGATCCAGTTCACGTTGCGCACGCGGGGTGAAAATATATTCCGAGGAATCAGAATGGAACGTGGATGGAGGCATCTAAAATGCCGCTTCGATATGGCGGTTTTATTCACATTTTACGAGTTGTTTTGCCACCGGTGCAAGACATTTCCAATTCATGAAAGAGCCCCCTACCCAAACCTCTTTGGTAGACCCTACGTAACCGCTGTGCTGTCGGGAACGTAGTTCGCTCGATATGGGGAGCACATTTTTCTAGTCTAGATGCCATACGGCCAACGAAAGAAGCGAGAAAAAAAACACGATGTATTAATAATTTTGAGGGGAAAATATGTGTCTGGCCGTAAACAGGGTTTATGAAGGAGACGAACAGGATGATAATGGCTCAACCGCACTTTCCCCTTTACGGTTGTAGATTCAGGGTAAATATGGTTTTTGTATTGGCTCAGGGTAAAAAGTCGTTCGCGGAGATTTTCCTTCGAAATATTTTGACAACTGTGCAATTGTTTGGATAATTGTTTCGTTCGCACTCCATGCGTACGTCTATGGATGTTTAATTGATAGTGTGTATGACGAGAATGGATTTCAGGGTCATGTCGGATTTAGGGTTGTGTAGGTACTGAGATTATTGTGAAAGACATGTTCTCTGTGCAGCTGAAAAGCCGATTTATTTAGAGCTTAAGGGTATTAAGGGTTACGTACTAAGATTATTATGAACGACACGTTTTCTGTGTAGCTAAAAAAAACTATTTTATGTATAGCTTAAGGCGGGAGCCTGAGTTGGAAGGTCCGAAAAATTGTTTTTTTTTTTATTGCTTGAATCGATAGATAAACTATCCAAGAATATATTTACAAAGTTACAGGGGCCGATTGTAGATACTTTCGAAGATACAAGGCTAAAAGCAGAGAAACGATTGATGTTTCATCCCGAGTAGAAATCTTGCTCCAGCTACAATAAACACCTGATCAGGCATCCTGACTTCTTTTTCCAGCCTTGATCAGAATTTTTTATCAAGCCCTGATCATTTTTGAAACACAATCCCTGACTTCCGTCTGATCAGGGTAAAAAATCAAGGCCTGATCAGGGTAAACTATCAACGCCTGATCAGGGTAAAAAATTAAGGCCTGGTCAGTGTAAAAGATCAAGGCCTGATCAGCGTAAAAAATTAAGGCCTGATAAGAGCTTAGTTTTTCACGGCTTGATCAAAATGAAAAATCATATGATTTTTCACGGCTCAGGATGACTGATTTTTTCCTGAAATAAAAAATACAACGCATACACAAAAGAGAAAAAGGTACCACTTTATAAATAACGCTGATCGTTTATTTTTTAATCTAAATATAAAATTTATCACATATTTGTCACATATATCTATGTGGAAAACAAACAACATTTTTCTTGTATTTGTAATAGAACAAAAACTCGAAATAAACTAACATATATCACTGTATTATATTCCACTTATCATCCCGAAATAAACTAATATATTTTCTAAACAAAAACTTAAGAAACTTCGTGAATAAAGTAAACAGAGCTCAACGTTTTTATGACCAGACGTTTCTAGGAAACGTTACATTGGGCGTTCTGTTCGTTTTTTTACGCGACGCTCGAAACTTGTCCCAGTCTTTTGCTGAATTAATCAGGCCTTGATACCGCTCCAACAGCTTGTCCAATTTGCTTCGAAAGAACTTCTATTCCGTGTTCCCTATATTTCGAAATGACAGCCACTGAAAAATACGAAAATGTGTATCCCACTTAGAATTCAATGTCTACATATATATCTATATAAGGTATGCACATTATTTTATTAGGGTGGCACAAATTTGAGCTCTATTTTTTTCCTTTTTCTCACCATCCAATTATCTACTTTAAAGAAGAAAAAAAATTGTTGCAAAAGTTGCGAGCGGTCATTTTTTAACGAAAATTAGAATCGAAGCAGGAGAGCCTGTACAGCGAAGACCAACCAAATAATGGTGAGTTGACAGCGTAGTGCAGTTCAGTGAATGTAATGTCCATCCGAAGTGCATTTCTTATGGGCTAACTTGCACCGATGGAAATACTTTCGCTTAACTGAACTACGCAGTCAACTTATCATTATTCGGTTAGCCTACGCTGTCCGGGCCGTAGCGAAGGCTAACCAAATAATGGTAAGTTGAAAGCGTAGTGCAGTTCAGTGAGTGTAATGTCCATCCGAAGTGCATTTCTAATGGGCTAACTTGCACCGATGGACTTACTTTCACTTAACTGAACTACGCAGTCAACTTGTCATTATTCGGTTAGCCTACGCTGCCCGGGCCCGTACAGCGAAGGCCAACCAAATAATGGTAAGTTGACAGCGTAGTCAGTTCAGTGAATGTAATGTCCAACCGAAGTGCATTTCTAATGGGCTAATTTGCACCGATGGACTTACTTTCACTTAACTGAACTGCGCAGTTAACTTATCATTATTCGGTTAGCCTACGCTGTCCGGGCTAATCAGCACCGATGGCAAAACATTTACCAGATTGAACTACGCTGTCAGTTTACCATTATTTGGTTGGCCTACGCGGTCTCTTTTTCTCCTCTGGCAAAGGAGACGGACCAAGTAAAGAAAAATAAAAGCGATACACAAAACGAATATAAATCTACTTACATAGTGGTAGCGCCAACACATGCCAATCCTCAGGAATTTCGAGTTGTTCCTCGCTGAGAGGATCTGTTCCGGATCTGTCAAATGTATCATAATAAATATTTAAACCAATGCATATATAATTTGGCGTATGATTAATTTACAGTCAGATTTAATCCAATTTATATTTATAGATTTAAGAATTATAAGACTTTGAAAAAAATTAATTGTTATACTAACCTGCTGCTGTATTATTTCTTCGTTTTTTCCCTTATTTAGAGCCCGCTATTCACGCAGACATAGTCGTTGCGCAATCTTCTTCCGATTGTGTGCGTCCATCTTATTCACAACGTACACGTTATTTGTAAAAATGTATAAAGTAATTAATAATATGTCTCGTGCTTCTCTCGTGTCTGTGTATCATTTGACAAGATGAGGTTAGGCACGTTTTTAGCGCCAAACTGTAGAAGTCCAGTTACATGATGATTGCTTGAAGTTAGCTGGATCAGGCGAATTGAAGTAAGCCGTAAGTCCAGTTGCTTGACATCGCCTGAAGCTAGCCGGGTCAGGCGAATTGAAGTAAGCCGTAAGTCCGGTTGCTCGACCACCGCCTGACCCCAGCTTGATCAGGCAAATTAAGGCAAACTTAAGTAAGGCCTTCGTACTACAAGCTGATCAGGCGCAGATCAAATATCAGGCCAGCCTGACAATATTTCTACTCGGGATATTGATATTTCCTCCTATTGAAAACTTTGAAGTGCGTTTTGTCCAGTTTTCATTTTCACGATTTTTCCGAATCGGCGGGCGTGATATCAAAAAAACTAAACGACCTATTGAATCAAACCAAAGCTTATTTTCTTCAGTATGGAAATCTCTTTAAAGTGAATTGAAAAAGTCGTTGTTAAAGTTTTTAAAAATAATTTTGATAGCACGTTAAAGTGTTTTTTAACACTTTTTTTTCAAACCTGAGAGAAGTTATAATTACACAATTTTTGTCAGCTTTTTCTTAATTCACCCAGAAGAAAAATAAATGAAAATTGAAAAATTTATTGGTTTATCTGGTTCAGTCAAGAACTACGAGCAGCATCTTTCCCGCTGATTGGGGACCGCAGTGGCAAGACGCACATGGAATAGGCTGATGAATCTGCAGTCATTTATTTTTTCAGGTTGAACGTTTTTTTAAATACATTTCAAATATACATGAAAAGATCCCTCAATGTTTACTGGGCTCACTTATTTTTTTCCCTTCCAAAAAAATCCCGAAAAAACGCTTTTTTGGAGCTTCTAATTCAGGCTTCCTTCTTAAAGGCGTTACGTCTATATGACTCACCTAAAAACGATACTTTTTAGGGAATTTTTTTTATAATACTAAAAAAGCAATCGAAATGAGTATATGTTGACGGATACAAAAAAATTGTATTAAATAAAAACAAAATTCCGGCTCAGTTGTACCTACACTAAGAGTGCTTTTTAGGCGCTCTGCGGGAGGACGCAGAATTTTTATGGATAGTAAAAATCGTCTGTACTTCTTCACAGGATCTATCGAAGAAGCTACAGTTAAAATGTCCATTCGATCGGATGAAAAATGGTTGAATAGTGCGTTCTCCCGATTTCAAAAACGTGGTTTCAAGCAAAACACTTTTGAAGTTTCAAAACTGATTAAGGAGCTCTCCTCCACACGACAGAATTGAAGCTTTCATTTGAATTTTGCGAGCACCCATCGAGGCATTTTGATACCAATCTCATCTAGTCTTCAGTCGTTGTATATCTTTTGTACAACGACTGGACTGAACGACTCCGAACTGCTACTTCCATTGTCTAGGTTATTTCATGCGTTTCGGAGTTCTAGACGCGTTTCGGAAAATGAGCTCTAAACATTTTTTAAACATTTTCTCGCCTATAATTTCTTTTTAATATAATTCTTATGACGTTGATACGTCATTAAAGTCAATAAAAAATTGTCTACATTTTTTTCTACTCAGCTGTGATGTCTCACGTGTCGTGTACCAGGATTATTACGAAAAAAAAAATTCCTGCGCATCTTGAAAAGCTATTTTATGTATAGCTTAAGCGTGTTAAGGGTTACGTACCAAGATTGTTATGAGAACAATGTTTTATATGTATCTTAAAAATCCATTTTATGTATAGCTTAAGGTTATTAAGGGTTATGTCCTAACATTATTATGAAAAACATGTTTTCAATGTAGCCGAAAAAGCCATTTTATGTAAAGCCCTGTACTCATAATCACGTTATGAAAATAAATATCAAAAACTCTGTCCGATAATGATTAGTCCTAAGGAAAATATTTTACATTGAGTATTTATTAAAGAGCTTTCTTATCAACGCTGATGAGAGTCCTTTGAAAATAAATCGCATATTTCAATGTTAGTTGAAACAAACTACAGGCAATTTACGGAAGTGTTTATTTTCGGAAACCAAGGGTCTAGGAAAAAGCTTCAGTTTCCACGCCAACTCCAACCAGACAGACAATTTCCAAAGTTGATGGGTATCCTCTTAGGATCCTGTTCTGGCCCTACCAGTTTAACAGGGGACATAACCTTAGGCTAGGAAAAAATTCGCTGATTTTCATGGGTATACATAAGGTATGCTTTATTACCACTTTTGGCTGTTGTATGGTATTTTTTAAATAGCGGAGGTACACCCAGCCTTCTAAACTGCATTTTGAAAACTGGCGTGACGTATAGCTAAAAAACTAATCGACCGATTCTGATGAAATTTGGTATAAATGTCTCTAACCTTATTGTCTACAACATGACCCTAGCTATTTTTTAAAATTGAAAAACAAAGTTTGTTTTTATTGCATAATGTAGCCAGTTTTTTTCGAAAAATTCAATCTTTTTGTGTCAACGCGTGCCATTTAATCGATTTTCGACACTTCTCACTTTTTCTTGGTTCATATTCCGCGTATGAGTGTTAATAAACGAAAACTCTTCGTTGATTTTTTTTTCAGATTAATCCCGCCGACGCTACGTGTCACGCCGTCTGACAACATCCGCCGCAACTCGCTTAGAAGATCGTGCCATACCTCCGCCATTTTTAAAGATTAATGAAACTTTAAAAAATGCCATGTAACAGCCAAAAGTAGTAATGAAACATACCCTAATTCCCAAAAAATGGTGAAGAAATCGTTCCTTAAAAAAAAATCATGATAATCAGCACCTTTTTTCTCCCCCAAAGGTATCCCCCCCCCCCCCCCCCGAGTACTAAAGAATCGAATGTAGACACAGGATTTCCATTGCATCACTGTAGACCTGGAGGCAGCTGACTGTTTTTCGAAATATATCATGTGTATCGATGGTAACAATATTGCAAGTTGTTACCACCAACCTTCAAATAAAAGCTGTGACCTGTGCATCATTGATCCCATTAGACATATCATTAGCCTCGCAGTCATGACGACAAGTGGCGCCTCAACGATCGCATACTCATGAGGTAGAGTCCAGGCTGGTAAAATCGTGAATAATAATTCCACCCTGGCGGATGCTACGACGGGACACTGAATAATAAAGACATAAGGCGAGAATGTGGCATGGATAATTGTTATATTCCATCTTTTCGACATTCTCGGTCTATTAGCGATTACGAGAACGATCATTGGGCGGCAAGTGGGTACGTAAATGTCGAGCCCTTTTACCGTCTAGGGGACTTCGGAGACGGGGAAAGCCCCCGACTGGTCTTTATAGGCGATGAAGGTTCGTCCGTGGTGCTACTGCGGGGTGTGTACACCCCCCCTCGCACCCCGTGTGCCTTGGTATACCTACGAACCCGCGCACGGTCGTCAAAGTCTTTTACGATCGCGTAACGGGATTTAAAGTGACGATGAGGCAACCTCAAGGTACTCACTCGATCCTTCACGGCCTCGTAAATGTAACTGATGACATTGTCGCCAATATACTCCACACTTGGCTCATTTTTAGCGCCTCCGAGTCTTACCGATGCTTCCCTACGGCCCCCTTAAAAGTACATAAGACGCGAGCCAAATGTAAGTCGCCGTTTACGATTTAACGTCATCGTAATGGAAGGAAGTGAAAAAAAGTCGACTCCTTGAGGATCAAAATCACAGGGAGGCGTCGAGGATTTGATGACGTTTGTCAAGGACCTCCCAATTAATGGCGATGTTTAAGGCGGGAGCCTGAATTCGAAGGTCCAAAAAAAGCATTTTTTCGGGATTTTTTTTAGAAGGCAAAAAAACAAGTGAGCCAAGTCAACACGGAAGTACCTTTTCATGTATATTTGAAATGTATAAAATTTTTTTTCAACCTGAAACAATAAACGATTGCAGATTTATTAGCCGATTCAATGTGCGTCTTGCCACTGCAGTCCCCAGTCAGCCGGAAAGATGCAGCTTGTAATTCTTGACTCAAACAACAAAACCAATAAAATTTTCAATAGCCATATATTTTTCTTCTGGGTGAATTAAGGGGTCTTCTCACTTTAGACGCTAAAAAAGGGTATTTTTATGAATTTTTTTGATAGGTTGCTATTATAGATATTGATATAAAAGTCGTTACACTTAAGGCGGTCCTCTGTTTCTCGGGTCGAAAAAATCGATTTTTTTTTCATAAATCACATCTACAACATGTGTAGAAAATGTGTGCCAAAGGATTTTTCGATATTCGAAGTGGTTCACAAGTTACGGCCCTGGAACGGAGCAGGTATACTTTCCAACGCGTTTTTCTCGAAACACCATTTTTCGAAACGGTGACCACGATATTTCAGAAACTACTGCACCGATCTTGTTCAAATTTATACAGCATCTTTATTATGTTATAAGCCAGCGATTGAACTAGGATTATCATGATTGCTTCGATAGTTTTTTTTGTACGAGCGAAAAACTTAAGAAAAAATGAGTAAAAAATAGAATGTAATTTTCAAAAGTGTATAAAAAAGTCAATTTTTGTAATTTAGAATTCACTCTAGTTCAATCGCTAGTCTTAAATATGAAGATTAAAATGCCGTTTGGTTTTTTGATTTCAGATAAGCAGAACAGCCGCAATCTTGGTCACCGTCAAGCACCTCTTTTACTTGATGTCTTCCTGTCGGCCACTATAACTTTTATTCTATTATATATTTTGACTTCAGAAAATTTGTAAAGCTTATTTAAATGTTAATAAAGATTATGCAAAAACAATGAGATTGATTATTTCGATGCTTTGCCCGTAAAAAATTATTGAAAAAGCCGTTAAAAAACAGCCGAGAAACTAGACGACCGCGTTAATAAATACACTTTCGAAATAAATTTTAAAAAAATGTATTTAAGGCACTATTTATAGACGAAAATGGTAGTAAAAAAAAATGTCCTAAAAAGGTAGGTCTGCGCTGTTGATGAAATCTCGGAGATGGATCATCCGAAACAAAAAAATCAAACGGTTTTAGATTCAGTATGTTAATGGCTATAGCGCATGTTATACGATTTTTGATATATGCAAAAATAACAAAGTGGCGGACATTATGCGAAAAACGAAAAAGAACGAGTTTTTTTACCGTTTTTGACGAAAAAAATTAGTAAATACCAAAATTTCAAAAAATCCTTGATACACGCTATAGCTATAGTTGTAAAGAATATGTGGTTAATATTTCGTAAGGATCGGTTCAGTAGTTTCGAAAATATTATCAACAAGCCGTCGAAAAACGTTGTTTCGAGAAAAACGCGTTTAAAGTTTGTTTGGGTTACATAAATACATAATTTTTTTAAAACATTTTTCGAAAGTGTATTTATTAAGTGTAACAACTTTTATATCAATATCTATAATATAAACTTTAAAAAACAAATTCATGAAAATAGCCTTTTTTAGCGTCTAAAGTGAAAAGACCCGTTACGAAAAAGCTGAAAAAATCGTGGAATAACTTTCCTCAGGTTCGAAAAAAATACGTTAAAAAAAATACTTTCACGTGCTATAAAAACTGTTTAAAAATACTTTTTCAACGACTTTTTGTATTCACTTTAAAGAGATTTTTATACTGAAGACAATGAAATTTGGTTTGATTCAATAGGTCGTTTAGTCTTTTTTTGCTATTACGCCAGCCAATTTTGAAAAATCGTGAAAATGAAAACTGGAGAAAACGCACTTCAAAGTTTTCAATATGAGGAAATATCAATATGAAATATCAATCGCTTCTCTGCTTTTGGCCTTGTATCTTCGAAAACATTTACAATTGGCGTTTGTAACTTTATAAATATATTCTCGGATACTTTATCTATCGACTTAAGCAATAAAAAATAAACGTTTTTTCGGATCTTTTAATTCAGGCTCCGGCCTTAAGGTATTCCTTTCGCTGGGGGCCGTATTTTGTGGGGGCATAAGGAGGACCCTTCTGAAACATTGGTGACTTACGGTGGCACTTAATAAAAATAAGGCACTATCAACTATTATACTCAACGATAAACGAGAATACAATATTTCGCGCAAATTTAGTAAATTTAGACATTTTTACATTTTCTCTTCACAAGTCGCAGCTTCGAAAATCCTTCTGATAGTTTTGAAGTTTTATCATTAATATTCTGTTAAAACATTCGTTAACCCCTTGTTTTCATCGCCGTTACGGAATCTTTAGATTTTTTTGTACGCGTGGGCAGTTTGTATCCGGCATGTAGTCTATGAATTATAAGATAGAAATGTGGTCAGCGTGTCATCTCCATAAAGCACCGCATAAATGAGACGACTTTTAGAGTCGTAATTGTTCGTTAAAAGTTCCGTAACTTGACTTGCAATTTTACCAGTCTACTAGGGTGTTATTTTACTTGATTATAGACGAAGTCAGTTAATTGATAAATATTCAGGTTCGTGAAAGAAATACTTTAAGGGTGCTTTTATCACAACTTTGTAATTACTCAGAATGTTCATATCGATAAAGTAGGACCATCGAGTGGTTATTGCCTTAGTCGGGATTTTCTTGCTCCACAATTTAGCTCGAAATCGCTCGTGGCTAAAGGGCTTATTACACCTAGTTGACATTTTCGTAAGTATCGATTTTTGGTTTTCGACGGATCGACAAAAATATTCGCCGCCTTACCATAACCGGGATTTTCTTGCTCAGCAATTTAGCTCAAAATCCCTCCAGGCTTAAAGGTTGAAATTTTTTAAAATATCGGTTTTTGTTTTTCGACGGATTCTCGAAACATTGCATTGCAAAAATATTTTCGGCAAATTTCAAACCCATCCATTCAAAATTACAGGATTTAGGGGAGTTTATAGATAGGATCCGCGAACTGGCGAACTTTAAACGGGTTTTTGTCAAAATAACTTTTTCAAAAATAGGTGACCACGTTATCTTAAAAATCACTGTACCGATTAACTTCAAATTTTACAAGCTTTTTTTACACATCAAAAAGCAGTGCTTGAACGAAGGGATTTTTTCGATGCACTGTTTTTTTTAAACGTAAACAAAGTGTTTTTTTCGGCGACAATGGATACTTTAACTTTGGACTGCGCCCATTTTTTCAAAAATCAATATTTTATTAAATCCTTCGCCCAAGCAAATCTAAATATATTTGATTTTTTTATTTCGGATGATTTGTTTCCGAGCAGCGGTGGTCACCGTGCAGGACGTTTTTCAAACAGTGATCTGCACAATGTGGTAATGAAAATATTTTTCAATACCAAAATTTTAAATGATAGACACGGAGAAAAATACGGCCTCAAATTCTAACACTGGTTGCCAGAATTCTAATATTCAGTGCTGGAAAAGTATAGCAGTTTACTGCCAGTTCGGAATTCTAAGACTTGTTGTTATAGAAGTGTCAAAATGATTCTCACACCGTATAGTAAAAATGATGCGTGCATATTACATTTGAAACTATTCTCGCCTGGGCGAGAGTCCTATATGCTGTATAGGACTTTTTGTAAAATACCAACCTTTATTACGCGCTATATTTTCATATGGATTTTACTATACGTATAGCATGAATCTTCGTGTATGTATAGATTTCACTATACCCATAGCATAAATTTTCGGCGTATAGCGAAAAATATTACGAAGTTATTAGTAAAATGTGACTCTGTATACCGTACTTTTTGTAGAATACTGGAAACTAATTGTTCCAATCACGTGAGCGAAATATTTTTTGAATACTACAAAAAATCAGAATATGCCGAATAAAATGTATTGTTTGTATCAGTTTACGTGCCACATCGTAGGTTAAAATTTAAATTTCTTCATTATTACCGTACCATTATTACAATTTTTATTTTCCATTCAATACTTTTTTTATATTTCATATTTTTTTTAGAAGCATAGTATTAATTCTAAACTTCGAGGCTCCTGTTTCCTCCGTGTACATAAAGTCATACTCTCTAAAGCAAAAAAAAAGAAATTGCCTACCTGCACACGTTTACCCAGAAACATTCTCGAAAATGCTTCTTTTTCTCGGCCTTTCTTTTTCACGAGCTACGTGTGGTCCAAGACCCATGTGTACGTACAGCCAAATTAATCAAGCCCTCGAAAAGGGCCTGGTGGCGCCATCTACCGACCGTTCGAAGGGTACAGCAAATTTGCGAAAGATGGCATTACATTGATTTTATAATTATAAAAATAACCTCGTTCAAGCACAAAATTACCAGAGCGATCCATGGTCTTCTCTAAAAACTTGATAACTTTATTGGAATTAGGAAACAATCGTACCGTTATTTTCATAAACACATTGATTGGCAATTATATATTTTTCCGTAAAAAAAAAATCATCGATCCGTTCCCAAAAGCTCGCGCGACCCTTAGCGATATCCATGGAGGACCTATTTAGCATCATCGCTTCGATACCGACCGCGGGATCCTTCAAACATGCGCAGCTCCATCTGTGAACGGGATCGTTCAACTCTCGGCCCAGGTGGCATTTACATCCCGCTTGGTGGGTAACGCAGAGGGCTGCTAGGCGATGAACACCAGATGGTCAAAATCCCCCCTCTCTCTCTCTCGCTCTCTCGCCTTCAGAATCCATTCCTCCCTCTCTCTCTCTCCTTCGGAATGGACGAGCTCGTCGCGAATGCCGAGCGAGAGTGGCTTCGCCTCGGCAGATTTACGATCGAATTAAAACTGACAATTATTGTTATCGTTCCGTCATATAAGGAGGTAACAGATAATAAATTTGGCCGTAAAACGTTAAACTAGTGGCTACGTTTTGTATATAGGATTCCGGGGCTTTAGTGCTGTGTGAGTCGCGTGCAGGCAACGCGCGCTCGTTAAAACAGCCGTAAACCGACGTAACCGTCAGTCGTGTTGCCAGTCAACCAGCGTGGCCCATCTGTACAGAATCTCCCGCGCCGACACACCGCCAACAATAATAATAAAAAAGCTCCACTTTTCGCGCCATCTTTTTTATCCCCCGAATCTCCGATAAGCTCGATATTAAACGTCTCACACTCGATTCCACCGAGAGCCCATTATTTTGCGATACGACGAAATATGCAACATTTTTACGGTCCGTCGGTAATCCAGAGACATTACGCTCCAATTACTCAGCGCTGTCAATGTAGGGAGAAAAAAGAGAAAATTACCTGTCGATGGTTTTTCTCTCGCACCAACTCGCGGTCAAGGTCATTTCCTATAATCCCGGACGCTGCTCGTCTAGTTCCGCGGCCAACCGTTAGAGCGACGCACCGCTCGATTCCCAAGTAGAAAATGCTGCCGCGTGCAGACTAATTATTTTCTTTCTTCCTATCACTCGTACGTGTATGTATATTTACACATACCTGCGTGTGTACGAATAAACATAATTTTTAAACAAATTTCTCAATTTTTCAAACTTCAGACCAAGAAAAAAATTGCTCAATTTTTTTTATCGTATCTCGTCGTGAAAATCAATTGAAACGTACTGCATGATTGGTAAATAAATTTCTTTCGTCTTTGCCGAATTATCGCCTTGTTTCCGAGCCAAGGAATAAAAAACGATGTTTTTTTCGCATCGAACAGTGCAACATTGCAGCATCCGTTGTTACGCGTATCAGTGGAGAGAGTTTCACCCTTAGCACCCACCTTCGATTAGCTAAATATAGATTTACCACTCTGGTCGTGCGAGCGCTTATGAGGAGGGAAAAAAGAGGAAATCGTTCCGGCGCATCGAAGCATCCCTCGGGCAGGGGTGAATGCGGTATGGATTTATGCACTCGAATGGTTTGAGGAGCGGGGGTGGGAAGGGTGATGGAAAAAAGATAACGTTGTGGATTACAAGGCGTCGTTTGGAGCTTGGTATGATTTGCGTAGTGACGCAATTTCAGCCAATGGTAGGAGAGTAATGGCCGTCCCGCGGGGGAGACGGTTCACCGGGATTCTGGTAGATGTCGGTAGTGTCGAGAGTCATAAATCGTGGTGGGATTCCCGCCCATTGCATGCTGAGAGGCGGTGCTTGGCAGCCTCCGAGACTCGGCTTTTTCCCCCACCTCGGAACTGGTTCTACCCCTCGTTTCAGTGAAATTACCCCACCAAGTCGAATCTCCCCCTCTTCGTGTTCATGTTCCTCTCTCTCTCTCTCTCTCTCTCTCTCTCTCTCTCTCTCTCTCTCTCTCTCTCTGTCTCGCTCTCTCTCCCTCCCTCACAGCTCGGTTTGCTGCCTGCGGTGATGGGGAGAGCGAGCAAGAGAGAGAGAGCATCGATGGACACGTACCATCACGGTCATCTTCATAAATGCGTGAAGCCGTATACGAAATGGTATCGGGGCTAATTTAAGCTTCGCACACGAGTGATACACCGTTTGTTTATCGCTTGTTAAAGCGTTTTGGATTAAATATAAAACGTTGACGCGACCACAGGAGTCTCCTAAGCTCGCAAGCTAGACTGTATGGCGCTTAACTTTTCGGAGCCAAGGATAACGAGATATTTATCTCTCTCTCTCTCTCTCCCTCCCTCTGTCTCTCTCTCGCGAATCATCGATCCTCCCGCACCGCCCCGGAACATCTGCCAATTTTCTACCTGCGATCTGTCTTCGTCATTTCGTCACTCGCCGTCGCGAGCTCGCCCGGAAGCTTGATGAAGATCGAAAATTCCTTACGAATCTGTGGACACGTCGACGAGCGACGGCACAGGAACTCTCGAGTACACGGGCGACACGTGCTCTTGATGGGAAGTGCGATTTTATATTGTTTGATAATTGGGAAGGATCGAGCGTTACGTCGATGAATGTTGAATGATACGCAGTTTTGTACAGGTTCAATGAGATTATAGAACGTTCAATGAAAATTCAACTATTCGTAAGTAACGGAATATCGTTTATGAAGAGACTAAATTAATTGATAATTACGTTATTTAAATGACGCTGAAATTTGCAACGTATGAATGCAATTCATTTTCTTTCTTCATTTTTATTATTGTAAAAAGGTGTTTTTTTGGAGATTTTGGTAGTGAATCTGTTGTGAGAATATTTGAGAGTATTTCAGTGATTTTCATAGCCTGAGGTGAAAAAAAGAAATCTGATTAATTGAAAAAGAATTCATTTCGTTGCGTTCCAATAATACACATTTCAAGATCATTTATTTGAAAAGTGATTTAAGGGGTTGGGTAAAGTGTAAAGACCTGGGTAAACTGTAAAGGCCTGAAAATCAGGGTAATTAAAAAAATTAATTTCGAAGGAATAAGTAAGATGATTGAAAAATCGCTGGGACGTTTATTCGTATGTACGTTGACAAAGATGTGTACCGAATTCCATTAAAGAATATTGATAATTAAAGAAGGTGTAAACAATATCGTGAAGGGCCTTGTAACGTGAGGGGCTCAACGGTGTACCCGATTTTGGCCGTCCAGTTGTCCTGAAACAAAAATCGGTTTTTTTTTCTCTTAAAACAGATAATATTGGGCAAGACTTGACCGAGCCTTTTTTTATCATCGTGTCAATCATTAAAAAAAACTTGTATACAAATTTTCTCTCGGTTTTTCGAGGAAAAATGATATAATTATTCTTAATAGCTAATAAAAACAAATGTTCAGAAGAAAATCGTCGGTCAAGACTAAACTACTATTACACCAAATAAGTGCACCAAATTTCAAGTCAATTCGTTCATTAGATGTCGAGCAATCGTGTACACCATTTCGAAAAACATAGTTTCGAGAAAAAACGCTCTTAGTAAAGTAAAGTAGAAGTAAAATTTAGCAAAGTAAAGTAAAGTTTAGTTTAGAAAAGGTGAAGTAAAAGGTGTTTAGTAAAGTAAAGTAGAAGTAAAATTTAGCAAAGTAAAGTAAAGTTTAGTTTAGTAAAGGGTGTCTCAAAATGACCTGACGTTGTTTGTGGCGAACATAGAGTATTATTATTTGACAACTGGCATCAGGAAGTTTTGATGTTTAGTCATGGAGAATGACACGATCGAGCAACCCATGGAAATTGTGAAAATTCGCTACAAAAATGGTGCACATTTTGCAGAGACGGTTCGAAAAGTCCGCAGCCTGCCACAGTGCGGGTGAAACAATGCCGTTATTGCAGACGAAGTTTAATGGTCATGTTATCTCTCGCCGCGATGTGAATTAGCCACCAAGATCGTGCGATTTGACGCCATTGGACTTCTTTCTTTGGGGTTTTCTGAAAGGAAATGTGTATGCCAATGATCCCCGGACAATTCCGGAGCTCAAAGAAGCAATTGGACGCACCATTAATGAAATTAGTCCGCTATTATGCCAAGATGTTATTGAAAATTTCGTCAAAAGAGTGAACGTTTGCAAACAGGGACGAGACGGCCATTTATTGGACATTGTATTACACACATAACCTCCATGTTTGTACCTTATATTTAAACAAAAATATTCGTACTTTTCAAATATATAATACGTTTTATCAATAAGCAAAAATGTCAGGTCATTTTGAGACACTTTTTAGCAGTTCTATCATTGCAATCATAACTTTACCTTCAATCTGCGATTCCTGCACCACACCTTGGACCTTCCTCTTCAATTTGAGTTGTCTCACATTCGCCGAATCCCTTTATAGTATCCCTTAAGAAGAATCACAAATCGAGCGAATTTTATCATCAACAAGTCAATATGTCAGCGGGATCACTTGGACTCAATTTACAATTTATTAACACACTGTGCCAAATTATCCGGAATTGATTTTTTTTTGCTTAAAAATGATGCAGGGAACTTATGCTAACTTCGAAGCTATATTCGAAGTATTCACGTTTAACAAAGGATACTCTACCCTTCCTTGACACACCGGGTCATTTTGACCCGGACGAATTTAAAACAAAATGCTCACTTGCCCAAAATGGAAAGTTTTCAATAATTTATTACAATTCAATTTTATATTTTCCAAATTTTAATTATGCAGATATATTAAGGGGTACCACCACTTGCGATTTTGAAAAAATCGATTTTTTTCTGCATTTTTTTGAAGTATAAGTATCTGAGAATATGTCCTGAAAATTTCAAGTCGATCCGAACAAAATTGACTGAGATATGAGCGTTGA
Organism: Ophion slaviceki; assembly: GCA_944452715.1. Lineage (NCBI taxonomy): Eukaryota > Metazoa > Arthropoda > Insecta > Hymenoptera > Ichneumonidae > Ophion > Ophion slaviceki. Next base: position 10,153,808 of record OX101788.1, on the reverse strand, counting down.
AAGAGAAGAATCCGTTGTGAAATTGAAACTTTAAACGGGTTTTTCTCAAAATGGCATTTCTGAAGTCGGTGACCAAGATTACTCGAACACTAATGAACCGATCTTCTTGGAATTTTGCAGACTTATTTAATACATAAAAATGTAGTCTTTAATCGTTCGATTTTTTTTTTGAAAAAAATGGCCGTTTTATAGCCGAAAAATGGCCGTTTTTTTCGTTAAAATCGAACCATTAACTTTGACTGTCCGCCATTTTGTGAAAAATGAATATTTTTTAAAATCCTTCGATTAAAGACTAGTTTATACTTATATTTGACTAAATCCATCCGCATTTTTTTTTCAGATGATCCACTTCGCCGCAATGTTGGTCACCGCAAACCGTGTATATAAAAACATTATTTCATTGACGGCCATTTGCCACTAAACAATGTAATATTTTTCAATAAAAAAATTACTGAAAGTTCTTCAAGATGTGTTCTTTAAGATGGTATATTGATCGATTAAAAAAGTTTTGTAGTTTTCTTTAAAAAAATTCATGAAAAAGGCCTTTTTTGCGCTACAAGTGGGGGTAACGCCGTAAGAAATGTATAAAGTGTATGCCGGATTTTGTTCAATAAAAACCGACCGCAGGGTTATTAAGGGCAGGTGAATGAACTGCAATCCGGGTCAAATTGACCCAATGTGTCAAAGCCGTGGCCAAATATAAGTGTGTCAAGGAAGGGTTAATAAAAACCCTCTTTTACATCGACAAATAGAGACGATCTCTTTAAACCTTTCTTTATTTTCGCTTTTTTGGAATTTTCAATCCTCGTCCCTCGTCATCGGCCAGCAATTCCTCAAATCATTTTTGCAACGAGTTCAATGAAGCGCTCATTCACATCTCGAAGCTCCGAAAATATTTTCGTACGGCGTGATCGCGGTCCATGCCCGCGAAGAGACAAAATGTCCACGCGTCTCTCATTTCTAATCTTCCCCTTGGACCTCTCCTCTCCTCCGTGTACGACGTACGAATGGGGCCTATATATAGATATATGTGTTGTATTCGAGTCACAATATTTCCGAGGAAATTGTGTTTATAGGAATAATAAAACGTATTCGTCCCCGGGGAAATATAGACCTTTAGTCTGGACGGGCGAGTTGGATTGCGCGTCTCTTCTGCTGCGACTGCCATACGCCGCTGGTGAGGATAACGCCACACACCACTAAAAAGATCAATACGCCATCGCGACCGCGCTCAGCTCTCGCTGCTCTTTCTCTCTTGCTCGCGCTCGTTCGATTCTTTTTTTTTCTCGTTCTCTGCTTACGCGAATTTACGCGAGATGCGGTGCCATTCTACATTTACATATATATATATATATATGTGTGTGTGTGTGTGTGTGTGTGTGTATATATATATATATATATATATATATATATATATAGTTATCTTATACCGAGCTATTACCTATAGCGGACAGCATCGTGTGTACTTTGCACAGCCATCATATCGCCACCGAATAGGCTAGCCAAGGAAATTCTCGCACCATACATACAGGGTGACAATTATAAGGGGGCCATTTATTTTTCAAGGGTCTGGCGCGGAGATTTTGCCACTGTCAAAAATATGATATTTAATGGATTTTCCAGACTTGCTCGAAAAAAAAAACATGGCGTATTTTTGTGACGACTAGCGGTTTTCAGAAAAAAACTGAGCATACTGAAAAAAATAAAAATTCTATTTGGAGTTCAGCAAAAAAAAGATATTTCAGTTCCGAATACGAAACGCTCGTCGAGAACTTTTTTTAAATGGAATTCAATTGTATTTATTCAGTTTAAAGTGCATTTTTGGTCATTTTTTTCTCGATGATGGGATACACATGAGAAGTTTTTCAGGAGCGTTTCGCACTCGGAATTTCATTATCTTTAGTGTGCTGTATTTAAAATAGAATAATGATTTTTTTTCCAGAAAGCTCATTTTTTTATTGCAAATGCTACTAGTCACAAAAATGCGATATATTTATTTCGAAGGGGACTTGAAAGAATCATTGACGGGTTATACCTAACTCGTGGTCGGGAAAAGGAGGATTTTCGTGATTTTTTTTTCTAGGAAAACGTGTGCAGGATTTCTATTTTGTTTTTTTTTTACTTTCGAGAGTATGGTTTGAAGTATCTTTTGCAATTATCTTTTGCAATGTACTGAAAAATATTTATAAATACGGCAGATCAAATGGTTTGTGCAGAACGATTTTTTTTATTCCGAAATAAATAAAAATCTAACGGATTTAGATTTTGCGTCAAATTATCTAGTGTTTGAACGAAGGATTTAATAAAATATGAATTTTTGAAAAAAATGGCCTCAGTCCAAAGTGAAAGTATCGATTTCCGGTAAAAAAAAACGCTGTATTTTCGTTGATAGAAAGAAACTACTCTTCGAGAAAAAAATTCCTTTGTTCAAGCACCGCTTTTCGATATGTAAAAGGCGCTTGTAAAATTTGAAGTTGATCGGTGCAGTAATTTTTGAGATATCGTGGTCACCGATCTTGAAAAGAACATTTCGATGAAAAACGCGTTTAAAGTTTCTCAATTTCGAAAGGGTCGACTTGAAATTTTCAGAGAATGTTTTTAAGATGTTATACTATAAGAATCCTTCGAAAAACAAAAAACGATATTTTCAAAAATGTCAACTAGGTGTAAGCCCTCAAAAATCATAATTTTTTCAGAACATTTTGAAAAAAACGAGTTTAAAGTTTCTCAATTTCGAACGGATCGACTTGAAATTTTCAGAGAATGTTTTTAAGATGTTATATTACAAGAATCCTTCGAAAACGAAAAAAACGATATTTTCAAAAATGTCAACTAGGTGTAAGCCTTCAAGAATCATAATTTCTTCAGTCAGAAAATCATCGCGCAAGACTCACAAAAACACATGGCCACCTTATAATTGTCACCCTCTATATATCCACAGACACCTGTATGCCATAAACCGCACGTGGTGGTTAAATAAATAAATTCAGTCGCGTGATCACCACCGGCCTCGCAACAATAACTACTCGCGACGTCTTCGCAAGTATGTTTACATACAGATATACTTGACGCGTTACTCACTTCCGGAGCCTTTGCAGATTCGATCATTCGCATCATCGACTCGGAATATCGACGGGAAATACCGGAAACCTATGCCGCCCCCACACGCCAGAGGTGGTAATTTCGCGTGAGTAAAAAAGAGTGTTGCACCCAAAGAGACGACTAAGCTGCGCAAAACTTTGCAAGTATTGAAACACGATAACGTAATAATGCGCCGCTTCTTCCCTCCGTGTTAATTCTCATCAGTTTCCGAGACGTTTTTCATTTTCGGCTCACCCACCCCGGGGTCCCGTGGACCGGAGAAAATATTTTATGCGAGAGCGAGAACCGGGGAATACAAAATTTATAATCAAATTAAGACGACGCTGGAAAAAGCGGCTGCGGAGAGCAAAAAGTGCGTGAGTATGTGTGTGTGTGTGTTGTGAGGAAAAAGCACCACGCAGCGTCGCGGGGAAGCTTTCCGTCGCAAAAAGAGAGAGAGGGAGCAGACCGCGTTAGCTCGCAAATGCGTTTTTTTTCCCCGAGAGCTAATCTCGTCGGGCACGCTTTTACAAATTTCTTCTCTTTGCATATTAAAGCCGAATGGAAGCCGCGTGAGCGACATTCTCATTGCTGCATAAAGCTGATTATTTCTTCTTTATTTTTCCTCCGTATAGAAGGGATCATGACGAATATATATAATTACGCGCATAGAACGGCGATTCGTTCAGCAATCCCGGAGGCCGATCGAATCTCAATACTGTGTATGACGAGGCCACACGTTCTTTATTATGATTTTTTTTCTATGTTTTTTTTCTCGACGGCCGGACCTAGAATTTTCAGTCGCGAGGCTGACGGGAATAATTGGAACGTCGAGATATCGCGACCTTAACGGAAAAATCTCGTCGATAGCGAGCTGATTTATTCGCGATATTGCATAATTATATTTAATGTATGACCTTGCGGTTTTTAAATGTATCGCCGTTTCCAATTGAACCCTTCCCTATCACTGTCCATCCGCACTTCGCCAATTTAACCTGAGTGGTCCCCAGGTCCTACCACATCCTTATAGGGATATCATAGGGACACCACACGTAGTCCACATTTGGATCTAAGTCGATTCCGGGCTATTTCCCGATGGACGTCGTTTGGCAATTTTTAATTTGAAACTCTCAACCGGAACTTGTTGGAACTCTCAAAAAATGTCCTTTCGTGAGCCCTGGTACAAATTTGTTGGCGAGTCCTAAAATGTAGCCACATCTCTATAGGGAGTTGAGAAAATATTTGCACTTTTTCAAGACGGGACACCACTGTAACGAGGAAACAAATTTCTTTTTTTTGCATTTTCTCAAGGTACAGATTTTCAAGAAAATGTGAAAGAAATTTTAAGTTGAAATGTTGAATATTGACCAAGTTACAGACGTTTTATTGAGGGCAGGCAACGCTACGATTTACGTATATTAAAACTTTCACGATTTTTCTCGACCTGGCCGGAATCATAGCTTCAGTAATAATTGACCAATTTTTTATTTGAAGAAACCGAAATTTCCGTAAATGCCGCAGCTATTGTTGTACGTAGCGGTTTTTTTAAATTTAGCATTCTTGCAACCCCCGAATATTAGTAAAAATTTAGCCAAAATTACACTTTTGTCCAAAAACCCGCCATTTTGTGAATTTTGTTTTCGAAACGGCGTACAACGAGAACTACTTTTCTATAGATCACGAGAATTTTTTCTTTTTTTTTTTCAGACCAACGATTGTCAAGTTGTCGATCCGGCCGTTGGACCACATTTTTTATACAGAGTTTATACAGTTTACATTTTTTATACCGATAATAACTCAATAACGTTGTTGTTTTTTACTTTTGTAAATAAAAATTTACACGAAATAAGTTCATTGTATGCTTAATAACATACTTTTTTTCCAAGCACCAAATAAATAATCTAGTAGTTTAAGGGGTTACCCCCACTTGCGATTTTGAAAAAATCGATTTTGTTTTATTGCATTTTTTTGAAGTATAAGTATCCGGGCCCATACTTCTGTTTGGGCCCGGAATAGATGACTCTATGTAAGTTTACCAAAAAAAATATTTTCTTTGTGTAAACTGAAATTGAAACTTTAAACGCGTTTTTCTCAAAATGGCATTTCTGAAGTCGGTGACCTAGATTACTCGAACACTAATGAACCGATCTTTTTGAAATTTTGCAGGCTTATTTAGTACATAAAAATGTAGTCTTTAATCGTTCGATAAAAAAAAAAAATGGCCGTTTTATAGCCAAAAAATGGCCGTTTTTTTCGTTAAAATCGAACCATTAACTTTGACTGTCCGCCATTTTGTGAAAAATGAATATTTTTAAAAATCCTTCGATTAAAGACTAGTTCATACTTATATTTGACTAAATACATCCGCATTTTTTTTCCAGATGATCCACTTCGCCGCAATGTTGGTCACCGCAAACCGTGTATATAAAAACATTATTTCATTGACGGCCATTTGCCACTAAACAATGTAATAGTTTTCAATAAAAAAATTACTGAAAGTTCTTCAAGATGTGTTCTTTAAGATGGTATATTGATCGATTAAAAAAGTTTTGTAGTTTTCTTTAAAAAAATTCATGAAAAAGGCCTTTTTTTGCGCTACAAGTGGGGGTAACGCCTTAAAAAAATCGGAAAACACCCTTTTTCGGCCCGTCACAGTGGTGTCCTCCCTTAACATCCCCTCATTTTGCATAAAGATATATTTTGTTTGGAATATTCACCGTACAGAATGCGATGGGATTTATCAAGAACCGTATCGGATTCAGTTCGATAATGTGGGAATCCGTCAGGACTCACATTTGATTCGTACATTGTATTCCAATAGGGAATCTTGATGAGAATCCTATACGAGCGTGACGTTTCAGTACAGGGATCCAATGCGATGATCCATTGGATCCCAATTGGGAAGCAAGAGACAGATATGGGAATCCACAGCTGTCTTAAGGTATTCCTTTTGCGAAGGGCCATATTTTGTAGGAGCATGAGCAGGGCCCTTCTGAATCGTCGGTAAATTGCAGTGGCGCTTAATAAAAAATAAGTTACAATCGAGTATTGTATACAACGATAAACTAGAATTGAAAACTTCGGGCAAATTCAGTCCATTTAGACACTTTTACATTTTCTTTAAAACGTCACAGCTACGAAAATTCTTCTGCTAGTCATATTTTTCCAAGTTCGATGATTAAGCATTTTTGGGACAATTGACGATATGTTCCCATTTGGTTCAAATTTATACCGTAAATTCATTGCCATATACTGAATCCACCTTGACCATTTTATATCGGTTGTTTACACCGTGACATCCCTATAAAGCGCCGTATAAATGAGATAATTTTTAGAGTCGTAATTTTTCGTTAAAAGTTCGGTAACTTGGCCCGAAATGTTACCAATGTATGTTTTTTCCCTCGATTATAGACGAAAATCAGTTAATTGTTAAATATTTGCATTCGTAAAAGGAATACCTTAAGGGGGAAGCCTGATTGAAAGGTCCAAAAAATCGTGTTTTCGGGAATTTTTTTAGAAGGTAAAAAAACAAGTGGGCCCAGTAAAGGTACCTTTTCATGTATATTTGAAATGTATAAAAAAAACATTTCAACATGAAACAATAAATGTCTGCAGATTTATCAGCCCATTCCATGTGCATTTTGCCACTGCAGTCCCCAATCAACGGGAAAGATGCAGTTCGTTATGCTTGACTGGGACAAATAAACCAATAAAATTTTCAATTGTCAGATATTTTTCTTCTGGGTGAATTAGGAAAAAGCTGAAAAAATCGTGAATTTATAACTTTTCTGGGGTGTGAAAAAAATGTGTTAAAAAACACTTCACCGTGATATAAAAATTATTTTAAATACTTTTTCAACGACTTTTTTAATTCACTTAGAAGAGATTTTCATACTGAAGAAAAAAAATTTGGTTTGATTCAATAGGTCGTTTAGTTTTTTTTTGCTATCACGCCCATCAATTTGAAAAAATCGTGAAAATGAAAACTGGAGAAAACGCGCTTCAAAGTTTTCAATAGGAGGAAATATCAATCGCTTCTCGGCTTTTGGGCTTGTATATTCGAAAATACTTACAATTGGCCTCTGTAACTTTGTAAATATATTCTTGGATAGTTAATCTTTCGATTAAAACAATGAAGAAAAAAACGATTTTTCGGACCTTCTAATTCATGCTCCCGCCTTATACTCGTGGCCTTAGGCCACAGTAACGGGTATAAAATCACGTGCTAATTTAACAATTTTTTTTCGTATGAAAAAGTGATTCATTCATAAAATTAATTACACATCTATTTAGTATCAATATGAAGCTGTTAGAAAATTTTTTTTTTTTTTCGACGTACAAAATGGCCGACTGCTAATATTTTCTTTTGTTATCTTTTTTTAGGCGCTCCGCGGCGTGACATTTAGCATCCACAATTTTTTTGCCTAGAACAAAAAACGAAAATTCTCGTCAATCTACATTAGAATACCTAGAGAAGTACGTACAGAATTTAAAAAATATTATTTTATTCAGAAGTTGTAGGTATTTGAACTTAAGAAATGAATTTTCAGTGAAAAATGTCGTTATAACTGCTCATAAACTGCTCATAAAATGAAAAGTTTTCGATTAATCAGAAATTCCGTACGTACTTCGCTGCGAAATGCAATTAGGAACATAACTTTCAAATTTGAAGTAAATCGAGTGAAAACTGTCGAAGTTATTTATCACGCCAATTGGAAAAAAGCTGTTTCGAGAAGTTTCGAGTAGTCGGCCATTTTGTACATCGAAAAAAAATACATATATATTTTCCAACAGCTTGATATTCATACTAAATAGATGTGTTATTAATTTTATGAGTGAATGACTTTTTCATACGAAAAAAAATCTTAAATTCGCAGATGATTTTATACCCGTTACTGAGGCCTAAGGCCTTAAGACACTTTTGCCGAGGGTACGGGGAAACTGTGGAAAACCCGGCCCCATATTCTTCTGATTCTCTACTGCACAGACTTCGACGCAAGTATCTACCCCAAGGGCTCAGTGGTATTGGCCTTCCGCTCACTGGTTGAGCCCATCCACCAGTGTCGGTATATATTGCGCAATTAGATAAAGATTGTACGTACAAGAGTTTGGGTCGATATAAAAGTCATACATTGTATACATTCCTGCATCTGCTCCGCAATGGCGTGCGTGCTTCAAACTGGCACGTGTTTAGTGGCGTAGCTTTATTACACACAACGCACACACACGAACACACACAATACAACGCGCCAGTACCGGGCAATAAATGGTATCGGCTGGAATGGATGTTTTCGTGCTTTTACGAGCCGCTTATTATGAATACAAAGTGTCAGATGTATAAAAGTCCCCACAGAGTCCACGCGAATCACTTGACATAATCTCCGTTTCCTTCTCTCTCCCTCCCTCTCTCTCACTCTTTCTTTCTCTCTATCAATCTCTCTTTCTTTCCCTCGCTACGCGCAAGAGCCGAGAAATCATCGACCGCGGTTTCGCTTCGCGTGCGTGTGCGCGAGGAGCTGATAAGTATTTCCTGAATGAATTTGGATTCGTACGCGCGGCTCGCCGCGTATTCACTCTATTCACGGAGCCATTATTCATTCGAGCAACCGTACAGGCTGTGCAGCCTTATCGCACAGGGTGCATCGGACGAGATAGGTGAAGCGTTTAAAAAAAATAACGAAACGAGAGAGCGATAAATTTAATCGTTTTAGAGAGTAATTTTAGATCGTGCTGCAAAGGTTGTTTCAGATATAACGGGATATTATGACGCTTGAACGAGCTGTACAAAAAATCACTGATGTTTGTTTTTTTTTCTTTTTTTTATAGAGGCATTCACGTCTCGTTATAGAGAAATAAATAACATGGCCGCGGTCCACGATGTCCTGATGCTATCTGATATTTCGTGGGCTCTATCGTTTCGTCGATCAATGGTTGAAGGATACCGATTTTTTACATGGAACATCACTTGAGGACGAGGCGAACGTAACCTCTGAAATTTTCCAACCCAGTTTTCTCATAGATGATTAAGTGATTGGGACAGAATATCCATAAGTCGAATTTCCATAACCGAATATCCATAAGTACGAATATCCATAAGTGCCAATATCCGTAAGTGAATATTCATAAGTACGAATATCCATAAGTGAGTATAGAGTAGAAATGAGTGCCAGACATGGCGGGGGGTAGAGGAAAAGTGAGTATAGAGAAATCCAAACAAACCCAAACAAACTCACTTATCTCTACCTTCCGCCATTTCTGGCACTCATTTCTACTCTATACTCACTCATGGATATTCCACTTATGAATATTCGACTTATGGATATTCGACTTATGGATATTCGACTTATGGATATTCGACTTTTGGACATTCGATTCATGGATATTCTACTTATGGATATTCATACTTGTGGATATTCGACGACAGTGGATTAAGTTTTGCAGCGATAAAGAATGCATCAGGATCTGGGGAAGTCCCTGATGCAGAGCTTGACAGTTTTATTTTGCCTAAACATTGTTCATCAACATTTTAGCTATCTCTCTCCCACTCATGTGTCACGTGGTACACTTTCTACGTTGCTATGAGAGGCTGCCTTCGATTTTATTGAAACTCATTTATTCGATAAAGCATTGAAAACTATTAGACACGTTTTTTTACCGGCGGCAAAACGGTTTTAGCGCGGTCCATACATTTAGGACACCGAAAAAACCATGATTTTTAAGAATTTTTTTCACAGTCAAAACAAAGTGTATCATTACAAAACTTTTGAAGGTGTTTAATCAACTATTAAATAATGCAAAAAAATGTTTTTGTCGCAAAATTATTAATTTTTTTCTGAAATATTTACGTGTGTTTATGACCACCTCTAGAAGAAGGGCGTATCACCCCTTGGTTTAATTTTTTAAATATTTGTATAGTGGATTTTTCATCGCTTCACATTAGAAGAATTTTGGTTTTCGTTTAATTCAGATCGGTGGACTGCTTGTAGGTGAAATTGCAAAATCGACACTCGACACGCTTTTCTTTGAGGGCTGGTTTTTCCGCCGATAAAAAAATACGTGTCTAATAGTTTTCAATGCTTTATCACATATTTGAGATGCAACGAAATGAAAGGCGGACACTTGAGTGATGTTCCTTGTTAAACGCACTTCCTAAAAAAGTTCCGCTTCGATTTACGGGAGTTTCGTTGCAACCTTTTCGGGAAAAAAATTAAAATCCAGACGATTGAGTACAGTGTCAAAGAATCGCGAATTGTGTTCGAATTTTGTAGTCAGTTTATTGCTCATACCGGGTGTCGAAAAAATTGGTATGCTTTATCATTAATCAACGGAACACCATACCCTCTTTAATTCGTGTTATTTCGAATGTATCCTATTGTCCTTTGTTTTATCACGACGTTGAAGTTTGCACCGTTGGAATGCAACGAAAACTAATTCTTTTTAAATAAGAAGCCTTAATTTAAATTTTAATTTCCCAATTAAAATTCTTTTCAAATAAAACATTTTAATTGTATGGTTAATTGTCCAATTAAAATTCTTCTAATTAAAATTCTGTTTAAATAAAAAGCAGTTGCTTAATTTGTTTGCCAATCTCGACCGTGAAAAAGACAAACGATTTTACGTATTCTTATTAGTGATTCACGACCTGAATCTTCAAGAAAAAGACTTTGGATAATGAAAAAATAAAAGAAATTAGAAATGACGAAAACGAATCGTCGTATAACAACGTTGCAAACTCCAACGTCATTTTTAATCCTCAATAAAAACATTCGACACTCTTGCCATACTCGTTTCAACATCACAGCCAGATTTTTTCCCGATCGCGTTAAATTAATGCCAAAAGAGTGACCTTCCGATTCGATGAGATCCGACTCGGTACGTTTAGGTCTAGAAATTTCCGGCTCTACTCCGATGGCCGGAATTTAGATTGACAACGCCATGAGATCGAGGTAAGATCCGATTACCGCGAATTTCCTGCCTCCCTGCATCCGCCATTTCCAATTAAGTAATACAAGAAGTGAGCGAGGAAACTGAGCAACCTCTCAATTATTTTTTAAACTTCTCTCCTAGCTCTTATCGTTGTGGTGAAGCTTCACCAGATACAATTACGTTTTGCCATTCGCTGCTCTGTTCTGCTAACTCTTGTTGCTTCTCGTCTCGCATACGTTTTTCTCGTTTACGAAACGTTACCGATTAATCGTGTGTGTGTGGGTGTGTGGAAGAGACCGGTATATCGCAGCACATCGATATACCTATGGATAAGTGTGTGTGTGTGTTTGTGTGTGTGTGTATATATATATATATATATATATATATATATATATATATATATATATATATATCATTTACATATTCACACATATACATACACGAACAGTTTATTTACGGGGGTCTCTGCCGTAATCGGCTATCGAATCGGCTGTCTAATGCCGGCGTTAAATGTTTATGATACGTGAGGAGAACCGGGAGAAAAAGAGAGAAAAATACCCATAGCCGGGAGTACAGAGAGAAGCCGCCTCTCTCGTTGCCGCCGGCAATGTGTACGTACACTTCTTGAAGCTTCTCACTGTCACGGCAGATTGCAAGTGCGTGTACGTGTCCGGATATAGTTTGCAGCTAATTTTTTATCTGTCCATACAAATAATGTACAGTGAACACAGCCACCGGCAAAGCCTTGGGAATAATGACGTTTTCTAAATGATAACGCCCGACCATTTTCCCAAACCCAAACAACAAATGTGAGAAATTCTGAATCCTATTGAGTCGACCTTGTGGTCGGTCCGAGTAATTAGAACGTACGAATAAATCATGCCGCGAATTATGACGTTGAAGTTTGCATCGTTGGAATGCAACGAATATTGATTATTATTAATTGTTTTCATTTTTGGCCATTTTTTACTGTGAACACCGCTCGAATGTTATTACGTATTCTTGTTGGAGATTTTTTATTTTAAAAAGTTTTAGATAGTGATGAAAATGAAAAAAAATATCGTTGCATTCCAACGATGGATATTTTCACGTCTTGGCGAATTTCGGGCCCTGCCGGGTTGACTTCGGAAACGAGAGTGTCTTGAATTCGGATTGAGGGTCCTGTTGGCTCGATTTTATGGACATCAATTTCGAAAAGTTTTCATCAGGGTTTGAGCCCTTCGTGCGAGTCCTCATTGCTCCAGATGATATGGAGGCTTGGAAAAAGCGATTTGGTTAATCGTTTGTGCAGTTTGAGAAATCGATATCCGGACTCCGAAGATCGATAAAAAATTAAAAAGAAAATTGTATTTTGATGAACCGAGCGGCCTTTGAAGACGGAGTGATCTTCCTGAATAAAATGATATTTTGGAACGCAACGAAAATAATTTTCCTACGATCGCCATTTTTTGTGGCAGAACAAAGGTACGGCAAACTTTGTTCAAGATCCTCATTAGAGACCTACAACCTGAATCTATCGAGCTTGATTTTGGATAACGATAAAAATGGAGAAAAAAGATTAAAAAATCCATTGCATTCCAACGATGTAAACTTCCACATTATCGGATAAGAACACATCGTGGATACGCAAAGACTTTATTCGTTTTGGAAACGGACTGGAGTCTGACAAGCAAACCATCAATCAACGAGTTAACCATTGATTTAAGAGATGACATTTTATTTAACTAGCGCAAGTTTTTTTTCACTTTCTGCAAGTTTGACAATCACGAGATATGATTTTCAGTTTCGTCAATTGCAGTGTTCATCTCTCGGAGATGAGGCTCTGCAGACAGAACACTTGCACGAGCTGCTGTGTATGATTAGCCGTGCAGAGTTGCTGTCTCACGCGCATTCGCGAACGACGCGTGCTCCAGCAGCATCTCTGACGTAATTAGCACATTCCGGAGTGACACACAGCGCGAGCAAACGCGTCAACATGTGCGGAAAAGCGAAAATCCTCGTGGCGCCGCACCATCGTCTTGGTCGTGTTGTGCAATTGAGGGCGTACACGAGCCGAAGTCACTGCGACATGAAACGAGCAATTCGCGCTCGACAAGCTCGCGTATTCAGCGTGACGGAAATTCTCGCGGAAAATACGTACGGGCGTTGTGAATTTTGCCGTTGACAATCGAGTCTGTAGCTGAGAACGTAACACGGTTGAGTGTACGCTGCTCGGCGGGTAAAGTGCCCAGGGGCAGAGAATTTTCTCACGTTGTTGCCCCAGTCTTTGTTCGAGCTTGCACTCAAAAGTGGACGACTGTTGAAAATGATGGTAACGACTTATCGGTATAGCGGTACTGTTTTCTTTATTTCTAACGTTTCTTTGTAGTTTTTTACGATCTTATTTCCTTTACTTTAATCCCACACTTGTCACTTCACTATTTCCACTTCTTTAGGGCCCTTATCTTTCCCGTTGCACTACCGTATCGCATTTGCAGGAGGGCACAGGGAAACTGCGGAAAACCCGCGTCGATAGAGGCGCCTATATTATACGGAATTTCAGTCAGGTCATCACCGGAAACGTAAAACTGTCGTCAGGTTAAGTCGTCGCGCAAGCCAATGCCCGATTGAGCGGTCACCCATCCACCTATTGGCCTGGGCTAACGCGGAAGATCGCCGAATCCACCCGACTGTTGTATCTTTCGAGAAACGTAAAAACCTTCCGTTCAGATTCCGCTTAGAGCCGTGCTCTGAGTTGGTATTTAGAAATAAACAAATCAAGCGAATATTTGCTCACCGAAAATCGTCAGGAGTGGAGATACATTTTTGAAAATCGCGCACAGAACTGCCGAACGTTGGGTCCGGAACTGAACTCGTTCTCTGGATTTGCCGGGCGCGGGCGCTCTCTCCGCTCGCGGGTGAAAGCCTTTCTCCGACGGCGGACGGAAAAAACGGCGGAGAAAAAAATCGTAAAGAAGGGTAGCCCGTACAGGTTGGAAGGGTGCTCAAAGGCTGCAACTTTCACCGATACGTCGCACTCCTCGGGACAGTCCGTTTTTTACGACACCATCGGCCAAACTTTTATTATAGAGGGTTGAACTTTCTAACTTTCTATTTTTGTCGCATTCTTCGACTGACCAGGGCTAAAAAATCCGATATACTGAAGAGAAATGCAAGAATGAAGCAACTTCGGAAGAGTGCAAAGTACACTTGATTGGTTTTAATTCATTGCGATTTGAGCGTAACGCGATTAGGGGATGTTGATGAAATACAATTCCTATCATCTCGGCATGAAGCGTTGTATGATGACACTCCATCACATCTCATATGATCACACTTAACAAATCGAGACGAACGGCTTGTCCGGATGAAATAACGTTTAAGAATGTCGGCCTATTATACTGACATTCAATAAAATGGTGTATTCATTTTAATGGAATTTTCCAATTGGTTACAACCAACTCGAAGAACAAGCGTACGTTGGACTCTAATAATTTTTAATTATTCATTAAATACAAATTAATAGTAGTTCAATTAAATGTGAATTAAATTAATACTAATACAATTACATACAAATTGAATTAATAATAATTTAACTCAATAGAGTTGTTTATTTACTCTAATAGGCGAATATGTTCGACTTGAGAACGTCTTTTGTCGCTTATAAAAGTAATACCGCTCCTATAATAGAAACATATGTTTGATTCTAATCGTATTTTATTCGGACCTGATAACTGTTAGCGCACTTTTTGCTTTTGGCGTTTCTACACAATGTCTCGAATTTTATTGACATAAAATAGCGGAACCAAAATGACGACCTATTATTCAATTCAGTAGCTGGATATTCGCAAAAAATTTACGTAGGTTAAGTTATGAGGTTATGGTGATACGATCAATGCAGCGCTATGTTTCCACTCCCGTAACGCAGAAACGTTCCGCCTGCTGAACATTTATTTCAACCTAATTAATAGTTTAGTAGGTGAGTACATGCATACTGCGGTAAAACATTTATTTTCCTCGAATGAACATTTCCGTCGAATTTAACACTCCATGAAACGTTTATTCAAAATGATGTGTAATTCTTGAAAAATAACAATTAAATTTTTCGATATGATTAAGTTGCTAATAATTACTTGCTAATAATATTCCTAACAAATATTTCGGTAAAAGTAAGATGCTAATAAATACTTTCTAATGATATTCCTAACAAATATTACCGGAGAATTAAGTTGTCAATTAATATTGGTTAATAAAAAGTTGCTGGGGATATTTCTCGTACGTTATTTCGGAAGAATCAAATTAATGAATATATTGTAATAAACAGTTGCCAATAATATTTTTGATAAATATTCCCGTAGAATTAAATTGATAATAAATACTGGTTAATAATATTTCTAATAAATATTCCGAGACAATTAAATGAATTAATATTTGTTAACAAACAGTCGCTAATAATATTTTCCATAAATATTTTGGTAAGCTAAATAAACAAAAGAATCACTTCACCCAAAGCACGTCGAACCTGTCGTATTTATTCGCCTCAAGTGACCAGCTTCTCCCACGTCAATCGACAATTATCGAGGCAAAGCGTAACAGTCGCTATAAAAGCCCTCGCACAATTGAATTACGTGTACGTCGAGGGAACGTATGCGATGTCGAACATTCGCACGGTGAAAGAAAAAGAAAAATCTCGATCCAGGAAAGGAGTAGTTCGCGAGGAGTTGCAATGGGAGAACGCACTCGTATTATATTTATACCCGACTGATACGAGTTATAGGAGCGTAGGCGTCCGTATAAAGCGGCTATCGGGAGGCGAGAAAGAACAAGAATAAGAAGGAGCAGCGGGTAAGCAGACGCGCAGGTATTTCTTCGCAGGGTATACAAGATGTGACTCCAGAAAGAGAGATACGTACAAGTGTGCCTCGGTATTTCCAATATCGAGGTATACGTGTATCTACAGCCGTGGTGACGTGGCGTGGGAGAGACGGACGGGGAACGATAGCGATTCGGATTGGATCAGAAAGAACCCCAAAATGCCGGTCCCATAGTGCGCGAGCACGCTTCGGTCCTAATAACTTATTCCGATCCTCAACGATCTTCGAACCCAACCCCGAAAAAATAACAAAAATAAAAATCTTCCTTTGTTCTCCCTCGAAGGCGATGAGTTCAAGGCTGAATTCACATACGCCAAACAACGCAACATCGAATGACCCGACTAAGATCGAACTTCAATTTCTAGCCTTGCAATATCCAACTGCAAGGAAAAGTGTTGCAAAAACTGTACCAGAGTTGATCGTTTTCAATGATGCGATTAATCGGAATCGGTACCTACATCTAATTTTACAAGGGGAGCAGCGATCTCTCGTTGACCCCGGTATAAGCACACTTGTAATTAAATACGTCAAGAGGCGGCGTTTTTATCTTTCAACTGCGCGAGACGTGTCGTGGCCAAGTTGAGAAACGTGATACGTTCCAAGATCGTATACCACACACATATATTCATATATACAAGCGAGATTCTGTAAGTACAAGAGCTGGAAAGTTGAGAGGGGCAATGAAAAGTCAAGCAGGCAGTTGGCACATAGGAACTTGGGCAGACAGTTCTCACCCTGGAATACTTTTCTCCGTCCCTCTCTGCTGGAGTACATTTTTCGTCGGCACTCATCTCGTCGTGCTTCGTGAAAATGAGTGACTGAGAACGAGGGAAAATCGGAGAGGGGAGAATTCCCGTCTAGACGATATATACGTATGTAATGACAGTAGCAATAACTATGCCGTCGGCTTTTGTGTCCGATACAAATATATACACGCCTGCACACGTATATGAGCGAAGTCCTTATCTCCTGCGCCTCGTTACATTATCGTTGCGGTTATCGCCTGCGTCGTATACACTTGCTGGGCCTGCCGAGTCCTTTGGTTACGGGCTCTATCTCCTGATGCGTGCCGAGATCGATCGTACGCGAGATTATTACGTATTGAAAAGCGGATTATCTAGAATTTCAGCGATTATAATGTACAATTCGTGTAATTTAATTGATACTTCGAGCATTTTTTTTCTTCGTGTTCTTGGGGCGGGGTTGAAATTCCGAACTTTAAAATGATCAGAACGCTCAAAACTCCGAAAGAATACTACCCCGAAAGAATTTTACACGAAAGACCAAAACTCCGAAAATCTTAACACCGTCAAAATAATTCGGCTATGGAAGTTTTAAAAAATTCAAAATTTTCAATAAATCGACGAATTATTTCAAGAATTTTTTTTAAATTAGAAAAGATTTTACGTCAATTTTGAAATTTGTCTAGACAATGTTATACGTTCTACATCATTTACAGTCAACTGTGTAGACTTTCGCTGGTGTAATCTTGACGAACCTTGTAGTTTCGGAACATTAAAATTAGGAATTTTAAACAGTCGGCGCATTCAAAGTTCGGAATTTCAACCCGGCCCTCACGTCAAGATCATGTCAGCGAAAGTCTACACAGTTGACTGTAAATTATGTAGAACGTGTAATGTGTAATGTTATGTAGAAATTGTCTAGACAAATTTCAAAATTGACGCAAAATCACTACTTAATAATGAAAAATTCTTGAAATGATTCGTCGATTTATTGAAAATGTTGAAACTTTTAAAACTTCCATAGCCGAATTATTTTGATGCTGTTAAGATTTTCGGAGTTTTGGGCTTTCGTGTAAAATTCTTTCGGAGTTTTGATCTTTCGGGGTACTATTCTTTCGAAGTTTTGAGCGTTCTGACCATTCGAAGTTCGGAATTTCAACTCGGCCCCTGAAGAATTAAAATGAAAAAGTTTAGCAAGCTATGTAAATGTAGTTCTCGTTGTACGTATCCGTTTTCCGAAAAAATCACTGAATGGCGGGTATTAAGAAAAATGTAATTTTGACGAAATTTTTGTTTATATTCCAGGGCTTGGAAAATACTAAGTTTCAATTTAAAAGAAAAACGGCTGCATACAACGATAGCTAATGCGATTACGGATTTTTTTTTTTTTTAATTGAACATTGGACATAGCTCGCGGAATCATAGCTCGAGCTTTGATTCCGGCCCGGTCGAGAAGAGTTGTTCCGCGAAAAATGCGATTGAAAGTTTGAGTATACATAAATCGTTGTGCTACCTGCGTTCACTAAATCGTCTTTAAATAAATCATATTCAATTAAAGTTTACTATAAACATACTAATTAAAGTAAATTATTAAATTTTACGAAAATGAGGGTGTTCAGAAAAAAGTATAATTTTGGCGAAATTTTTACTATTTAATATTCGGGGGCTGGAAGAATACTAAATAAATTAAACAAACGGCTACGTACAATAGCTACGACAATTACGGAAATTTTGTTTTTTTTTTAAATTAAAAATCGGAAAAAATCGGACAAAAAATTAAAGCTCGAGCTATGATTCCGGCCAGGTCGACAAAAATTATTTCGAGAAAAACGCAATTGAAATTTTTAGTATACATAAAACGTTGCGCTACCTGCTTTCACTACATCGTCTGAAACTTGCTCAATTTTCAATATTTTGACTCGAAATTTTTTCACACATTCTTGAATATGTATACTTTGAGAAGATACAAAGAAATTGATTTTTTTAGCCGTCGAAGTGGTGTCCCGCATTAGGATTCATAATTAACTTTCATTATGTACATTTAATTACACAAATTACGCAAATTGTAACCACCACTGGTGGTCAAGTTTGAAAAAATCATATTGAAACCTGGACAATTTAGAATAGTTTTTAATAAAAAAAATTCGTATTAAAATGCAAGAAATTTGTTCGGCTCCGGCGCTACTTCGAGTTTACGGGAGATATACACCTAGATGGTGGTCGAGGTCGAGGGTTTAGAAGCTATGAACATTCCGTCGACCGCAGAAGACCTACACTATGGGCCTGGTATCGATGATTCCATGTAAGTTGACAAATTGCATGATTTATTCATTCCCAAATTTTCAAACGCGGTTTTCTCAAAACCACGTTTTTCAAACCAGTACCCAACATTTCTCGAACACCAATGAACCGATTGCCTTGAGGTTTTTTGTGGTTATTCTATACACCATTATCTAGTACTTGTCATAGAATTTTTTTTCCGTGACTTAGTTTTTGTTTTATACGCAAAATAATAACTAATTTTTGGCCCAAAAATCACTATTTATGTTCAAACGTCCGCCATTTTGTCATAAATCGATATTTTCAAAATCGGCTATGACAAATACTAGATTTTAGTATCTAATTTAATAATCTTTTTGGTTTTTTTTTCAGATGTTTTTTGAAGAAACGCCAGTGGGTACCGTATACGCAGATTTTTTTACGACGCTCCAAGGATCATACAATATCCTTGTATATTTTTGATATCTTCAAATAAAGAAAATTAAACATATTTTTGAATGTATATCCTTTTAAATAATTAACACCCCAATCCGAAATTTCAAATAGTTTTTCTTGAAAAAATTCACAAAAATGACCTTTTTCCGGCTCCTAGGCGTATATCTCCCCTTGAGCATCGGAAGTTAGGTTAGATTATCGAAGTGTGGGTAGGGCGTAATAGTAAAGGGTTCAATTGGCAAGGGCCGTAAAAGCTCCCAAGGGAACCCGCAGTTCGAAGTCAGGAAATGCCTAAATTGTATTCGATCGTGTAGATCTTCATTGGATTAAATCGATAACATGATGAACGACAGAATTCATTTGTCTCGCGAGTAGAGAAATTCACCGATTTTTTTTTCAGTTTCCTGGGGACGCGAATTAAAATGCATTGCCATTTGGGGGAGGAGGAAAAAAGCGTGGGTCCAATGAGCAGGTTTGGATTTCACGGCGTACATTCACGTGACTGTCGGGCAAAATAATATAAAAGAAGTGGGATAACAGGTGCGGATGGATCCTTGATAAAATCGCAGCCCTTATCGTCGACCTTTGTACGACTATATTTTTCTTTTGTCCATGCGACATTGACGCTTTGCTCCCGGCGTTATCCCTAGGATCGATGAAAGTGCACAAACGGAAGCGTCGGCGCGCTCAAGCTCGACGGACGATTGGAATGAGCGAGCGGCAGGATCGTAAAGAATTTATTGGCGAGGGAGAGCGAAGAGAGGAGGAGCATCATTTGGATAAATCGCGCCGCCATTTCCATCGAATTTTCACCCTCCTCGGCATTCCCGGCTCTTCGCTAGCTGTCAACACTCCACCGTGAATATCCATACGCGTAATGGGTTCCATCAGCCATATGCGTCTCATTGACAATCGAGCGAATAAAATTTGTTGCACTTTACACGTAATCATCAGCTCTTCAACTTTTTCGTTGCCTTTTTACGTGCGTCGTAATAGTAGCGCGGATAAAAATCGGAATGCGCAAAGAGGCATATTCTTGCAGTATTCTCTTGTTGACATTCACCCAGTCGAAGGACCGTCATTCATAATGGACGAGGGAAAAGAGAAAAATGAAGGGCGTCAATTTATCATCACTTGCATCAATTTACCATCACTTTTTTTCGGAATAAAAGCAATTTGTTCAATTCTCCCGACCGGAAACAAGAAAACTTAAGGGGTCTTCTCACCTTAGACGCTAAAAAAGGCTATTTTCATGATTTTTTTTATAGGTTTATATTATAGATATTGATATAAAAGTTGTTACACTTTATAAATACACTTTCGAAATACAATTAAAACAATGATTTATTTATTTAAAATTACTGTTATTGTATTTATATTTACTATTTTTTTTCTGTCAAAAACCGTGAAAAAAACACAAAATTTTTTATTTTCGCATATATAAAAAATCGTATGATATGCGCTATAGCCATTAAGATACTGAATCAAAAAACGTTTAATTTTTTTGTTTCGGATGATCCATCTCCGAGATTTCATCAACAGCGCAGACCAACAATTTTTTTAGGACATTTTTTTAACTACCATTTTCGTCTATAACAAGTGACTTGAATAAATAATTTTTTTAAAATGTATCTTGAAAGTGCATTTATTAAGTGTAACAACTTTTGCATCAATATCTATAATATAAACCGATAAAAAAAAATTCATGAAGATAGCCTTTTTTAGCGTCTAAAGTGAGAAGACCCCTTAAGGAGGTTGGAGCGTTAGCCACAGCCACATAATAATAAATAATCTCGCGACATAAATATAAATAAGGATAATCATAAATAACACAACATTTTATTCTGAGTGGTATAAAACATTCACTGGTGCAGTTTTTTTCATAATAATCATTGATAGTATACTATTATACTATTACTATGACTAGTATTAAGTTAATTAGATAGAGTGTATAGAGATACTATTATACCAAGATAGTATGAAAATTGATAGTATGGTATTATACTAAAATAGTATTAAAGCCGGAGCCTGAATTAGGATATCCGAAACATCGTTTTTTTATTGCTTAAGTCGATAGATAAACTATCCAAGAATATATTTTCGAAGATACAAGGCTAAAAGCAGAGAAGTGATTGATATTTGACATTGATATTTTCTCCTATTGAAAACTTTGAAGCGCGTTTTCCCCCGTTTTCATTTTCACGATTTTTCCAAATTGGCGGGCGTGATAGCAAAAAAAACTAAACGATCTATTAAATCAAACCAAAGTTTATTTTCTTCAGTATGAAAATCTCTTCTCAGTGAATTAAAAAAACGTTGAAAAATTATTTTTAAACCATTTTTATAACTCGTTAAAGTGTTTTTTTAACATTTTTTTTCAAACCTGAGAAAAGTTAAAATTTCATTTTTTTTCTTAATTTACCCAGAAGAAAAATATACGGCAATCGAACATTCTACTAGTTCTGTTGTTTCAGTCAAGAATTACGAGCTGCATCTTTCCTGCCGATTAGGGAGTGCACTGGCAAGACGCACATGGAATAGGCTGATAAATCTGTAGTTAATTATTGTTTCATGTTGAACATTTTTTTATACATTCAAGTATACACGAAAAGATACCTCAATGTTTACCGGGCTCACTTGTTTTTTTCCCTTTTAAAAAATTTCCAAAAAATGCTTTTTTCGGACCTTCTATTTCAGGCTCCGTAGTAACTAAATTCTATACTACTTATTAAGTATAGTAATTCTACACTTTTTCGAGTTGGTAGTAACACAAAAGTTTTTCTTATTTGCGTAATCAAAATATAAAAATCCATCAGATTGCCCTGAAAAGTCAGTACTACAGAATAAATATATACCTCGTATGCACCCTTTCGAGGTTCATTGAAAAAAGAAATTCATAAACCGTCATCTGACTCAACTGGAGCGCTCCATCGTCCTTAAGGACCTAGGTGTGCCCTCGAGAGAGAAAAAGAGAAGAATAAGAAGGACGAGAAAAATAGAAAGGTGGTGTTGACACAACTGTAACGATGATATAGCACGCATTGGACAAATGGAATCACCGGTTCCCCTCCATATTTGAACTCCCGTATATTTTTACTTGGCAAAGGGCTCTGTAGGGATTCACTATCTCTCTTTCCTGCTCCTACCTTTCTCCATTTCTCCCCGATACTTTCGCTGTACAGCACGCTATGGGCGCATTGGGTATGTGTAAAGGGCCGTCGGTTCGTCCCCACGCGAGTCCGCCTTTCTCTCTCTCTCTCTCTCCCTCTCTCTCTCTCTCTCTCTCTCTCTCTCTCTCTCTCTCTCTCTCTCCCTTTTATCCAGCGTCGCTGGAGCGCGGTAGGTCCATCGGCGAAACCAATAAGTAAACCCGGAACGGGCTCCGGTGAGCCTCGTCGCGCAGAGAGGGAAAGCTAAAGAGAAAAGGACGCGCGTCCGGGGAGAAAACGAACGAGCCAAGGGAAGAAAGAAGATTCAGGACACGAAGGAAGCGCTGGACGACGAAGGTCCGACAGCGGAAAAAAAGGAGCCCGCGCGCGAGAAGATAAAGGAGCGGGAAGAGGGACACCGAGATATATGTGCGGGGCTCTCATCTCGTGCTTGGAGGCTCTGCTGGCTTCACACACACCGACCATAGATAGTACGTTAGTGCGACCCCCTCCGAACCCCTACGCATTAATATTTTATACACATCGCTTACCGGAGAGAGAAAACCGCGCGCGACAAGGATTACCAATGGCGCGTATGCTTCGGTAAAAGAGAGAGAGATCGCGAAGCTACGGGCTCTATTATTTCTTCGGACTCGCCTGGAATCGCTCGGGGAGACTTTCGGACACTGAATCGCGCCGAGCCGGAGACGCGAAATCTTCCTTTTTTTTTACGAAAAACTTTTTCGGCAGCTCGATTTATCAGGCGCATGTGTCTTGGATTCACTTCAACGGGTTACACCTAGCTCGTGGCCGGAAAAAAGACGAATTTTCCTGAATTTTTTCGGGCAAAACGTGTGCAGGTTATCAAGTTTTTTTTCTTACATCAAGGCGTTAGGGCACAGTAACGGGTATAAAATCATGTGACGAATTTAACAAGTTTTTTTTCGTATTAAAAAGTGATTCACTCATAAAATTAATTATACATCTATTTAGTATGAATATAAATCTGTTAGAAAATGTATTTTTTTTTCTATTCACAAAATGGCCGAGTACTAATATTTTCTTTTGTTACGTTTTTTTAGCCGCTCCGCGGCGTGACATTCAGCATCCACAATTTTTTACCTAAAACAAAAAACAAAAATTCTCGTCAATCTACATTAGAATACCCAGAGAAGTACGTACGGAATTTAAAAAATATTGTTTTATTCAAAAGTTGTACGTATTCGAACTTAAGAAATGAATTTTCAGTGAAAAATTTCGTTATAACTGCTCATAAACTGCTCATAAAATGAAAAGATATCGATTAATCAGAAATTCACTACGTACTTCTCTGCGAAATGCAATTAGGAACATAACTTTTAAATTTGAAGTAGATCGAGTGAAAATTGTTGAAGTTATTTGTCATGCCAATTGGAAAAAAGCTGTTTCGAGAAGTTTCGAGTAGTCGGCCATTTTGTACATCGAAAAAAAAATTCTAACAGCCTGATTTTCATACTGATTAGATATGTAATTAATTTTATGAGTGAATTACTTTCATACGAAGAAAAATTGTTAAATTCACACATGATTTTATACCGGTTACTGTGGCCTAACCCCTCAAAGAGTATGGTTTTGAGTATCTTTTACAATTTTTGCGATGAAAAATATTTATAGATGTGGTAGGTACAACAAGAGAAACATCCTTCGCGGTGATGCTGCTCGGGTGCAAATCATACGAAATTAAAAAAAATGAAACGCATTTAGTTTTTGCATGAAATTGTCTAGTGCTTGGACGAGGGATTTAAGGAAATATTGATTAAAAAAAAAGATCGCAGTCCAAAGTGTAAGTATCGATTCTCGGTGAAAAAATGCTTTATTTCGTTGACGGAAAAAACTATGCATCGAAAAAAAAATTCCTTCGTTGGAGCGCTGCTTTTTGATATGTAAACGAAGCTTGGGAAATTCGAAGTTGATCGGTGCAGGGATTTTTGAGATATCGTGGTCACCGATTTTAAAAAAGTCATTTTCAGGCAAACGCTTTCAAAATATCGTCTGTTCGCGCAACTTACCTATAAGCGCCCATAATTCCTTCAATTTTCAAAAGACGCGACTTGGAACTTTCAGATAATTTTTCGACATGTTAAATTTAAAAAATCCGTCGCAAACAAAAGATGGATATTTTCCAAAATTTCAACTAGGTGTACGTCATACCGTAAGTCCACGTATCCAAGACGAATGAGTTTTCAACTATTTTCACCAAGCTATCAAATAAATGCTTCTTTATAATGGATGAGCTTGATAGTTTATGCAGCAAACTATTATTATTAATTACAAGACATTCGCTTTACTTTGACGTTCAATCCATTCGGTAATATAAATAACAACCCACGGATTAAACTTGAAGGTAAAATTAATTATATTTCTTATATTCAAAAGGTTATTTATATTAAATTATATTCGAATTAAATAATGTATTTATTATCTATCAAATTCGCCAATATAAATTATATTGTATATTCTAAATTATAGTGCAAATTATATCATATATATAAGCGAATTAATCGATTATATATATGGGCCATCAATTCGCCAATATAAATAATAACCGACGGATCGAACTCCAAAGTAAAACGAATGTCTTGGGACCGCGGGCCTCACTGCAAAATACAGATCTGCAAATTGGTAGGAAATATATCACGGAGATTTGAATAACTGGACGAGAAGGCGTCGTTTCATCGAGCCGCCGTCGATTAAACGACCAAACTTATACCAGAATCAATTTACAAAATTCTGCTCGTTCATATTCGATTGACGCTCGAGACGATATTTCTGGTGCGTTGCCGCGATCCTTGCGAAATGACAATTCACCCGCGACTTCTCGGTATATCTTTGTTCCCCACATTTCTGCTTTTACACATTTGTGTCTCGAGGATTTACGTAACCGAGCCGGCGGTTAATTAACGTAAGATCGACTTAGTAGATTCGTTTTTTTTTCTCTATAGTTCTTTACCAGAAAAATAACTTTACCAGATTTACACGATTTCCGTCCTTGTCGCACTACGCGAGTTCCATTGGACAAAGAAGGCGACCAGTTTCGTTCGCGATGATTTTTTTCGTCTCATCCTACGGTAGGTTTCGTTTTTTTTTTTGCTCGCCTCGTTCAGTTCATCCGCATCTTGGAAGAAAGACGAGAGGACTTCGGGAGCTCCTGGGCGGCCTCGCCCATTCTGTCTACTACGCTCCTTCATCGAAATATCCTACGATCCTACGATTTCTCACCGATGCTTCCCTCCCTCTTATCCCTCGCACCCTGCCTGGAGTTGCAGAAAGCAACGGGATATCGGGAATAATCATCGGCGTTCCGAGAAAGAGGAGAAGGAGGAAAAAACACCGAGACGATTATTGGCCAAGGATAAATGAGGTTTCAAGGATCCCTAATGGGATCGTCTGAGGCGAAGGCAATTAACGGTCATTACAGAGTTTGCGAGTTACACGCGCAACTCCCGAGAGCCAATGCGATCAGCATGAGAAGCATTTGTATACTCGTAAGAAATCGACAACACCAATCAGAATCAACAAATGCCTTCAATGCTGTTTGATTCCCGTCACCATATTATTCTCGCTTGCATCGGAATCAAAGTCCACGAATTTCTGCCTTCACTGCTTCTACTCATATCCAATCAAGTGCTTTGATAATTACCTGTCAAACAATGTTTAATTCCCTTCACCATATTATCCTCGCTTGCATCGGAATCAAAGTCCATGAACTTCTGCCTTTACTGCTTTTACTCACATCCAAACGAGTTTTTTTACAATTATCTGTCAAAACACTCGATTGGATTTGTATCACGAATGTGAATGTCCAGCGATCCATAAGAATCGCACGTCGATTCGTGAAAAAAAGTTTAATTTGAATCCTTGATTAATCAAAGATTTAACAGTTAATTGTCAAAATACTCGATTGGATATGAGGATCGATGGATGTTGACTTTCGTTGGTTAAAAAAATCTTTCGATTTGATTCTTTGATTAATCAAAGATGCAAGTCTAAAAAATGTTGATAGTTAATTGTTAAAATACTTGATTGCATATGAGGATCGATGGATATTGACTTCCGTTGCTTGAAAAATATCTTTTGATTTGATTCTGTGATTAATCAAAGATTCAAATTAAAAAAAACATGTTTGACAGTTAATTATCATAACACTCGATTGGATATGGATATCGATGGATATTGACTTTCGTTGCTTAAAAAATATCTTTTGATCTGATTCTTTGATTAATCAAAGATTCAAATTTGAAAAGTTCAACAGTTCATTGTCAAAATAATTGATTGGATATGAGGATCGATGGATATTGACTTTCGTTGCTTAAACAAATCTTTTGATTTCATTATTTTATTAATCAAAGATTCAAATTTAAGAATGTTTGACCGGTAATTGTCAAAATACTTGATTGTATATGAGGATCGATTGATTTTGACTTTAGTCGCTTAAAAAAATCTTTTGATTTGATTCTTTGATTACTCAAAGATGCAAATTTTATAAAGTTTGACATTTAATTGTCAAAATACTTGATTGCATATGAGGATCGATGGATAGTGACTTTTGTTGCTTAAAACAGATCTTTTGATTTGATTCTTTGATTAATCAAAGATTGCAATTAAAAAAAAAACATTTACAATTAATTGTCTAAACACTCGATTGGATATGAAAATCGATGAATTTGGCTTTCATTGCTTAAAAAAACTTTTGATTTGAATCTTTGATTAAACGAAGATTCAAATAAAAAAAATGAATTATAAGCAATAAAATGCAGCTTCATTCGCTGTTACGACCAACCAACATCCTGATAGCTATGCGAGGCACTGACGTCGTGTTTACTTTATCAAACGATGCAACTCGGCAGAGTACGCTTCGTATTGCAGCATCAGGGGTGTCCACAGTGCTGTGAAAGCACATATGAGGAAGAAAAAATGATGGAGAGGAGTAGTGTGCTCGTATGGAAGGAGCACGTGTGCTGGTCAGGAATGTCCGAACGAGCGGCTCCATGCAGACTGAAACGTCTATATGGGATTGCCTCGTGACACGACGTAATCCATCTGTGTTTTCTTGCAAGCTCATCTCCTGCAACTCTCTCTCTCTCTCTCTCTCTCTCTCTCTCTCTCTCTCTCTCTCTCTCTCTGTTTCTCTCTATACTCAGATTTCATTTTTCACATTCTCACGCGTCCATAAATCTTGCCCAGCTTTACATAATTTGGCATTCCTCCGCTGGGTGAAGCTGTTACGACCACCGAGCTTGCAGCAAAAGCGTGCAGTCCTGGCGAGCCCGTTAAAGCTCTCCAAGTACCCCAATGCACCGAGATACGTTCAAGTACCGTTCTACTCGAGATGGAAAGACCATCAGCGATGGAAAAGAAACTTTGAACGTTCGGAGTGGTTCGCTCGTTCTAGGAAGAACAAAAGAAAATGCGAGAAAAGATTTATCGGACGTTGTTCACGTCTGAGACGACATGAGATCGCGGACAGGAAAGCGTCGCGACGCACGGCCATAGTACACCGAGAACGTGACCGCAAGCTCCATAGTATTTACGTGAGAGAACGTAGACGGGTGGGACTGGAAGCTTTGGACGGCTGTTGCCTCGTGCAGACGTCAAGAAAGGCAGAAATATTGGAGACGTCCAGATTTTGTGAGACGAAAGAGTGGAACGTATTGGCTGAGAAATTGCAGTTAAAAACAATCTGTACGAACAGATGCGAAGGACATTATTTATTTGTTCGAGAAAAGTGTTATACACTCATTTATTCATTTATACGTAATCAGCCCTCCCTTTTTATGAAAGTACCGTAAAATGATACTTAATCAATTTCCTAGTCCCAGGCCTACGAAAGTTAGATGTCCTAATCATTACCGAATCGAGGGAAATCGTTTTTTTAAATGAAATATCGATTGATGAATATAAAAAAATAATAATTATTTAATAGTGGAGTGACTTCAAATACATTTTAAGTTAAAAAGAAACTTCAAATAACAATTAATTTTAGACAATTTTAATAATTTTACATAATTTTAAATTATAAAAAAAGATTAATTTTAATAATTTCAATAGTTTTAATAATTTTAAATAATTTTACTAATTTTACGTAATTTTAATAATTTCTAAAATTGTAATCATTTTAAATAGTTTAAGGATGAAATGTATTTTTTCGAAACTCCTGTTTCGCAATTTACTGAATTTTTATTTTATGTTCAATAAAATGACATGTTTACTCCCTTAGCTTAGCCCTGTATTGATTACGACTGTCTAAAAAAAATGTTCAGTTGATTGATAATATTTATTTTACATAAAATATTCTTCTTTATTCACCGCAATAAACAAATATTTGATTGCGCTCGATAAGATACTGCTTCGAATGAAAAAATGTTTGACCATAATAATACTTTATCCAGATCTGACGACCGTCCGGCAAAAAATATTTCTACTTTTGGTCCTTGAATAAAAAATCTCGGACCTTGACACTACAAAATAGGAAATTGATAATGCCGTTTCAGAAGTCAAATCAATTACGGGATATTTATAAATAAATCATAAGCATTAGGTTTCCAGTGGATTCACAATACAATTACCTCACAAGACGATGTTCCCACTCAGGCTGTGACTTACAGCGCGCTCCATTTTCGTCTGCTAAACATTTATCTGAATAAAATAAATAATCGAGTACACGAACGGATACTCCACCGGAACATCTATTTAACTTCAATAAATCATTTCTTCGATGCCGACACCCAATGAAAAATTGACCAGGTATACTCCATGTACCATATCTTCAAGTTTAATAAATGTTTCGATACAACCAAACAAAAAGATGAGTGCGCCAAATAAAAATACATCAAATGTACAACATCTATTTGATTCCACCAAATCATGTCTCTCGTATTTTGTCCGATTATACATGTCCAAACGGACGGACTTTTTGCAATGTACTTTCGAGAATTTACCTTCGTGGACAAATGAATTTCGTTCGAAATACCTTGGAGAGCGAGCAATAAACGCGTAATTTTTTTTCCGCACGTTACAAGCGACCAACGATGTAGGGGAAAAAAGTTCGAAGCAACGTCCGACAACTCAGTCATTGGCGTGTCCGTATATACCTGTGATGCTTTTCGCAGGGTCCAACAACCGTGGCTCGTGCCAATGACTGTATCAGGCCTCGAGCTTTCCGCGAGGTGGGATTATATTTACCAGCTAGTTCGAAGAGCCTTCTCGCCACTGGTTATCCGATGTATACTTTTTTTACGGGTCTTTCATCACCCACTCGCGTGGTCGTAAATTTTTCGCAAACCATTCGCACCCCTCGTGTTCCCGCCCTTCTTGAGTGTTACCCTCTCTCTCTCTCTCTCTCTCTCTCTCTCTCTCTCTCTCTCTCTCTCTCTCTCTCTCTCTCTCTCTCTCTCTCTCTCTCTCCCACTCTCTTCCTCTTTCGCTCGTATACGCGAAACGTTAACACTGTAATTTCGTGATATTTTTCATACGAGTTTCTCCGCCCTGCAAATGCTTCGTTTGTACGAGACGCGGTCGATCGAAAGTACGTACGACCTCCGTACAAATCCTTTTTTTTTCGCTCTCCGGTGCATGATTCCGAGGGCAGTTTCGCGCGGCTCTGCCCCGAGGGTGCTGTTGCTAGTCATCGTTGCAATGCTCGAAACTGCATGCGTGAACTCGGACAAGTGGTGATCACTTACCTCTCTTGAGAGAGAGGGCAGAGGGGGGACAGAGAGAGAGAGAGAGAGAGGGGGGGGGGAAAGGAGGCTAAACATGGAGTCTCATGAGCGGCCATCTGGTTATGCTCGTACGTCAGTCGGCAAAAATCATCCTCAAACGTCCATTCATTGATAATTTATTTCACACCGCACCACCATCTATTCTCCGAGCTGCTTTCGTCAATCCGTCAGGATCCTCGTATTCGAAAAAAGTTCACGATAAAACACGGTCCGGAGAATTTTTATCGTGCACATTAAACAATTCAATCCAGCCCATTGTCCAACGAGAAAACTCTGAAGTCCGAGAATGTGCTTAACTTCATCGAGTTAATATGAAACAGATATTGACACGAGAGAGACAGCAATACTGATGAAACGGGCGAGGCACATGTTTTCCAACACGTCGAGATCGCACGCGCTCGGTCGGTAAATACAAATATGCAATCGACGATTTACATAGAAGTTTTGACATTTGACAAACGGGTCGGATTTTCCGGCTCCGCGTATCTTTAGGCTCTATCAATTCTGAAGTTACGATAAAACATTTTACTTCGCGTGATATCTCTGAAAATGATAATCTCTGAAGATATTTTGTTCTTGAATTCAATTCATAATTGCACTAGCACGAGGGCAGAATCTCGTCTCCAATTGTATACCCGGTTGAATTTTTTAAAATATAGACTTTTGGTTTTCGACGGATTCTCAAAATATAGCATTTAAAAAATATGCGCTGGAAATTTCAAGTCAGTCGGCTCAAAATTGAATAAGTTATGGGCGTTTATAGATGGGTTTCGCGAACCGGCGAAATTTGAACGCGTTTTGCTCAAAATTATTTTTTTCAGAATCGGTGACCACGATATCTCGAGAATAACTGCACCGATCAACTAATCATTCATTCAAGACCGCTTTTTTATACTGTTGGTGATAAAACGCAAAGATTTTCTTGCCAACCAATATTTTCCAACACAAAAATTGTGAAAAATACTTAAGACCATACTCCTTAATGTAAACAAAAAAATTTTAAACCTGTTGTCCCAGAAAAAATTCACGAAAATTCCTTTTTTTCGATCACGAGCTTGGTATAACACGGGGTTCCACTCGAGCCAAAAATGCGAAGAAAATTCGTAACAATTAAGGCGCGATATACATTTACAACGATACAAAAATCGGTTTCTTTTTTTTCTTTCTTTAAACGATAAGAACTATATACCTATGTAGAATATTTTCCCAAAGTTTCAAAGCGAATTTCGAAAAACTTCAAATGTTACAGCCCGTCAACGTTCTGCCTCACCGTTCGGATTCGGAGTGGGCGTAAATGTCAAACGCATTTTTCCCAAAACTGCATTTTCGAAATTGGCGGGCAGGATAACTAAAAAAACGTTTGAGCCAATTGACTTAATTTGATAGAAATATTAATAATATTGCTACCTTCTACTGGACGAGAATTGTTTTTGAGAAATTAGCATTTTAAAAATGTTACAGAAATTTTGCATAAAATGTTGATTTTTTTTCTAATTACGTGTCATTTTCTTAGAATTGCATTTTCTTCATTTTAATTACTGTCAAATAGAAACAATACATGTTCTAACCGAAAAAAATTGAATCTTTTTGTAAATCAAAGTCTACGGTACGCTAGACTGCACGCCGATCCCCAACTCCCGCGGTAACCTTGCTGTAACACTTTGCCACAGCTCCGCCATTTTTATGATAAATATATGTAAAAAAAACTTCTTGTATACTTCAATATACTATTAAAGTATACCTACAGTTTGATAAATGTAAAATCATTATTTCTTAATTGAAAAAAATCCTCAACATTGGGTGTCTTAAGGCCTTAGGCCACAGTAACGGGTATAAAATCATGTGCGTTTTTAACAATTTTTTTTCGTATCAAAAACTGATTCACTCATAAAATTAATTACACATCTATTTAGTGTGAATATCAAGCTGTTAGAAAAAATATTTTTTTCCTTTCGATGTACAAAATGGCCGACTACTAATATTTTCTTTAGTTAGCTTTTTTTAGGCCCTCCGCGGCGTGACATTTAGCATCCACAATTTTTGACCTAGAACAAAAAATAAAAATTCTCGTCAATCTACATTAGAATACCTAGAGAAGTACGTGCGGAATTAAAAAATATTGTTTTATTCGAAAGTTGTAGGTATTTGAATTTAAGAAATGAATTTTTAGTGAAAAATTTCGTTATAACTGCTCATAAATTGCTTATAAAATGAAAAGTTTTCGATTAATCAGAAATTTTGTACGTACTTCTCTGCGAAATGCAATTAGGAACATAACTTTTAAATTTGAAGTAAATCGAGTGAAAATTGTTGGTTATTTGTCACGCCAATTGGAAAAAAGCTGTTTCGAGAAGTTTCGAGTAGTCGGCCATTTTGTTCATCGAAAAAAATATTCTAACAGCTCGATATTCATACTAAATAGATGTGTAATTAATTTCATGAGTGAATCACTTTTTCATACGAGAAAAAAATTGTTCAATTCGCACATGATTTTATACCCGTTGCTATACCCGTTTCTGTGGCCCAAGGCCTCAAGAAACTAAGAAGAAGCAGCAAAAAATCGTGAAATGATAAGTTTTTTCGGGCTAAAAAGAATGTGTTAAAAAACACTGAAAAATGTATAATTTCGCGTTTTTTTCTGCTTTTTCTTAGTTCACCCAGAAGAACAACATACGACAATTGAAAATTTCTTTGGTTTTTCGTTTCAGTCAAAAATAACGAGCTGGATCTTCACGGAAAAAAAGAAATAGTACAAAATACAGGGGCTACACAGTTCGCATTGGACTCGAGCGATTGCACAGCGATATTACCTGAAACACAGTGCTCAAAATACAGTGTGCTCAAAGTAAATTATTACAGTTTCTATACTGTCCTCGTTGGACTCGAACCGCTCTACTGTATCTTTTACTGGAACACATAGTCCAAAATACAGTGTAGTCAAAAGTAAATTTTGACAGTTCAACACTGTAATATAAATTTAACAAAACTTGTAATATGACAGTTGGTTAATCTGTATTATGTACAATGAATGCGCCAGTTATATTGACAGAGTTTATGTAGGTGTTTTAACAGTGAAGTCCTCTGTTCTAGAAACTGGTTAGCAACAGGTATAGTTTCAGTTTTGAACCGTTGCTTTTTACAGTGTGAACACGGGAAACCTTCTTGTTTTAATACTGTAATTCAAACTTGGTGAACCCCGTAATTTAATAAGGCCACAAATCGTATATTATAGAAAATTAGGGGTAAAAATAACATTAGATAGCGCTGAAAGAACAATTAAAGCGCTGAAAGAACTGCCAGTCCTTTGTGTCGTGGTCGCGCCACGCTCGAGACAGGTCCTAACCAGTGAATACCGTTTACAACGTCACACTGTAAATTTGATTATAAACATAAAATTAAAAAAGTTCGGCGAAACCTTCGCTTACAATGTATATTGTAAGCAATGTAATATATACACACACACACGCACGCGCGCACACACACACACACACACACACCCACACACACGCACGCACGCGCACACACACACACACACACACACACACACACACACACACACACACACACACACACACACACACACACACATATATATATATATTAAGAATATACTGAACTGAGTGAGACACACAAAAAAACGTTTATCCATAAAAGAAGTTTGAGAAAACTGTGTAGAAAATATTAAAAAATCAGTCACATACACAGGAACGTACCTTTTTGTAAATAATTCTCTCTTTTTTATAATTTCTTGAATTATGTCGCACAAATTTCAACATTCGCATCCTATCGACCACGCACTACTAACTGGCAA
Organism: Ophion slaviceki; assembly: GCA_944452715.1. NCBI lineage: Eukaryota > Metazoa > Arthropoda > Insecta > Hymenoptera > Ichneumonidae > Ophion > Ophion slaviceki. Next base: position 10,119,770 of record OX101788.1, on the reverse strand, counting down.
TCCTTTGTGTCCTGGCCACGTGCCTCACTCCACGCGCGAGACAAGTCCTAATTACACAAGAACGTACCTTTTTTTAAATTCTCTCTTTCTTTATAATTTCTTGAATTCTGTCGCACAAATTTCGATGTCCGCGTCCCATCAACCACGCACTACTAACTGGCAATCCTTTGTGTCCTGGCCTCGTGCCTCATGTGCGTACAGCATAAAAAACAGTGATCGCATTTAAATTTTACAGTTGAATATTTTTACTGAAATCACTGATGTATTCACAATATCAAACTGTAAATAAACCAGTCTAACTGTAGAAATCTCAGAGTGCACAGATAACGTCATGAACTGTCGAAAGAAGAGTAAAACTACCGTGCCACACTGTGAAATTTAATGAATCACGCTGTACTCAATACAGTGTACACTGTAACCCTTGCAGTTTGCGTACAGTATAAAAATCAGTGATCTCATGTAAATTTTACAGTTAAATATTTTTACTGAAGACACTGATGTATTCACAATACCGAACTGTAAATAATCCAGTGTAACTGTAAAAATCTCAGTGTGTACAGGAAAATTCGTCATTTTTGTAGGACAGGATTTACATTACTTTGTTTCACTGTAAAATGAAATATAGCACCCTGTTTTTCATGCGGTTTATACTGTGATTTTCGCTGTTTCTTTTTTTCCGTGTTTCCCGCCGATTGGAGACTGCAGTGGCAAGGCGCTCATGGAATATGCTGATAAAATTTTTTTTATACATTTCCAATACATTAAAATACGCCGCAAAGTTCACTGAGCTCACTTGTTTTTTTTCTTCTAAAATTTTTTTTGAAAAAAGCTTCTTTTGGTCTCATACAATCAAATACGAGAATCGTCGAGTCTACAGAGGCCTAACGAGATGCATCCATTTTTAAATGCGTTTAAAAATAAACCGGAAGTAGGTATAGACGTTTAACGTGCGCGGTATTTTGACTTCTCGTTGAGTCTTGATGTTATATATACGGAGAGGCCGTAACATCGGGACTTCTTGGGATTTGGTAATCGCGTGTAGTATAGACCACGCGGTAATAATCCAAAGGCTCTGGAGACACGTTTCGTCGATGGTCTTCTCGGACGAGAGCCCGGGCGGCTTGCTTGCTATACGGTATATAACGCGCGAATACCACCACCGCATTCGCAAGTTCGGCTTATTTCGTAAAATATCCAGAAACGGAAGCGTGTATACGCGGTACATGGGGGGGGGGGGGGGGTAAGGCAGAGACCGCTTCCATTTCAATGTTCCGCTCTTCCGGGCGTAAAAGTGGCGAAAATAGTATCTGGCGGTTGCGAAAGTGGTCCTATGTACGCTTCGCTGCTGTGCTCGCTCCGTAGGGGAAAAGTGAGTCGTCGAGAGGGTGCTGGTGGAAAAGAGGTTGCTGCAGTTATTCGACGATACATATAGGGCTCTCAACTTTCTCGCACCCTTTTCATCCCTACATCCTAGCCACCCCCGCACCCGCTCAATCCTCCTTCGTATGCTTCCTGTATCCTGATTGGAAAGGATTTTAGGAAATGTTGCAAATCGCGCACGTAAACGCGTGGAGGAGGTGAGGTAGTTGGTTTTTCTCGCGGAAACGAAATGCTCCTCACTGCGAGAAGGCCACTTGTTACAGACGTTTAAATATTTCGGATATTTATTTGTAGGAGGAAGGGGCTTTTGGAGATATTTTTATTCAAGCACCTCACTTTTTCGTATATTTATTTGGAGGAGACAGGTGCTTTTGAAGACGATTTAGTTCGAGGACCTCCATGTTTGCGAAATTATCGTCGAATGGTTGAATGTGAGAGGGCGTCGGTCAATCAGTGACATATTTGGAATTTCTAATTTCGTCTTCTTTTGCGCTGGATTATATCTCCCGTACATCCTTAAGGGCTTACATTTAGTCGAAATTTTTTAAAATGTCGAGTTATGGGCTTTTATAAGGTTTCGCGAACCGGTGAACATAAAACGCGTTTTTCTCAAAGTTACTTTTTTCAAAATCAGTGACCACGATAACTAAAAAATCACTACACCAATGAAGATCAAATTTTACAAGCTTCTTCCACATTTTAAAAAGCAGTGTTTGAGAGAAGGATCTTTTTTTTCGATGCATAGTTATTTTTTTATCAACGAAAGTAGAGCGTTTTTTCATCGATACTTTCACTTTGGACTCCGGCTGTTTTTTTTTCCAAAAAACAAATATTTTTATTAAATACTATGATCATTGCGAAGAAAAAATTTCAAAAAGCCCTCTGCATAAACCATTGTGTACACTACATTTATAAATATTTTTCAATACGAAAATTGTAAAAGATCCTTAAAACCATACTCTTTAGTATTAAAAAAAACTGAATCCCTGCACACGTTTATCAACAAAAAATCACAAAAATGCCTTTCTTTCCGGTTACGAGCTAGACGTAAGCCGTTAAGGGGGGGATACCTTTAGGCGAGAAAAAAATGACTGATTTTCATTATGCTTTTTGAAGAAAATATATATTCACCATTTTTTAGACTTAGGGTATGTTTTATTACTACTTTTGGCTGTTACATGGTATTTGTTGACTTTTACATTGATTTTAAAAAATGCCGGAGGTATAGCCCGGTCGTCTAAACTGCATTTTCAAAACTGATGTAACGTATGGTTAAAAAACTAATCAACCGATTCTGATGAAATTTGGTATAAATCTTTCTAACCTTATAGTCTAAAACATGACGCCACAACTATAAAGTGGCCATGCGTTTTTGAAAACTCGCTCGGAGATAAGGAGAGTGAGGAAAATACAATTTTCGAAGGTTTTTAAAGATTTCTTTTGAAAAAAAATGTATAGCGTATTTTTGTGGCGGGCAGTATTTGTCAGAAGAAATTGAGAATTCTGGACAAAAATCAAAATTCTCTTTTGCGTACAGCAGAATGAAGATAAATATATTTTGAATACGAAATACTCCTGATAAACTTTTTCTGTTCATCGTGTTATCGAGAGAAAGATGATCAATGTCGAATGTCAATATGGATGAATGGAACTCGATTCCATAAAAAAAAAGTTTTTCAGCAGTGTGTTCGGAACTCAATAATCTTCCTTCTGCTGAACTGATGATGGAATTTTGATTCTTTTCCCGAGTGCTCAATTTTTTTTGGCAAATAATACGCATCACAAATATATTTTGTTTATTTTGGCGAATGGGATTTGAAAAACCATTGAACGTCGTATTTTTCTCGGTCGCAATATCTCTGCGTCAGGCCTTAAGGCACACCACTGTGATGGTTAAAAAAATCGATTTTTTCACTTGTTCAAAGTATACATAGTCAAGGATATGTGAAAAAAATGTTATATTACGATCTTAAAAATTGATCAAGCTACAGAAGATTTAGTGAGGGCAGGTAGCGCTACGATTTACTTATACAGTCGAATCTCAATATTACGAACCTCGATATAACGAAGATTTGTCCATTCCCTTCCGATAGACACCCGAAACCTTCATACAACGATATAATAATATGCTTTGTGCCCAAATTGATAATTGCTTGTAAAAATGGCTCTAATTTGAACATTTCTTTCTTTAAAAAATATCCCTATATTGATACCACTAATTTTTTTTAAGAACCCTTTCAACTACATGATCTCGATGTAACGAAACCTCGATATAACGAACTTTCCTAAAGATTCGTTATATCGAGGTCCGACTGTACTAAAACTTTCAATCGCGTTTTTCTCGAAATGAATTTTCTTGAGCTGGCCGGAATCATAACTCTAGCTATAATTGTCCGATTTTTAATTTAAAACTAAAATAAATTTCATTAGTTATTAATTGTAACTATTTTGTAATTCAAATAGCTATGATTGTACGTAGCCGTTTCTTTTTTTAATTAACGGGGTCCTCTAGTTACTCGGGTCGAAAAAATCGATTTTTTTTTCATAAATCACATCTACATCATGTGTAGAAAATGTGTGCCAAAGGATTTTTCGATATTCGAAGTGGTTCACAAGTATAAATCACATGCGCGAACTTTCAAACGCGTTTTTCTCGAAACACCATTTTTCGAAACGGTGACCACGATATTTCAGAAACTACTGCACCGATCTTGTTCAAATTTATACAGCATCTTTAATATGTTATAAGCCAGCGATTGAACTAGGATTATCATGATTGCTTCGATAGTTTTTTTTTGTACGAGCGAAAAACTTAAGAAAAAATGAGTAAAAAATAGAATGTAATTTTCAAAAGTGTATAAAAAAGTCAATTTTTGTAATTTATAATTCACTCTAGTTCAATCGCTAGTCTTAAATATAAAGATTACAATGCCGTTTGGTTTTTTGATTTCAGATACGCAGAACAGCCGCAATCTTGGTCACCGTCAAGCACCTCTTTTACTTGATGTCTTCCTGTCGGCCACTATAACGTTTATTCTATTATATATTTTGACTTCAAAAAATGTGTAAAGCTTATTTAAATGTTAATAAAGATTATGCAAAAACAATGAGATTGATTATTTCGATGCTTTGCCCGTAAAAAATTATTGAAAAAGCCGTAAAAAAACAGCCGAGAAACTAGAGGATCCCGTTAAGTATTTTTCAAGCCCTTGACTATACGTAAGTGAAATTTTCGCCAAACACACTTTCTTTGAATATCCGGTATAGTGTGAATTTTTTCTTTTGAAAAACCACTACGTACACCAAGAACTACATTTATATAGACAATAAAACTTTTTTAGTTTATTTTTTACACCAACCATCGTCAAGTTATCAATTCGGCTGTCAGACCACATTTTTTACACAGAGGCTCTATTATACCTCAATAACGATGTTAATTTCTAATTTTTTTAAATGCAATTTTACACGATACAAGTTCAATGTATGCTTAATAACAAACCTTTCCTCCAAGTCCCAAATAAATAATCACGTAGACAAAAGAAATTCGGAAAAAACGTCTTTTTCGGCCCGAAACAGTGGTGTCCTCCCTTCCCTGTTGGAATTGTTACCCTGTACTTCTATACTCCCAGTAGAAGGATCGCCCCGCCTCAACCATTAACGATTCGTCCAAAAATAATTTGCAGTCCATCCTCAAAACGGTCAGATCTGCTGTAGCTAAAATTCAAAATCTCCCTTTCGCATCTATACACATAGATATATATTGGTAGCCACGTATATCCATTAAACATGGCTGTAAAATAAAATGATACAGCGCAGACAATCTGAGATGCAAAGTTCCGTCCTTTTGCTTGATATCAACCTCCGCATAAATTTATGTAATAAGGGCGAAGACCCCGTACAATGAAATGTACAATAAAACAAATATTTAAACCCAGACACGTGCAAACATCCGTAAAAGAGTATCGATGATCGTATGAGCTCGATAAACGTAAGAAAAAAAACACCTATCGATCGTTGATCGAATCAGCTCGCACCCGCCTTCATTTCTCGCAGTAAACGTTGCTCCGACCAATCAATTCGATTGCTCTCCGATGTAACGAGGCAAACGAATGCAGCATTCGTTGGGGGAAAAAAGGGGATTTCAGGTTCGTAATCTCGTGCGAGAAAATAAAGTGAAAGGCAGCGGAAATTTTAATTTACGGTACGCTTTTATTTCGTTTGTATATCATAGATATAGCTTATGAGTATAATTCTACATCAAGTGGTTTTTTTTTCGAAAAATGGATACATTTACATTCATTGTCAATAGGTTACTCCCCCCTCGTCATCCTCGTCTCTTACGCGCCTTTAATCACACTCACGCCCTCAACATTTTCATGCCTTCTTCTTGTTCATTCCTCTCGACCATTCTAGTCTTGGTAATACTAATTTTTTTGAGTGTGTATGTGTGTGTGTGTTCGTGTATATTTTTGTTGATTTTTTTATTTAATATCCGGCAGACACGAGATTGATCGTCGGTTTTTTAAAGACGTTTTTTTTCCTCCTCATTCCTTTCTTCTTATTCGAACGTTTGTTTTTCGTTTTCACTCATATATTTAATATTACGTCTTACCACGGTAGTTCGGTATTGTAGGACAGCTACGCTCTCTTATCGTTTATAATTAATAGTTGTTACATTTAATTATGTGAACGCGTGCGATTTTTATCATTTTTTTCGTTTTTTGCCCCCCCCTCGAATTCGTTAACTTCATTCACTCACTCGTCGCACTTTCTCTCTCTCACTCTCTCTATCTCTCGCTCTCACGATCATCTCGCACGCTAAATTTCAATATTACTAGAATTATGTTAATATTTACATCGAGAATTCATGAAGTTGAATGGACGAGTCGGAGGACTTTGTTCTCGTCCAGTGGAGAGAGGGGGTAGATAAGGTATAATAGCAAGACAAACACGTAAGACGAATCTGCACGCTGGACAGAAATATTATCGTTTTTTTTTCGTTTAATGTGTATTTTATTTGTAAATTTTTATCCTCGTATGTCATCCGTGTCTCAATTGATTCTTGCGTGATTCAACCAATCGTCTAGCCAGCTTTGCACCAGCAACGTCAACATTTTTCGAGAGCAAATCAATTGTCACTTATATTTCTGATTTTATCAGTTCCTTTTTTTTCACGAGTGTTTAAGGACATGCTGTGTGCTTGGGTTACAAAAAACAAAATCAACGCCTCGTTTCACCGGGAGTTTTGACGGAATTTGTCGTTTTCTTTTTTCCAAATCGATCATGATCCAACATTTTTAAGCGATCGATAATTTTATTCGCGGATGATCGTGGCACGCACGCGGGCGGATAACAGCAGCAACATACATACTTAAAAAAAAGTCTTAACGCAGTCGAGAGTCTATCGCGAATTCTTCGTTTGCTCCAATCTAATCTACAACTTTGAGCTACTCCTCCGTTTCTTTATTTATCTCACTTTTTACAAATTACAACGGAACAAGAGAAAATATGTTCAACAAAATGAAGAAAAGAAAAAAAAATAGTTTTTAAATATGGCTCGAGAATGTTCTATCGGGAATCAATGAGACGAAAGCAGAACGATCCCCGGAGAGAGAGTAACAATGTACTATACATATCTAAATATATATATATAGCGAAGCGAGATCTCGGTGACGAAAAAGTTGGCGCTCGTACTTACTTCCATTTTCACCATACGGGTTTTTCCGTAATTATTATAATTATTCATTGTTTTTTTCTCAATTCAAATCCGCGTCAAAAGGGACACAGCTGCCTGTGAAAAATAATCTATTCTATATCTCACGAGTTTCGGTCTCGTATATTTCAGAACTTGTTTTTTTACGTGCTTGCGCGAGAATTACAAGAATTATATTACAACCAGTCATTTGGCAAGAAACGAAAGTATTTTTTTGTCCCTTTTTCATGATTTTATTTCTCGTACATCTTTCCGGTTCAATGACGCGCGCGTAAAGCTTTATTCAACGCGATTAAATAATATCTCAATTAACAATGACGAGTTTTAATTACGTATATGTGTATTTTGTTTTATTTATTTCTTTCGTTCGTTTTATTCGTTAATCATTATCATAATTATCATTAATTCCTCACTCACATAAGCGTGGAGAGCGCGCAATATTATTATTTGTTCTTTTGTTCTTTAAATGTTATTCGTCAAACTGGAGACCGAGCACGAAAATTACGATCGTCTTTTCCGAGCTCACCAATATTAACGTTCTAGATAAGCTTGGAAACGGTAAAAAAAATACAGGATAAGCGATAGTCACACTACATTGCTGTTTATTCATAATAATCATAATAATAATAATAATAAAGATATCGTTTCATCACTTGTCACTTTTTCTAGTCTCATATTAACAAAGGAAAACAAATGCAAAAGAAAAAAAAACGCTAATACGTAAAATTAAACAGTTTTCATAAATAAACAATGTTTCTATTATTAATGAAAATACAATAACAAACAATTTTTTTTCGTTCAACTCGTTTCTCTCTCTCTTTCTCTCTCGCTCTCTGCGCTGCCACTTTTTTTAGCCGCGAAATTCGTTTGCTTGGTTTTTTTAATTGATGGAGGATTACATCCCTGGTCACTGGGATCGATGATGCGTCGCATTATTTTTAGTACGTTATCGATAACCAAGCGCAGAGATTACAAAACCTCGATGAACATTTTTAAAAAATTATTTCCCGGTTTTGTCCATTTTATGAAGATCGTGACGGAGACACTGGCTTATGCGATCGCTGCTATTACAGGTAGCCATTCCAGTACGGCACATTTTAAATAAATTTTACGTTATTCACCGTTGCGTACTGAAAAAAATTCGTACTCCTAATCAACGTCCATTGTCAACCTGTTAACACCTTTTATATACTTGTGAGTTTCCTTCTTAATTCGGATGTGAGAAGTTCCCGCTTAAACAAAAAAAAAAGCTCTTTCCATATTTGCCGAAGAACAGAGCAGCTCTTTTTTTTTAACCCAAGTTTAAATGGCGAGTTTGGCAAGTCGGGCACGTTGTACTATTTTCTACTGACGCATAGCGCATTCGTTTCAATCCATATATATATATATATATATATATATATATATATATATATATATATATATATATATCACAAATTGCATAATTCAGCCGCGCGTACGTATCAATATTCACTTTGATATAATACAATTATCATTAATAATAATATCCGTAATCCTAGAGCGAGATAAAATGGGAGTAAAGGATTATGAAAAAAGATTGGGCGGCGGGAAAGGGGGGGACGTCTCGTGGGACTTAATAACTTTTTATTAAGAAATTCACCTGATATGATTACGCGTCTCTATATCATCTAGCGATTAAAAAACAAAAAAGAAAATTCCATCCGAGTGTCGGTCACGCGTCCGAGACCGCGGTCGAGAGAAAGCTCGAGTTTTGTGGACGGCGTCCGCCAGTTTTCTACATAATTTTTTTGCACTCCCTCATTTCTTTCACTAAATCCTACCTTTTCTTCTTCTGCTTAAACTCGAAATTTTCTCTCCGCGCCAATTTTCGTGGCACTTCGCACCCGACGAACAATTTTCGTTGACAAATGCGACGAGACAAATTGTTTTCATTTACTTTTTTTAGAGCACAGTTACCCGACCTTCGATTAAAATTACTTACGTCTACAACGATATCGAACGATTAAAAGGAAAAATTCAGTGGATAATAATTTTGTGGCGCGAAACTTGAACGTAAGGGGAAAACGATAAAACGTGAACGAGGGTTTGTTTTACCTACAAGAATATTCATGCTTTTCAATTCGAGGATTTTTTTAACAAAAAATCCTTTTTAGGGATACCGTCTGTGGCGAGGGGGACGACGATTCGATCCCTGAAATTCTACGGATGGGTTCACAATTATAAGGATCGCGATTTTTAAAGGAAATAATAATAATAGCGAGTGCCAACTGTACAATTTGTTCGATCCTTGTTTATACGCGTGGATAACCCTCATCGCAAAACGGCCCTTCATAACATCAAACGTAACTGGAATTAATGGGTTCGTTGATACAAGTTATATCGATATATAAAGCTTTCTACAAATAGTTACACACACCGCGAATCGTTTTCACGACATTTTCTTCTTCGTTGCTCAATAGCGGAATTCCTTTTCTTTCGGAAAAGTCCTTCTTCCATAAAACGTCATCACCATTCTCGTCTAATTTTGCCGTATACATTTTGCCGATTTTTTTTTATCAAATCGCGGTTCTACAGTTGCTGTGGATCACACTCTTTGACATCGTTTGTTGGGTTTTACGAGTTTTTTAATTGTTTTTTTTTTCAACAAAGATAAAGACGAAGTACAACTCGTAACTGAGGATAGCCGGAGCAAAAACGATATTCGCAATTGTATATGATATTTTATATGTATATACAAATATCATGTGTATATAATATTTATACGTATTATTTTTTATCGATAGCTATTTTCGTGCACGTACGCATGTATGGGTGATTATCAGTATTTGAATTATTTGTTTTTTTTTTAAATTCCGATGGTGGCTCTACCGTTGAGTTTTTACTCCATCAGCCATCGTTCATTTTTGTCGAAATCATATCAAACTTTTTTGTTTATGCTCGTTAACTCTCTCCCTCTCTTTTCGGTTCAAACTATGCACCAAAGGTAATTTCCGTCAGCAATTTTGCAAAAAAATTTAATCATTCATACCCGGTATCCTCGTTTATTAATCGATACATGTTAACTCGTTCACTCCAAAAGTTTGCGTGCATTGTTTATAGAATAATGTACTCTCTTGTCTGACTCTGTTTTTTTTTCTTCAAATTTCTCTCGATAACATACGGATAGCCTAAATATTGATTTATCTTTAATTTGTAATAGTTTCGTTCAGCCTCGGACGAGTCCTGTTCCCTGACAACTGACCTACGTTGTTAATTATACACACACGTATTGGAGAATTGAGCCCGTGGATCAGCAATTTTTATCAGATACTTTCACGATATATCTATGTTTTTATTCGACTTTTGTCGCTATTGCATGAACGATCGACGTAGCCAGAAGATCAGAGTGCAAGACGCGTCCGAAATCGCGAGGGAAAAATAGACGATAATTCATTAAGATTCGAAATTTCACTTTTCTTCGATTCAACTTTGTTTTCTATTTTTGTGTCGCTTTTTTTTGTGTGGGAATCAGGGGAAATATAATATCGAAGTGATTAGGAAATTCCGATACCAACAACAGGCTCTATATATAACTACGGAAAATGTCTACCCTGACACCAAATTACGTATTTTATGTACTAAGAGTGAGATACTCGTCCAGGTATGTTTTTTTCTTTTCTTGCGTGCCTCAATAATCGCGTCGATTTTTTTTTCATCGCGATCATGAGGCACGATTTCCGACAGGTCCATGATTTGCCTTTTATCGGGGCGGCGAATCTTTTTTTTAACTACAACGTGAAAAAAATAAAATTAAAAAGTACGAAGCGGGCGCGAAGAGAAATAAAAAAATTGGATTAACACGAATCAACAGCTAAATAAGAACGTAGTCGCTATGCATCGATGAGCCAAACGATACAGTCAAGCAGAAGAAGAATAAGGTGGAAAACTGATCGAAAACAATTTTTTGAAAAATACTACACGCACCCCGGCAAGGGTTAAAAATGGAAATTTAAAAAATGAAAATAAATAAAATCGCTAGGGCCAACTAATTTGAGTACAAGGCCCTCGAAAACTCATCGCATATATCACTCGAAAGAGAAATTACGAAAAAAAATTAAACAAACATGGCCGTTTGCGAGGCTAACGCAGGAAAAAATTAAGAAAACAAATTCGAATACTCCTCTCTTAAAATTCTTTGTCTTATTCGCGCGGGCGGAAACGTCGGCAGACGTTGGACTTGGAGGGACTGTGCTTAATACCAATCGGCGTATTAATTGTTTTTTTTTTCGTCTTAGTATTTTTTTCTTCTCATTACTACGTATCTTTTACACACGACTCCCAACTCTTCGCAATTCTTTCATTATGTCCTTTTTTTTTTACTCGCGTCGCTCCTCTCTTTTTCGCTGCGCTGGTTAGATATCCGACTTTCGTCGTCGATTATATTGCACATAAGCGGGCTTTCGCTTCGACGTGTGTCTTCGCCTTCACACAAATGTCTGCTTTTTTTCTTTCTCCCCAAGTTTGTGGCGCTCTGGCGGATAAATTCGCACTTGCTCGATGCTCGACGAGGTTCGAAAATAATTGATTTGTCTACAACAAAATGAAGTATTAAAAATATGGTTTTTCTTCTCGCGCGTTTTTTTGCACCATTGGGTTTTTAATAAAAACTGTTCGCTTTAAACGAAACACTGCAAATTTTTGCAAAATCTACGATGAATTGCTCGATGCTCGACGAGGTTCGAAAAAAATTGATTCGTCTTTATCAAAATGAACTTAAAAAAATGGTTTTTCTTCTCTCGCACTTTTTGTTGCACCATTGGAATTAAAATAAAAACTGTTCGTTTCATACGAGACTCGTATTTTTACAAAATCTACGAAATTTGCTTGATGCTCGACGAGGTTCGAAAAAATGCACTTTTTTCATCAAAATGAACATTAAAAAAAATTTCTTCTTTTGCGCTTTTTTTTCGCACCATTGGAATTTTAATAAATACTGTTCGCTTCATACGAAAGACTGCATATTTTACAAGATATACGAAATTTGCTTGATGCTCGACAAGGTTCGAAAAAATTGATTCGTTTTTATCAAAATGAATTTTTTAAAAATGCTTTTTCTTCTCTTGCGCTTTTTCTTGCACCATTGGAATTAAAATAAAAACTGTTCACTCCAAACGAAAGACTGCAATTTTTCGCAAAATCCACGAAATTTGCTTGATGCTCGCCGAGGTTCCAAAAAAAATGATTTTTTAAATCAAAACGAACCTTAAAAAATGGATTTTCTTCTCTCGCGCTCGTTACTTTGCGTTTCGTTTTGATGCAAATAAAAACTGTTTCCTCCAAAAGAAGCACTGCAATTGAAATTGTAAACAAAAATGATTTTTTTCGTCGAGCATACGTGTAAGTGTAATCGGCAATGTTTTTCTTTTTTAATTCAATTTTTGTAAATTATATTTTCGTGTGTGAGCGCAGTCGCGATATCGTCGTTCGGCGTTCGCGTCCTCTCTTCGGAGTGATCAAAGAGGTCCACCTTGAGAGGCAGGCAGACAGAGCAATGGAGAGCGAGAGAGAAAGGGGGGGGAAGAGAAAGAGAGAACGAGCCCATTTTGTATTTTACACCGGTAAGACACTCGCGTCCGCAATCGACACCGTCGCGTCCATCTTGAGATCCGCGCCCGCTCCGGTCGATGTCTCGAGGATCGCGAGGATTGTCTTTTTCCCCCTTTTTTTAATTCCGCGCACACGCGTTCACGAATTCCGCGGTTTGCGTGTGTCAGTGAACGGAGCAGCATCCTTTGCTCAGGACGAAAAAAAAAGTCACCGGGAAACGTATTATTATTCTTTTCCAACGCGTTTCACGCGATGGCCAATCGAAACTTCACTTCGCGATTATCATATATTTACGTACGTACGATAAAAATGTTTTTTTTTCTTTTTCCGCTCTGCGATATCGTTTCTCCTCTTTTGTTCTTCGACATTTCGCGAAAAATCACGTCTATGACACTCGGGATTGGATTTTCTTTTTCTAACTGGACGCAGCGTCAGTGAGCACCTATTTTCGTCAGTCTTGGTGAGAACGTTCGTTTTCTTTTTTTCGCTGTTGCACGAAACTCGCAAATTTCACTCATCGGAGACGCGTAACATCGAGACAGTTTGTATTTTTTTTTTTTTTTTTTTCAAAAGCACGGAACAGTTCCGTGGTTCAGGGTTTGGTTTAACATTTTCCTCAACCCCCCGCCGTCTTCGTGAAAGAACCGACAAGCGCGTGAATTGTTCGCGACACTACGCAGACACTCTTCATTTTTTTTTGCTCGTAATTTTCGCTTCCGGTTTTTCCGCCTCGCTTTATTTTTCGTTTAAAAAATACATTCTAGGAATCAGTCAGGCGTGGCTGTCCGCGACCAAGAGCCAATATGGCGGTTATGATTCACGGTCAACCAGGTAAGTACGTAGTCGAGGGTTTTTTACTAATTTTTTTAACTTCGTGTCTCGCGTTTTCTTGCACCCCGTTTTTTTTTACAATCGCTCTTGGTGATTGGCTTCATTCTTCGGCTCTCACGGCGTGACTCTCTGCCTTCCTCTTGGCTTCTCGCGTCGTTTCTCTTCTTACTTTCCCTCCACCCCCGCCCGCCACTTCTTTCTTCAGTGTTTCTCCTCGACTTCCGGTCCGTTCGTAGTTTCTTATTCGCGTTAAATATTTTTATGATCTAGATGAACGAGGGGAAGAGGGTTCGCCACGCCGTTCTCGTGGGCTCCTATGTGGGCACCTTACTGACCGCCTTGAGAAGATCGCTTTGCGCCTTGTCGAGACCGTGATGCTGCTGATGCTGGAGAGCATTCTGTTGCTCCTGATGCATCTTCGCCTGCTTCTCGGCCTGTTGTTTCTTCATCATGTCCTGCTCCTCTCGCTCTCGTCTCGCCTGCTCGTTTATTTCCTTAACCGCTCGCAGCTCCTTCTTCAATTTCATTCGGCGATTCTGAAACCATATTTTTATCTGGCGTTCCGTGAGACACAGAGCGTGAGCGATCTCTATTCGTCGTCGTCTCGTCAAATAGTGATTAAAGTGGAATTCCTTCTCGAGCTCGAGGGTCTGGAATCGCGTGTACGTTTGTCTACCCCGGCGCCTTGGACACCCGTTCGGACCTGGAACATGGAAATCTGAGATTAATTATAATAACCGGAAACTTGGAGCATTCGGGCGCGATCGATTTTCGGGAAGGTTTCTTTTTCGCGTTCGTACTTTGCAATCGGCTTGGAGACGAATTAGAGAACGATCCTAATGATAGGGTGGTGTAGGTAATTTTATGTTTATTTTTTCGTGTTATTAAATTTAAGGTTTATTCGTCCGGGTGATGCGAAAAAATTACATTTCTTCTTCGGGGCTGTAGAAAATAAATCGTATATAGTGAATAAAAGTTTAGGGAGAATGAGCCTCAGGTCAAGTTGAATTAATGGGGCGAACCAGTTTGTAAAAATGATTTTTATCATTTTTACTCACACGTTTTTTAATCAATTATTTTTATTTGACAAGTCAAAAATAATTATTTAACGGAATATAAAAAAAGCACTACCTAAAAATGACTTGCTTTAAAGTTGAGCTATCAATTTTTTACCCATATACGTATATTTTATAACATTGGAGTATGCATAGTTGGAAGTTTTTTTTGTCTCCTTCATATTTTGTATCGGTCGCGTAATTAGTTTCTTATTTATTTTTTAGTGTGATTAAATTAAAGGTGTATTCGTTCGGGTGATGCAGAAAAATGATATTTCTTCGTCAGGGCTGTATAAAAATGAATTTTACTGTGATGAAAATGAAAATTACAGGTCAATTTTGAAGAATGGGAACAGCCATCTTTCGAATTATTTTTCTAATTTTTGTTTAAAATGAGTTTTTCTTGCGAGTTGAAGAAAATCATAAGCAAATGTGTTCAGTCAATAAATACGATTTTAGAAAAATCGATTTATCGGTTTTGCAATTGGATTCGAGCACCTTTAGGCGACCATGCAGCAGTTCAGGCCCGCGAGCGCTAATGGAGACTCATAAACGTCGTAATACTTTGCACCACATTTTCAGCGAAAAACGATTATTGGACACGCAATGCACGCAAAAATTGAATAACTACCTCAAAATGGCTGGCCTCAAAAATGAGCTATCGGTCTCTAGGCTAGAATTTCTTTCCCCCATATAATAATATTTTATGACACCGAAGTTTGCGTCGCTGAAATGCGACGAAAGTGAATTATTTTAAATTCGTACATTTTTCTCTGCCCGAAAAAAAATCGGAGAATTTATTTTCACGTATTCTTATTCGAGATTTGTGACCTCAATTCGCGAAAAACGCTTGATAAAAATAAATAAGTAAAAAATGAAGAAAAAAAGTTCTGCATAATGCAACAAAAAAAACGTTAATGATAAAAATAAATAAGTGAAAAATGAAGAAAAAAAAGCGTTGCATTATGCAAGAAACGTTTTTTTTTGCATAATTCTACTATTCATATTATTCATATATGGCATCGTCAGTTATATTATTGTCCTAAATTATTCACTCTATTCGTTTTCCGGCCAATACTCAGTTTGCAGTCCGCACGACAAGAGAAAATCAATTGGAAAGGACTACAAGTGACAGAGAGGGAGAGAGAGAGAGCGTGCACAATCGCCTAACGAAAGTCACGTCTCGTTTTTTGTGCATTCCCTCTTCCATCCGAGTTTTTTGACATTTTTTTGTTCATCGCCTCGGCCAGAAAAAAGGGCTTGCACCCTTGCTCCTCGCGTCACAAATCTCAACTCTCTCTTTTTTACCCTTCGCTTTCTCCGGCGACAGTTACGACAAAGGAATGATTTGGGCGATGGTCAGTTTATTGCAGGGGTTGAGTCGAAGAGCAGCCGCGTTTCCGGGCTCGCGAATGCGGGACAGCGGGTAAAAAAAAGAAAGTGGAAAGCCGAAAAAAACTCGTTGACCCGCGTCGTGCGACGAGTCCCGAGAAAGCAAAAAAAACCCTTTCCCGGAGACTCAAAGGAGAGACGAGGGAACACGGTTTTTCTGAAAAGTCCGTGAGAGGTGACTTTCTCCGCGGTCGAGTCAAAGTCGTAAAACTCCCGACACGGTCGACCACGGCACGACTATATTCCTATGTTTTTTTCTGCCTGCTCGCCGCGTCATTTTATGGTGTTTAGGTAGCTGTCTGTAAGTGTCAACGCGTAACACGGTCCGTCAGGTAGCATTTTTTCCCATCATCGCTCCGTGCGAGTCTCGACGAGCGAGAGAGACAACGAGAGAAAGAGAGCGAATACGCGAAAAAAGAAGGTACCTTCAGTTCGAAAGACTGAAAAAAGTAGAACCTGTATTCCGTACGAACGTTTCGATTCAGAACCAAAGTTTCTGCGATTGTCGAGGCCATCGAATCCGGATTGACAAGATCGCCGAATATCCTCGATCAAATTGTTTCCATAAAGTAGTCTGAGACAAGTGGCGATTTATTTTATTCCAATATTAAGGGGTTACCCCCACCCGCGATTTTGAAAAAATCGATTTTTTTTTATTGCATTTTTTTGAAGTAATAGTATCCGGGCCCATACTTCTGTATGGGTCCGGAATAGATGACTCTATGTAAGTTTACAAAAAAAAAAAATATTTTCTTCGTGTAAACTGAAATTGAAACTTTAAACGCGTTTTTCTCAAAATGGCATTTCTGAAGTCGGTGACCAAGATTACTCGAACACTAATGAACCGATCTTCTTGAAATTTTGCAGGCTTATTTAATACATAAAAATGTAGTCTTTAATCGTTCGATTTTTTTTTCGAAAAAAATGGCCGTTTTATAGCCAAAAAACGGCCGTTTTTTTTCGTTAAAATCGAACCATGAACTTTGACTGTCCGCCATTTTGTGAAAAATGAATATTTTTAAAATCCTTCGATGAAAGACTAGTTTATACTTATATTTGACTAAATCCATCCGCATTTTTTTTTTTCAGATGATCCACTTCGCCGCATTGTTGGTCACCGCAAACCGTGTATATAAAAACATTATTTCATTGACGGCCATTTGCCACTAAACAATGTAATATTTTTCAATAAAAAAATTACTGAAAGTTCTTCAAGATGTGTTCTTTAACATGGTATATTGATCGATTAAAAAAGTTTTGTAGTTTTCTTTAAAAAAATTCATGAAAAAGGCCTTTTTTGCGCTACAAGTGGGGGTAACGTCTTAACATGATGGGAGCCAAACAGGTTCCACTTCTGTTCAGTGTATCTCGCTCCAGCAGCATGAATATTGACTGCGCTGAGAAAAAAAATCATTCATCCAATATCATTGGTGTATTGAATGAAATTTCGTTGATTCAATTGTAAAATTGGTGGTGTAAATAATCGGATGTCTTAGTCCAAACAAAACGCTATTGACTTTAGTAGCATGATAAAATTGAAAGTTGTTTTTTCATTCAAAAGATATATTGTTAGCCGAGAACAATATATTATTGAAACTATCTAAAAAATTAACGCGAACAAATTATATAGTTTTAAATGCATTTCCTGCAACGAACAAACAACGTTTAAATTCATAACTGGAATATTGTTGATTCGAGTACACAAGAAAAATTGAATTTCGTTCGTTTGATTCAGATAAAATTTCTATTGAGTAAATATGTTATTTTATTTTTTTCACCATATCCGATATTAATTTCCAAGTACATTATTCGTTAAAATATTAATATTTAATTTCGATTGAAAAATATTAAGCAAATGTCTGAATTGGTTAAAAAATTATGCGAAAATAAAATTTGTTTCTTGCGCATTTGGATGAAAAAATTCAACCCAATCACGGCCGAGCGTCACCGAAGTTATAGGTGCGAGGGAACCCGTGGTTCTCGGAGTAACCGCTAGACGCCGCACGCGCGCTCGTTTCTCGTAAGCGTAGCGCGAACCGAAAATCTACTTAAACGCCGGAGAAACTCTAAAGAGTATCGCTTCTTGGCCTGTGGCTAAAATCAAAGTGTAGTATCTATTCTTATCAGTTAAATATCTATATTCTCTTTATGGATATTCCATTGGATATCTGATATTCTCTCCACTATCATCGTGGATGGTCATTCTAATGCTCACTTTTTATTTAAGATTTAAAACAAATTGAAAAACTTACGTCCCATGGCATATTTGTTTCGATGCAGTAAAGAAATAATTCTATCGAATATATTTTTGAACGAAATAAAAAATGTTGTAGCAACCGCTTAATTATTTCATCCATACATCTACTGATTTTATATAAAATGATTTCAATAGAATATAATTTTTTTGATGGATAATGTAGATATTCAGAGAACAGAAGAGCTTTTTTAAATAAAATAATATGTTATTTAAATCAATCACATTTTCCAATATTTTATAGTATTGTAACAATCTCATATATCGGTGGCACTCCGCAGCAGCACATTTATTTGGATCAACCAATATATTTTTTTGATTCAATTGGTTTTTTTTCTCAGTGTGGAAGCTATCCCAGTGGACGTAGCACAGGTAACCCAATGGTGATGACTACCCAGGCAGCGAGTATTCAGCTTCGAATAATGGACAGCCGGTATCGATCGTCAGCTATCAATGATCACCACGATCCACCGCGAAATGCCTGGGACCTGGCAAACAATGTGAATGGCGAGTGACAAATGGATCAGCAGAGCTGAGAATCAAACAGCCGGACGCGGGAGAAAGAAAGAGAGAGATAGACATTATAAATGTAGACTCTGAAAGAGGCGACTCAGCGTCGGCAGCGTGACGTGCATACACCATTTTCCCATGTACGTTTCGCGCTCTCTTCGTTCATTGAGATTGGCGTTTCTCTTAGGATTCTCATCAAGACGTGTGACGTTGGCGTCGAATCGTTATACAATACCTCCTCACGTTTCCAAGCTCGACGCCAGCTCCGTCATTCGTGAATACCGAAAGGAACACGCGGAGACACAGGAGTACGCCAAGTGGCGGCGACGAGACATCTTTCTGCTGGAGAATCTTCGCTATCGTGCCTCGTTTATCAGGCTTATTTATGCGCTATGGAGACATGCTGAGTGCCCAGTCCCCCCCCCCCTTTATCTTTTTCCCCTTCCCTCTCCGCCGTGTCGTTCTCCCCTCACACACTGAGCATTCGTTCACCTATTCCCCATACTCCAATAAGAATACATCAATTTCGTTTCTATGACTTTCTAACCCTTTCCTATCGACTGGAGTGAGAACCGAGCGAGAAAACGACGTAAAAAGAGGAGTGTACTCCACGGAATGGAAAAAAGACCAACTACCTCAATCGAGCATCAAGCAATCAATTGCAGAAACAGGATGCCATCTAGCCACAAGAAAAATCTGCAGGTTTTTGCTGTCTTCCTGCTACAAGAAAACGCTTCAGCTCCTACGAATAATAGATCCGTAAGACGATATTTATGTGCCAGAGCTCAAGCAAAGCGTTACTGAAAGAACAAAAAAATGTTGATTACACTGTAGAATCACAAGAATCTCGGCATAGGGAAATGCAAACTTGACCCACTTTTATGCGACGTCAGATGAAAGATTCCTCGCTGATGTATTCACAGCAATGAGAGAGAGAATCCCTCATGGAACTATCTGTTTTACGAATCCTATACGATTTTATTTTTACGATTCGAGCACAATGCACGACTGCCATAAATCGTCGCGTGAGTTTGAGATTTGTACCTTCCAAGCGTGATCCGAGATATGATAGGATTGGATCAGGTACCCATCAGGGTACGCGAAAACATCGTTTCTGTTTCCATGGAAACAGAGGGTGGGAGCAACGCTCTTTGATGTTAAAAAAGAGGTCTCTTGGAATTCCAAAAATGCTGATATTGAATTCAACATGGCTGTTGCTTGCTGGTCCAGGCAGCGTTCTCATACGACCTCCGAACAGTCGATACAACGACAGACACTCAGCAGCGGGTATTTCTCTCGTACGAAGGCAAGGTTGTACGTCAATATGCGTGAGTGTTCGTTTCTGTGTGGAATGAATCTTCCTTCCTCCCACTCTCTGTCTCTCTTTGTCCGACTGTGAGGATATCGCGCTCCCATACCAACAGCGTTCTACAGGGTGGATGGGGTGCTGGCTGGGCCGCCCGGGGTGGTTTGCCGCTGGCACTGCCGCGGTAGCCTCATCGCCAAGGGTGGAAAGCGAGCTCGAGCTAGCGAAGGGTGGGCTCATGGGTTACCTAGGCAACCCCCGAGTTAGAATAGGGGCTTTCGAGAGGATGCCGTGGGGAGGGTGGAGAAAGCCATTTCGTCCTGCTGACGGCGTATCACAGGCGAGCCAAAACCCTTGGCAAGGATCTCCCTAGCTTCCTTCCCCTGTACAGGTCGTGCAAACGCTTTCCGCTTCTCGCACGAAGAAATAGCGCAACAACCACCACATTCTC
Organism: Ophion slaviceki; assembly: GCA_944452715.1. Taxonomy (NCBI): domain Eukaryota; kingdom Metazoa; phylum Arthropoda; class Insecta; order Hymenoptera; family Ichneumonidae; genus Ophion; species Ophion slaviceki. The sequence goes on along the minus strand of OX101788.1, from coordinate 10,099,310 downwards.
ACACTCGGTTCCCGCGTATGTTGAGGTCTGCACGGAGCTTCACCAAGCGAAAGGGCGCGATCCTTCAACCGACCGTGACCATAGCAATGATACCCAGGCCCTTTTGCTCGACGGTAGTCCCCGGGAGACCCCGTTGATGCACGAAAACCTAACCTGTGGCGGACCTCCTGCGCATACATTGATGCAAGGGATATCAGGACTGGTTGGCAAGACGAGGAACACACACCGCCAGCAAGACAATCCCCCTCCGTTCGTAAACATCGTCGCAGTCCTCGGCAACGTGGCCATTCCGGCGAACAAAAATTCACCATGATATTAGCGTAATGCGAGATTTATACCGACTTTGGCCCCTCGGCAACCTATGCGGAAGATCACCCCAAAAGAACACACATTACGTTATTGTGATCCGGTCGCGCGCAATGGTGAAGGCGCGAACCGGAGGCGCCCTCTCGATAGGCATAATCCCTGTCTCGCCCTCCCGAATCCAAATGGATACTGTACATTTATATATATTACGTGTCTATCGCTATGTATAGCCTCTATTCAAATCCACACTTCTCCAGGGCCTCAGGCGGATTCATTCAACTATCCGCCGAGGGTTCTCTACGAGCCATTAGCGTGTGAAATCTCGTACACTCGTTGAACGGATTGGAAAATGGACGTGGCACGTTCACCATGCGCAACGGAGTGAATGACTAAGGTCTCATAGTTGCATTCCTCAACAAGGTTTTCCAGTCTCTTGATATCCTTGATGTTCCTTCGTGTAGGTGATGACTTGTAACTGGTGACAAGTTGCTAACCAATTCATAATCAAATTGCAACAACGAATGGCCGATCCAGATGACGTTTCTTTAACCAACTTCGTTCCAAAATGACTCCAGTGACTCAACGAGCCGATGGGTGTGCGTTTGGCTGTACGTTCGATGATCACGTGCAAGAATGTGCACGAGAGCTTACGATTTGTGGAAGATAGGATCGAGTGCGGGGGCGAGATGACGTTGTAATTAAGGTGATGCGAAACAGATAACGGTATGGTGGAGATATGTATAGTGGTGCTGATGGCAGAGGGGGAGAGAGGGATGGAGAATGCGTTTCACGTCACCATAAGCCCACGCGATAGTTGCCGGAACACAAAGACCGAGAACTTTGTACTCTGCTAAGCTAAACGGTGAGACGTTCCGAGTATCAGCTGAGAAGACTGGCGGACTGCGTCTAATTGCATCCATTTATTAAGTTTGATATCAGCTTTTGCTTCCCTCTCTCGCACTATCTCTGCCGGTTTTTGGCAAAACGCAGTTTGGACCAAGCTCCTTCACCAACGCCTCGAAAGCCGCGGGAATATCGTCCAAGTTTCCCGCTCGCTCGGGGATTAGGATTTGGCTACTGGGAAGTTGCAAGCTCCTCGGAGACTTATGGTGGATCAATTTGAATATGTCGAGGGTCCCGATGTCTCGTTATTTCGCGAGATATTGTCCGCTTACACCATTCGAGGTTATCCGCGACGACTGGCAGTCTTTTCTTTCCGCTTGTCGCATGTCTCATTGCAGAGGTGGAAAGACCAGTGGCGGCGATCGAACCGAGAGAAATTCGGGACAAAGCGCGATGTTCGAATCCTCCGAAGGATATGGCCGCGGGACAGAAGATCTCTCGAGAGATATCTGAAGGAGCGATAAATCGCCTCCGCGCCAACGGTTAATGTCGCGAGCAGCTCCTATCCGTCTCTCACTCTCTTATAACCATCCATACAACCGCAGCTTTTCGACCATGTGCCCCGGTCTCTCAAGCTCTCGAGCTCTTATCGTCCTGCGATGGCGAACGACGAGGGCCTCCTTCTCGTCGTATATTTCATCCCGGCGGTTGCCACATCGGAAAAGCTTTTCCACGCAGTTTCGTGTATTATCGCTCGACCAATCCGGATCGCCAATTTATGAGGGTCCCGCAAATTGGTTTACTCAAAAATGCAAAGCCTGTAAACGTCTGCCTCGTAACTGGAGAAAAATTATTGCTCACTTTTATCTCGCTAAAAAAAAGTTTCAATTTTATACGAATTTATCATTCCATGCAAATAAACATTTTACAACTTTTTAAGGATGTTGGAGCGGTCCGGTTGAGTGAAATGGCGGTTTAAGAATTTTTTTCTTCAATGAACTTAAAAAACTTGCGTACGAGGTGATAGTGGAAAGTATATAATTAAAAGGCAAAATGATACATTTCTATATTTTTATTACGCAAATGAGAAAAAAAATTGAGAATAAATGATAAAAACAAATGAGCAAAAAAATTCTATATTTTGATTACGTAAATGAGTTTTTTTTTATAACATAAATGAGAAAAAATGTGTTACTACCAACTTGAAAAAGTATAACATTATGGATGATTATTATTAAATAACTGCATCAGAGAATATTTCATACAACTAAGAATGAAATTTTCGGTCATCTCTAATTATGCCTCTTTATATTTTGTCACGAGCTTATTCATTATCACCATTAATAAAGTGTTGCCAAAATACGGCAACTCCGCGGACATTGAGGTTGACAGAAATGCTCTTCATTCGCCAGCCAAGATTCGTAATCTTTCATCAAACCTTGACGGTTCAATATTGAATATATATGGTTTACGATGGGCAAGATGGGTTATTTTCCTAAACGTTTACAAAGGTTTAGTTTGCCTTAATCCGTTTTTAGGAATGGTTTATCTTCGTGCTAAATAGCAAAAAAAATGACATCACTCGTAGCGTGATTTCATTCAATTTCAGCGTGATGCCCATCTCACCGCACGTAAAATTACTTACATTAAACTATTTCTTATCTCTGTTGTTTTGTAGTGAAAACAATTCAAAAAGTTTGTAAAGACTCAGTATCTTCTAGCCACTATCATATATAAGAAAAAAATGATTCCTGTATTGTGACCAACGCTACTCCTTAACGAATTCTCTCCGATCAAAATCCCAACAATTCTGCCCAACCACCAAATGTTCAAATGTGCAATTGAACTCCTCCAGTTCCTCCATCCCGAGCTCATGGGAAGCAGCCAACTGGTTGCCCCATAAATGGATGAATGAAGACATCGACCGTATTTATTTTTCTTCAAGAACGATCTCGCGATCCATATGTCCGGTCGGTGCCACTTATCTCACTCTCCTCGTATGAACATTAATCGCAACTGAACGATAAGATAACACAATTGTTTTTAATTTCTCAGTGTTATTGTCCAGCTCCAACGCCCCTTCCGGCTCCTCGTCGCTTGGAGACCCGGCTGTGAGACGATACCAGATGATGCCGCGACCCTGCCCATGGTTCAAGTCCGCGTGTACCTACACGTTCATGCGTACACGCGAGAAACGTGTGGCGATAGGACCACGAGAGGGAGAATTGGAGAGCAGTGCGACGGTGAGGAACGAGCGGGGAAGGGAATGATCGTAAATCTTGAAGAGCGATTAAACGTCAGAGCAACTCGCACGAGGGCCCGCCGCGGTTCTGGATGTGCGTATGTGTACCATCGCGGATACGACGTCACGCATATATATATATATATATATATATATATATATATATATATATATATATATATATATATATATACATACATGTGTGTGTGTGTGTGTGTGTGTGTGTGTGTGTGTGTGTGTGTGTGTGTGTGTGTGTGTGTGTGTGTGTGTGTGTGTGTGTGTGTGTGTGTGTGTGCGCGCGTGCGTGCATGCGTGTGTATGTGTGTGCACACTTGGCCCGGCGATTTCGGGCTTCGACCAACGGCGCTCTTCCGTTCAACCTCCACCACCGTCTCCGCTAGTCTCGTCCTCGCGATGCGGTCAGAAACAATAACGCGATTTTAACGGTCGTTTAAAGCCGTTTCGGCGGACATTTATACACTGACGTTTTATCGAGGCAGTCGGGCGAAGAAGAGAGAGAGAGAGAGAGAGAGAGAGAGAGAGAGAAGGGGGGAATAGACACGACAGAGACGAGATTTAAAGCGAATGAAATAACCACGAGCACGACTAGACATCCCTATTCATCTTTGTTCGTCCGTTTAGCGTCAAGTGACGAGAGACTTTTTCATCTCACGGATTCCCACAGGTTTTTTTTCGAACCGACAACACTACTGGATGCCACCTCCTCATGGGTGACACCAAGGAATGCCTTTTGATTTTGTTTTATTTGGTTTTGATTGTCATATTGGCGTTGGTGATTTTTCGTGTTGAAGTTTGCATCTTTCGACAACTATTTTTTGCATCTATCTTGACTATCGTGTAGAAGCTTTTAGGCAGATGTAGGTCGTAAAATCCTAATGAGGATATGAAAACATTTATATGTAATTTTGGTAGGCTAAGTTGGGAGGAAAAAATGAGCGGTGGAAGAAAATTGATTTGCGTTGCATTCCAACGATGTTGATTTTAACGTCATGGTTTTTCTGGCTATGGTGACGACAGTTCGGTTCGTTAAGGTAGCTCCTGTTTTCTTGCGTTTTTATTCGATGTTATTTCGTTTTATACCAAACTTAGTTCGTATTACTTATGTTCAGATTTATTTTGTTCGCTTCGTTTATTCTGTTTGCTTTACTTTCACTTTTGTTTTATTCGGAGATGTTTTCATCTTTATTACGATTTATATTTCTGGTTTTTCCGCTTTTGCTCTTTATTGCATGCTTTTGTAAGTATTATATTTGCTTACGTTTGTTGCATTGGTGACTTTTAATTTTTATAACTTTCCATGTATAGTTGCGCTTTACTTGTTGCTTCTTTTTAAATCTTTTGATTTGTATCCTCGTTGATTGTTATTTTGGTTGCTTGCGTTTGTTACATTCTCACTTTTTACTTGCTATATGCATCCTTATTATCATTGTAGTATTTAGTTATTTCAGCTTCTGATTTATATGACTCATATTATACCTTTGATTGCCTGAAAGTTTTAACCAGGGCATAATGAACGGTAAATTTATTATTACGACAATAGAACTCTTCTGGCCATTTTTTTCATTAGTTATGATCAACAATAATGTAATTTTCCCTCGAAAAATCGAAACAAAATTGAAACATTTATTTATGATTGACCCTCGTTATAAAAAACAGCTCGATCAAGTCGTAGCCAATATTCTCTAATTTTAAAATACTCGTTTTTTCGTTTCAGATTAACCGAGTAGCCAAAATCAAGTACACCGTTGAGCCCCTCATCTTCGAAGGTCCTTCAGGAGATTGCTTATAGCTTCTTTAATTATCAATATTTTTAAATTAAATTTGCTACACAACTTCGTCGATGTTCATACAAATAAATGTCCAAACGATTATTCAATCATCTTACTTATTCCTTCAAAATGATTTTTTTCAAATAACTCTGATTTTCGGGTCGTCACAATAGCCCAATGCCTTAAATCTTGCAAACACTTGTTTATTTCACGATTATTCGGTTTGATTTTTGACTTCGAATTAAATTGTTTCGCGATCGAAGGAAAATTCGATCAAGTTCGACAATTTAATTGAATTCTATCAAAAATCGATTTTTTTTATTTCGAATTAAATTGTTTGGCGATCGAATGAAAATGTTCTCGTAGCTTCGACTCCGAGTCAAATCAGGACGATCGAGGACAAAACTTCGTGATATTGCAATCGAGGTTTTGGCCGTTTTCGCTCAGCGGCACGGAGATCTGATAAACGGTTATTATATTTAAGCCGTGCGAGAGAGGAATTACCAGCAAGTACGTGATACGTGGATAGTCTGACGCCGTAGTCACGTTGTATACGCGATATCGCGTCTACTCCCGAGAGATAATTCAATCGAGCATTAAGGATAACGTAATCGAGGGTCTACTGTATATCGGCACATCTCCCGCTTAAGGGGGCGATACGATTTAATCGTAACCCGTTTCCGCGTACGAGCGTGGCTCTCCCATTCCTGTGGATACGTGTGCACGCACACTTGGACTAGTTTAGCTACGACGTACATCGTACATGTATGTAAAATTACCTGGCAAGTATAATTAGCCGCAAAGAGCGCGTCACGCTTGTACAATTGTCGCTAATGAACTCTGCGTCTCGTCGCCGAGGGGTCGACATACTTGAACGTATTTCGTCCGCTTCACCTGATACTCCAAACGTCACCCGGGAATGCCCGTAATTATCGGAGCAACTATACTTTTTTTCGTGGAGGCCATTCGAAGATTAGTACCTCTCGGCGGCGAGCGCGAGCGAACGATGAGCTTTATCGAGAAAATTGCAAATTATCATTGGCGGAAGACCGCGATGATCGCGGAGCCATGCGGACATCAGGAAGCTCGTGAAATTTCCATCCTTGGAGTCTTTTTTCCGCCATCGCAGCGCTGCCAAGGACTGGCGCCGTGACGACCGAGGCGCCAACGACTACGACGCGATTATCATCGGAAATAATCCTCGAGCCTTATAAGCAGGAGTAACTCGCGCGACGAGAGAAAGAAATTAATTTGCAGAAAATTATCGTGGCTTGAGAGAACCGAGCACCAGCGGTGCGATTATGTTTCAGGAGTTTCAGGGCGCGCGTGTCTTTGTGGTGAATTTTTGAAACATTGACAATATTGGATTGTGCTGGGTACGTATCTGGGGAGAAAAAAGAAAAGAGAGGGACAAAATTGACGTTTGTGGGTGACCAGCGTTTTTTTATCTGAGAAAAGTTTGATATTTTTCAAGTTTGAGAAAAATCATATTCGTGTCTGCCAGCGCGTTCTTTTTGGAGAAAAATTTTCAGGTCTTTTTTGAGAAAAAAAATCAAATTTGTGTCTGCGGATATTTTTTTCCTTGATGAAAAATAATTAAATTTGTGTCTTCAAAGAGGTCTCTTTTCTACTTGACAAGAATTTTCTTTTTTTTCCTTGTGGAAAAAATCAAGTTTGTCGTTCCATTTCTTTTTTGCTTGAGTAAAATTTCTAGATTTATTTCGTTGAGAAAAGAAATCAAATTTGAGTCTTTGACATGGTCCTTGACGAGGTCTCTCTTCTACTTGAGAAAAATTTCCAAGTTTTTTTCCTTGAGAAAAAGAAAACAAGTTTGTCATTCCAGCGTTTTCTTCCTTTCCTGGGGAAAAAAAATCAAATTTCTCACTTTCCGGCGTTTTTTGTTTCTCTCGACGGAAAATTGACCATTCGATTGTGGTAGGTATGTACGATGTGGGGAAAGAAAGTAAAAGAGAGGGAGAAAATTGACATTTGTGGGTAGCCAGCGTTTTTTTAACTAAAAAATTTGCAGGGATTTGATTTTTTACTTGAGAAAAAAATCTAATTTCCGTCTGCAAGCGCGTGCTTCTTTGAGAAAAATTTCCAGGTCTTTTTTCTTGAGAGAAAGGAATCAAATTTGTGTCTGCTGATTATTTTTTCCTTGAGGAAAAACAATTAAATTTGTGTCTTCGTAGAGGTCTCTTTTCTACTCGACAAAAATTTCCGTTTTTTTCCATGAGAAAAAAAAATCAAGTTTGTCATTCCATTTCTTTTCTTCTTCAGTAAAATTTCTAGATTTATTTCGTTGAGAAAATAAATCACACTTGTGTCTTTGACAAGGACTCTCTTCTACTTGAGAAATATTTCCAAGTTTTTTTCCTTGATAAAAAGAAACAAGTTTGTCATCCCAGTCTTCTATTTTCCTTGAGAAAAAAGTCAAATTTCTCACTTTTTATTGTTTCTGTTTTTCTTGAGGAAAAATTCATTTTTTTTTCCTTGAGGAAAAATCAAATTTTCGTCCTTCCAGCGTTTTCTTTTTTAGATGAGAAAAATTCTTAAGTGTTTCCGTGAGAAAGAAAATCAAATTCGTCACTCTACAGCGCTTTCTTCTTTCCTATAGAACAATTTGCAGATTTTTTTCCGTGAGGAAATAAACAAAATTTATGTCACTGTAAGAATTTCGATAAATTCGAGGTTGCAATTATTTTTCATCTTGATGCACTTCCATGTTGCTCATTAAATAAAAAGTCAATTTTTCATCCAGCATTTGATCTACCAGCTTGCTGGAGCGATTAAAAATGAATCGCAAGTTCGCCGCGATCAAAATATGATAGCAATTTAATTAGTTAAACATGCAGCTTATGCGAATTCGTAATGTTCATTGAAGACCTATAATTTCCACAACGCGAGTAGTTGCGTTGCAAGAAAGTCAACTGCTCACATTTCATATGTAAAGTAGCAAAAAGTTGAACGCACCCGTATGGGTGGAATTTATTTACCATTCCCTGTGACGTTTACTTGAATAAATCGGAATATATTTTGTTTGCGACTGAAAACTTCCTTTCGATTGACTTAACGGCTACGCCATTAAATTACGATCACAAGACGCGAATTGTCGAAGCGTACGATTCCGTTCCTTGCCTCGTATGGAATGTATTGAAGTGCATCAACTTATTGGTCGAGCTGCAAATGGAATTGCCCGGAAGGAAACGTTGCGACGAATTTTCCGCGATTCAGTGGCGATGTCGTACGAAATGTTATACGCAAATTCATTTTTATCAACATCCAAAATCTTTTTGAAAATTTACCTTGTAAATCTCTGAAAGAGATCTTCAAAAAATCTCAAAAAAATCTTTTAATCTCAAAATAAATTCTTAATATAAAAAAACCATTAAATCTCCAAAAAAGATCTTCAAATAAAACAAAATCGCAGAATCTCCAAAAAAAAATCTTTAAATTTCCAAAAAAATCTGTAAATCTTTTTAAAAAATCTTCAAACAATTCTCTTCGCTCAAATCTGGCATAAAAAAAAATCCATTGCATTCCAGCGTTGCAAGCTTCAACATCGTTTGGCCGTCGTGACGGGCACCCGAGGTTCCGTTCGTCGAGAAAGCAGCGCGAATCCTTTGTCGCGACGAGGACCGCAATTGCGCATGTACATGCTGTCCAACCAGGGTGTTGAGTGGCGAAAGGAAAATTTTTACAGCCACGAAAAACTAATGAAACTGTCAACGAATCGATAAAACATTACTTCCCGTTAAGACCTCGTCGTTGTGCAAAATCGCCATTCACCCGAGCCCGAGCGAGGCACACCGAGAGGAAAGTGCAAGAGCTTCGTCGAGAGCGAGTAGGTATATAATCCGGAATACGCGTGGTGCTCGCTCGAGAGAGTGCTAACAACGTCGTCGTCCGAGTATATTTTCTCGAGTCACGGTATTAGACAGCCAACAGTCCGGAGGCGAGAAAATTATGTTCGTGGTCGCGTTGGACACCTCTCGATTGATTTGCATGCATCGCGCTTTTGTGGCGTCTTGCAATTTGCAGAATCTTTATTGTAATAGAAAGAGGGGAGGTAGAAAGGGAGAGAGGGAGAGCGGGAGAGAGAGAGAGAGAGAGAGAGAGAGAGAGAGAGAGAGAAGGCGAGAGCGAGAGAGATAGACAGAGATTGATTGATTGATTGATAAAATTTATTATGCCCTAGTTGAGCTCTCTGGCAAATATAAATTTACAAATGAAATGTAAAAAAAGCATCAACAGAAATGAAAATTCCTTGTAACTCAAAAACAAAAACGGAAATTAAAAAAACGAGGATTCGATATACAACAAAAATAAACAGAAATTATAGAAATGAGGATTCGAAATAATACAAAAGCATTTATATCATTCAACCATTCAATCAATATGGTGGTAAAGCATCGTTGGAATGTGACGAAAATTCTTCTTGATTTTCTTGATTTTTTAATTTTTATTAGTGTCTAAAATCTTCTTTGCCGGTTTTGGTTATAGATTTTTAATATGGATGCTCGAAAATGTTTCACAAATTTTCGAAGAGTGATTGTGCCAAAAAAATCGGCAATACGAAGAAAAATAAACGAAAAAGATTGAAATAAGGATTCGAAATAATGCCAAACCATTATATCATTCAATTATTCAATCAATATGGTGGTAAAGCTTGCACCGTTGGCATGCAACGAAAATTATTCTCCATTTCCTTGATTTTTTAAATTTTTATTACTATCTAAAATCTTCTTTGCCAGTTTTGGTTATAGCTTTTTCATATGGATCCTCGAAAATGTTTGAGAAATTTCCGTAGTGTGAATGCACCAAAAAAATCGGCAATACGAAGAAAGTATATTTTCATTGCGGTCCAACGATGCAAACTTCAGTACCAATAATAAATCTCCCCCCCCCTCTCTCTTCCATTTCTGTTTATTTTTATAAACAGAAATTAAAGAGTCAAACTTCTGTTTATTTCTAAAACAGAGGTTGAAGAGAGAGAAAGAGAGAGAGAGAGAGAGAGAGAGAGAGAGAGAGAGGGGGCAGAGAGAAAACGAGCATCACAAGTTTGAGGACTTACGAAATGGAAAGTACTAATCTCGACCATTTTTACTCCTTTCCCTTGCTGTGTGTACACGCACCCGCATATACGTGGGGAAAGGATATTTTGAACTCGTTATATCCATACATTGTTCCCTATCAGCACAGTCGGCAGTTTTGTGGAAGGTCCCTCAAACTTTTTCACTTCAATAACTGATGTTGGGGTCAGGACAGTCCTGGTAATGAAACGTCTTCGAAATCCCCTTTCCCTATATTCCTCTATCTATACACTTTCATTCTCCGTCTTCCCCAATCATTTCCCTCCCCTTGTTCTTTTTCTGCTTCTCCTACTTCGCCCCGACGATCTCTCTCGCGAAGCTTTTCAATATTTTTTTCTTCACTGCGCAGCCTCTCGCACGCTCGAGCGGCTCGGAGTGACCCGAGAAGAGGATCTCGCCGCCGAGAGGATCTGCTCGCCGCGGGTCTCGGCCACGTCGTATACCTTCCATCTTCCCTCGGCTCTGCCCTCGCCTCCCTTGCAGTCCTTCCACTCCATTCTGTTCTCCATCGCTCTCTCACTTCCTCTCCGTCTTTTTGCCCGATCTTGGCAAGCCCGTCTGCGTTTTTCAACCGAATCGAGAGAATTTTATTTCGGAGCGGCAGTCGCGGCTTGAAATTAAGCCGTTTTGAGATATTTATGAATGGATCTTCGCTGCGAATACGAGGACGATTTCTCTCTCTCTCTCCCTCTCTCTCTTTCTTTCTCTCTCCTGCCTCGGGCTTTTCGCCGAGGCAAACAAAGAGCATTCGTGAAAAATAACGCGAGGCTGCAACTCCCCCTGCCCCTCCAGCCACTTCGCGATCTACTAGCCAAATATATACAGGGTGTCCGAGAACTGAATGCGTTCCCTGAAATGGATTGTTGGGGGTGAAATTCTGAGTCGATTGATATAAGCATGTGTGGGTCTCAGACCAACCCCTGAACTGTTATTAATTTTTAAATTCAGGCCAATCGGGCGCGCCCGATGAGCCGGCGGTGCTCCCGCCGTCACGCGCGCGTATCGCTCGCCGACGTACGCCGGCTCATAGGGCGCACCTGATTGGCCGGCCTTTAAAAATTAATAATAATTCTGTGGTTTATCTGAGACCCACACATGCTCATATCAATCGACTCAGAATTTCACCCCCAACCCCCCATTTCAGGGAACCCATTCAGTTCTGGGACACCCTGTATATATATTTGTGATATTATTCATCCTGACCCCCTGGGAAGTTCATTTATTCCAACTCTTACTTTTCTATTCGAAAAAACGCGCAAAAAAAGGTTCCTAAATTTGTGCAGCCTGTTGCGGAGATTTGACTGCCATTCCGGCGAATCTATAAATATATGCGAAAGTCGCGATATTGACGAGAGACACGAGGGATTCGGGATAACCGCGTGCGGTATGGAATATACATCGGAAAATAATGTAGACATAGCAGGATCGTAAAAATAACGTTAAAGTCACCGGGAAGTCTGAACGTTCATGGTCAGGTTATAGTCCTTGTACACACGTGTATGTGTGCGTGTGTGTGTGTAATGTGCGATGTGTGGCACACGACGCATAGCGTGTAACGTCCCGGACCTCTCTCACTCTTTTTATACGTTTCATATAAACATCCTGACACAAAAGCACTTCTCCACCTCACTCTCCACCTCTCTTCCTATTTAATTCTCTCCCTCTCTCTCTCGCACTGACTTTTCGGCCCTGCTGTTTCTCTCTCTCTCTCTCTCTCTCTCTCTCTCTCTCTCTCTCTCTCTCTCTCTCGTTCAGAATGCCCGATAAAACTGGACACTAATTGAGTGCGAATATCCTCGTAATATACGGAATAACAATTATACAATAATGCTCTTCCAAGTCAACTGCGATCGAACGGAGCGAGAGAAAGATGGGGGTGAGAAAGAGAGAGAGAGAGAGAGAGAGAGAGAAGGTTAGAGAGAAGAGAAAAATAAATGAAGCGGCACTTTATCGGGGGGAGACCGTGACGGCGAATAAAATAAGTGAAAGTAATCGTCCGTAGAGTTCAACGACACGTAAGTATTTAACGGACACGCGTTATCACTCGTCTGCTCGAAAATCGTCCAAAGATGATTCTTTTTTTTGCATTTTTTTCACTCCACTTCAAGAGGCGAGAGCCGAAGCATGAGTGCGTATATGTAACAGCACGAGAGGCCAAAAAATAAACTTCGCGAGAGAATGATCTCGACTGCGAAAATATATCTGGAGGATTTATGCTCTGAGACGACGAGGGGGAAATGAGTGAAGACAGCGGGAATAATAAAAAAAATGTGCTGAGAGTCAGTGCACGGATAAACGGTCACCCATCCGAGCACTGGCCCAGGTCAACGTTGCTTGACATGCGAGATGTCAAGCAGCATTCATTGCTGTCGGTATTTTTTTTATTCCCACACAATTTTTTTTTTTTTGAGGATCAAGGTGCGGATTTCTAATGAGGATTCTAAAAAGGGTTAAATGATTGTTGGAACCTCTGCTGAATAGAAATTTAACTGATGGAAAGAAAATCATTTTTCGTAGTTTTGACGTTTGGGTTTGTTGCACGGAAAGTTTTTGTTTTATTTTAGTTTCCTCATTTTTCAATGAACGACATTTTTTCGAGGACTAATTGTGTAGGTATCTGAATAAGTATCTTCGAAAGTATTTATAAATAAGTATCTTAACCTTCCGTTGACACATTTATATCTGGTCACGATTTTGGCACACTGGTCGATTTTACCCGGATGATACTTCATTCATCTGCCATAAACGCTTCGGTAGGTTTTTATTTTAAAAAATCAGGACTTGACTTTTGACACTTCCTAATATGTCCGCATAACTCAAATTCGGAAAGCATAAAATTAAATTGTAAAAAAATATTGAAAATTTCCAGTTTTGGAAAAGTGAGCATTTTATTTCAAATTCGTCTGCGTCAAAATGTACTCAGTGTGTTAACGGAAGTTTAAGAGTGGATTGATCTGAATAAGTATCTGAAGAATTGATCGAGGAATTTCTGTGGGTAAAATCTGCAAAAACATATTAAGGGGAGACACCGCTCTGACGGGTAGAAAAAGTCGGTTTTTTTGCATTTGCTCCAAGTATTTAGTGTCAAGAATATGAAAAGAAAAATTCAAGTGATAATATTGAAAGTTGACCAAGTTACCGACATTTAGTGAGAACAAGTAGCGTAACGATTCAGGTATACTAAAACGTTTCCTCGGCCTGGCCGGAATCATGACTTTACCTATAATTTTCGGATTTCCAATATCAAAAAACCAAAATTTCCGTAATTGCAGTACCTATCGTTGTACCTAGCCATTTAAAAAAAAATCAGCTCTTCAAGCTCCCTAATATAAGTAAAAATTTCGCTTAATTTACACTTTTTTTAAGCACTCACCATTCAGTGACATTTTTTCCTTCGAAAAAAAAACGGCTACGTACAAGTATATTTACATAGATTACAACACTATTTTACTTTTATTTTTCAGACCAACCATTGTCGAGTGATCGATCCGGCCGTTGCACCACATTCTTTATAGAGGCTCAATTGTCGCTCAATAACGTTGTTAATTTTAAATATTTTTAAATAAAAATTTACTCGATATAAGTTTAATGTATGCTTAATAACATACCTTTTTTCAAAATTCCAAATAAATAATCTAGTGGGCAAAAAAATGCGAAAAACGACCTTTTTCGGCCCGTCACCGTCATACTCCCTTAAAGCAATTGAGAAACATTGATTTTCATTGGATGCCAACGATGCAAACTTCAACTGTTATGCATACGAGAAAGGCTCTTTCGAGATTTTTCATCGGCAGATCTGCGTCCGCTGAAAGGATCTCTATCTCTTCTTGCGTTACAGCATGAAATTTAAGGCCGCGAGAGGGTAGCGAGAATTTTACCGCGTTAATCTCGCGCGTCCTCAAGATCAATGGCCATCGTAATTATCGCGCGGTCGAGAGTCCGAGAGCGGATTTGTCGGGAAAAAGAAATACTTCTTTATGCAGGCGACTATAGGTATGTTTATCGGGCGAGTATATACCGCGAGCGAAGTGTTAGCCTCGCTTTTAATACCGATCCTTCGAGCGCAGCCTCGAACCTTGGGGATAATTCAGATTAGCGAATCCACTAAATATATATGCAGGCTTGGTACTCGCGCTGCATCGCGTTTTAACTTTAATCAGTAGAAATGCGTGTGTGAGCTGAAGTCCTTTCGAATGTTTGAGTGCCGATAAACGAGTGCTAGGATATATCGACACTGCATCCAAGAATGATCGAGTTTTGCATGTATCACACACGAGCAAACATTCACAAAAGGGATGAAGCTTGCAGCATTGGGATGCAGTGAACATAAGTTTTTCGTTCTGATTGCCGAATTTGTCTTCACGACTTCCAGCGGGGGAAATCACTCCTTCGAGAGGGTCTATGAAGAATGACAGGGACAAAAGATCAGTCGAAATGTTTTTTGGAATTGTAATCAGATCATTAGAATTCTTTTTGGATTATTAGAGTAAAAAATCGTTGGAATGCAATGAAAAGTCACTTTTCTGGATTGTTCATATTGATTTTTTGCAGATTTTAGCTATAAAAATGTCATGACCATTTTTTTAGTATTTATTTTGAAAATTTTGTATGTGACATTTTTTTTTACTTTGAATTTGAAATTTTTATAATTTTTAATTTCAAATTTTGAAAAATTTCAATTTTGTTTGAAAAGTTTTCATAAGTAATACGTATTTTGATACTTATTTGGAGATCTACAATCAAAATCTGCGACGAAATATTTGATATAATGATTAAAATAAGGAAATCGAAAAAAAAAGACAAACAATTTTCGTTGCATTGCGAAGATTCAAATTTCAACACGATATTGGGATTCTCATTAGACGATACGGATTCTTATTGGATTATTATGATTCTCAGTATTTTATTAGGGTTCTCATCACATTAGTACATAATATTGAAGTTTGCATCGTTGGAATGCAATGAAAATTCATTTTTCTGAATTGTTCAAATTCCTTTTCAGCCGATGTAAGCTATGAAAATTTCTTGACCATTAAAAAAAAAGGTTTATTTGGAGATGTACAATTGAAATCTGTGAAAAAATATTTGATGTAATCACAGAGATAGGGAAATAATCAAGGAGAATTTTTATTGCATTTCAAGGATCCAAACTTCAACGTGGTATTAGAATTCTTATTAGACGATAAAGATTCTTATTGGATCACCATGATTCTCATTAGATTATTAGGATTCTTATTAGAATATTAGGATTATTATTAGATGATTAGGACATAACGTTGAAGTTTGCATCTTTGGAATGCAACGAAAGATAATTTTTCTGAATGGTGAAATTAATTTTTGCAGATTCCAGCTATAAAAATCGCTTAACCATTTTTTTAAATGCTCACTTGGAGGTCTTGAAATGTGTGAAAAAATATTTGATGTAATGATGAAAATACGAAAACAATATAAAAAAGAATTTTCGTTGGATTTCAAGGATTCAAACTTCAACCCCATATTAGGATATTTATTACATTATTAGGATTCTTATTCGATTATTATGATTCTTATTAGCTTATTGTAGTTTTCATTAAATGATTAGCATTCTCACTAGATTATCAGGAGCATATCAGATTCCCAGAACTCTTATCAGATTTCTGGTGTGCTTTTTAGCTTTGTAGGATTCTTTTCAAATCTTGCTATTTATACCAACAACCTAAACGCCCAAAAAATGGTGGACCCTAACAAAAACAAAGTAAAATTGAATCACCGTCCGATTCGACCCCCACAAATAAAACCACCCTGACCACTGTGTCTTCCAAAACTCACACTGTTTTCCATCATCCCAAACATTGTCGCACCTGCTCCTTTGATTTTCCCCAAACGATTTTCAAACTACCATGAACATCAAACACACGGGTGTATACACCACGGGCGATTTGCATCTGCGAACGGTGTGCAAACGCTGTTACATTATTTTCCTGATAAAGCACACACGACACCGTGTTCGGCTGAGCTCAGCCTCCCTCGTGTTCACCTACAATATGCAGTGACTGCACGTAAGGGCAATATACGAGGTACGTGCGTGGATATGCGGATCCCGAGCGAGCGGGTATTTCAGTATGGACAACTGACAAGCCAAAGGGCGCAGCCACAAGATTTAACAGGCGAAGCAACGAGGTTGAGCAGCCTTTGGTTCCTCAGCAGTCGATTGGTGCGAGGAGTATATATGGCGCAGCATGGTTTTTGGGTATGACACCCTCATCTGCTCCCGGAGATTTCAGCGCGGTGTCCATCGTGACTAGCAATAGACTTAAATCCTGATTGGTTGGACAGCTCATTCGACGCCTATGTACGCCTCGACTCGGCAGGTACACCCACGTATCCTCCTGCTCTATCAACCCCTCATCAAGACAAAGGCGCTACGTACGCCACCCCGAAGCCTCAAATCCCTCGATTTACGCCCTTTTGCTTGTCAGGGGTCCATACACGTAGAAATTATACGTAGCCTTAGATTATGGCGGTGGCAGGCTATGTACATAAGCATCTATCTACGTATATGTATATATATATATATGTGTGTATATGTACCGGATGGCAATAAAGGATTCCGACAAGGATGGATGACGAGAGAGGTATACAGGAGGGTCACATTCCCCATTGTTCCCGTTGGAATTCAAACTCCATCCGTAAGGGTGCCTCCCATTATGCCCCCACCCCTATATATATATATATATACCGGACTCGCACACAACTGCGTGAAGGAACATTCGGTCTCGATTACGTACGAGGCTGCTTTATATACGCGGCGAATACGAATTCTCCGGCAGACAGATATCGAGAAAATGGATATACGAGCACACTGAGAAATGATTTGGACGAATCAAGTGAATGCGGTACATTTGACGTATTTTCGTTTGAGACTAGTGTGGGGTTATTTACTTGTAGGAAAATATTTACCTGAAGAAGTGGCTGGCGTTGAAAAATAAAATTTTCGTTAAGCGTTGGAGAAGAAATTATTTATGGGAGTAATCTTTTTTTTTTGAGATTTATTATTTTGTTGGTGGATAAAAAGTCTTTGTATTGGATAGATCAGTAATTAGGTGGATTCAAAAACACTCTTGTTTATTAATATGCTCAGTTGGGTTATCAGATTCAAATGAATGTTAAGTTATATGCTGAGCAGAACATCGAGTTTGATACTAATCGTGTTGACGTTGAAGCATCGTTGGAATGCAACGCAAATGATTTCTTTTTAAGTACTTCAATTAATTTTTGTCGATTCAGGCTGTGAAAATCGCTGAAACGTTTCTAGTAGAAATTAATTATCTCAATTTGCGAAAAAACGGCTTTGGATAATGAAGAAATGGAAAGAAAAATATCGGTGCATTTCAACGATACAAATTTCAACAGCATTCGTGTCATGAATAATCTTGAAACGTAATCTTGGCAGTTCTTTTTGGAAATATCCAAAGCGAAAGTTATTTCAAAAACATATTTTGCGAAATATATTGAAACAATTTTTTTAGGATTTTTCGAAAAAAAAAACTGTGCAGATTTTTGATTTACCATCTTGTGGTGACAACAGTGACAGAATTAACAAGGTTATGGTAATTGAATAAATTACTGTTGGAGTAAACCATTAGAATGTTTATTTTTTCAGTTGGAAGCCGTTTTACTTGATGACGTACTAAAATATATGTTTAAGTCAATTATGCCATGTCATAGATGTGAATAGAGAAGTCGATTCAATTTGAAGAATTTTTTGTCAACTGAATGGTTTTTCTTAGAGGTGACTGTAATTGATTAAAACGTTTGGTTGATTTAAATAAATCATTCGATGGAATGTCAAACCAATGATTCGGACGAAAATCTATTCCATGCAAGTAAACCATTTTTTTCGGTGTACGTTGGTATAATCGCTACATTAAAAAATTATTTTTCGCCGATTCAGAAATTCATGTTGATTGAATGAAATTATTCAATTTCCAGAAATCTTGCAGGAAAGTTTCCCAGAAAAAAAAATCCGTTCGATCATGTACCCAAATTTTCGCATAAAAGATGATTTTGCAATGAATACGAACATTTTTTCGCTCAATCCTTCACTTCGAGTTTGTATGAAAAAAAAATGTTTAACCTCGAAACTGTTCCAAAGTGACAGTTCACCCAGTTCACCCAGTTCACCGAGTTTTCTGCAAAAACGTCACGCATGAGAAAGCACGAAAATAACGCACAATCATGGTTGCCGGGATTTTCCAGCCAGGAAGGATCACTCTTGGCATTAACATCTTGCAACCGAAAAATGTGACAACCCAAGAAAGAGGGAGAAAGAGCCAAAAAAAACTAACGCACGAAACCGAATGAGAAAGAGAGTGTGCTGCTGTCGGTGGCAGTTTTCCGCAGTAACTTTGAATGGAAAACCAATTTATCGCCAGGATGGAGCGAAAGAGAGATGATCGCGAGGGGGCTGGAGGGTGCAACCGTAACAATCGGTTAGCACAGTTCCGGAATGGCTCATAAAGTTTTTTTATTGCTGTTCCGGGTATGGTGTGTACTTGCGATAGGCATATACGTGTACACCCTCATGCACACATATATATATATCCTACCCTAAACTCGACAACGTTTGATTCTGTGTACAAGTGTGCCATCCCTTGAGACAAACCCCCAAAATTGTCGATCTTCCCACTCCCGCAAAAGTCTACAATGTATTCCGCATCCGATGCATAAAAATCCTCCTTGATTCCATGAATCTCATTTTGGTCGAATTCCCGGGTGGCTTTGCAAAACAGGCCATTGAAGCCAGCAAGGCGCCATCAAAGTGCATCCATATGGGAATAACGGACGAAATATCTTAATTTCCCTGCGATCGTTCGGAATAAATTTAATCCCGCCCCGCCGGGTGAAAAACCTCCCCCGTAGCGTCCCCCTCGTAGCCCTCATGGCGGACGCACGCCCTCGACAATGTACAAGGGCACGATGGGGCCGAATTAAAATTTAATTCAAGAACAAAGGATGACATATTGGAACGACGTTGCTGCTGGCGAGCCTCTCACCCCCCTCGACGGGGGAGGGTAGGCCGGGGTTAGACAGATGGAGGGTCGTGAAAACCGAGCGAAAGGTGGAAAGAATGTCTAGAGAAAGTGAGTTTGAAGTCGGCAGTGCGAAACGGTGAGAATACGAGATAGGGAGAGAAGGAGCTTGGACTGAAGAGGGTTGCAACCCCCGGATGCCTCCAACCCCCGTACGTAGCAATGGCCGCTCTGTTACCGAGGCGCCCTCGGTAGACTCTCCACCCTGCATGGCGCACGACGACGAGCCATTTCGCGGAACCCCGAGGCTCTAATTACAACCCTCCCCCCGCTGGCTCTCTCCTACGAGGTTGTACTTTCTATCGCCCCTACGGCAGTCGTTACATGCAAATGCCACACTCTGCTTCGTTTCCTCTTCTCTCTCTCTCTCTCTCTCTCTCTCCCTCCCTCCCTCTCTCTCCCTTTCTCTCTCTCTCGCTCTCTCTCCGCCGCACCCTCGGTAGACGTTTTTTCGCCCGGGCCTCTTTTTCGAAACCCTCGCTTCATCATCCACTCACGTTCTCACTCTCTCTCTCTCTCTCTCTCTCTCTCTCTCTCTCTCTCTCTCTCTCTCTCTCTCTCTCTCTCTCTCTCTCTCTCTCTCCTCTTTCTTTCGGCAATAAAAAGCACTACCGGCCGTCCAAAATTAAGGATACTCCTCTGGCGCGCCCTGTCCGCTCGCGCGATATTGGAATTCTGCCAATAAAGCCGTTTCTCCCCACGACCTTCTTTCCTCCGTTTTTTTCTCTTTCGGAACAAAAAAACAGCGGGCAATTGAGAGCGTGTTTTCGCGAAAGAAAATAATAGTCTAAGAGCAATATCGCGAGAGATCAGGTGGATAATCCAGCTCGGTGACGTGTCGTTCGTTATTTACGACGTCCCCTTAATTCGCACGCCCCCGCGATGTAGGGAAAACGACGTTTGATGCAAATTTAACACGAAGCGAGAGAACGGCTGGGGGCTTCATTTTTTTGCTGGTGAAGCTGAAAACGAAAGCAGTAACTTCGGGCCAATTTTGTAGAGTGAGACAGAGCTGCATAATGAATTGCGGCGAATTTTTTTATCGCCGAGAAAGCTTGTAAAATCGATAATCGTAAAACAAACGGAGATAGGAGTTTGTAAGTTTCGGTGCGATGCGCGTTATCTATCGAGATTACTTTTTTTTCAAAAATATGTTCATCAGAGAAATGGCGGGATGATATTTTACGGGATAAAGATCTTTTTTCATCCGTACACCCCATTTTATCCGCAGAGAAAGTATCCTGCTTGCGTATGTTTATAATACGCGCGTGTGTGTGTAGATGTGTAGGAGGCTCGGCAGAACCCACATAATGTTCAATCAGAGCACGTTGCGGCTTTACGATATTAGTCGAGGCTGCGTGTTCGCAACATTCCCCTCTCGCAACTCCCCGGGATTCGCCGTGCAACACCCCTAACTCAGGCGAGATCTTCCTCGCTTGCTCTCTCGGAGACTCCATTCAGCATCGGAGATACACGACACGCGAACTCCCTTTTATACTTGGTTTTATCCCGAAGACACACGCAAATCCCTACGAAGATATATACTTTTTTTTAAGAAGCGAATTTCTGTGTCAAGATCTACTGATCTGCTTTGGAAAAAAATGGCTGCATGTAGGGTGAACCGTACAGTGGTCCAGTTCGGAGTCTGCGGTGCTGTTTAGTGCCGCTGAGATATTTCGAGCGTGCAGGAGCTTCTTTTAAATCGACCTTAATGACTAGGGTTGGTGGACTTTGATGACGATGATCGAGGGAGAGAAGTTTTTAGGCGACTCGAATGGATCAGCTGATACTCGGATAGGGACATGGAGGGTGAGGTATTGGTGGTGAATAATTTCTTTGGCGTGGCTATTAACGGGTTACGCCTAACTGGTGGGCCGAAAAAAAGGAATGTTTGTGAACTTATTTTTTTTTAATTTTTTTTTTAAATTTACATTAAAAACTAGGTATGGTTTTAAGTATCTTGCAATTTCTGTATTGCAAAATATTTATTAAGGGGTCTTATCACTTTAGACGCCAAAAAGGCTATTTTCATTAATTTTTTATAGGTTTATATTATAGATATTGATATAAAAGTTGTTACACTTAATAAATACGCTTTCGAAATACATTTTTTTAAATTTATTTATTTATTCAAGCCTCTATTTATAGACGAAAATGGTAGTTAAAAAATGTCCTAAAAAGTTGCAGGTCTGCGCTGTTGATGAAATCTCGGAGATGGATCATGCGAAACAAAAAAATCAAACCATTTTAGATTCAGTATGTTAATGGCTATAGCGCATATCATACGATTTTTGATATATGCAAAAATAACAGAATGGCGGACATTTTTCGAAAAAAGCAAAAGAAAACGTATTTTTTCACCGTTTTTGGCAAAAAAAATAGTAAATACCAAAATTAAAAAAAATCCTTGATTTGCGTTATAGCTATAGTAGTAAAGAATATGTGGTTAAAATTTAATTAGGATCGGTTCGGTAGTTTCGAAGATTTTATTAACAAGCCGTCGAAAAACGTTGTTTCGAGAACAACGCGTTAAAATTTTTTTTTTAGGTTGCATAAATATATTTAAAAAATGTTTTAATGTATGTCTAAAGTGTATTTATTAAGTGTAACAACTTATGTATCGATATCTATGATATAAACCTATCAAAAAATGCATGAAAATAGCCTTTTTAGCGTCTAAGGTGAGAAGACCCCTTCATGTGGTGCAATGGTTTGTGCTGTTCGAAAAAACGTATGAAAAAAATCACTTTCGCGATGACCACTGCTTGGACAAAGGATTGAATCAAATTTATTTTTGAAAAAATAGCCGCCGTCCAGAGTGAAAGTATAGATTTTTGGTAAACAAACGTTCTCTTTTCGTTGATAAAAAACTATGCTTCGAAAAAAAGTTCTTTCGTTCAAGCACTGCTTTTTGATTTAGAAAATAAGCTCGTAAAATTTTTTATTCATCGGTGCAGCAATTTTTTACATATCGTGGTCACCGATTTTGAAAAAGTAATGTTGAGAAAAAGGCTTCAAAAATTCTGAATAAAAATTTTCGGAGAATAATTTTGCAATTGTTATATTCTGAAAATCCGTTGAAAACCAAAAATCGATATTTTCAAAAAATTCTACTAGGTGTAAGCTTTCGAATTATTTATTGATGCTTGCTCGGACTCAGCTTGCCACGAAGCTGGTTCCTCACTGTGTGGGAAACCACGGGGGGTTGTGCAACCCCCCAGAAGGGGTATTACATATTGGCGGAGCCTTTATTGCTCCGGGAAAATGTCGCCACCCCGGTGAGCTTTCTTGCTACGGATACTTTCGAATATTTCCTAGGGTGTAAATAAGGCGATCACCACGACGTTCATTTGTTTATCAGCGTGGGAGGAGATTTTTTTTCCTCGTCAATAAATGCTAATAAAGCGATCCGTTCTTCGTTCCCCTTCATCCTCAGCCATCGTGGAGGAAAGACGCGCATGGCATATCCGAAATTCCCGATGGCTTTTTGGGAACACTCCTGAAAGTATCGTGGCGAGTTGTGCTCGGGCAATCGAAGCACGCACGCCAATAAGCCTGGAGAACGGAACGGGAGTGATCGAAGCTGAGGAGTTACGACCACGCTGTCCGTGGAGATTCTTCGATCCGACCCAACCACCCTTTGCCATATACGTGCGAGCGGAGAATTTTCTCTCTCTCTCTCTCTCTCTCTCTCTCTCTCTCTCTCTCTCTCTCTCTCTCGCTCTCTGTGTGCGAGTTTTATTATTTTACATTCTATTGTATTATTTTTATCTCATTATTATTGTTACAATCCATCGTTATTATTTTATAATTTTGCTTATTATTATTACAATCTTTTAAGTTTGTTATTACTTATGATTGATTATTGTACATTATTATTATTATTTACGTTATATTGTTATTTATTATAATCTCATTATTATTATAATCCATTGTTTTGATTTTATAATTTTGCATTGTTATTATTTTGGATTGGGTCGTCACATTGGTTGGTTCCATTATAATGGTTTTCATATTTGTTTCCTTATTTGCCCGAAAGTAAAACTGGGGCATAGTAAATTATATCAATTAATCAACCTCTCTCTTTCTCTTTTTCTTTTATTGTTAATTGCTCGTGATTTTCATTACTCTATTTCTTGTTATGTTATTTTCTGTATTATTTTAATATTATTTTCGTTACGTTATTTTATTTTTAGTTCCATTTGATGTAGATCGCTTTTCTGCTTATAATTTCGTTATGCTGCTGTGCGCATGTTATGATATGCAAATTATGGTTTTAAGTCGTATAACTTCTTCCATACGCTTGTTATTTTTTCTACTTTATTTTAATTTTATTTTTATTGTTGTCATTGTTTTTATTTTTATTTGTGTACTTTATTTTTTTCCATTGTCTGTACCTTATTGCCTAAAGGTTTGTATCAAGGTGAAGAATAAACCATCAATCAATCAAACTTTCTGTCTCTCTGTCTTTCCCTTTCTTTCTCTATCTCTTTCCCTCTCTTTCTCTCTCATTCTTTTTATTCTTCAGCCAGAAATATCGGAATTGATTTCAGGATTTCCGAAGCAGCGGAGTTATAAGTTTGCGAATGTCATATCGCCCCCTCCCTCCACCTGTCTTCGTCCTTCGTTCTTCCCGTGGCTCGACTAAACATAATTCCCAACCGTTTTTTTTGCGCAGAGAGTAGGTGGCAATGGCGTCCAGTAAAGACACGTGACCCACTCTTCAATTGAACGCGATCTTCACTTCGCACATTCTCGTTGTCATTGTTCCTGACGACTCTATTGAGTTCAAGGCGTGCTCACAATGGAGACGCGCACGTCCCTCTCATTGAAGTGCCCTGATTACGGAGACCTTAATTCGCCAGAGTACTCCTTCGTCCCACGAAAATGGTAAACACGGTTGAAATGATATTCGTGATGGTGGGTTCAGCAATAGAGAAAACTGTGAGACAGGACCAAAATAAAGAAAATCTTAGGCTATGTGAAAGGGAATTCTAGATTCTTTTTAAAACTTAATGCAAAATTGAATTATTTATTTTACAGTTTACAAGTTATTTAACTTTCTTCAAGTCGGGACACCACTTTGGCTGGTCCAAAAATAGTTTTTTTTTCATCTTCTCAAAGTATACATATTCAAGAATATGTGAAAAAATGTTCACATTGAAATGTTGAAAATTTACCAAGTTACAGACGATTTAGTGAGCGCAGGTAGCGCAACGATTTACGTAGTATACTAAAACTTTAAATTGCGTTTTTCTCGAAACGACTTTTCTCCACCTGGCCGGAATTATAAATGCAGCTATAATTCTCCGATTTGAAATTGTCAAAAACCAAAAATTCTGTCCTTGCAGTAGCTACCGTTGTACATTGCCGTGGTTTTTTTTTATTTAGTATTTTTAACCCTGTGAATAAGAGTGAAAATTTCGCCAGTCACCCTTTTCTGCTTCAACACCCATCATTTTGGGGAGATTTTTTTTTCAAAAAAGCCACCCACCACGAAAATTACATTTATATACGATTCAAAACTTTTTTATTTTTACTTTTCCGACCAACTCAGAGGCTCTATTATACCGCAATAAGGAATTCCAATTTTTAATTTTTGAAAATAAAAATGTACACAAAAGAAGTTCGATGTATGCTTTATGAAATACCTTTTTTTCCGAATCCCGAATGAATAATTCAGTAGAAAAAGAAACGGAAAACGACCTCCCCCCATCACATCGCGATATTAGCGTCTTCCCCCCATCACATCGCGATATTAGGAGTCTTCCCTAAAAATTAAATTCGAACCTCAACAAATAAATGTAATTTGCTTTCAATTAGATTCAAAACAAAACACATAAATATAACATTGAAAAAATTAAATTCAACACTAAACAAATAAAACTATACCTCTTATAACAATTCAATTAAAAATAACACAAATAATTTTGAAAATGTTCGAATATCTGTACCACGCAATTCTGCGAGCATTTATTACCATCGGTTCGTATGATTGTCGGATAAAGCCCTTCTCGATTTTCCTTGATCGCTCCGGCTCGCGATTCCTGCGCGCGTTATTATCCCTTGTAACTTCGAACGCTAATTGATCCAGCACTCTTACCGTGCGGGTAAAAACAACAAAGAGCAAGGGTCGATTACAGATTTCGTTAATGATACAATCAAAGATACTTTCAACTGCGGGACTTTACGCGGCAGCTCAAGCCAGTTGGTATTCAAGGTGTACGTAACAAATTGTCAGTAGATACGGAGAGGATATACTCGTGGTTCAATGCAGCATTGCTAACTCCCCCCAGTCTTCGGCATCTTCAATCCGGAGGGCCTCTCTCCCTCTCTCTTGTTTGACTCCCGAGTATACGCAAGCCCACGGGTCCAGGAGTCGCCGTGAAATTTTCCGGTTCGCCGCGCATTGATGCGCACTCGGCCGGTCCTTCGTGCAGGAGGATATTTCCATGAGAGAGAGAGAGAGAGAGAGAGAGAGAGAGAGAGAGAGAGAGAGAGAGAGAGAGAGAGAGAGAGAGAGAAGAGTAGAATAGAAAAAGTGAGTGAGGAAGACAAAGAGGGAGAGGGAGAGAGAGAGAAATATCAGAAGGAAGCCAAAAGGTAGATCGTTGCGAGGCTATTCCATCGAAAGGAATGATCATAGTCCATGCCTTGTGCCGTAAGCGCTGGAAATACACTCTCGAATTTGGCTCTTTCCCTTAACATTCTCGTCTTTCTACGTCTCCGCCTTTTGATTCTCTCCACCCCACGACTCTCTCGCTCTCTCCCTTTTTCTTCGTTGTTCCTCCCTCTGCCTCTCTCGCTCTCTTTTCCTCTTTGTTCCTCTTCGTTCTGCTGCCTTCCTTTCTCTCTCTCTCTCTCTCTCTCTCTCTCTCATTCTCTCTCTTTCCTTCTTCGTTACTCTGCCTCTTTCTTCCTCTTTGATTCTCTCTCCTTCATCCCTTCGCCATTCCTCTGGCTCTCCATCTCTTTCTCTGTACTTCTTTCCGTCTTCCCTCATCTGCCTCCATCTTTTCTCTTCATCCGTTTGCCTTCTTCCCCAGCCCTCTCTTTCCTTTCGCTTCCTTCTGCCTTCTTCTGCCTCTCTCTCTGTCTCTCTCTCTCTCTCTCTCTCTCTCTCTCTGTCTCTCTCTCTCTCTCTTGCTCTCCCTTTTTTCGTCTTCGTTCCTCTGCCTCCCTTTCTCTCGCTCTTTCCCTCTTCGCTACTCTGCCTCTCCCTTCCTCTTTCATTCTCTCTCCTTCATCCCTTCTTCGTTTCTTTGTATCTCTATCTCTTGCTCTCCTCTTTTTCCCTCTTCCCTCCCCTGCCTCCATGCCTTTTCATCCCTCTTCCTTCTTCCCCAGCCCTCTCTTTCCTTTCGCTTCCTTCTGCCTTCTTCTACCCTCCCTCTTTCGCCATCCCTCTTCATTTCTCCACCCCTCCCCCACCTTTTCAGCCCTCTTGCTGCCTCCCCCGCCTAGTCTACGCTACCAATGCTCGACCTCACTTTGGAGCCCGAGCGAAGGTTCACCCATGCGAGAAGAGCTCTCCCCGAACACCCCCAACTTTCCTATCGGAGCTCATCGGTAAGGAGAAGAGGAGCGTAGGAAAAAAGCACAATGACGACATTGCTAGGGCATGTACGAAGAGATAAATGAAAAAGCGGGGATGAGGTCTGTTGAGACAAACATATAATAAAAGCAGTAAGATGGAAGTACTCCTGTGGGAGTACCAACTCGTTCGCTATGCCCTGGATGCTGTGCCGAGCGCAGCACCGATACTACCGCACTCAACACACGAACGTACAGACCTGAAAATACACGTACCCACGTACGTCAGGAGGTTTGGCAACGAGCTGAACAAAGAGGGATTCCCCGCGCATGCGATTTCGGGCTCCCTGCCCCGGTAACGATCCCACCCCTGGTTCCAACCCGCCTCCCTTGCGGAGGCTACATAACGCTCCTGCAGTATGGGTGCACATGTACGTATATACGTGTCAGCCCATCTGGCTGTTTTAAGGCCAGTCCTTATCGTGCTTTAAAACAAATAGTTGACTTCCGGGACAGTTTGCTTCCTGAAACGACCTCTATATGAGTATGCGCACATTGAATCTCCGAATGTGATTTCCGAGACCGCGGAGTCTGCCTGAGGTCGATTACGAGGACGGAAGGGAGCTACGAGGTCCTCGAAGTCGAGGGTCCTCAAAATCACCATTCCCCTGAACACATGTCGAGCAGTGGGAGCACTGTGTTACCTTCCTTCCGCTTTTCCAGCCACCCTTTACCACCCTCACCCCACGGAGGATCATACCCTCCCCCCTGTACATGACCGGTGTGTGTTCGCTCGCATACAGGAATCTGTCCATGACACGCACACCCAGACTCGCCTACACGCAGGTGGATTACCCCCTATCTGCATGTTTTCACGAAGGTCACTGACACGCGAGAGAAGCGCCATAGTGGTGATCCCAAGCTGCGTGGATCGAGTCACCGTCGAGCCACCCAGTCCCACCAAGGGAGGCTGCAAACCCTCTCCTGTGAGCAACTCGGCTGTCGTCTACACTCACACCGAGCACGAATAATGGATTCGGGCTTTTTTTCGTTGTCACGTATTGCAGCGGGTTTGCATGTGTGAGTGTGGGGGTGCGTGTGTGTACGTGGGTGCGTGTGTGGTAGAAGGTGGATGCACGAGGATACTGTCAGAATCGCACGGATAGGCTGAGTCGTTTTGTTCGTACTATATATATGGGGTATTCCAGCTCAACTCAAACAATTTTGTCCCTCACTCCTGGTGTTAAAAAAATACTCAATGTTTTTCAATCCCCCCCCCCTTTGCTCTTCTGCAGCTACAAAAATTGAAAAGTCCGCTTGAGCTTTTTTTATTCTGAATAAAATTTAGATACGCTTTAGACCTTTTTTCTACCATTTTTACCAACGCTCAACTTCTGCTTCTGATACTTACTATTTTTTGTTGTGAAAATTCCATTTTGGTGATGATTATTCGACAGTTTACAAGTCAGAAGAGTACTTTTTCGGTCTTGCACGTAAAAAAACTACCAAAATATGGTTTCAGATTAAATAAAATTCGGGCAGGATGTATATGTAGACCGAAAAAGTATGGTACTGACTTCCGAACGGTTGAATAATCATCTCCAAAGTCGAAATGTCACCAAAAAAGCAGTAAATATAGGAAGCACAAATAGAGCTTTGGTGAAAAATGCACAAAGTAGGTCCAAGACGTATCTCAATTTTTTCAGATTTTGAAAACGGCCCGGGTGCACTTTTTGTTCAGTGCAGCTGCAGAAGGGAAAAGGATGGGGGAACATTTTGAAAAAAATCAGGTATTTTTTACACTGGAGGTAAGGTTTCTAGTTAAAAAAATCCATGGAAATCGATTTCGATCGATGGTAAGGAAAATTCTCGTCTGAGGTGAGCTGGAATACCCCATATATAAACATAAATGTGTGTGTGTGTGTGTGTGTGTGTGTGTGTGTGTGTGTGTGTGTGTGTGTGTGTGTGTGTGTGTGTGTGTGTGTGTGTACATATATATATATATATATACATACATACATACATACACACACACACACACACATATATATATATATATATATATATATATATATATATATATATATATATATATATATATATATGATCCGACGCCGGTCCTTCGACCACGGGTGCACGCTCACAAAAGCTGGAAAATGGAGCCTTTAGTTTTTATCGTGGGATAAAGTCGTGATAAGCTATGTCATGAGAGAGAGAAGGAGAAAGAGAGAGAGAGAGAGAGAGAGAGAGAGAGAGAGAGAGAGAGAGCTCATGAGACTAGCGCCACGAAACAAGGATGAGAGAAGAAAAGAGAACAAATGCACGGACCACCGACGTTACACAGTCGATATCCCGCTGTGAGAGAGACGAACAAGTTGGCGCACTCACACACACACACGCACACGCATATCCCGTTTTGGTTTTGTTATTTTCTCTCTCCCGCTGCTGCTGGCGGAAGCTTTCGCGGAGCATTCATTTTTTCCCGTTTTTTCCTCCTCTTTGTTTCGTTGTTTTTTTTAAAGCATACCTTTGAGCGTCATTCGCGAGCGAAGAATTGCAGCGTGGTCGCCATATACATGTTGCGGATCTTGCTCAGCAATCTCGTAATGAAAAAAACACTGATATTTCTCGAACGCCAGTCGCAAAAGAGTGCGAGGTTGCTTTGGCATCGATAATGGAGATGATTTTTGGATGAAGCTGTTGGGACAAGAGGATGGTGGAAAAAATATCGCGAGCTGGTGGGGCCGTGAATGTCGCGTGAGGCAATCGGCACGTTCACGGATAATTTGAATAATTAATGTATCCATAGTTGCACAAAGGGGTTATCGTCGTTATTGTTGATAATTGTATTATTATTTGTAATTGGTTTTTGCTGTGATTGTTGTTATTGTTGGAGTAGCAGTAGTGGTCGCGCGACAGTGGGAGGTTTCGGCGATCTCTGGGCTTGAGCAACATTGGCTCGGGCCATTAGTCGGATGGGGACCGCCTAGCCGCGGCTTGCGCGCCGAATGGAAGGCGAGCGACAGTATTAGCGAGCTTCCAATGATGAAGCAAATGAAACTCGGACAATGTGGCACAGGTTTTGAGCAGTTTCCCTGTGCCCTCGTGCCAATGCGATACCGAGAGGGGGGGGGGGGTGAGTGGGAAACACTCCCGGGAGTCCCCAGGGAACTGAAAATAGTGGAGTGACAATAAGGGGTAAAAGTCCTCTGGATGGAAACAAAAAACAGAGGAGATATGACTTATCCTTCCAAAGGAACCATGAAACCATACCATACCGTACTTTGTACCATAAAACCATACTTTGAACAGGTTTTGGAAGTTTTTTGTAGGTAACTTTTTTTTAACATCCTAGATACCAACTTTTCATGCTCCAATAGAACAGTGTCTCCTTTGACTATCGAATGTGTAAGAAAGTCAAGCGCCACCACCCCCTCACAGTTTGATATATACATCTTTTAAAGTGTCAAAGTAGGCCCGAGTATGGGGCTTCTTTCACAGGGCATTGTAATGCAACTTATGTCACAGATTAAGGGTTACTTCGGAATCATTTTAAAAAATAATGTAATATTTTATGCATTATACATGGAATTAAATGGGAAAAAAACGATTTTTTATAAACAAATTGTCATCGCTATTAAGGCAGCAAAACTCGAACAATTTTAGTCCAATTGACTTGAAATTTTAACCGTAGCTTCTTAGATTGCTCCAACAGTCAAGTACGAGCGCTTTTTTCGATGGACCGAAAATTGTAAAAAATATATCACTTTTGAGATGAAAATTATGGTCGAAAAAACGAACTTTTTGTCAAACTCGTCTCGATTTTTCTTTTAATTATTTTTTAATTCCTCCCGTACTTGACTGCTAAAAATGATATAATTAACGAAAATATTACAGTCTTAGTTCCGGGACTAAATTTACGACAGTTCTACTGCGTGTCGCGGAGAGGGTTGGGTGAAAAACAGTAGTGCTATAGAGTCTCGTGCGCCGCCATCTCGTATATTTTTGACAAATCATTTTTTTTACATACTTCAATATATACCTTATAAAACCTAAAAGCTCTTTAGACCATGTATTTTATTCCTTTCTTTAAAAAAGCCCGAAGAAAACGGTCGACAATGGACAGTTACGGTGATGCCCTCCCTTAAGGAAACATTTTACATAAAAATATCATGTACCTGGGATGCTATTATAGGCACTTGATGAGTCTTATAATTGCCATTGAGATCAAAATCAACTTGAGCAACATTACAATCAACTTTAGCAATATTGTAATAAACTTGAACAACAAATTGTTGTTCAAGTTTATTTCCCGCACCCACCACTCGCCACAGAAGGTCAAGCAGGCTCGCTGCGCACACATTTATACGTATTTTGACCCCAAAAACTGTCAAAGTTACCCTGAATGTCAAAGCAGCCCCGTTTTACGGTATCCAACAGCAATTGCCACAGCGATCGATCGAAGTTCGTGCAGAATGGGATTTTTCGAAGAAGCATCATTGCTATTTCGCAATTAGCTGGAGGGGGACAAGTGGCGCGTACGAGTACTAATCTAGAGAAACGTCATTTCCTGACGGGGCCACAAAAAAGGGCCACGACCGAGTAATCGCCGCAGGGGCACTTGCCACCATCATAGAAGATCGTTTCCGCTAACGATCATCGTACACGACGAAGGGCAAAGCCGCGTGATATGTCTCGTGAGCCTCGTATTGCCCGGAACACCCTCGGAGCCTTCACTACGTATATACACCTTCGGTAGTGGTCTGTACCTTCCTGGGCTGCGAAACAAGCCCATGGGGTGTATCGTCTATTACTCGACGCGCCTCATCGGGGACGTGCCGTTCATATACACAACTCCACACACATCCACCCATGCGGGTGTATGTGACAGTTAACGCTAGTTAACACAGCAATATCACTGGCAGTTTCGAGCAGTTGTGGTGGCTCGCAGTAGCTCAAGGGCAGAGGAATTAGCGAGAAGGGGAGATGTAGATCATGGCGGTATTTTCCGTTACGGACTTTGCTATGAATAGTGCACGTTGGAAGCTCCAGGCGATTCTCCAGTGCGTGAATGAGCGAGACGGAGATTAGTCCGACAGGAAAAGAGACAAAGGGTCTCCGTACAAAGGCGTCGACGGAAAGTTTCACCAGTGTGCCCTTTTTGTCGTTCACCGGTAGGCGGGAGGTGAAGCGCAGCAAACGCAAAAGAGCGAGGCAGAGAGAGAAAGAGAGAGGGCTGGATGAAAAGAGGAGTCATAGAACGGCAGTGCCATTTGGTATTGGCTATATCTCGAGCGTAGCTTACAACGAAGCCTTTGGGACACCATAGCGACCCTACAGAGTTGCGCGCTTACAAACGCACACCAGCCATGCGATATCAAACCCTGACCAAACTCCGCCCTTGCATACCAACCCCCATGGTGCCGTTTTCCTGCGCTGGCCTTCATCCCGTTACATCCCTCTCGCAGCCTCGCTCACCCACGTCAACCCCCTTTTGCTCGCGTACCCTACGGCGACTCCGAGCAAACGGGGCGCATGTACTGCCTCCAGGGTCACGAGTACGACGCCCTTCTTGAGGTTTAGCGGCATGACACGCTCACGCCTCCCAGTCTGTGTCTCTACGGCCCTACCAGGGCTGAAGGTCTATATCGCGCACCGTCAAACCTACCCGAATTGCTCGTCGTCGTGTTATGCAAACGGCCACATTTGTTACTATAGTGGCCGCAAGGGGATCGTTCCTACACTGTGGACTCTACACAGGGCCACCCTGCTGGCCCTCCCGTCTAAGCGGATCGGTGCGTGTGTGTGTGTGTGGGTGTGCATAGAGGAAAAACAAGGGTGCAGGACAGAGGGATATAGAAATTTCGCCGGGGTTTAAAAGACCCCGGCGTCACTATCCTGGTCTACGTTTCCGTCCATCGCTCTCGCGAATGCTCCCATTTTCGATGGCAAACACGAAGACGAAACGGGGAGGACGTCTGGACGTCTGGGCTATTATATTTGATGTCATCGTTCGCATCCCTTTTCACCCTTACCAGCCTCAATCTTTCGTCTTGCTTCTTCGTCGTCCCTTCTTAAGGCCTTAGGCCAAAGTAGCGAGTATAAAATCATGTGCGAATTTAACAATTTTTTTTGTATGAAAAAGTGATGCACTCATAAAATTAATTACACATCTATTTAGTATAAATATCAAGCTGTTAGAAAAAATATATTTTTTTTTATGTACAAAATGGTAACTACTGGAAGCTTCTCGAAACAGCTTCCTAATTGCATTTCGCAGAGAAGTACGTACGGAATTTCTGATTAATGGAAAATGTTTGATTTTATGAGCAGTTTATGAGCAGTCATAACGAAATTTTTCAGTGAAAATTCATTTCTTAAGTTTAAATACCTACAACTTTTGAATAAAACAATATTTTTTAAATTCCGTACGGACTTCTCTAGGTAAAAACAAAAATTCTCGTCATTCTACATCTAATGTAGATTGACGAGAATTTTTGTTTTTTGTTCGAGGTAAAAAATTGTGGATGTTAAACGCCACGCCGCAGAGCGCCTAAAAAAAGATTTAAAAAAATAGTAATCGGCCTTTTTGTAGATCGAAAAAAAAAAATTTCTTACAGCTGGATATTCATACTAAATGGACGTGTAATTAATTTTATGAGTGAATCACTTTTTCATACGAAAAAAAATTGTTGAATTCGCACATGATTTTATACCCGTTACTGTGTCGGGAAACTTGTTTTGAAGACATTCGATTTCGAGAAACTTTAGGTAAGCCTTAACGCCTTCAGAATGATGTTTGAATGACTATAGGAATTTTTATACAATAGTCATTTTATATACAAAGGACAGATGTGATGATAGTCATGGGGTTGAAGCTTGTATCTTTGCAATGCAACGATCTTTTTCCTTTATTTTAATCATTATCCGAAGCTTTTTCTTGTTAATTTAGGTCGTGAATCAGTAATGAGAATACGTAAAATCGTTGGACTGATTTTTACAGTCACCATTGGCAAATAAAATTAGCAATTAGGGAAAATTGACTTTTGTTGCATTCCAACGACGCAAACTTTAATGCCATTGACGGTCGACATTACATACAATGGAAAAAACTCTTGTATGGCGTAAATTTACGTGAATGTGTAACGAAACTTTTGGTCGAGGTAACAATATTTTTAATCAATCCGAATGTTTTTTTGGACCCAGGAGTGAAAAACTTTCGGAGAAATCTTAAATTTCATTGAACGAAAGACAACATTTAATTCTAGGTCTGTAATCGTAGAATTAATTTTTACAACGTTTTTTTCCGTAAATAAAACGGGTGCAAAATATCTTTGTCGCACATATATATAAATATAAGTATGCAGGGTGGCAACTATAAAGTGGCAATGTTTTTTCAAGGATGTGGCGCGGACATTTTGCGACTGAGAAAAAAATGATATTTAATAAATTTTTAAGTCCTCTTCGAAAAAAATATGGCGTATTGTTGTGACGAGTAGAATTTGACAGAAAAAAATTGAGCATTCTGAAAAAAAAACAAAATTCCATTTTCAGTTCAGCAGAATAAAAATAATTAAATTCCTAATCTAAAACACTCGAAACATTTTTTTTTCAAGGATATTAAATTCTATTTATGCGCGCTAAAATGTATGTTTGATAATTTTTTTTCTCAATGACAAACACGCAAAAAAGTTTTGAGGATTGAATCGTCTTCATTCTGCTGTGCTCAAAATAGCATTTGTATTTAAAAAAAATGTTCATTTTTTTTTAGACAAATACTACTCATCACAGAAATACGTTATATTTTTTTTTCCTAGGGCGCTTGAAAGTCCATTAAATTCATATTTATTTGAGTCGCAAAATCTGCACGCAAGACACTTAAAAAGGACATGGCCACCTTATAATTGTCACCCTGTGTTTACATATACACGGTGTTTGGCGCATGGGCTGACATATTTTTTGGGGGATTGGGGGGGGGGGGAAATTTGCTATTTTTTTCACCCTTAGACCCCTGTGTCCTAAATGTCGCGGTAATTGGGTAATGATTAAAAAAAAAAATAATTACCCAAAATTTCACCTTTAAATCGTCATAACTTTTTAATTTGTGGACGTAATGTCACGAAACAACTCTTGTTGTATTCTGCAATGTATGTTTATGATGAATAAATCATTATTTGATGCAATTGGTTTCAAGCAAGTGATTCTTCAGCTTCCAGTTAAAAAATGTTTAAATGTATGAAAAATTTCAACTCACAAATTCATTATAAAAAAACTTAGTCTCTTTATTTTGACCACACAATGAATGATTTCTATGACACATAGCATACCGTTTGAAAAGGCATAAACTAGAGAATTTTTTAAAACGAAGCTAATTTCAAAATAGGTTCTAGTTTTTATTATAATGAATTTAGAAGTGGACATTTTTCATACATTTCCGCATTTTTCAGACTTTGGAAGCTCATAACTCATTTTCTTTAAACCAATTTATCAAATAATTATTTATTTATTATAAACATACATTGCAGAATACAACAAAAGTTATGTCGTGCTATTTCAACCACAAACAAAAAAGTTATGACGATTTAAAGGCGAAATTTCGGGTAAATAAAAAACACTATTTAAAAAATAATATCTTAATTACCGTGATACTTAGGACATAGGGTCTAAGGATGAAAAAAGTAGCAAATGACCGCCTCCCCCAATCCCCCCAAAAATGTGCCGTTCCATGTGCCAAACACCCGGTATATATATATATTTCTATATATACGTTCTTGTCTGTCTTCAAAGTTAGTCAATCTCGTTTTCTGTTCGTCACTTCTCTTCCATTTTTCTCTTTTGCTGGACCCTACGAGATTTTTCGAGTTCTCATAAACGAGCGCTCAAAGTCGTGGCTTTATTATTCTCGACACGTTTCTCACAGCCACTGAGAGAGCGAGAGAGAGAGAGAGGGAGAGAGAGAGAGAGAGAGAGAGAGAGAGAGAGAGAGAGAGAGAGAGAGGGAGAGAGAGAGAGAGAGAGAGAACTCGGGAGATTACTTGGAAAATTGAATTCGATAAAAGACCATTGCCATATATGCGAAGAGGAATCGTGTCGAGCTTCTATACTGGCAAAATATTTCGAGCTCCTGCACGTACTATGGCCACGTGCGCTTATTTGCGACAAGATCGCATAAGTGCAAAGTGAGAAGAAGCGTCTTGGGTGCTCCGTAGGAACTTTCACACGTAATGTACTCCGCACAAAACTATCTCTTTGTTTCGTCTCGCATTATCGCGGCGTGGAAATGTTTTATAACTCGTTGGATTATGCGACGATTGTGATTATCAGGGGCGAGTGTTTATGCGAGCGTGGGCGACACTTCGCACTATCAGGCCTCCATACTACGGGATTATTACCTAATTAACATCAGGAATAAGCGTATCATTATTTTTTTTTTATTAGTCGAGTGAAAAGAAAAATGCATGGATGTCAAAAACTTTCGGCCGAGAGATACGAGGCTTTTAAAGAGGATTTATAATGCTGAGGGTCATTTTGAAAATGCGAAAATACAAGTTTTGTCAGACGAAGTAGACGTCGCTTTTTTCTCCTTTTTTAAACCCATTCTCTCTCTATGTAAAAATATATTGACATCAATGTTCGCTGCTCAATTGAGTTTCTGCGTTTTCTGAATAATTTCATCACACACCTAAGCCTCTTTTCCGTTGACATACTTTTGCTGACGTACATTCCAGACAGCTCGGGCTGACAGTACTTGCTTTTTTTTATTATCCCCATCTCTTGTGTCCTCCCGTGTTGTTTTGACAGATGAAAATGAAATTACGACAAATACGAACGATAAATAATTGAGAATATGATCGAAAATGTCAATTAAAGGCTGCGAGGCACTGCCGTTACTCACAATACACAAAGTTCTGTGCGACTTTGGTGCGGACAGAATTATGATGAGAGCAACGGCTTGTGAGTTACAGCATCGTGGGCAGCCAAATTATAAGTTGACGACAAAGTGAAACGAGCAACACTCGTTTTTCAGACAAATTGAATATATATATATATATGTGTGTGTGTGTGTGTGTGTGTGTGTGTGTGTGTGTGTGTGTGTGTGTGTATTTATTGTTTATTAAAAATTTTGTGTCTTAAAATAACATACTTTATGGAATATATTATTATATAATATCACGTTAAATAATATAATGAAATTTTATTTAACATAACAATATATAAAATTATTTATATATTATAGTACGTTATTATATACTATTAATACTCTTATATAATTTAAAAAAATTATATAAAAAATAGTTACTATCATATAAAATCAATAATAATTAATAATTAGTAACATTTTTAATAACATTAGTACGATATTATTATATAAATATTCTGTAAATGATTAATATATAATAATATTATTGTATAATATATATTATTGTTATTAATATTATGTCAAATCTTTTTTATAATATCAACAATTTTATTTAATTAAAAAGATAATTACAATTTTAAATAAAATAAAATTCATAGAATTCGTTGCAATCCAATGCAAATTTATCAATCGTCAATTTTTGTTTTCCACTCGCGCCCTTCTATAGGTCCTATCAATATCGAATGCCGAGAACCACGCGGTAAAAAAAGACCGAGCGACCTCATCTCTCTCGTCACATGAATCTATCCAAGTTCTCCCGAATTACAATTTTGAAATATGGCTAGTAGCTTTTGGGCTCGGAGATTATGGACATATGTCGTTCACTGTAGGAACGGACTATATCAAGACTCCAAGTGATCAAACGCTGAAGACTCAGGCCTCAACGAACTCGAGCAACAGAGACAGAGAAAATGCTATTAAAAAAAAAACGAATAAATTATCACATTTGTTACAGTCCCCATCTTCCATTGTAAATCACTCCAGCACATTAAAATCATTATCAGCTTGTTTTACTAGAGCAGAAATTTTGCCAATCTCGTTGGAACAATATATCTGAATCGTTTGATAGAAAACCAGCCTCGCCTAGCTCAGGCTTTTGAGACGGCAGAAGAGTGTCTCCATCACAGCTGTGTTGGCTCATCTAACCCGAAAAAAAACTTCTCGATCGAGTATATCGCGAGCAGCGTTGTGCCGAAACAGTGACTGAGGGACACGAACGTGAAAGAAGCGAAGGAGAGACAGAGATGCAAAATAAATGACACAGAAGCAGAGTCCCAAGTCTTTCGAGCACACGAATGGCAGCCATTTGTAGTCGATAGCCATTTCGTGGGGGCCTGAAATAAGCCGTTCTATTACCATAATCGCAGGCGCACGCTCCTCGAGCTACACATATACGTACATACATACAGACTAGATATATAAAATACATTTTAAGTCTGTGGAATTATTCGTCCGGATTTTACTCGCTTTCTCACTCACTCACTCACTCGATACAGGGCGAGTGAGTTTTTATTGCGATTACTCACTTTGTACTCTCTCTTTCTCTCTGTCCCTATATATATATGTATATATATATTATACGAGAATTTACCGGTTTTTCTTGCGATTCACCTCACTCGGTTTTCTCGAAACTCGTCCATCTCTCTGGCTCACGCGGGTAAACGCGAACAGAGAATGGAATGTTCATCCAGCCTCTCACGTGAGCCTGAAGAAATTCGCTATGGCGAGCACCGAGAAGCTATGCCCCCGTTGCTGCGAAAATCATTTTGTTCGGCCATTATGGTGCGCGTAAATATATATATGTGTATGTCTATATATATATATATATAGGTGTGTGTGTGTGTATTTATTGGAGCAAGCACGAAGAACTACGGGCAGATAATGACGGCGATATAATTACACGAAATTGGCCGGGCCTGTGCGCACGAGTTGGACGATATAATAATTGCGCACTTCCAGTTACACGAGTGTGTATATATATATATATATATATATATATACATATAGCAGCGGATAGGTACCGACAGTAATCATAAAAAAATTAAAAAAGGGTCGGAACATCAGAGGGGCGGAACTATAAAATAGCCGGACCAGCGCGTTTTGTTCAGCAACAACACAACATTATTGCTGACATTATGAATTACGAGAAGAATATGAAAATTCTGGATTTTTTTAAATGCACTATAATAGAGCAAAAGTTAAGGGGCTACACCAGTGTGACACTTTTAAAAAATCGATTTTTTTGCCTTTTTCGACAGTTTATACTATCAAGAATATCATTATGATTTATATAATTTATATCAATATCATTTTATCTTGCAAAAATCGATAGTTAAATCTTTAAACGCGTTTTTCTCGAAATGAGATTTTTCAAATTTGCTGACATTGTAACTCCAATTATGCGATTGACTCGAAATTTGAACTGAGTACTCTTGAATATATTTACTCTACAATGCCGTAGAATATTTTTGATTGGATGAAAATTGACGATTTGGCATTGAAAAAAACGACAATTTTATAGACAAGAAAACAGACTTTTCTCTCATAACTTCGCCATTATGTTAGATTTTGATATTTTTCGAAAATCCTACGGCATTGTACAGGAAACACCTTTCAGTTTAACGACGTTTTTTCTTTTTCGGTTTCAGCTACTCAATCAGCCGGAATCGTGTCAGCAGTGGAGGACCTTTTTTTGGCGCCTCCGAAGGCAGCGCATAAGTTGCTTGGATCTCAATATTTTTTTATGGAAAAATTTTGTAATATAGGTCAAATATAGCCAAATATATTCTTAATTTTCCGAATCATTTAGTTGAGTACTTTACTTCCAAAAAATCCCGAAAATCATCCAAAATTTCAGCGTTCACACTGGTATAGCCCCTTAAGTAACGCACCTTGGTAACATTCTTTTTTTTTGGTCGCATGCGTGTCTTCCAAAATTCTTTTTCCCTCAATCACAAGGATCCACTGTGATGGATGGATCTGGATTTAGCGGAGCCCGGGGAAAGACCCTAAAAGTCGGTTAAAGTCCCCGAATGCTGGCAATATGAATTATGAGGGGAATATGAAAATTATGGATTTTCTAAAATACACTATAAATACCCTATATATACACCTTGGTACTATTTTTTTTTCGGTCGCGTGCGTGTCTTCCAAAATTTTTTTGCTCCCGATCGCAAGACTCCATTGTGATGGTTGGATCTGAATTTAGCGTAGCCCGGGGTAAAGTCCCTAAAAGTCAATCCTCTCCGTCGAGATATCTCTTGGAAAGGAAAGCCTTTACTTTCACCCCGCCGCCGCGCGTACGACTCGGGGATGATTTACAAACTCTTCGGAGTGCGCACGCGAGAGGAAGAAGAAAAAAAACGAGGAAAGATATTGCGACGTTGAATTTCCTCGAGTTTCTCTTTTCCGTTCTTTTTTTTTCTCGCTGCGCGCCCTTTCTCGGATCAGGTAAAACGTTTATTGCGACCCTTTCTTTCACTCGCAAAAAAGTGACAAAGGGTATACGACGCGCGGAGAAAGTTCCGCCGGGGGTATGCATGACGATGCGGAGGGAAAAGGAAGAGGAAAAAAAGATTTTCCCGTAGGTACGTAGGGGGGGAAAAAAATTTCGAGAGAAAGTCCGTGCAGGCGCGCAATGATCGGGTTGCGGAAACTTTCTCAAAAAAGGCTTCGCTCGCGCTCGAGGGTCGACACGCTTCGTTCTTTTTTTTAACGAACTACGCATCCTGCGGGAGCAAGGAGTTATGCGAGAATAGGGCTTCGAGACGATCGTCGCTTTTCTTCGTCGAACGGAAAACGAGTCTTGAGTTCGAAAAATACAACGAGAGAAGAATAATAAAAAAAGAATTTGCTTGTATGAAGATTAATGAATGTGAATACTATGATGAAGCGACCTATGAAAATTAAGGCGGAAACCCGTGTGTATGACTAAAAAAATTGAATTTCTTTTCATTCCAAATAACAATTTTTGGAATGAAAAGAAATTGAAAAGAAAAGAAGTAAAAGTATTGAAAAATATGTTCCCAAAGTAGTATAAATAATTCATTACTGTCTTGATTTTTTGTTTTGGGTAATTTTTTTTCCAATCGCGTTTTTTCTCGAAATGACTTTTTTTCAATTTGTGGACACTCTAGCTCAAAAAGTTTGAAACCGGTAAATCTATAAAGTGATAGTTTCTTTATATAATTACGCTTTATATGAGCCTAAATTTGGGGCAATATTATTGTTTGAAGTATATTTTTTATAGCAAAGAATGTTATCAAATAATGGCAAAAATTATACCCTTTTGTTTGAACACCTGTAAAAAATGGAGTTTTCGATTTTTTGGTCAGAGTTTAGTTCATACAGAAGAAAAACATGTTCTCAAAGTAATTATTAAACCGTATTGATTTTCGATGAAAATTGTAGACTCCAGAAGCTACAGAAATAGCAAAATCAGATGGCGACCTTCGATGGGCGCCAGGTTACTTGTTCCATATTTTCAAAAGAAATGTTTCGAAAAAATTGAAATAATTATTTGAAAAAAAATTATAACATATTCCCAAAGTTTTAATAAATTCGATTCATTTATTACTTGTCACAAAGAAAATCATGAAAATCACTAAAAAAAATCGTACTCCTAAATTGGTTCCCCGCCTTAATGGATGAAACGATGGAGAACGTTGTAAAGGGCGCTTAGGGACTGGATACTCTGTGAGGCCCTTTAAATTGAGAGCTCTGTGGAACGACGAGTGAATCATTTTTATCATTTGAGGGCTACGCCTTGTTGAAATTTTCGAAAAAATTGGTTTTTGGTTTTGGACGGATTACCAAAATATAATTATTCAAAAACATTATCAGAAAATTTCAAGTCGATTCGTTCAAAATTGAGGAAGTAATGGGAGTTTATAGGTAGGTCCCGCGAAACGGCGAACTTTAAACACGTTTTTCGAAAAATGTCTTTCTCAAAATCGTTGACCACGAAATCTCAAAAGTTACTGCACTGATCAACTTCAAATTTTAGAAGCCTCTTTTACGTATAAAAAAATCAGTGCTTCAACGAAGGAATTTTTTTTACGCTTTCACTTTGGACTGCGGCAATTTTTTCAAAAATCATTATTATATTACATCTGTCGTCCAAGCACCGGATACTTCTATGCAAAAACTGAATGCGTTTGATTACTTTATTTTGGATGATTCGGTTCCGAGCAGCAATGGTCATCGCGAAGAATGTTTTTCATACATCTGAACAAGCCATTATATTTACTACGTTTGTAAAAAAAGTTCAATACAATAAGTGCAAAAGATAATTAAAACCATACCCTTTAATGTAGAAGAAAAAAAATCGAAAAACTACACACGTTATCCTCGAAAAAATTCACGAAAATCCTTCACAGTCGTTGCTCCAGATGAATTATCGCCATGAGGAATCGAAATTTAGTGCATTGAAAATAGCATTTTCGTTCCCTGCATATCTCGTACTCGAATCTATCATGGTATTAGAATTCGCATCGTTGAAACGCAACGAAAGCTCTTTTTCATATTTTATTTTTCTTATTTTTATTATTATAAAATCTATTTTTTATAGATTTATATTCTATATCACTAAATAAGTACCTTGAATAATGGTTGACGGATTTTGTTGGCGAAATCTGCCAAAAGGAGTTCAGAACTATTAATTTTCATTGCATTCCAACGACGTAAAATTTAACGCAATCTATCTTCGAGCGTGACGTTAAATCTACACCTGATAGATTTTGACGTTGGAAATTGTATTTGCATCTTCGCTCACTACGACGAAGTGTACTATTGGCTACGTGTATTGCAACAAACGGCTTACAAATGCGACAAATCCTTTCTTGAACATCGAAGCATCTGTAGCAACGAGAACGAGACTCACAAGGAACATCACTTAATTGTCCGCCTTCGATTTTCTTGAAACTCATATATGTGATAAAGCATTGAAAATTATCAGACACGTAATTTTTCAATGCTGTATCACAAATGTGATTTTCAACAAAAAGGACGACGGACACTTAAGTGATGTTCGTTGTCAGAGTCCTGTGACTTGATTGTACCCAAAAAGGGATGCTGCTACGTCCGAAGCGGAATTGGCAAATGTACCAAGTGATGGCTTTTGCAAAGTATTCGTCCTGTCTTATTCTCAAGCATGAAAACGTCACCGTGTTTCTTGAATGGTGCTATAAAAATTCGGCGACCCGGTATTAAGGTGGGGACCGAAAGAAGATCTCAAAACGTCGAATACGAGTGAGAGAGAGCGAGAGAGAGAACGATTGAGGGGGCAGAGAGGTGGTACAAGGTGGTTTTGTGAACTCGTCGGAGTCTTCGGGCGTATATGATGGCTATGGCACGCGACAACGGGGTATGTACGCCTCGCACACTGCCCCCACCTTGGCCTCTCTCTCTCTCTCTCTCTCTCTCTCTCTCTCTCTCACTCTCTCGTTCGGTCGCGTCGTATGACCATAAAATAAACGTTTAGGGTGGTGGCACACGGGCGAAGACACACACACACAAACCTGGCAGCACATAAACACTTATATAACGGCAATTAAACTGCTTTTAAGGCCCCATAAAACTGCAGTTTCAATAATCTCTGTGACAACACGATTCTGACCTGACCGGAGAGCCACCTCCGGGCTCTCGTTCCCCCGTCTAGGTATTCGTGTATACCTACTAGCACAGTTTCAGCAAAAAAAAAAACGGCAGCTACGACTCTCCGCCCCGTACACGAAACCCTCGGTAAACCGATTGATTTGTTCTGCGCACAATCTTGCACTCTTTGATTTCTGCTTCCTTGGGATTTCGAGCATTTCAGTTTTCGACGATTCGTAACATGGGACGAACAGAATTTATTCTACTGGATAGATACTTTACTGGAAACTAGCATTTTTAAGCATTTTGGAAAAAATGACGTATTTTTTCTCTGTTTATTGTCAGTTTTTGAAATAAAAATATCGAGGCTTGCAATTCTGAATACTTGGATTGGCGAGGCGCTGTTGAGGAACTCGGGCCTTTCAGCAGTGAATTATAAAGGTTAGTAATTTTTTTTACAGATATGTCCGATGGACTTTTCACTTTGAAGGTTCCGTAAGGTCCATTGTGTCATTTTTGTGAAAAAAAAAATATTGCAAGCACAAAAAATACAAAATAAAATAAGCTATTAAAATGAAATATTTTGATATTTCTTTGCGTTATAGAGATGACTCTCGCTCACCACTTTCTATCCGAGTGAAAAAGGCCTCGAGTGCAAAGGGTTAAATTGTTTTCAAGAAGCTGTATATTTAAATATGAGGAATTTGACACAATTTCTTATGGAGCATCGCCAGCTGAGCGTAATTATTATTTTCAACGAGGGTAATCAATTGAGGCTAGAGCTCAATGAAACTTTGCTAAAATGCTAGGATTCAAAAAAATCTTTTAAAAAACGATGAAGTGTGAGTTATTGACACTTAGAAGTTAAACTGTAATTGGACGTATAAATACCCAAAAGAATGAGGCTCTTTAAACTGCTAAACATCAAATTAATGAATGAAAGATTTTCAAAATTGTTCCAAGTATAGAGATTTGACATTCTAGCACTAGAAAAAAATGACAT
Source organism: Ophion slaviceki (assembly GCA_944452715.1). Taxonomy (NCBI): domain Eukaryota; kingdom Metazoa; phylum Arthropoda; class Insecta; order Hymenoptera; family Ichneumonidae; genus Ophion; species Ophion slaviceki. The sequence continues at coordinate 10,054,916 of OX101788.1, read as the reverse complement.
CGAAATATTACGCCACGACCAAGCATTTTCCCATCCCAATTCAACAAAAGAACATTTTTTTTACTTCCAAAATCTACACACCCTTCTGTACGTTAATTTTACGTTTATTCATTTTTTCAGCCAAGTATGAATGCCAACCCACGAAAAAAATTGCCACACATTCAGCCAGGGCAGAATCTTTTTCCGGCTGCTTTTCCATCGATACCTGAGTTCCCAAAAGGTCGACAATCAGCAAGTCGTGTCGCATAGCGAAGCCCACCGAAAAAAATATATCCAACAGAGGGGTTCCACTCAGGCTTAATTTGGGTCACTGTTCATCAAAGCCGTTTACCCAATAGGCTCATATATTTATATACACCCGTCGCAATAATTAACGTTCGCCATGCTATCCAGTTTAACGTGTCGCCCATCAAGTGTGCGAGTCGTCAATTTTCTCCAATCAGGCCCACTCGAACCTTTCCCCGCACACAATAACGCCATCGACTATATCCTCGAGGAGATATCGTTGATTGGTTCCAGACGTTTTCGGGTGGGTTTCTGGCATCGCTTGGGTGATCAAAAGTGCTATATATGGCGTGCGAGAGTGGGCTGTTGAACGTGTGTATGGTGATGCCTAGGATAAATGTTGGACAGGGTGAGAAGAAAAGTCATCCGCGCTTGGCACTTCAAACCTTCGCTGTAGGGCCCGGGCAAACTAATGTACCCTCCATTTCGTACGCTTTCCGCATACTCACGTACACGCACGAGTATACACTTAGACACGAGCGAGGGTTAGTCGAAGAAAAAGAGGGAACCAACAAAGTCCGAGGATGTCGGAGAGCGCAGTCAAAAGCAGGAAAATGTAGGGAAGGCGGCTACTAAGCTCGAGAAAGACCGGGGAATAATGTCCGAACGTTGCAGAATGGCTCGGCAGCCATCATCGAATGCTAATGAGGGTTTTGGTGGTCGCGGACGGTTTCGGAGCTCGGAGGGGAGGACTCCTGTGTTGTGTGTGTGTGTACAACACCAACGTCAAAAACATCCAGGATTGGACTGATTATAAATTATGCATTATCTCCGATGTAGCTGGAAAGACAATACATGCATACACACACACGCACGCACACACACACACACACACACACACACACACACACACACACACACATATATATATATATATGTATATATATATATATATATATATATATATATATATATATATATATATATATATATATATATATATATATATATATATATATATATATATATATATATATATATGTATGTATGTATGTATGTATGTATGTATGTATATATATATAGAAAATTCGAATGGACACGTTGCCAAGCCCTGCTGTTGCCCTCGGACCCTCTTCCTCCCTCTCGCGACCCCTCACGTACGTATTCAACATCCAAGCACATCCTCCAAATCTCTCCCCTCAGAGCATCGCGTTCATCTCTCTTGTGCTCTCTCTTGTGCTCTCTCTCTCTCTCTCTCTCTCTCTCTCTCTCTCTCTCTCTCTCTCGCTGCGGAGCTATACGTCCAGCAAGACTGTTTCTGCCCCTCTGGACGATACTGTGTACCAAGAACGAGAGGATAATCTATCGTTGGTACGTGTCCAAGCTGTATACCATCCCTGAACACCCCCTCGATACGTCGGGCTGTAAAGTACACTTAGGGACAGGGCTGCTTGAAACAACCCGATGTCCGCGATGTTATTGGGAATCGAAACAATTTAGAGCAACGACGACCTGCCCAACAACGATGAATGATTATTGTTATTTAAGGGCATACGCATAGATGAAAATTTTGAAAATGTCGATTTTTGGTTTTCGACGGATTCTCAACATGGAACGTTTTAGAAATATTATGTTGAGATTTTAAGACGATCGGTTGAATGGTGAGGGCGTTATTGGCGTTTATAGGTGGGCTCGTGAACCGGTGAACTTTAAGGGGGTAGATACCTTTAGGGAGAGGAACGATTTGGTGATTTTCATGAATTTTTTGGATGGAAAGATTTCTTCATCATTTTTGAGACTTAGGGTATGGTTTATTACTACTATTGGGTGTTACATGGTATTTTTTTATCGATCTTTGGAAATGGCTAACGTACCGCACGGTCTTCCAAGCTGCATTTTCAAAACCGTTAAAAATGGTCAAACTTCAAAAAACTAATCGACGATTCTGATGAAATTTGGTATAAATCTGTCCAACCTTATAGTCTAAAGCATGGCCCAAAATGTTTTTGAAAATTTGAAGCAAAAAACGATTTCTTTTCTTGCAAAATGTGACCATTTTTTTTCGGAAAATGTAATATTTTTGTTTCAATGCGTACCACTTCATCGACTTTCAACATTTCTCACTTTTTCCTGGTTCATATTCTGCGTACGAGTGTTGATGAAAGGAAAATCTTCGTCGGTTTGTTTTCAGGTTAATCCCACCGAAACTACATGTGACGCCGTCCGACAACATCCGCCGCAACTAATTTAAAAGACCGTGCCACACCTCCGCCATGGTTATAGATAAATAAAAACTAAAAATACCAGGTAAGCGGCAAAAGTAGTAATAAAAAATACCCTAAGTCTAAAAATGGAGAAGAAATCTTACCAAAAAAAACAATCATGAAAATCATGGCAATATTTTCCCCTTTATATCTTGTAGATGGATCTATCTCCGTGCGTGACTTTTAATCCATACGTGATTGATATTACGCACCAAATTGTGCTTGTATCTTCGTTCATTGCGACAAAGTCTACCATTGGCTATGTGTATCGCAACGAATGACACACGAACGAGCCAAATTCGTTTTTTCACATCGAAGTAGTCCGAACAACGAGAACAGAACTCTGAGTCCTGAATGTGGCGTGCGATTGCACAGTCGGGGGGAACAAGGGGAGATGCTGCAACGGCGGTGGCTGTGCGGTTGGACCGGCTGAAGAGGCGAACAAAAGAGGATCAACGAAAGAGAAAAATGGCGAACTGGAAAGCCTGTGAGATACGTTGAGTACTCTCGCGGTGGGGATACAAAGTGAAGAAGACGCGGGGCGCGTTGTGAGGAAGTGAAAAAATAAATAAGGTGAACGAGCGTGTGTTGGGAGCACATGAGAGCGTAATGGGCGAAAGAGGTTAATGGGAACACCGCGAAGAGAAAAAAGCCGACTAATCTGTAAAGATATACGGAAACACTGTGTGTGCGTGCGTGTGCGTGTGCGTGCGTGCGCGTGCGTGCGCGCGCGCGCGCGCGCGCGCGCGTGTGTGTGTGTGTGTGTGTGTGTGTGTGTGTGTGTGTGTGTGTGTGTGTGTGTGTGTGTGTGTGTGTTTGGGTGTGTGTGTGTTTGGGTGTGTGTGTGTTTGGGTGTGTGTGTGTTTGGGTGTGTGTGTGTGTGTGTGTTTGTGTGTGTGTGTGTGTTTGTTGGGTGTGGGTGAGTGTGTGTATTTGTTTGGGTGTGGGTATGTGTTTGTTTGGGTATGTGTGTGTTTGTTTATTTGTTTGGATGTGTGTGTGTGTGTATTCGTGCGTGTGTTTGTTTGTTTGGGTGTGTGTGCGTGTGTGTGTGTGTGTGTGTGTGTGTGTTTGGGTGTGTGTGAGTGTGTGTGTGAGTGTGTGTGTGTGTGTGTGTGTGTGTGCTCTGCATACGAGACACACACGTTTTTCTACATCGTGATAAAAACTCAAGAATGCCATTATGCAAATACAGGGGTGGTGAGAAGATGGCGCCTCTCTTTTTCGGATTTCGGAACATTATTCGCGTATTACTCTTTCACAGTGTCTCTATTAATTTTATTTTTTTTCCCAACGACTCGATAACATATGTAAATTCAACTTGTGTATATACTGAAATATATTTTTCGTGTTTATATCCCCTTGAATACCCAATAATGCACTGATCCACTGATATCAAGGGTACTCATCCAAGTTTTTCGAAATGTCGTTTCTTTCTCCAATATTTTCATTCTGAAACAGCTTAAGAATGTCCCGTTCAAGTTACAAATAGAAATTCCGTATTGGTTACATTTTACGAGCAGATGAGTCGACCCGTTCGCAGGTAGCAAACAAACAATTACGAAAAGTATAGACGCGGTTTTCTCGAAGTAAGTTTTTTTTTAAAGATTCACACGATAACTGCTAAGGTTATTAACCGATTGTAAAAATCTTGTTTTTTTTTTATTCTGTTCCTGATCGTAGTCGATATTACAGGTACTGGAATTATCTTTTTACAGTCACTAGTTTTTTGTAGTAACCGAATGAATGCGTTGAAAAGACATTTTTTCAACGCTTTATGTTTAGGCCGGCAGGAAAAATCACCTAATTGCGTTTTCGATTTGATAGTGGCACCTGTGATAACTGAAGTATTATATTTCAATAATGTTCTTGGATTCGAAATATTTAGGAAACGAGCCCAAAAATGAAGGGACACGACTGTGGCGGATAAAAAAACCATTTATTTTGTGTATTTTCTCAAAGTATACATATTTAAGAAAATGTGGAAAAAATTTGGAGTTGAAAATTGACCAAGTTGCAGCCCACAAAATTAAGGGATACCACTCTGACGGGAAAAAAACAATCATTGTTTGCATTTTCTGAAAGTATACATATTCAATAAAACGTGAAAAAAGTTTGGAGTTAACATATTGAAGGTTGACCAAGTTACACTCAACTTGTATCGTACTTGATCACTTTTCAATATTTTAATTCCAATTTTTTTCGTATTTTCTAGAATTTGTATACTTTGAAAAAATGGAAATACTGTTATTTACCCGTCACATTAGTATTCCTTAATTTTAAGAGCAGGTAGCGCAACGATTTACGTATACCTACTAAAACTTTCTTTCGCGTTTTGCTCAAAACGACTTTTCTCGACCTGGCCGAATTCAGAACTCTTGCTACAATTGTCCAATTTTCCATTTAAAAAATCAAAATTTTCGTAATTGCAATAGCTATCGTTGCACGTAGCCCTTTGTTTAAATTTAATATTTTTAAGCCCCCGAATATAAATAAAAATTACACTTATTTTAACACCCGCCATTTTGTGAATTTTTTCTTTCGAAAAATGGCCACGTACAATGAGAATTACATTTATTTAGATGATAAAACTTTTTATGTTTATTTTTCAGACCGACCATTGTGGATTTATCGATCCGGCCGTTGGATCACATTTTTTATACAGCTCTATTATACCCCGAAGACGTTGTTAATTTTCTACTTTTTTAAATAAAAATTTACGTGAATTAAGTTCAATCTATGCTGAGTAACATACCTTTCGTCCAAATCGCAAATAAATAATCTAGTAGACAAAAAGAATTCGGTAAGGACGATCCTTTTTCGGCCCGTCACAGTAGTGTATTCCCTCAAATCCTGATATCTAACGTGGATTGCGAGAAATACAAAAAAACGCATTTTTCAACTGTATTGATGAGTCCCTTTGACACTAACAAGTTATGAATGAACAAGAGGTAGACTAGTTCATAATGGAATTAATGCAGATGAATTCTAAATCGAATTGAAGCTCTGAATAAAATTAATGTTAAAAAGCTACTAAATTAAATTTTTAAAATAACCAATCCGATCAAAACCCTACACTTACAATCAGCCCATTTTTTGGGCAATTTAATATTTCATATCAATTGTGTTCTCACATCATCCTTGATTATTATTATTATTATTGATCACATATTAGCATAATAAGCTAATCACATATTTTTATTATTTCTATCATTATTATTATTCATCAAATATTACTATTATGATAATAGATTCCATTGCTCCGGGCAACGCACTTTCTCGGTTTGCCCTGAGAAGCATTATTATCATTAATGTTAATTTCAACATTTTAATTATTTTAATTTATCCACCTAACATTCTATCTATTTAATCATTTTTTGCTCAATATTTGAATTACTCAAATTTTTTTCATTGAACATTCTCACTATTTAATTTTTTTCACTCAGCATTTTAATAATTTATTCAACTTTACATTTATTTTTATTTCACCCTATTAATAATAATAATTATTAATCACATATTATTTATATAATTCAATCATCCTTGATTGTTCCGTTAATTAATTTCCATTCCTCGAAAAACTGAATTACACCAAGCCATTCATTTCTGCCTTATTCTCAAAAAGTAGCTCGCAATAAAAACGAATCCTCGAAGTACAAGGATCACCAATGATCGTTTTACAATACTTCTTGGCGAGCGTTGTGGAACAAACGTTGTCTAGATTCGAGAATAAACGTTGCGTGCCATAAAGTATCGAGTTTATCGGGGCCCTTGAGAGTCTGACGAGTCCGTCGTTCCCTTAAGATTGCTTCGCAAGCCTCAGGTGTGTGCGTCAGTGTGCGTTTGTGTGGTCTCTCCAATAAAGGCGCGTTATGTTTCAGGTCGAAGGACGTAATGATTTTACGAGGCACCTCGACAGAAGCGCTCTCGCTTCTCTCGACACCTCTCCTGATCGTAACTAGCCCCGATGTGTGCTTCGAAGGCTACCTATAGTCAGGATTTCCCTTGTTTACCCTCGAACGTGAGCTTTGGGAGGATTGACGTTGGACGGCTCCTTTGGAAAAGACATTATCGAACAGGTCGTTCGAGTCCAAGTTTGGAAAACGCTGGAACCCTCTCACCCAATTAATTGAGAAATCCTGCCATTTGATGCAACCGCTTGGATCTATGGAACATCACAATTATCGAACGTCCTATACATGGTGATTTGCCCCAATCACAGGGTCGAAACGTCTCCATGTGTGGATCCCAAGCAAACACAAACAAACCCAAATCAATCATTTCTGATTGAACAATCACATGACTCGTAAATACTTATCCACTTAATGAATAATTCCAACCCACGTTCCGATTATTAAGGGGAAGATACCTTTAGGCGAGTAAATTTGCTGATTTTCGTGATTTCTTTTTGAAGGAAATATTTCTTCACCACTTTTATTGAAATTTTTTTATGTGGACGAGTAGCAAAAACTAAGAGACACGTATTTTTTTATCGGCGGACAACGGTTTTAAGGGATGAAACGCACCCTAAAAAATGGGGATGTTTTTCGTTTTTCGTTGATAACGTTTTAATGGTACGAGATATAAAAAATGTCAAATTGCAGCAATGTTTATTTTTTTGTGTACTATACATTGGAGATGAGAACGATAACGTTATCGACGAAAAAACGAAAGACACCCCTATTTTAGAGGGTGCGTTTCACCCCTTATAACCGTTTTTCCGCTGATAAAAAAATTACGTGTCTCTTAGTTTTTGATACTCTTCCACATAAAAAAGTTTCAACAAAATCGAAGGAGGACACCAAAGTGATGTTCCTTGTTAGGGTATGTTTTGTTACTACTTTGGGTGTTATATGATATTTTTTTATTATTAATCTTTTAAAATGGCGGTGGTATGACACGGTCTTTTAAACTGCAATTTCAAAAATGCAGTGACGTATAACTAAAAGACGAACTGATGGAATTAGATATAAATATTTCTTACCTTATTATCTTACTTATATTATTAAAATATGTTCCTACATTTTTTTAAAAATAAAAAAGTATTTTTTTTTATTGCAAAGTGTATCATTTTTTTTCGGTAATTTCAATGTTTCTTTTCCAAAGTGTATCATTCTAGCGATTTACAACATTTCTCACTTTTTCTTGGTTCATATTCCGCGTATGAGTGTTGATGAAATGAAAATCTCCGTTGTTTTTTGTTCACATTAATCTCACCGACGCTGCCATTTTTAAAGATTAATTGAAAAAAATACCATGCAACATCATCATTAAACAAGTCCTTAAAATGGTGAACAAATATTTCCTTTAAAAAAAAATCATGAAAATCAGCAATTTTTTCGGGGCACCCTCCCCTTTAACAAATTACACGAATAAACCCCCCCCCCCTTTATAATTATAACCTCTTAAAATCGGGTCCCAAAAATAATTTTCCCCGGAACGCCACATCGACCAAGCAACAAGCGACTGAATTGACCCCCGACAGCGTCCAATTAACGACATACACGGATTAATTAGTCATTAACATCGGCTCGGCCAAAGGCGAGCTCGTACCTCATTGAAAAAACGGAAGAGAGCCGGTCGCGAAAAAAATTGCGTTATTGAATGTGGCTGGGGACGGAGAGTGGAGTTCGACTCGCTGGCGCCAATTCCCCATATAGTGAAGAGAAATAAAGAACTCTGCCGCGCGCGGTCTTATAAAGAGCGTGAATTATTAAGTAGCGAACGTGGGCCGGGCGCGCGCATTGTCTCGACAATGCTTAAACTAATACAGACATAGGAGATGCATACATACATGTGTATATATATATATATATATATATATATATATATATATATATATATATACATATATATATATATATATATATATATATATATATATATATATATATATATATATATATATATATATATATATATATATATATATATATATATATATATATATGGGGCATTTCAGCTGAACTCAAGCAACTATTGCCCTCACCATTGTTGATTATAGATTTCCATAGTGGAAAACCTCACTCCTGGTGTCAAAAGAAACATCTAATTTCTGTCAATTTTTTTCCCCCACCCTCCTGCGCCTGCATAAAATCAAAAAGTCCAGACGGACCATTTTCAAAATTATAAAAAAAAATCGATACCCTCAACATGTGTTTTGTGCATTTTTCACCGAAGCTCAATTTGTGCTTTCCATGTTTACTCTTTTTTTGTGTGATTTCTATGTTGAGGGCTATTATTGTACACGTTAGAAGTCAGACCAGTCCTTTTTCGGTCTTGCAAGTAAAAAAAAAAACATTAAAAATATAGTTTCAGGTGAAATTCGCGTGGGATGTATATGTAGGCCGAAAAAGTACTCCTCTGACGTACAAACTGTCCAATAATCATGCCCAAAATCGAAATTTCTGGAAAAAAAGTATAAATCGAGAGCACAAGTTGAACTTTGGTAAAAAATGCACAGAAGAAGTCTATAACGTATCTAAATTTTTTCAGGATGGAAAAAAACGGACTGAGTTGACTTTTCGGTTTTTCGCAGCCGCAGAAGAGCAAAGGGTGGGACAAAAAAATTGAAAAAGAATTAGGTGTTTCTTTTTTTTACCGAGAGTGACATTTATCACTATGGAAATCTATAATCAACGATGGTGAGGAGAATATTTGTTTGAGCTGAGCTGGAATACCCCATATATATATATATATATATATATATATATATATATATATATATATATATATATATATACATATATATACAAAAGCAGGCCGAGGAAGAGAGGGAGAGAGACAGGCCAATTGCGAAATCTTAATTGTGTTTAATCGTCATTCACAGTGGCCATTGTGTGCCAGCAAGTGCCTACCATTAAAAGATAGGCGACCAGGATAGGAGACTCTCTCTCTCTCTCTCTCTCTCTCTCTCTCTCTCTCTGCCTGGCTTGCCATTGCCCAGTCTTTCTCTCTTGATTCCATATCCACCGTGTATATATATACGCACATTTACTTTACGAGAGCGACGACAGGTACTACCGACCACGTAAACGCGCCTCTCGCGTGCTCCAGAAGCGTAAGTATTAGCTTATATTGTACTTTACGTCGCGCTCTTGCCTTCCTACATGCCACATTCTCTCGCATAGGTGAGTACTCGTCTCCCGACTTTTCTCCGGCTCCCGTTTGGTATGTTTCGCATGTGCAAATGCCGCGAAAATTACTCGTCAAGATTCGAAGATACAACGTCGCGTAGCGAATTCTCACGTGTGTGCGAGTCTACGTTGATATTAAGGGCGCCGACGTGTGGGTGGATTTTTAGACTGGAGTCTTTTTGGGTGTCGATCTGAGAATTTACCCGCGGGTATTTACCCGCGTATTTAAAAAACGAAAAAGATCCAGAAATGTAGTCTAAGTCGGAATAAAAATTAACACGGAGTTGCCATCAACTAGGTGTTGATTTTCATTTGCGCCTTCATCGAAAAAAAACTGCAGTGATCTCGGTAACAAAAAAAAAAATAATCGAGGAGCCAAAGGGGGACCGCTCCATATTGACTATTCGATCATACCCCAAATTCAATTTTTTCATTGTTCCAACGTTCATCGTCCCACCGTACAGGGTCCTTTCCCCTTTACGTGCCCGTCTAAATCCATTTCAATTATTCCGTACCCCAAATTAAGTTACTTCCACCTTTAGCCACTGCAATTGATCTCCATAACAATGAATCCAATGTGATTAATCTCAATGACAATTGATCCTCACTGAAACCATTTTTTTCGGCACCAAGACTCTTTGGAATTTTTTCAGCGAGTATTCTTCAGTTTTTAATAAACATTCGGCATGTTTTGCTCAAGATGTCCAGTATATTATCCAATATTCTGATGGAGTGGACGAGAAAGTGAAAGGATGTTTACTTTCGTCTTTTGGCGAAACATTTAGTGATCAAGATACCGACTGTGGTTGAATCGAATCAGCCGGATTTGACTCGAAATGCGTTTTAATTGCGCATCAAAATGAAAATAATTGAAAAAGTGTCGCCTTCTTATCGATATGTGAAAATATGAGGCACGCTTCCCGATAAGTTGTCACTATGCATGTGTCGATACATATACAAACATATAAGTGTGTACATGTGTGTGTGTGTGTGTGCATATATATATATATATATATATATATATATATATATATATATATATATATATATATATATATATATATATATATATATATATATAAGGGTATATTTTGTATGAAATTAATAACGCCAATTATATCGAAGTCCCGTAGCTAAGCGCATTTCTGGGTGGCCCGCGAGTTCCCGCTCTCAATACTATACGAAGGATTAAATCGAGAAGAACTCGCGGCGGGCACTCTCTTTTTTCCCGGGCAGCGAAAATGTGGTGGCCACATGTGCTGAGAACGAGAACGCCATCCTAAAGTGAATTTTCTTCCTCTCTCTCTCTCTCTCTCTCTCTCTCTCTCTCTCTCTCTCTCTCTCTCTCTCTCTCTCTCTCTGTCTCTGTCCCTCAGTCCCTCCCTTCTTTTTTCTCTCGCTATCCATTCGCTTCCAGCCGGCTCGCTCGTTGCCGCTCATTCTCTTTATGCGGCCATCTTGAAATGCACTATACCCAATATTGAATCCTAAACTCGTCACTTTATGCCACAAACGATATCGATTGAAAAAGTACGCGTACGTAAATAATTTATCTTTAATTACGAGGCGTGTAATTAAATAAAAATATACGTATATATCGTGGCAGGGTGCTTAATAATTACCGGTATTTAGCATCGCGATAAGGGATTTCGGTATTATAAAGTACGTACGATAAAAATCAATTTTTACTCACCGCATACGACTCTGTCGAAGGGGCTTATCCAGTCTGGAAAAAAAAGAGGAAACGAGAGAATTTGTATTATTCCTTTAATTTCTTCTACCCACGAAACAACGAAACGTAATTGGACGTCGGAAAATGACATTGGCTGTGCAGTTATAATACACACAGACTCTGCAGAGCGAGAGGGAGGGGGAGAGGGAGAGGGAGAGAGAGAGAGAGAGAGAGAGAGAGAGAGAGAGAGAGAGAGAGAGAGAGAGAGAGAGAAGCTCTAAGTACAGAGGTTAAGGGGTGGGCGTGTATGCTACTCTGTTACATCTACATGTACATGCATACATACGTATTCAGAAAACGGAAAACGCATGCTCTTCTGGGGGAAAGGGTAACGGCCGGAAACGAGGATCCGACGCCGACGACTCTCTACGGTCCGCGTGCCTAACTATCACAAGCGGAGACGCAATTAGAAACCCAGACGAGAGATTAGGACTTCTAACGAGACTATATACCAAAGCCCACCGCGAAAAGGAGAGAGAGAGTGAGAGAGAGAGAGAGAGAGAAGCTTTGTGCTTGCAGTAATTTCTTCAGCCACGCGCGTACCAAATGGGGTAGAAGTTTCGCAAGCTCAAATTTACACACACATACATGGGCGTATACACATTGTGAAGTATTTGGGAGACTTTGTCTTTGCACCCTGGCTACCTCCAGAGATATGCCACGCTGATTGTAATTCTTGCAGCCGGATGTGGGAATTGCGATAAAACGCATTAATTCGATGCCGAGACAACGCGGTCGCGCTTCGTACAGGGAAGTCGTATAAAATTATAATCTCTTCGAAACGGACCTGTCGCATCGATTGGTGATACACGGTAGGCAGGTGCGTCTGCTCGTTATCGAATAATTATGTGCGTTTGCACAAAGGCTCGGGCCTTAGATCTTCGTTATTGAAAGTTTGCATCGGACGCGGTAGTTCGAAGACATTTTGGGTTGATCGGTCGTAGTAGTGGACAAGGTCGACTCGGTTGACGAGCGAAATTTTGAGTATCGTTAAGATTGCCGAAGACTTGGTTGGGATGGATTTACATTGCTGTTTATATTTACATATTCATATGGGGTGTCTCAAAATGTCCTGACGTTTAGATTTATTAATAAACGTTCTATTTAACTGAAAAGTACGAATATTTTTATTTTAATATAAGGTACAAACATGGAGGTTATGTGTGGAACACAATATCCGATAAATGGCCACATTCCTTGTTTTCAAATGTTCACTTTTTGGACGAAATTTTCAATACATTTTGGCATAATTGCTGACTAATTTCATTAAGGGGTCCCATTTATTAGGCCACAGTAACGGGTATAAAATCATTTGCGAATTTAACAATTTTTTTCGTATGAAAAAGTCATTTACTCATAAAATTAATTACACATCTATTTAGTATGAATATCAAGCTGTTAGAAAAAATATATTTTTTTCGATGTACAAAATGGCCGACTACTCGAAACTTCTCGAAACAGCTTTTTTCCAATTGGCGTGACAAATAACTTCGACAATTTTCACTCGATTTACTTCAAATTTAAAAGTTATGCTACTAATTGCATTTCGCAGAGAAGTACGTACGGAATTTCGGATTAATCGAAAACTTTTCATTTTATGAGCAGTTTATGAGCAGTTCTAACGAAATTTTTCACTGAAAATTCATTTCTTAAGTTCAAATACCTACAACTTTTGAATAAACCAATATTTTTCAAATTCCGGACGTACTTCTCTAGGTATAATAATGTAGATTGACGAGAATTTTTGTTTTCTGTTCTCGGTAAAAAATTGTGGATGCTAAATGTCATGCCGCGGAGCGCCTAAAAAAAGAAAATATTAGTAGTCGGCCATTTTGTACATCGAAAAAAATGATATTTTCTAACAGCTTGATATTCATACTAAGTAGATGTGTAATTGATTTTATGACTGAATCACTTTTTCATACGAAAAAAAATGGTTAAATTTGCTCGCGATTTTATACCCGTTACTGTAGCCTAACCCCTTAATGGTGCGTCCAATTGCTTCCTTGAGCTCCGGAATGGTATGTGGATCATTGGTATATACTTTTCCTTTCAGGAAACCCCAAAGAAAAAAGTCCAATGGCGTCAAATCACATGATCTTGGTGGTGGATTCCCATCGCCGCGGCGCGAGATAACAGGACCATGAAACTTCGTCTGCAATTACTGCATTATTTCGCCCGCAGTGTGGCAGGTTGCGCCATCTTGTTGAAAGAATATGTCTTCCAAGTCCATGCCGTTTATGCCATTTATCGGATATTGTGTTTCACACATAACCTCCATGCTTGTACCTTATATTAAAATAAAAATATTCGTACTTTTCAAATAAATAATACGTTTTATTAATCAATTAAAATGTCAGGTCACTTGTCAATTGTCTCGGGGACCTAATCGGATCCCCATACTTGTCTCTACTTCCTGATAAGGATCCGATAGGTCGTCGCATTGGATTATTGTACTAAAACGTCACGTTTGCACGTCATATTCTCATTTGGATCCCCCATTGAAATGTACGAATCCAATTTGTATTCTAAAGGATTTATTATCGAATAGAATCCGATACGGTTCTTGATGGATCCCATCGCATTCTGTACCTACGTTGAATTTTCTATGCAAAATATGTAGATATATAAAATGGGTGGATTAAAAAAAAAGCATAAATCTTGACTCAAGGAGGCTGGAGCGTTAAACACAATCCGAGATTTAAAAAATGTTATTGTCTAGGCTATACTGAATATTTACGAATTTTTTGAAATTTTTTCACCCCAAAACACCAGAGATAACAAATAGTTCAATATATGTAATTTCACGTGCGATTAAATGTGTAAGACGTTTACGCTACGGAAGATGATTATTATGATGTAATTTTTTAAAGTATTTACTACCAAGATAAATCATTTCTAACAGCGGATTAACGTAAAGAAAGCCTTCGTAAACATTTAGAAAAAAAGTCATCTTCCCCATCAACAATCGTCTTGCCCATCGAAAACCATATATGTTCACTATTGAACCATTACTCTTTGATAAAATATTACAAATCTGGGCTGGCGAATGAAGAGCATTGCTGCCAACCTCAATGTCCGCGACCTTGCCGGCAACACTCAGTATTAATTAATGGTAATAATAAATGATCCCGTGACATAAATAGGCATAATTGTAAATGATTCAAAATTTCATTCTAAATTGTATTCATTGACGCAGTTTTTTAAAATAATAATCATCGATAATTTTATGCTTTTTCAAGTTAGTATCAATACAAAAGTTTTTATTTTTCACGTAATAAAACTATAAAAATGCGTAAATTCGCTATTTAATTATATATTTTATGAAAAACTAGCATCTACAGAATAAATCTATACTTCGTATGCATTTTGTGAAGTTAATTAAAAAGAAATTCGTAAACTGCCATTTAACTTATCTGTATGGCTCCAACCTCCTTAAAAAAGTATAAATCGCTTGAAAAAGTATATCTTAAAAATCGTTTTGCATCACAGCCCTGAAAATCCACTGTGATTATCGTTCGTTATTTATTTTACTGCACTTTGACATAATATCATCACACACGCACACGCTCACGAAGCGTGCAGGTTATGTTTCAACACGCCGACTTTTTTCTCGTGACTTTTCACATATTTTCGATTCGAACGTGGTAAGAATTCTTAAACGGCGTTCATCAGGGAACAGTGCAGAATTCAATTGGATCTCAATGAGGACTCCCTATCTGTGGTGTTCCTAACAAATCCCTATACCTTCATATGTGGATGCATCTTGGGGGTCCTTAACAACTTTGTGCACGAAATCATGTAAGGATATTTTTTGGGAGATCCAACAAATTCCGGTTTAGACATTCAAATAAAAAATATTCCAAACGACGTCAATGTGGAAGTAGTGCGGTGTCCACTTGAATTCCTACGTGCGACGTCCCTGTCAAATCCCCATAGAGCAAAGCTATCAACAACCGTCGGAATTACCGTTAAAATTTAATCTCGATCGACTCTCGCGAACCAGTCCAGCACTCTCCGCACCTACAAACGCGCAAAAGCCATCCGGCTGAATACACACCGTCATATTTCATAGACAGACAGAAACTACGCGTTGTCGCAATAATCATTCACTCGGCTTCGGCTTATCTTCGGCGCGAAAGAGCCCGTTGAGAAATAAAGGCGTGGAAAAAGTCGTGGATGCGTTTTCCAGTTTTTCCAGTCGGAAAGCTCGCGACCGGAGCGTCAACATTTTCCCGTTGAATACAACCAAGCGCTGTTGAAGTTGCCTTACGGTAAATTGTCCGAGAAACGTCGTTCAACGACTGACGTTTGTTGGAGGCGTGTGGAAGTAAAAATTTCGCGAAGCAACCGAGGGGAACGATGTAAATATGGAAAAATGGCCGAGAGGTTGACGAGGATGTTGGCGAGGAGTTCCGTCGGGCGGGCAAACGGCGCCCCGAAACCTGAAAATGCATGCGAGCTCGGACCACTGTTCCATTAATAGACCTCGGCACATTACGAGCTCGGGAGGATTGGAATTTTACACCCTGAAGAACACGCTGGCTGTGCGTGTATATCTACGATCCGCCATTAAACTTTACGCGGTTGAGGAGTGATGTATTAGCGTGACACACGAGCCGCCTTCATATGTGGCCGGAGGAAAAACTGTTCTCCGAGCCAACCGGAGGGTATGAGTGTATGCTCGTGACCCGTGACCGTTTGTTATGCGTCAAGAAGGAGCCC
The DNA here is from genome assembly GCA_944452715.1 of Ophion slaviceki. NCBI lineage: Eukaryota > Metazoa > Arthropoda > Insecta > Hymenoptera > Ichneumonidae > Ophion > Ophion slaviceki. The sequence goes on along the minus strand of OX101788.1, from coordinate 10,038,834 downwards.
ACGTTGCTGAGTTACCGACGCGACGGCGAGAAGCTCCGACGGACACTTTCGCGAAGGGCCCGAGACCCTTTGGCCGAGAAGTTGAGGTGCCATTGACCAGCAGGCATATGCCGATACATTTGAATAAAGTGGTTGTTGTTGCTATCAGTATCCTCCTTATTACTCATCGTTATCGCCATCATGTTGCTATTCTCTAGAGAAAGAAGTGAGCAGCGATCCATCGCGATGGATGAAGCTGTGGAGCCATGAGGCAAACAACAGCACCTAAGAAGCTCAGTAAGCTCAGGTTGCATTTACGGTAACAATCATACAAGTGCCCAAAGCATACCCATAGATGTGTCATTCGTGATTCAAGGCATTCCAAACCTCCGGCGGTTAGTCTCATCATGCAAAGACTAGGGTACAGAAGCAAGTAGCATAGATTGGATAACCGTAAACGTTGATAAGATGATGACTCGACGCGGCATGCAGGTTAACCGTAAAAGTTGATAAGATTCTGACTCGACGTGACATGCAGGATCCAATGAAGCCTCTTCTCCACCGTGTGTCGACATTCCAGGTACATGCGAATTGGACGTTTTGCAAAGCTCACCTGTGATCGACATCCAGGGATATCTCGGTATGTCCGGTATGCCGGGTTGTCCAGGATTGGCGGGTTGCTGGCAGGAGGTTAGAGGATCAACGACGGCCGATGCAGCGGCGGCTTGATGGTAGAACTGCGCCGCGGCTGCCATGGAGGCGGATGCGGCTGAAACAGCGGATGATGCCGACGCGGATGACACGAGTCCACCGGGTGTACCACCGTTCTGATGATGATGACTAAGCGTGTAGTTGACCATAGGATCGGAGGAGGATGGTGCGACGTTGCCGGTGAGGCTCGCGGTGTAACGACACGATTTGTCGCCGGTTGCGGCATCGACGGCTGCCGCGGCCGCGAGGGCGGCACTCGACGCCGCCGACGAGCCAAAGCCGGGCACCATCGACGAGGTAGCACCGAAGGCAGCCGCGGCTACCGCCTGCTGCTGCTGATGATGATGATGGGCCGCCGCAGCGGACACGTACGGATACATGCTAGACGCGGTTCTAGCGGCGGGTGACGTGGACGCGGAACTACCGGAGTGCTGGGGACTCGAGCCCGTCGGACTCGGTGAACTGTGCTGGGCGTAATTCGCGGCTGCAGCCGCTACAGCTGCCGCCGATAGGCTCGACTCGAGACTCGAAGCTGAGCCCGGACCACCCGAACACCCCTGTACCGTACTCGAATTGGCTGCACTTGCGAACAATTGTTGATGATGAAATTGCTGATGATACTTCGGTAGCATACTATCGATTATGAATTTCGAACTCATTGCTGGACGGCACGAGCGCGATGGGTGAACACTTGGGGGTGCGCGCGGACCTGGTCGAAAGGGGGATGCTGGGGAAGGGGGAGGCTGAATACGTCGAGGTTCTCATTAACACCCGATACACCGATTATCAAACGGTCCCCCTAGGAGCTTCGCCATCCTCCGGCCTTTTTCTTCGCTACCTTGGATTCCAAAATTTCCAGCTCACTGTTGCTATCTATCCCACCGCACCGGCTGATGTCTTTTTCTTTTCCGAAACACTTAATTATTTAAAATCCAATTGGCGCACGAAACTCGAGGACGCGACACCGCTCGTTTGATCGCTCTTGTCCGCGACGATGATGTTACGCGCGCGTTAAACGCAACCACGGGGTTTCTCGTGTTCCAGGTGCGGATTGCACCCGGTACTCGCGTCGTTTTCCAGCGTGCGCTCGACGCACCGCTTCCAAAGCCACGGACCAGAGATCGGAGGTGAGGAGGCCCCCCCCTCCTCGCTCGCTACCTTGGTCCACGTTGCGACCGCGATGATGACTCCCTCTCCGCGAGAAAACGGCTCTGCGTTTCTCTGGCTCTCTTTATCGGTGCCTTTACCCTCACTCGTTGTTTCTCTCTCTCACTCTCTGTCTCTCTCCCTCCGGATCCCTCTCTTCGACGCTCCCAACTTCTTCAACTTCTTGCGGCTTTGTTTGCCCGGGTGTTCTTTCGTTGCCTTTTCTTCGTCCTCTGTTATCACTGATGCAACTGGCACATCACACAGCACGATGACAGCGAGATCGACCTTGACAACGGCCCACCACAAATACTATTCACGCATTTTCCCAACATTCCAACATCACACAGGCCTGATGCGTTGCCTCCAGCCGTGTCACAGTGTTCCACATTGATGACTAGTGGCCGTCAAGCAGCAGGAACAACGGATAACCCGAGAGAGAGAGAGCCAGAGAGAGAGAGAGAGAGAGGGTGACAGAGAGAAGAAAATGGGCAAGGGAAGTTACGTAGCACGTTGGCGAAATTGACGTTCTTTGTTGAAGACCTTCCAATGCTTGAGTCAGCTGGAGCAGCTGTTTGTCACACACGCACTGACGGATTTGGTGTTACTACCGATAAGCCGCGCTAATTTTCTCGATTTGTGTTTACGTCAGTGATAAATGTAACGATGGACGGTGTCTCCTTCTTCTTCCTCTTCGTCCTCTTCTCGTCCGTGGATGGAAACACGATGGGGAAACAGTAAAAGCCACGAGAGAAGGAAAACGCACGGTGTTTGGAGAGCACACGGGGCGCGCGCGTCAGGGCCTGTCAGGTGTTAGAAGCCGTTTCTTGCGTACTTCTCGGATAGTCGACGAATCCTTTATGGGCCATGCATGAAGGTACTATAGCCCCCTATCCCGAACGCCGCGTACTACACACCACGGCCAGCTAAATGTAACCCCTTACAATAATGGCGCCGCTTGTCTCTCGTCGGGCAATCCCCCCTCTCCGACAACTACTGGCACAGCTGGTAAACAGAGCCCGCCAATCGGCACACGGCCTTACGAACCGCTGGCCAATCCCGTCGAGGCTAGGCGCACCAAGATGAATGGGTCTCCGCGGTGCTACGCTCACTCACTCGCACTCCTTTGCACTGAGGCGACTCTCTCTCTCTCTCTCTCTCTCTCTCTCTCTCTCTCTCTCTCTCTTTCTCTCTGTCTCTCTCTCTCCCTCAGCGAGTCCCGCTCCGTCTCCGTCGCGCGCACGCGAACCCTCGGGATTCCTCGATCTCCTGTCTCGCTCTTCGGCAAAGGAGAGAGCCAACGAAGAGAGAAGGACAGTGAGACACGAGGGAGAGAGCGAGGAAGTTGGCTCTTTCTCAGTCGCATGCAGGCGAGTCTCCAATGACTCCGTTTTCCTTCCACCGGCCGTTCTCGCCCCTCTCGCTCTTTCTCGGTCTGCCGCCACCACGGCTGTTTCTACTGCTGCCGTCGCTGGCGATCCTGACCGTGGTGGTGTGTATAACCCGGCGCTCCGCTGCCGCAACTGGCTTCGAGCCTCGCTGCTCCTACGTACGACTCCCTTCAAACACCACTGTGTGGCTCCTCTCGGTCGTTCTCTCTCGCTCTCCATTCTCGTCTCGCGTCGTACACACTGTGCGCTGGCTATACAAGCGTTCATGACAATTCTACCGACGCGTATCCATAAATACGTATATATAGATCCTCGTCACTATTGCAGTCCGCTATAGTCGGACGATCATTTTCTTCACCGAAAACACAACTCCCCGGGTGTTAGTGCTGTAGGTCGTTTCACGTGAACAACAACGCGTCCAAAGGCTCGCGGCAACTATGAGGTTATGTCTGCTCCGAGTGATGGCTCTCTATTGCCGCTGCTTGGTATCCCGTCCTCATGGTTTCGTTTTAGTTGCTTCATCCGCGTTCGTTTCTAATCAACCCTTCCAACTCCTCACCTCGTACTTTGGACAGCTGGTAGGGCTTGCATTTGCATGCCATTGAGGGCTTCGGAGTCTGGAAGTCAGTTTGAGAGCGTTCACCTCAAGAGGCCTCCAACTTACCTAGCGACGTTGTTGGTATACCAATAGCTGTGGTAATCGTATCTTCAACGGTACGACCAACAGCGGGAGAGTTGTGTGGCAATCTAGCGAGTCTTTGCCGTGGATTTTGGCATTCTACGCGATCTTTTATTAGTACTCTCTATCCTGTAGGCAGCTTCGCCAACTCTGCTCCCAGCATCGTCTTGGAAATTGAAAGTCCGTGTGTACAGGCTTATTTTTCTCTGGTTCCATCGCGTTGGTGGATGTACCCCAGCTCGATCCCTGTTCGTCGATCTTCCTTTGCATGTCCCTCGAGTCTCTGCATCTTCCCTTGTCTTTTCTCCAGACGGAGAAAAGAGGAGTCGTATCCTGCCACGTTATTGTACGTGGCCATTCCATGCGAAGATCGTCTCTCCTAGCTTGCTTCGCCTTATCTTTTCGGATCCGTTTCGAGTCTTGTTTTTTTTCGGTCTCTCTCTGCTCATCGCTCCCAACCCTCTCGAAACTCTCGTTCATCGTTTCTGCGTTTCTTTCCCTTTTACGCCTTCTTCCCTACATCTTCCCCGGCCCCTCGCTCTCTCTCTCTCTCTCTCTCTCTGTGTTTCTCTCTCGCTCTTTCTCGGTCTCTGATTCTTTTCGCTTTCCCTCTCGGCAGTCTTGTCGAACACACAGCTTTCACGAGTCCCCGAGACTCGCGGTCTCTCTCGCACTAGCGCCGCTTGCTGTCGTCGCATCTGCCTCGGTCTGCCCATACGAAAAGTCAGCTCGGATATCTTTGCCGCCTCGTTTTTCTTCCCCTCTCGCGCGCCTAACCCGTGTGCGTTAAACCAGAAATCGAAGTATGTGCCGGCTCCGGCTATCCCCGAGGCTTCTCCCTTTGAATGCCGTCTCACTCTCGCGGCTTCTTCCCACTTGCCACTATTTCGTACACGCGTGTCACGATATCCTGAGCGTCGAACGAACCGCTATTCCGATACCGTATCGCTTTTCGGATTTGCCAGCCAACCCTTTCGTTACGATTTCTCTTGCGCTTCGTCTTAAGTGAGCAACATCCGGCTCGCTAATGCTGCTAATGATGATTCGCCTCATTAGGCGCTGATTCAGTCGCGCTGCTTTTTTTATGTCAGGCACTTTTTTTTAGCTGGGGTACTTACCTGGTGGGGTTGGCGATTCACGACGGTTCTTTTTGATTCACTCATTTTGGAGGGACACATCTCGGACGTTGGAGGGAGAAAGAAAGTTGTCTGAGATCCACTGGTCCTGCGATTCTTTTGGATTCTGCTGCAGACAGATAGTGGACTCTTCTGCCTTTTTTTCCTCCTCCTCTTAGCTGCTTTTTTCTGCGATAGAAGTATGTCCCCGGTGGGAGAGGATTCTCGAGATCTTGGCAAACGCCAAACTCGTCCCCGTTGGAATATATATCGAAACGTCTTTTCCGAGACCGACAGAGCATCAAGCACTCGCTCCCACTTATTTGGGGATCGGAGTAAAGGAGGGAGGGGGAGAGGGGGAGAGAGAGAGAGAGAGAGAGAGAGAGAGAGAGAGAGAATGAGCGTCTCAGTGGCGGGAAAGAAAGAGCAAGAAGGACGTCCGTCGTCGTTTGTGGGTGTGTGCGAGTTACGGGGCTAAGCCAGAGGAACGGGAAGAAACAGGGGGCGGGTAAAAACCTCCCTTGTCGGGGAGAGCGAGTCTCGATCTCTTCCATTCTCGGGATATTCCCCCTTTCTGATGTGGCCAGCCCCATTTTTAATACCCACTTTCGCCAGTCTTCTTCCCAACGATTCACCGGGCAAATTGTTCGAAAATTTTCTCAACGACGATAGATAAATTATTCTCACTGAATCACAGCAAAGAACAGAAAGAGAGGAAGGGGGACAGAAGAAAGCACGTACTTCTTTCCCCCCGGGGGTGAAATATATTTTCAAATAATAACGAAAGGCCACGCTTGAATTTTCTTCATTATTATTTGAACGCTCGACGTTTTCGCACACGCGCGCGCACTGCCGAAAAAAGACAATTATCGGTAAAAACGATTCTCCGAGAGATTTCGAAGATATGCATTGAAATTACTTTGCCTAGAGTGTACTCACCATTTTCGGTGCTCCGCGCTAATTCTGAAACACAAGAAAATAAACAACCCCGTTATATTTCGACGAATCTAACAGCAGTCGTAAAATGTCTTATGCATCGCCGGACGTCGTGGGATTTACCGCGTAAATCAATGAGACAAATCTAATTTTTAAGGTAAACGCGTTAAGAAAAAAAGAGTCCTCACCGCAGGTGATCACCTGCGTAGGGGGAAGCCAAGACCCGAAGATCCGATGTCGGCAAAAACTGACAGCCAAACGAGCCAGAGATACGAACAAACAAACAAAAAGACCAACAGGCGAGGCTCCCAGGTAGTATCGAAAAAAAATGTCTCAAATTCTTCGGAGCCCCCCTTCCCCCCTCGGCTGTCGTGTATAATATACGCGAGGACGTTTCTACCCTTGTGTCTCTGACGAGTCACCTTGGGATGTTGTTTTTATTCTTATTTTTTCTTAAAAGTACAATAAATTTTGCCGACTGGAAAACGCGGTTCCGGTAGCCCGGCCTACCCTTATTGAAATCCCCTACCCCCGAGAAAATTACGCTCGATGTAACGAGAAATAATGGCGAGCAGCGAGAGAAATCTGTGTTGATCCATCGGGTCGTGTTCAAAATAGCGCGGGGGATGATCTACATTCGAGTGTATCGCAAAATATGCGGACGACCAGAAGGGGCGATGCCCCAAAAGGGGTTGCGCGTTTTCTTTCGAGGGTGCAGTTCGCCAAGTCGAAAAGAGCACAGCCCACTAACAATAAACGACTAGTGGACGGTGTTGTATTTACATGCGTAAATATATGCGGAAAGGATATTTTGAAGCCGTTGTATTTATGTAATGTGGGATTCCAGAACTGCTGCTTGGGGAATGGACCGTGACATTTTTTACGCGAATCGTTGATTTTGGTGACATGTCCTTGGGAATTGGCTTGTATAGGATTCGGGTGGAATATCCATAAGTGAATATCCATAAGTGAGTATAGTATATAACCCAAAGTATATAACCCAAACAAATGTCAACTTTTACCGAGCATTCTCTTTATTAACGGGTGGGTAAGGGTTTCAGCGTGAAAAAAAAAACACTTTTTTGCGAATTTTTTTCATCTATATGGATAAAGTAAATTTATTGAAACCTTTTGTACATTGTTAAGTGTCATTTCAAGAACATTCCGTGAAATTTGTAGGCGAAAATATCCACAAACAAGCCGGTGACAAAAAGCTTCTCCAAGAACGCCTTTGGAAAAACACGATTTGCGGTGTTCACTTGTATCTCAGATAGAAATTACCTGAAATCAAGTACCATTAAAATTTAGTCAAAGTATCATCAAATCCTCTCCCCAACGGTCTTTGATAGTTTTTTTTTCATTTCTAAATTTTTGGCGGTCATGTAAAGTGAAAAGTGCTATTTTTCACGAAAAATTCCGCCATTTTGGGGGTGGAAAACCCCCTCAATGTAAAAAAAATCTCAAACTAACCGTTGGGGGAAGGTATTTTATATGTAGAAGGTGTGTACCAAGTTTGAAATAAATCGGTCATGTAGTTTTCAAATGGCAGTGAACACGGACTTTGAAAAAGTGGTTTCGAGAAAAACGCGGCACCGGCTTGTTTGTGGATATTTTCGCGTACAAATTTCACGGAATGTTCTTGAAATGACACTTAACAATGTACAAAAGGTTTCAATACATGTACTCTTTCCATATAAATGAAAAAAAAATCGCAAAAAAGTGTTTTTTTTCACTCTGAAACCCCTACCCTCCCCTAAACATTTCTTAAAACGCTCATCTTTCTTTGTCTTTTCACTCTTCCGCTATTTCTGGTGCTCATTTCTACTCTATACTCACTTATGGCTGTTCGACTTATGGATTTTCGACTTATGAATATTCGTACTTATCGATCTTCGACTTATGGATCTTCGACTTATGGATATTCAACTTATGGATATTCGACTTATGGATATTCAACTTATGGTTATTCGACTTCTGGATATTCAACTTATGGATATTCGACTTATGGATATTCAACTTATGGATTGTATAGATATGCTGACATCTATCTAAAGATGATTTTGGAGGGTTGAGGTAACGTTGAGTTAGGAATGGTGGGCTAGCGACAGGTCCTTGAAGATAAAAGTCCTCGAAATCACCTTTCCCAATGGATGCACGTGTGCACGTATATACGAGTTTCGCATAAATAAGGGATGTTCCGGATGGGACCAGACCCGATTAGGTGAATAATTCTCTCGGATTATAATTCAAGAAGAGCTCGCTAAAAAATCAAGAGGGAGAGAGATGGCGCTGGAGTCCCGGTGCCTATCTCTTTTACTTCTCTTTTTATCCCTCTTCCATTCTCGTTCGACGATTTATCGCGAATCTTGGACTCCCCTTGTCACGCCCCAAGTCACGGTGGCCCTTCGGGGCATATCTTTCTCTCTCACACCCTCGTTCTTCTTGGCCTGAGCCACGTATAGAGCGCCGAAACTCTGCTACAGTTGGCGCACACACAGGGGCCAAAATGTACGAGCCATCTGGAAGTTTGAGACGGGAAAAAGTATGCGAAGGGAATAACGAAAGGGCACAAGTGACTCAATTCTGCGTGACAGTAGGGCCCTTCGATCTTTGGAAGACCAGTCGACGTACGTGGCTCCTGACGTGAGATGGGCGCGGTGTACGATGGTGTGGGACAACATCGGATACCCTGAGGAGCAAGGATAGGGAAGGAGATAAATGGTGGAAATGAGTGCGAGCCAAAACGAACGATATGGCGTGCTGCTGGATCTACAACGAGAAATCTTCAGGCAGAGGGTGCAATGCCCCAAGGAGTTCTTGCTGATGGCGCTTATGGCCATCCATGCTCCGAGTACATTTTCTCGAAAGACGCAGAGAGAGAGAGAGAGAGCGAGAAGCCTCATGGGCGATCCCGCCTTACGTGGCTGTCAGTTACGTGATAGATCGATCATTTACATCGTCCCAATGCGTATTCTCGACACGTAGATCTTCGTGCAACCTACCGCAGCTACATCGACTCTGCGAATCTCCCACTCTTTTTTTTCCATTTCCGCGAGCTCGACTCGGCCCCAAGTAGATCGAGAAAACGCACATTTCTAATCCGAATAAGGGCTAGCATAATACCTTCCACCTGATGGTTTCTGAAACTGTATACTTTTACACCTCAACCAGTTATTTATTCATTTTAAAAAGTAAAGTAACTTTTTAGCCTGGTTCTGGTCGGAAAGTTCGCTAAGGTCGGGAATGAATTTTGGATCGTGTCGTGTTAAGGGGTATTTACCAAGGTCCTGATGGAAACCATGTCTCTCATACATAAGAAAACACGTTTTTTATATAGGGTATTTCCGGGAGAATTGGCCGTAAGGGAGAGATGGCCAATTGAAATATTTCATAGAACTGCTCACTAGATGTCACCTGCCTACAGTTGGTAAAATAAGTATTTGTATACGTCTTCAAATTATCCTTTGAAAAAAATAAAATGTTTTATGAAGTTGCTGTGTTCGATAGCTTACCCTAAATATACATGGTGTCTACAAAAATCTTGGGAAAACACGAACAAAAAAATAAAGTCAAATTAACAACTGTTTCGTGTGATATGTACAAGTACTTTTTTCACCCACTGCAATTCGCTTCGCGTCGTGCACAGGTGTAAGTGTACGAGGAAAAGTTTGGCAAAAAATGAAAAAGTGAGTAAAATCCTTTTAAATTGTTTGGTCTACAGCAAAACAATTTCGAAGCGTTCATGTTTTACGTTGCGATGTTGTTTTGTAAAAGTAATGGTTGTTTTCTCATTTCTTGATTTGTTCACGAATTATTATAACCTCAAAATTTCGCACGTATTGTTTCTAGAGGGTGTCTCAAAATGACCTGACATTTCAATTTGTTAATAAAACGTATTGTTTGTTTGAAAAGTACGAACATTTTTATTTTAATGTGAGGTACAAACATGGAGGTTGTGTGTGGAACACAATATCCGATAATGATTTTGTTTATCTACGTAGCCACTAAGTTGAAAATACGCCTCATCGCTGAAGATGATTTTCTTCGAAAAATCACCATCGATTCGTTGACGCTCCAATATCCAATTGGTGAAACGGCGCTGCGCATGGCTAGCTGCAGTTGTTGTGTCAATTGGAGCTTATAAGGATCGGATCTTTCGTCAAAATTCACTGCACAGAGCATCTTGAAATGTTCAACTGCTGAGCACGATGGTGAATCGAGGTGGAAGGACTTTCGGCAATAGTGGCAACACTCACCGCAGGTCACCATTTTTGTAGTGAATTTTCACAAATTCTTAGCGTTGCTCGATCGTGTAATTCTCCATGACGAAACCTCAATACTTCCTGATGGCAGTTGTCAAAGATTGGTACTCTATGTTCGCCACAAAAAAAAAAAATAACGCGCAATTTATGTCAGGTCATTTCGAGACTCCCTTTACTTGTTTACATTTTAAATATAACCATTTCTCGTGGAAGATTAGGAGATGTGTTCAAATTATTATTTTCTACATTTCTTTTAGATGCCTGATAAGTACAAGAGAAAAGCAATTGCTCTGCAAGGGAACTGGACTGAAGAATCATTAAAAGCAGCTGTTGGTGCTGCAAAAAATGACGGACTGTCGGTTCGTGCGACCTCTAGGACCTACGAAATACCGAGGAAGTCCTTAGAAAGACGATATGAGAAGAAAAATGATAAAAGATGTTTCGGAGAACATTATTATGAAACCCATCTCATTGAAGACGAGCTTCACTGAATGGTGTGCCAACTTTGGGTACACGAAAAACGTACTGAATTCGATTATATGTGTTCTAGATGTGGCCAAAAGAACAAAAATAATTACGAATGAAAGCATAAAACCAAAGGGAAAACCGAGAGTAAAATTAAGTACTGACCATTAGGGTGGCACAAATGTGATTTTTATTTTTTTTTCTTTTTGTCACCATTCAATTATTTCATTTAAAGAAAAAAAAATTGTCGCGAAAGCCGCGAATGGTCAAAAAATATTTAGAGGTCGCTCAAACCTACAAAAAATTCTGATTTCAGTACAAAATCGATTTTTTTCGTCCCCTTCTCACCCATGAATTTTACGCATTATAATTTTTAAATTAACATCGCGAAAGCTCTAGCTGACCAATAAATATTTAGCGGGCACTCAAGAGCTTCGTAATTTCAAATTTTCGGCATTTTTTAACTCTTCTCACTCATAAATTTGACGCTTTGTAAAATTTTAAAAACAATTAATCCTTTTTTCTTTCGAAACATATTTTTCAAATTTACCTCACACTTCTAACCCAAGAATTATAATCTTGGTTCTCATAAAATAATTCTTTAAAGGTCTTGTCCGTGAACAAAATTATAGGTAGTTTTATTCATAAAACTGAAATGCCAACTGTGTTCCGCGCATCGTAATGCGTCCCACAATTTGTTTCGGTGATCAAACTGCGTCTAATTCGTGTTTGTTACAAATTATTATAATAAATTATTCGGAAAACGTAACACTTTGCTATTTATTTTGTTTTTATGCTACAAGGAATTATAGTGCATGCGAGATTTATTTTTTGGCGGAAATTTTGAATTTCGAAAACCTTGAGCAGCCACTAAACATTCATTGGCTGGCTAGAGCTTTCGGGAGGTTAATTGAAAAATTATCAAACGTAAAATTCATAGGTGAGAAGTGGACGAAAAAAATCGATTTCTTAATGAAAACTTGAATTTTTGGGAGACTTGAGCGATCTCGAAATATTTTTTGAACGCTCGCAGCTTGCGTGATAATGTTTTTTTCTTTAAAGAACATAATTGTATGGTGAGAAAAAGGAAAAAAATAGAGCTCAAATTTGTGCCACCCTACTGGCCATTTCTCCTCGACTTCTATGGCCATCGCACTCAGATACTCCGGGAGAGATGGCCAACCGTGATGAAAAAAAATTTGAGGTCGATCTCATAAGAGTTTGTTTTGTTTTACAAAATTTTTATCTCTAAATAATTTTCATATATTAAAAATAACTCTAAATTATTTTGATATATAAAAAATAACTCTAAATTATTTTCTATATTATTATCTCAAAGTTAAATATTCAATGTTTAGTTACAAATGGAGTAAAAAAATGTACTTTTATTTTGCCAGATAAATGCAAAAACTGTGGCCAACTAACCCGGACCTACCCTAACTAAAAAAAATGCTCCTTGGTATACCTAAAAAATCGGTTTTATACATGGCCTGATGCTCGTAATCCCATCAATTAAAAAATTACGTAAAAATTGTCGCTGCAGGAAGAATTAGAGAGTATGGTCATCACACAATCCATTCTCCGAGTCAGCCGGGAAATTTTATGACGTGACTCCTATCGTAAAAAAAAGAAGAAAAATACTACCCAATCAGGATTTTTAATTACCGGACAAATAAATGTTTGGTCTCGCTGCAGCTCTTTTGTTGAACTAACGTGTGATTGTGCCTCGATGGACCGACAATCGTGTCTTTTGTTCCAGAACGATATATCAATTTCAGCTGATTTTCCGTGGCAATAAAATTTTGTTTTACTGTCGTTTCGATGGCTTTCCAAACGAGTCAGTGGGCGCGTGACTACACACGCGAGGTACGTGATTTGTTGCTGGACCACAATGCTCTCGACGACCGCGGCATAAACTGACAAGGGTGCCGGGCGGGGGCAGGGGGGCAAGAGAGGGAAAAAAAGATAGAGAAGGAAGATTGGATCGAAAGTGCCGTGCATGGCTAAAGATTCGAGTTTTGGATAACAAGTGTCCAGGCTTTGTTTTTTTGGAATTTCGAGGATCTCGAGCGCTCTGCCTTCGTTTCTTTTTTTTCTTGCGGTGAAAGATTTCGAGAGTCTCGAGCTGATGACCGAGTGGTGGAAAAGAAGGGCGGGGGAGAGAGAGAGAGAGAGATAGAGAGAGAGAGAGAGAGAGAGAGAGAGAGAGAGAGAGAGAGAGAGAGAGAGAGAAATGGGCTATGGTTTGGGTTTCGAGAGAGGCAGGATCGTGCACCAGGATAACTCCAGGCTCGGCGAGAGAGACAGAGAGAGGGGGGAGAGGGGAGAGAGAGAGAGAGAGAGAGAGGTGGGACTCGGGGAGACGCCCTGAACAAAGTTCCCGAAAGAGACACCGAGAGCGCCATCTTCTTGACGATATCGGCAACTTTTCCTCTTCTTTCCTCCTTCTTTAATATCTCCGTCTCTGTTTCTCTTTTATCAACGCTTTTGCTCTCTCTATTCTGATCCCAAAAGGCTCCGCTCGTTGTCTCCGATCAGCAAACGAGGAATTTTATGGCACCCGAGAAAATCCACCGGTAGGTTCATTCGGTGATATCGTTATTATCGCTTACCTGCCACACAATTTTCCATCCCATCCTAATTATTATTATTATTATATATAATTACCATCATGTATAATATTGTTATTTTATAACATATATATTACATAATTACAGTATATATTATATTTATATAAATTGTTTATTTATATATACATACATAAATATTATATATATATATATATATATATATATATATATATATATATATATATACACACACACACACACACACACACACACACACACACACACACACACACACACACTATAGCGCAAAGGTTTTCGGACGCTTCAGATAATTGCAAAACTTTCGATCACTGGATAATTGCCAAATAATGTTACAAAAATAATATTCATTTAATTTATTATTTTACGAAGATGCACTATATAGCTCTATATAATGAATTATATTATTTTAATATAATTTGGCAATTACATGAATATTATAGGTTAAGTATATTATGTTATGATTTTATAATTTAATTACATAACTAATATGATATGTATCTTTATTATATATATTTACATGTCAAAGAAATACTATTGTTCTCATTATCTTTACTATTAATATTATTATTGCTACTGTTATCAATATTATCTGATAAAAAAACATTAATCGACCGACTGTGATGATTGTCAAAATGGCCTTACATCAAATCGAAAGCTCTACTATTGGGATGATTGATAATCTCGAAAATTTAATCATATTTAAATTTATTTGAATAATAATAATAACAATAATAAGAATAAATCCGAGTTTTTCGACGATGAAGCGGAAAGATCGTGAGTTGAAAACTGAGTGCAGTAGGGCCTTCGGGTATTCAAAATTTTACGAGCGTTTTACACGCATCTGTTACACGAGTCTCGGCCTCACAGAGGATGATAACCGTAGAGAGCGAACACGGGGTACACGCGTTGAGATGCCTCGGAGCGCTCTCGAGTGCCGTCGAGACGAGGAAATGAATCAAAGTCACCGTCCGCTTTGTGCCCGCGAGGAGAATTTTCACAAACGCGTAAGTAACGTAGGCAAGAACGAAAATAAAGAGATTAAAAAAACTGGAATACTCATACGAAGGGACAGGCGAGCGGGGATGGGGGGGGGGGGGACTCTCGAATTTTAAATATAATCGTACGAATATACACTGGGTGTAAAAATAAACGAATCCATCACGAAGAGGCACGAGATCAAGATGAGCCGAGAATTGACGTGATTTTCGCGCAAATATTTTTCTCTTCTTTTTTCATGGGGGCGTTTTATCAGTGCTCGATTATCGTCACGTCATTAGAGTCGCAAAATCTGTTTCGCATTCGGCTGCAGATTCGAAACGTGTATCGGTGCTGATTCATTGGTTTACCGACCGCGCAACGCAGATTTCACAGGTAAAGAAATCTGCTGCGATACCTGGAGACACACGACGCGCGCGATTTCAATCCTCGGATGGTACGTTACCGACAATCATACGCTCGGGAGTTCGAAACATGTCGACGCGAAAACCGCATATCTCGGGGATTGAATGAAAGATTGTTCGATATAATTTTGTATTATTATCATTATTATGTATGGGTAAACGAATTTCGTATTACTTGAGCTTTTTTCAGCGCACATTGCTAAAAGATGGCTTTGGCACGTTGCGAAAAATGCGCATTGCCTAAAAATGGCTTTTGCAAATTGCTAAAAAGTGCACATTGCTTGAAAATGGTTTTTGCATTTTGCTAAAAAATGTACATTGCTTAAAAACGGGTTTTGCATTTTGCTATAAAGTTCACATTGCTAAAGAATGTCTTTTGCACATTGCTAAAAAATACACACTGCTAAGAAATCGCTTTTACACATTGTTAAAAAGTGCACATGGCTAAAAAATGGCTTTTGCAAATTGCGAAAAAGTGCACATTGCTTAATAATGGCTTTTGCATTTTGCTGCACAGTGCACATAGCTAAAAAATGGCTTTTCCATTTTGCTATAAGTCCACATTGCCAAAAAAATGGCTTTTGCACATTGCTAAAAAATACACACTGCTAAGAAATGGCTTTTGTACTTTGCTAAAAAGTGCACGTTGCTAAAAAGAGGCTTTTGCATATTTCTAAAACGTGCACATTGCTAAAAAAAGGCTATTGCACATTTCAAAAAATACACAATGCTAAAAGATGGCTTTTACACATTGATAAAAAGTGCACATGGCTAAAAAATGGCTTTTGCACATTGCTAAAAAGTACATTTGTAAAAGTACAAGTACTTTTTGCGAAAAAGTACACAATGCTAAAAGATGGCTTTTACACATTGTTAAAAAGTGCACATGGCTAAAAAATGGCTTTTGCATATTGCTAACAAGGAAATGTCGCTCATAAATGGCCCTTGCATATTGCTAAAAAGTACACAATGCTAAAAGATGGCTTTTGCACATTGTTAAATAGTGCCCATGGCTAAAAACCGCTTTTGAAAATTGCTAAAAAGGGCTTTTGCACATTGCTAAAAAGAACATGTTGCTTTACAAAAATGGCTTTTGCACATTGTTGAAAGGTGCATATTGTTAAAAAAATGGCTTTTGCGCATTGTTAAAAAGTGCACATTGCAAAGAAATGTATTAAGCACATTTCTAAAAAGTGCACATTGTTTAAAAAATGGCTTTTGCACATTGCTAAAGAATGCTATTTTTCTACGGTTATCTCGGTCATCTGTTAGTTTTTTTTTTAATTCAAATCGATTATGAAGGTCCTTATTTTTGTCATTCAGAGATGCATTCACGCCAGGAATTATAATTTGATGAATTCTCGGCGATGCTCGGGTTATATATATATATATATATATATATATATATATATATATATATATATATATATATATATATATATATATATATCCTATTTCTTTTTTTAAATATATTTTTGTGGGTAAATGATATTTTGATTTTTTCATATCGATGCAATATTCGATATAAGCCAATGTGAATCTTTTAAGGACGACCCTTAATTTTTTTCAACGCCGGGTTTAATTTTTGGTATAGGACGGTTTTTGAAATAACCCTTTTACAAATGCACTTACGTTTGATCGGGTTGGGGACATTACGTAATGTTGATTATGAGGACATACTATTAAGATGTTTTGTCACAAAATTAATTTATTATCGATTGGTCGGATTACAAAAAATGTATATATATTGTTTGCGTTTACATTCGTTACTATATGTTTTTTTTGTCGACTCGAAAAAGGATTTTTCCGCGAGCCTTTGCATTTACGAAAAACTTCTAGTTGAGCGTTTCGTCTGTAGCGTTGATTAACCAGCCCTGCCCTAGCAAATGTGCTCGTAAAAACGTTCGTAAGAGATCCGAGACGTAACTGTGAGAGCAGAAAAAGTGTAAGCTCGCGTTTCTTCGTGGTCGAACACCCCGAAGATTTCCTATCCGCGATAAAACGTTAAACTGAACGATCGTAGGGATGACGGAGATCGTAGGGATGAGGAGAGAGAGAGAGAGAGAGAGAGAGAGAGAGAGAGAGAGAGAGAGAGAGAGAGAGAGAGAGAGAGAGAGAGAGAGAGTAGTGCGAATTTCGAGAGAGTTGACAATAGAACGACCACTACGAAAAGATCTCGCAATTTCCGTCTGGCTCCATGTGCCTCTCTCTCTCTTTCTCTCTCTCCTAATACCCGTCGACAAGGCCCAGATAAGGACTCTGATCTCTCGTGCGACGACCAGTCGGTCGCAAATCCGATTTTGTCCCCTCGCGTATCAGCAGTCTGCCTTTCAAGTTTTGCACGAAAATATCGAGAAATGGATGTCGGAGCTGCGGAAAGAAAATAATGGAAATGATTGAGCATGATATTCGTCAGGATACGTCTATCGGTGGATCTGAAGGTGCATATCAATTCGCTAATCACTGACTCGAAAAGTTTCATTCTTATTTACCCCGTGCGAGCATTGCGCCGCGTTGGGTCACGTGATAAATAAAAAATAACGCACGTTTGCACTACCCGAAAAATCACATCCACTTCCGCGCATGTGAGACTAAACGAATGATTCGAGTATGCAACAAAACAATTCCGATCTGTCTAGACCTTTAAAAAAATTTGTGAAATGAGTATGTTAAAATTTCAATTTGTTTGCGAAATGGTTGTTGAGAAGAAAAATTATTTAGTTGATAATTATTAAAATCATTTGGTTAATAATTATTGAAATAACTTAGTGAAGAATTATTGGAATAATTTAGTAAGGAATTATTAAAATAAAACAGTGAATAATTATAGAAGTGATTTAGTGAAGAATTATTGAGACAATTTAGTGAATAATTATTGAATCATTCAGTGAATAATTATCAAATAATTCAGTGAATAATGATTAAATAATTCAGTAAATAATTATTAAAATAGTCCTTCCTCATAACATAAAAAATCTTCAAATAATTCGAAACATTGCGGAGGGTACGAACTTCTTTCGAGTTTTTATGATGGACAACATGTTTCGTTTTCAATCGAAAGATTAATCGTCGCAGAAAAATCGTCGCGTTTATTTGACTAGCGCAATTTTTTTTAAGCCTTCGGTAATTCAAAAATCCCTTCCACGATGGAAGCAAAAAAAACATTGGCAACAACACAAATTTGTCCACTAGCAAAAAATGCAAGCGTTACGAAAATTCTTGAAATTCCACAAGCCTTTTTCGACTATCCTATGTATAGGAATGTCCCACATGTCGACGAACAGAGCCAATAAATTTCGTAATTTTCACAATCCTCAAACCACGCGCTATCTCACTGTCCTCATAAAGTTTGATGACGTTTCCCGTCACTTGTCCAGCGCGATTCGCTCTGCAGTGTCGCCATTGAGTCAGAAAGGCACTCGGTGCAGACTCATTTAAATCCAACAGCGAATCAATTAACGCGCGTAATTTGATAGCGCTAAACGGATGAATAAGTGATCGGTGTCGAGGTCCCCAGTGTATCACATCGACCGCGAGTGTCATCAAACTCGCGTGGACTGTTAATGAATATTCATGCGAATTAAATGACAGGACAAAAGTTCCCAAGAATCATCCAAAGTAGTATCAAAGTCCAGCTCGATGCATCACGAGGTCTCGCGACTTGCCCCGATATTTTTGCTCTCCCGTCGATTTGTTTGCGAGATGGGCACTTTTTGGCACGTGCAAGGGAACACGCACGATAACGGGTGAGATCCCTCGTACGGAGCCTCGAGATGACTTAGTGACGTCAACCTCGGGCCAAAGTGCTTTTGCTAAGGAGGCTGAAAAAGAAATAAGGAGGAGGGGGATGGGGGTGTGGGAGAGAGGAATTTAGTGACAGTGTTGAGGAAGCGCGCGAGCCATTGCCTCCACCGGCCACTTAACCAGCATCAGCTGAGCGGACTTGTGACTCGATGCGTTTTATTGCTACTTTACGTCGGTTTATTGCGCCATGAAAACGTAAAATGCCCCGCTCTCGCGTTCTCGCCTATCGCCGATTTCCTCGCTCTCTCTCTCTCTCTCTCTCTCTCTCTCTCTCTCTCTCTCTCTCTCTCTCTCTCTCTCTCTCTTCCTCTCCCTCTCTCTCTCTCTCTCTCGCTCTCTCCATGTCTTTCCGTCACGAAGCTCGCAAAACGCGCGTGTACGCGTGGATAAGCCCCCACTTTGACTTTTAAACAACACCTTCCAATCTGCGAGATCGCGACCCGCGATCTTTTCACGCTCCATGGGGACACGCATTTTAACGCGATTCTCCCCGTCCCGGTGCTAGATCGCGCCGACCCACAATCCGCAGGAAATCTCATTTCAATCCCAAACGCGTTGCCTCCTCCAAATTAGGCGGCATAATATTACGAAACTGCTCGCTTGAAGAAGGAATTTTTCATCGGCGAGTGTGGTGAACAAGGGAAAAAAATTGTACACATTGATGGCATTTTTGGTTTTTTGGACGTCTTTGCGAACCTCTCTTTCGTGATCTGGCATTTTTGTAGGAGATTGCTGGTTTTTATTCTTCTGCGTAAGAGATAAGCAAATTATTGACCGCGATCTCGATCCGTGATAGGTTTTTTTTCAAGGAGGGCAGAACGCTCCACCTATCAATGTTGAACGGATTTTTTTTTGAGCGAATACGTTCCAGTGGAAGTTCGGGTCCAAAGATTCCACAAGTTTCATCACATAGCTTTCGAAATAAAATGTAAAAATAAACTAAAATGTAGGGAAATTAGCGCAATTTGTTATGAAAAATGGTGAATTTAGCCGCTGTTCGTACCTCTCGCTGACACATTAATTTGCAAATTTTCACAGGAAACTGTGCCGATTTTTAAAAGATTTAAAAAAAAAATTTTTTTTTTAAATTTCCAAGAAACGACCGAATTTTCTCGATGTTTATTTATTTTTTCCCGATCACGATATCCATATTATTGTCACCGTTGATAAAAAATTGCCAGCTTAATTTACAAATTTCCTTAAGGGAAATTTAAGCTAAATTAAGAAAATTTACAAATATGCTTAATTTCCCAATTTACAAATTTCCTTCCTCAATTTACAAATTTCCTTACACCACTGCAAACGTCTAAAATTGAGTGATTCTCTGCGATTTTTTTTTGGTGGAAGGACAAGTAAGACGATAATAATATTCAAGGATGTTATTAGTCATATCTTCAAGAGAACAAAAAAAAATATATTAAGAAATTATACAAAATGGTGACGCTCGAGCCATTCTCGCGAGGCATGTTGAATTTGAGACGCTCTGCGGCACGCAGTATAACTGACGCAAATTTGAACTTGGAAAAAAACATTTTTAATTCTATTAATTTACATGAGTATAGCTAGAGAAATACGTAGGGGATTTTGAAAATATGAATTTTTGTGTTATTGGCAAGCATTCAAAGTAAAAACACAATTTTCGACAGAAAAAAGGACAATCATTTGTTAGGAACTAAAGTTATAATTAATCCATGGAAAATCCTGTACGTATTTCTCTTCGAAATGTTATTTTAAAGATGTGCTCAAAATTTGGAGTGAAAATAATAAAAATTGTTGAAGTTATGCCACGCGCCATTTTGAAAAATTGTGTTCCGAGAAAAACTCCGAAAAAATACATAGTTCGAAGCATCTTTGAAGCATTTTTTAAAAAATCATTGATTTAGAATTCTCCAGTGGTGTAACTCCTTAAGAAACTGCCGAATTTTGTCGATTTTCATTTAAATTATTTAAATAATTTATTGTAATTTAATCGTTATTAGTTTTTTAAATGGAAATTTTATTACAGTAAAAACTAAAAACAATCTGTCTCCTCTATGATATCGACGAGAGAGGCTCTACCATCGATCGACGAAATGAACCAAACCAAACTCAAAAAGGACAGAGCGCTCAACCTGTCCATGTTGAAGATACGATTTTTTTGTTCGACGCGGATACGTCCGATAAAAGTTCGGGTTCGAAGATTCCACAAGTACCATTACATCGCTCTCGAAATAATATTTAAAAAATTATTATAAAAAGCTAACTCTGCTTTTGAAATAAAATATAAAAATTAATTAAAATCTATGCAATTTAGCGCAGTGGCTTATGGAAAGTCGTGAATTTAGCCGCAGGTTGTATCTCTCGCTGACACATTAATTTGCGAATTTCCATTAAAAACCGAAATGTCCTCGATTTTTGTTTATTTTTTCTCGAACACGATATTCGTATTATTGTCACCATTGACAAAAAATTGCCAGTTCAATTTTTGAATTTCCACAAGAAACTGTGCCGATTTTGTCGATTTTTAGTTGCCTCTCGAACACGATATTCGTGTTATTGGCTTTCAAAATGGAAACTTTATTACAGTACAAAAAAAAGTCTCCACTATCATCGATCGACAAAACAGACGAAATCGAACTCAAGGAGGGTAGAGCGCTCCACCTATCAATGTTAAACGGATTTTTGTTTACGAGCATACGTCCAATGAAAGTTCGGGTCCAAAGATTCCACACGTTCCATTACATGGCTTTCGAAATAATATAAAAAAATTAATATGAAAAGCTAACATTGCTTTCGAACTAATATAAAAACATTAATATAAAAAGCTAACATTGCTTTCGAAATAATATAAAAACATTAATATAAAAAGCTAACATTGCTTTCGAAATAAAATATTTTAAAAAATTATTATTACGTAGGTAATGTAGGACTTTCCTTAAAAAATTGTGCCGAGTTTTCTACATCTGTATTTCTTTTTCTCGAACACGATTTTCGTATTATCGTCACCATTGACAAAAAATTGCCAGCTCTATTTGCGAATTTCCTCAAGAAACTGTCGAATTCTCTCGCTTTTTATTTATTTTTCTCGAACACGATATTCCTGCTATTGACTTTCGAAATTGAAACTTTATCCCAGTACAAACTAAAAAACGAGTCTCCCCCATCATCGATCAACGAAACGCTCTTCAAACACATTTTCCATTTGTGTTCAACAAAATTCGTCTCAAGCCCGAGTGAAAAAAGAAATTCCCGAAAAAAATCGCACCATGGAATCAAGTCTATTTGGGTTTCTCTCATTCTGCGTTTGATTTTATCAGGCCCTCAGGTCCGCGATTCAGGTTGGTAACATTCTGTTGTTGGGAGTGTTCACTGTTAAATAATAATCTCGTTTTGGGGTGGTCGAGGTATAAAAAAAAGAGTATTTAACAGCTCGCTCGTCGCTGGCCTGGCCGCATCGACTGGGGTGTGTTTGCAGCGAGAGAGGGTGGCTCTCCACCCGAGGGCGGAGGTTCTCGCGAAGCTGAGCTTTCCCGTGGAAATCAATAACCGCTCGACGGCTACGTAGACTCGCTCCCTCTTTCTCCCTCAACATACTCATATACCTACATATGCATCTAATTCCAAAATATTTGAATCCCTCCTCCATCTCGCCTAATAATTACGTCTCGTTCGACGAACCCTTTTTCCCGGATGATTTTTTTTTCGAAACGGTCACCCGTCATTTTTCCTAGTCGAAATGTCCCTCAAACTAGATATCAGTAAGTGAGCTTTCGGATAAAACGCATCCATAAAACACTTCATAGACGAATCAAATGACAATGACGATAATCTTAGGTGTGAATTGGGAAATGCAATGAAGGGGGTTGGAGGGGGGGGTGAAACGCCGTGTATTTGGCAACTGAAATTGCGAAACAGTGGCGACATCCGACGGAGGGTTGTCGAAGCCTGGTGCACGCGCAGTGCAGCCCCGTTGGTTCTCCACGGAGAGAACCCTCCTGCAGCACCGACCGGGCATTCGAAAGCCCTCCCTCAGCCCTCGGAACCCCAACGACGCGGCTACCGCGCTAAAATGTTTCGGAGCTAGGACACGTACCCTCGGTGGTACGTAGTTCCCTGAAATCACACCGGCGAGCAACGCCATATTTCGGGGATGGAATCTTCCTTCGGGGGAACCCTCATCCAGTGTATGGGCTACATGTACCTGGGTGGGTAAAAAAAAAGTTTTCCAAAAATAATTTTATTCGATGGTATCACCTCTTAGCTATATTCGCTGAAAATTCATTGAAATATTCCTAAAATTAAATGAGCTGCAGCTTTTAACAGTCGGCTGGGCGAGCGGTGGCAGCACCATTAGGGTGGAACAAATTTGAACTCGATTTTTTGCCTTTTTCTCACCATGCAATTATCTTCTTTGAAGGAAAAAAAATTGTTGCCGAAGCTGCGAGCGGTCAAACAATATTTAGAGGTTGTTCAAGCCTACCAAAAATCCAAAATTTCATTAAATTTTTTTTTCGTTCACTTATGAATTAATCTTTTTTTCGTCCATCCATGAATTTTACACTTTATAATTTTGGAATTAACCTCGCGAAAATTCCAGCCGGCCAATGAATATTTAGTCGTCGCTCAAGATTTTCGAAATTTACAATTTCTGCCAAAAAATAAATCTCGCATGCACTATAATTCATTGTAGCACGAAAACAAAATATACAGCGACGTGTTACATTTTCTGATCAATTTATTATAATAATTTGTAACGAACACCAACTAGACGATATGTGTTATGATGTCTTATTATGTATTATTGTATTATGGCGTGGCTCGTCACAGAGTACAGCTACGATTGGTCGGCAGTTTGACTAACGAGACCAATTGTGGGACGCATTACGATGCGCGGAAAACAGCTGCCATTTCAGTTTTACGAATAAAGCTACCTATAAGTTTGTTTATGGACAAGAGCTTTAAATAATTGTTTTATGAAAACAAAGATCATAATTCTTGGGTTAGAAGTGTGAGGTAAATTTGAAAAATCTGTTTCTAAACATAAAAGGGTTAATTGTTTTGAAAATTTTACAAAGCGTCAAATTTATGAGTGATAACACTTAAAAAAATGGCGAAAATTGGGAATTTCGAAGCTCTTGAGCGACCACTAAATATTCATTGGCCGGCTAGAGTTTCGCGAGATTAACTTTCAAATTATAAAGCGTAAAATTCATGGGTGAGAAATGGACGAAAAAAAAAATAATTTTTACTAATAATTTTAATTTTAGGGAGGCTTGAGAGACCTCTAAATATTTCGGTGGACATCATATGTCGAGAACTACTTGATGGATTGTTTCCAAATTTACAGGAGATACGGCGAGAGACATTTAAAGGTCGTTGACGATCTCACTTTTTGAAAATCGATCGTCAATTTTTAATAGTTACGTTAAAATGATGACTTTTCTCATGGATTTTGTATGCGTGAGTTTCAATTCGCCGCCACGTTGTTAAAAAAAATGATTTTCAATGTCGACGATCGTCAACGACTCGTATGTATTGTTCATTCGAATAACCCATTTGGTTTTTGGATTTCGGATGGACGGTCCAAGCTGGAGAGTGTCCACCGTCAAACGCCAGAAAAAAATTTCATCATCTACCGGTAGCCATGTTTTTGGTTTTTTTAAAATATAGGTTTTGGTGATTTTTTTCAAAGGCTCTCAATATGTGGACTTTTGTGTAAAAAATGCGTTTCGTTTTCACCAACCGTTTCCCAAGAAAACGAATCAGAATTTGGCCATTTGTTCGGGCCTCTAGATGTAGGTAGATGTAGCCCTTCAATTATCATTGTTCGCGCTCGAGATTGCAGGAACATTTTTATTGCGATGCCTCCCAAGATTGAAAATTGCATCGGTGGAATGCAATAGAAATCAATTTACCTCAATTGCTCGAGTTTGGTTTTGCCGATTATAACTATGGACATCCATGAATCATTTTTTATAATGCCCATCTGGAGATCTACGATCGAAAATGCAAAAAAATATCGGTTGATTTTAAATCATGAATGGTATTTTGGAATTCATTCTTTATTTTTGGAGCTGTCTTGGCAAAGTGACAATCAGAAGTAAAACGTACACGAAACAAAAAATAGGTTAAAAAAATAATGCAATTGTTTATTTCTTAATAATTATTATTAACACCAGCAATAAATAAATAAAACAATTACACCAGTCATTGTTTATTCATGTGGAATTTAATATTTTATTTTATTTAAAAAAATTCACATCCTTCATTTGATATTTTTAGGTAGCAGTTTTTTATTTATTTCCATGGTATACCATTTAAGGGTGTTTCCACACAGTCCCCCCTCACATACTATTCCTGTTTACATTTTTCCTTATAAATGATGTACATGAGTTGATTTTTTTACACGTTTTATTTTATACACTTTATTAATTTTATGTTCATTTTATATTGATTTTATATTAATTGTATTATATCGTTTATTATATAATAATAAGAATGGTTATCAAAACACTATTTTTAATGGTATGCTTCAACGCGGAATATTCATCTAAAAACAAAGGACCAATGTGAAACAAGCCAAAACAAACAGGCGGAGACTTTGATAAACAGATAAAAATTGATAAAAACATTTATAAAAAAGTTTTTAATGGCTCAAATTTTCTTTGGTAGATTCAGCCCGCGAAAATCATTTCCGTTTCTCAGATCCATATTGGAGATCCACAATCCAAATATCCAACATAATTTTTGACAATAAAAACAGAATGTGTAACAATTAAAAAATAATATCCATTGCATTCCGCGGCTGCAATTTCCAACACCACGATACTGTTCGTCCGAGGAGCCCCTGAACCTTGAGGACCTGCCCTTACGCGAGGGTAACTCGTGACATCTCTCGTTGCGCTGCCGAAGTCAGGGTGAGCAGTGACCCGATCAGCAATGCAGTCTGCGAGCAGCTTGCCGCTCTTACCCTCTACCGGGCGTGTCCACCCTTACACAAAATCCATTACAAAAGTTCACGAACCATGCTTCCTTACTAAAAAAAAAATAACAAAATAAATTCCAAAAAACTGCGCACAAGTTGGGCATGAACGAGAAAGTGATGCAAGATTTAATATTTCCCATGCCATTGGTGGCAGTAGGATTATCAGGACTCTACCGGTGTGTATCTCCAGCCCCGGAGCAGCCGCAAGCACCCCTGCATCCCCGCGTGTATTTTTTTCCCGTGCAATATAAAACGCTATTTAATACCAGGAACGACGCAAATTATTGGGGAGTAGGCGATCATTGACTGCAGCAATGCGCGTGATTTTAGGATTCCCTGAAGGCGTGCACGTTTTTCCCGTTTTATTTTATTCTTCAATACCCACCCCCCTGTTGTAACGTCTTCTAGCAGAGTTCCGCTCAGTTGCTTTGGAACACGACGACGTATATTTACTTTTCGGGTCCGTTCGTAACGACGATTTTGCATTCGAGAGAAAAGAAGAGAGGAATATGAAGGTAGCGAATGCAAAAGTTAGGTGAATATTTTAGTGACAGAAATCGTCGGATTAGGCACTTTATCGAGGGTATCCTTCGAACGCTAAATGCCAAAGTACCGCATGTCAAAGATTCAACTGAGGAAACAACATAATTAAAGGATATACGATCCGCGAAAGTTTCTTGGACACTCGTGACGGTGAATTTCGCTCTCTCTCTCTCTCTCTCTCTCTCTCTCTCTCTCTCTCTCTCTCTCTCTCTCTCTCTCTCTCTCTCTTTCCTTCATTTCCCTCGTTGTTCTCTCCCGCGCTCATCGTAAATTAAATAAAAATTGGTATTTGCCAGTGCGACAGAAGCAAACGTAAAATGGGAGACGTTCAACTGGAATTTCACGCGCTGTGAACACATACGACACACACAGGGACACACACACACACACACACACACACACACACACACACACACAGCGTGTGTGCCAAGCGAAGAATTCAAATAGAACGATTGTGCATGAGGAAGATGGCACGAGCACTTTACGGCACTCGTTATTGCAGCATCCGAAAGTCCAAACGTTCCGTTAACTGATGCTAAGAAAAAAAGGATGAAAAAAAAGGAAATACAACGATCATTCGCGCTTCGCGAAGAATGCGATATTGAGAGACTTTCTCGGTAGGACAACTGCTCGTTCACCGATATTTTCCTCGAACTCTTGCACGCGCGTTTCATCAGGAATTATAATTTATGTTCCTGGCTGTCGATTTTTCTTCCCCCAATGCACGAACCAGGTGTTCTACACGTGGAAAAAATCTTTCGTAATTCTTCGCGTCTCACGTGAAAATATTAAATTAAATCAAATATCATAAAGTAAATAAAATATTATAGATAGAATTGAATTACATTAAATATTGTAAATAATATTAAATTAATTATTGTAAACAGGAAAAAAGGATCATGTGGAAGTTGGCATCGTTGGAATGCAACGAAAGTGAATTTTTTTTCTATCGCTCACATTTTTATTACCCCTTCAGGGTACGAAAATCAACCAAATGGTTTTTCTTATCCGTGTAAGGAATGCACGATCTTAATCTATGAAAAAATTGCACGTTGCAATAAAATTGAAGAAATAATAAAAATTGATAAGATCTTTCGTTGCATTCCAACGATGCAAACGTCAACATCATGATGAAAACATAAAAATGTCCCAGTTTCTAAAGGATGGCTCTAAATGATCTGACATTTTTATTTATCGATGAGCTGTATTATTTATATGGAAAGTACGAATATTTTTATTTTAATATAAGGTACAAACACGGAGGTTGTGTGTGGAAAACAATATCCAATGAATGGCCGCCTCGTCCCTGTTTGCAAACGTTCACTCTTATGACGAAATTTTCAATAACATTTTAGCATAAATGCGGAAGGAAGACTCCTTAATTTCATTAAGGAGTCTTCTCACTTTAGACGCTAAAAATGCTATTTTCGTGAAATTTTTTGATAAGTCTATATCATAGATATTGATATAAAAGTTGTTACACTTAATAAATACACTTTCGAAATACATTCACATTTTTTTTATGTATTTGTGTAACCCGAACAAACTTTAAACGTGTTTTTCTCGAAACAACGTTTTTTGACGGCTTGTTGATCAAATCTTCGAAACTACTGAACCGATCCTTATGAAATTTTAACCACATATTCTCTACAACTATATCTATAGCGCATGTCAAGGATTTATTAAAATATTAATATATACTATTTGTTTTACCACAAACGGTAAAAAACCACGTTTTTTCTTGTTCTTTTGAAAAATTCCCGCCATTTTGTTATTTTGCATACATAAAAAATCTCTGGCTGTAGCGTATGATATGCGCTATAGCCATCAACATACTGAATCTCAAACCGTTTGATTTTATTGTTTCGGATGATCCATGTCCGAAACTTCATCAACAGCGCAGACCTTCCATTTTTTTAGGATATTTTTTTAACTACCATTCTCGTCTATAAATAGTGTCTTAAATAAATAAAAAAAACCTTTCAATGTATTTCGAAAGTGTATTTATTAAGTGTTACAACTTTTATATCAATATCTATAATTTAAACATAACCAAAAAAATCATGAAAATAGCCTTTTTTAGCGTCTAAAGTGAGAATACCCCTTAATGGTGCGTCCAATTGCTTCCTTGAGCTCCGAAATGGTCTGAGGTTCATTGGCATACACTTTTCCTTTCAGAAAAACCCAAAGAAAAAAGTCCAATGGCGTCAAATCGCTTGATCTTGGTGGCCAATGAACGGACGACCATAAAACTTCGTTTGCAATCTCGGCATTGTTTCGCCCGCAGCGACTTTTTGAACCGTCTCTGAAAAATTTGGACCATTTTTGTAGTGAATTTTCACAACTTCTGTGTGTTGCCCGATCGTGTAATTCTCCATGACTAAATCTCAATACTTCCTAATGCCAGTCGTCAATGAGTAGTACTCTATGTTCACCAAAAAAAAAAAAAAAAAAATGGCGCGCAATTTGAAATGTCACGTCATTTTGAGACACCCTTTACTTGTGACCACTCGATCTTCGATCCAATCCATTTTTCACGCAGAAGCACGAAAAAATGGAAAATTCATTCGCCATCCTCCTATACCTGCGTGTCGAGCCACCTTTTTTTAGGGTCGTTTCGTAGTCACGTGGATGTAAAATCGGTACTCTTTTTCCGGACTACCGCATGACCACAGCGGCAAGCATGAGAGAGAGAGAGAGAGAGAGAGAGAAACAAGCGACTTCAAGACCATCCACAGGAGTTGCTCATATGGAAGGGTTGGTGCTGGCGGTTGGCCTTGAAGGGCCATTCGCACGGGTCCTGCGGTCAGAGCTGATTTTCTCTTTCTCTATGTCTCTTTCTACGATAGCCCGCTGCTGGGTAGTTTTGTCATTCGGTAGACCACGGTCCACGTTGGAATGCACCAAGATTCTCCTGTAGTACTTAAACTGCGTCTATCGATGCTTCGACTCCGGAAGGACGTCGGGATTATGCTTGTTTCCTCTCCATATGCGGGTTGAACGGGAAGCTTATGCTATGTGTACTTTACACACGTATTTACCTACCCTTTAAAAAGTAAAAAAAGGACGCCAAGTAATGAAAATTCTCCCCAAAAACATTATTGCTCGCATTGATCGTATAATAATACTCTGATTTAACTCAAAATATTTTTTATTTGATTTCAGACAATGTCTCTATTATATTTTTTAATTCAAATGTACGAAAAAAGTTAAATAAATTTGTATAAAACAGACAATCAAGTTTACTAGAAATGTTGTACACAAAATTGTTAAACCTTAGGAGTAATGTTTTGTCAAATATTTCATTTTAATTTTAAAAAATCATTATTATTATAACATAAAATCGATATCACCATTATATAAGTGTACAATGTATGTACCGCCCTTTTTTTAAGAAAAAAGCTCTTATTTAATATATTAAGGTATTCCAAGTGTTTTCGAACGGCCTAAAACCCGCTAAAAATTACCGTTGGCGTACGACCTTTAATATTGATTCACGGGGAAAACAGATAACAAAAACTGCCCAAAATTTCATTCTCTACAAGTTTGTTCATGTTCGTTTATACCCTAAAATAAAAAATAAACGAGATAATGCAATAGCCGCTTTTTTCAGGTTTAATTCGAAAAATATTGATGGTAGAGAAAAAACTGTAATGACCAAAGTTGTAAAGCACTCGGTTTCCTACAAGTTTAGTTATTACCATTTTCATTTAAAAATTATAAATCGCCGAGTTATTCAATAAAAACAATTTCCCATTATATTTAGGACGACGATATTAACTGAACGCAAGCCCAGCCCAGAATGAAACTTACACGTGGTGTTTTACACTAATCAAAGAAAATTCAGAGTAAATTTCAGCAGGATCAACCTAGCCATTGGGGTTAAAAAAATAAAAAATGAAAGAATTTTCTTTTTCTTTAGTATTGTAGTATTTGGAAAATTTTGAATTTTTTTTACAAAGTAGTTCATAGAAAAACGCATCTTTTTTTGTGGCGGACATTTTTCCTACGACGAGAAGATCACTACAATACGATCATTTGAAATTTTATCACGTGTAAAACCTTATCTCCGAGTTAGCCAAATTAGCGAGCCGATAAAAACCTGAAAAAATGCCACGCTCTCAAAATATGTGATACAAAAACATCACCAACTTTGTAAAAGATTAAAGAAGGTCAGGCTTTTAGGCCGTACGAAAACACTTGGAATACCTCATATATATATATAAATGAATTTTTTTTAAATTGTAACTTTGCATCAATTGCTAGGAATATTAGCAGACTTTTAATAGTTGGCATCCTTCTTTTACTTTTTAAAAATTTTTGAATAGGATTCCGTATTTTTTCAAAGGAAACGGTAATAAAAAATCCTTTTTTCGTTTAGCTTCAGTCCAAAAAGTGAATTTCAAATATGTCTGGAGAAACAATACGTATATAGTTTCGAATTCGTATCGAGCGGAGACAATTATTATGAGATATATAAATTGATCGGAAGCTAGGGAAGCCTCATTTTTGAATTTTGAATCGATGCCAGACAAAAACACATCAACGAATCGGAAATCTGATAATACTCGACAGGAGTAACGTCATTTTTCCTATCCTTTCTTCCAGGTTAATTCCCAATCCGTCCACTCAATCTCCAAATCTCACAATTAGCGTCGAATTTCCGAACGTCTTGGACATCGAGAAAATTATTCCACACTTCGTATCTTCGTGTGAAAAAAGAAATCTGTCATATCCTACACATAGTACATACGTCCCTATCAGAATTAATCAACCCATTTATTAACGTGGCAAATGCGATGCACTTCGACTCGTCTCGCGGAGATCGACACCTGACTTCCGTCTTGCCTGCTATATATACATATTCTATAATATGGTAACCGCCGAAAGAAAAAAATACGTGTCGCTTAGTTTTCAATGCTTCATAACATATATAAGTTTCAAGAAAATCGAAGGACGACACCTGAGGGCTGTTCCTTGTTAGTGTATAAGGAGTGCGCAGCGAGTTAGTCAGGGACATCGAGATTTTTCAAGTTGCTTTTTTATTACGTGGCGTCGGGACGCTGCCGCGTCTCTCAACATAGGCTGTGTACCGTACACGAAGATGTAACGAGTACGACCATTGTCGTATTCCGAATGAAAGGGACGATGGACACGCACTTCGTACATATTTCATGGTTGCATAAATATTTTTACCATACTGCACGGGCGAGAGAAGTGCCGGTGTGGTGGGGCTTATAGATCGTGTCGTACGTGGAAAATGGACGGGGACCACCAACCTGACCGGCGTACGAGTCGCGGTACGGTCGCCGTGAACATTCGCCGAACACCATGAATGCATGCATACGAATAAATACATACATATATATATATATATATATATATATAGTATATATGAATGCATTTATGCATGTACATATGAATAGACATTGGGTTCGTACGCAGCTATCTATATACTTTCGCATGTGTGTGTATAGTCGGACATTTTCACATATTCATGCGCATGTATACAGGGTGGCCTGAAAAGTGACAGCCAAAAGGATAATCCAGATGCCTCGGATCGATACTTATCCGAATCACCCTCATGTACGTTCTACGACCTTTTTATGACAATGGAACTTGCATCGTTGGAATTCAACGAAAATTAATTCTTTTTAATAACTTTAATTTTTTCGGCCAACTTTGGCTGCAAAATTGCTCAACCGTCTTGACGTATTCTTATTGGAGATATTTAACCTCAATAAAAAAGGCTTTAGATAATGATAAAAATAAAGAAATGAAAAATGTGGAAAAAATATTTCGACCAAAATTGCATTCCAACGAAGCAAACTTCAACGTCATGATCTTTTTCAGTTGCTGAGGAAAAAGGATTTTTTCGTTTTTCTCTTTTGAGTCTGTACTTTCCTGGTGATTTTTTAAACCTGGGTTATCGTTATTAAGCGCACGGTTAGGCGATAAATACATGGGCTAGTGAACACTAGCTTAAATGCCTTGAAGCATGCCTTAATCTGAGCGATTAAAAGTTGGGAGAATCGGTTCGAGAGGATCAGCTGCTAAGGTTCAGATGATAAAAAAATACTTATGCTAGTCATAATGACTCCTAATGGCTTTTAAAAACTTCTAAGAGGAAAGTACGTGCACAAAAGTGAAACAAATAAAAATCTACGCTATAAGTTTCTAATATAGGGTGCTATAGGTCATAAAAGCCTAACCGAATGAACCCCATGTTCTGCGATCTTTCTTAATTTTCAAAAAAGAAACATTTAATTTTTTTTCGAGATTTCCTGCAGCATACCTTTTTCTTTTCGTTTTTATGATTGTACTTTCCTATTAGAAGTTATGAAAAGCAATTGGAAGTCACTTATACTAGTATAAGTATTTTTTTAATAATGTGAACTTCGTTGGTCATTTCATTATTGCTCGGTCATTTATTTATTACTTGGCTTTTAATTGATTTATTGCTTAGCAGTGCACTTCACACCGATAACACAGGTGAAAAAAATTGCAAGGAAGTACACGCACAAAATGGAAAGATAAAAAGATGCTTTTCTCTCGAAAACTGAAAAAGATCTTAGATCGTTTTTGATATAGTTTGCTACGAGTTATTAAAGCCTGTCCGAATCACCCCCATGTATGTTCTACGATTTTTGTCATTTTCCGAGAAAAAAGCTTTTACAAAATCCAGGTTTCCTGTTCCCCAACTTTCTACCTTTTCTCTTTTGTGTACGTGCTTTCCTCTCAGAAGTTTTTGGATCCAATTGTGTGTTATTCAGACTGGTACAAGTTTTTTTTCTGAACTTTGTTTGTCATTTAATTATTGCTTGGTAATTGATTTATTACTTTGCTGGTTATTTATTCATTGCTTAAGGGGTTACCCCCACTTGCGATTTTGAAAAAATCGATTTTTTTTAATTGCATTTTTTTGAAGTATAAGTATAAGTATAAGGAATAGATGACTCTATATAAGTTTACAAAAAAAATATTTTCTTCGTGTAAACTGAAATTGAAACTTTAAACGCGTTTTTCTCAAAATGGCATTTCTGAAGTCGGTGACCAAGATTACTCGAACACTAATGAACCGATCTTCTTGAAATTTTGCAGGCTTATTTAATACATAAAAATGTAGTCTTTAATCGTTCGATTTTTGTTTTCGAAAAAAATGGCCGTTTTATAGTCAAAAAACGGCCGTTTTTTTCGTTAAAATCGAACCATTAACTTTGACTGTCCGCCATTTTGTGAAAAATGAATATTTTTTAAAATCCTTTGATTAAAGACTAGTTTATACTTATATTTGACTAAATCCATCCGCATTTTTTTTCAGATGATCCACTTCGCCGCAATGTTGGTCACCGCAAACCGTGTATATAAAAACATTATTTCATTGACGGCCATTTGCCACTAAACAATGTAATATTTTTCAATAAAAAAATTACTGAAAGTTCTTCAAGATGTGTTCTTTAAGATGGTATATTGATCGATTAAAAAAGTTTTGTAGTTTTCTTTAAAAAAATTCATGAAAAAGGCCTTTTTTTACGCTACAAGTGGGGGTAACGCCTTAACAGTGCACTTTATAACGACAACACAGATGAAAAATTCACAAGGAAGTACACTCACAGTAAAAATTTAAAAATGCTATTTCCTCAACTGTTAAAAAGGATCGTAGCAGTTGGTCCGATTGATAGATTCTGATAGATATCGATGCGAGGCATCTAGATTTTCCTTTCGCTTGCCACCTTTCGGGCCACCCTGTATAGAGCCTAGAGGCGTACAAGGAAACACAGATTTCCACCACCATCCACCCCCCCCCCTCCCGTCTTCTTTCTCCCCGTGCAAGCGGCCACATCCTGCATTCACCGATTCGTTTTGGAATTGAATGCGGACTCGCGCCATTGCGAAAACGAGAGAGCGAGAGTGACGCGATGTGAATGCAACGCTTTCATGCACGCTGATGGCGAACGCCCGGTGAAAGAGAAGAAAAAGAAAATAAACGTTCCTGCAATGGCTGGTGCGCTGGGTATATGAGGATGTCTGACAAGCTAAAGGGCGTCACCGGTAAAACTTTTGTACCCTGGAGCTTTGGCAGACCAGCCCTTCTCCCTCGCTATATGGCGAACCCGTTTAAAAACTTCCGGATATTCGGAGCCCTGATCTATGCCATTGGCTGAAGTCGACAGTTGCTCGATCCCGCAGCGCGAAGTACGTATACTGCACCCTGGCGGGAAATACTCCCGGTTTTAGGAAATACCGAGATGCCCATGTGCGCGCAATTGCGATCACGTGGAGGAAAAATGGGTTGGACAAACGAGAATTGCAAGTTGTTGTTGTAGAATTATTTCTCAGCTGATTATCGAAGCATTCGATAGGGGTGAGTTATCGAACGAAAAAAAGGATCCTATGCGAGTTTTTGGTATTTTGGTTGACGTGAATTCGACAGGGTGAGAAATATTCTCGTATCCGTCTGTAGCGAGTTTTTTTTATTGATGAACCTGTGACTCGAAATGGACGATGTGCAGTTGTGAATTAAAATGATTATTTTATGATTCCTTATTAAAGGGTCTTCTTACTTTAGACGCTAAAATAGGCTATTTTCATGCATTTTTTTGATAGGTTTGTATTATAGATATTGATATAAAAGTCGTTACACTTAATAAATACACTTTCGAAATACATTTAAAAAATCATTTATTTATTTAAGTCATAATTTATAAAAATTGTAGGTCTGCGCTATACAAATATTTTTTTATCTGCGAAAAAACGATTTTACGGGGGGAAGCCACCCCTCAAAGAAAGGCGTGTCAAGGGGTGGTTTTGCAGTTTTACCCACAAGCAGACCACCGATCTGAATGAAACAAAAACCAAAATTGTTCTAATGCAAAGCGATGAAAAATCCGCTATAGAATAATTGAAAAATACATTAAGGGGTGACACGCGTTACTTTGTGAGGTCGCCCCCTCCCCTTAAAACGTTTTTCCGCAAATAAAAAAATACGTGTCTGATAGTTTTCAATGCTTTAGAACATATATGAGTTTCAATAAAATCGAAGGCGGCCACTTAAGTGATGTTCCTTGTCAGTTACCCCGCACCCTCGTGCAAATGTGATCAGCAGCCCATTGTGAAATACGCGCAGTGGGCAACACCTCTAGGGTGTCGAGGGAGCTGGAACTGGGGCGACAAACTGTGGCCTGAACGATGAAAGGACAGGATCGTAAAAACCCTGACTTGGGAAGCAAAATTAGAAGGAAAAAATACAAATACAGAATTTACTATTGTCAGATTTATTGAATATCTTTATTATTAGGCTAGTCATTTAGCTAGAAGAAATAATGCGAATGGCCGCTTTTTTAATGGTGTTTACCCTGAATACATTTTTTTCCATTCAAGAATTCAGAGTTGGGGATAATAAAGGTGGTTTTTTTTACATGATCCGGTAATTATCGTCTGTTGGACACGCTTGGACAACGAGACCTGGCCAACCACTCGCAGTATCGCGAATTTTATGTACGCTTGTAAATAGGCATGCCTGTGTATATATATCCCCGGTATATGTAAAGTAATAGAATGCGTGCAAAAACCACATTTTACGTGCAGTGGTTCGGTCTGTTCTATACACAGCGAGCAATTACACCTCGGTCTGCGACCTTTTCAAATTATTTGCCAGAGAGAGAGAGAGAAAGAAAGAAAGAAAGAGAGAGAGAGAGAGAGAGAGAGAGAGAGAGAGAGAGAGAGAGTCACGGTTTATCTCTCTCTCTCTCTTTCCATCGTTGTATGCAGTTCGCGTTTCCCCAAGGTGTGTATTTTTGTCACAAAACGTTGCTCACACTCTGCTATCGGCACAAAAAATGCTTGCTTCTGTGTCGAAGGTAAGGCGTGATTTCAAAGCACTCACCAGTAACACTCTATCGTGCTTTTCACAATTCTTTTGAACCTCAAAACGGAAACGGTCTTCATAAAATACCGATATGGCATTTTGACAAATGTTTTTTGCAATGGTAATTTCTTTGTAATCGTCAAGAGTGAAATGTTGAGGTGGTTGAGTGAGGAAGCAGTAAGAATGTGTAAGACAAATGATATTCGCCACCGTTCAATGACCCGAGAAGAGATGATCGTGGGAAGTGAAGAAAAAAAATTGCGAATCGAGTGGATAAGAGAGAAGAGAGTACAGACCGATTATAAATCTCGAGTACGTGATGTCCAGCCAGTTTTACATAACGTATAGAAAACTAGCATGACCAGTCGGACATTCGTGGCATAGTTGCCGTTGCATGTCTCGACTGGAGACAGTCCTTCGGATCGCACAGTTTTTTACGGAGACTCGTCAGGAGCGTAAATATCACCTGAGATCGCGGTGTCTACGTGCGCGTGTCAAACTCCACTTTTCACTGGACAACCGCGATTATTTTCGATCCGCGACCCCCTAGGGTTACGTGAGGTCGGAGGCCCACACGACCTACCTCGCGAGATGCACAGGCGTACACCTCGGAGCATTACACCTATCACTTTATTGCCCCAAGATCGTCTTCGCTAGTGATATATATTCGTATAAATGTACTCGTTTGCACTCGACTCGATAAAAGCCACGAAACATCATCGATGATTACGGAAAAGTACGTCTAACAAGGAACATCACTGAAGTGTCCGCCTCCGATTTTGTTGAAACTCATGTAGTGTGTGATGAAGCATCGAAAATTATCAGACACGTATTTTTTTTTTCGTCGGCGGAAAAACGGGTTTTCAGGGGGAAAACCACCCCCGAAGAACGGCGTGCCACCCCTTAATTTTGTTTTGAAAAATTGTTCTATAGCTAATTTTTCATCGCTCTACAGTAGAATAGTTTTGGTTTTCGTCTTATTCAGATCGGTGGGCTGCTCGGGGTGGAACTGCAAAATCATCCCTAGACATGCCTTTCATTGAGGTCTTTCACCCCTTAAAACCGTTTTTGCGGCAAAAAATACGGGCCTCATAGTTTTTAATGCTTGATCAAATATACACATGATACATATATGAGTTACAACAAAATCTAAGGCGGACACTTCAGGGGGTACATCTACCTAGAGGCCTGAAAAAGATTGGCAAATTCCGAATTTTTCTTCTGGGTTGTTGAAAAAGAAACGCATTCTTTCAACGCAAAGGTACATATTTTGAGAGCCTTTTAAAAAATCACCAAACAATATAGAAAAAGAACAAAAACATGGCCGCTGGTAGATGATAGTGTTGATAGTCGGTGGACATGATATCTCGAGAACCACTTGATGGATTATTTCCAAACTTACAGAAGATCCCACTTTTTAAAAATGGTTCTTCATTTATTGATAGTTACGTAAAAATGACGACTTTCTTCATAAATTTCGTATGGTCGAGATTCAATTCGTCGCTACTTTGTTAAAAAAAATTATTTTAAAGATCGACGATCGTCAATGACTCGCATATGTTGTTGACTTGAATAACCCGTTTGGTTTTTAGATTTCAGATAGACCGTTTAAGCTGGAGAGTGTCCACCGCCAAACGTCGCGGAAAAAATATCATCATCTGCCGGAGGCCATGTTTTTGTTGTTTTTCTGTATTCTTTGATGATTTTTTTTAGAGACTCTCTATATACGTACATTTGTATTTAAAAATCCATTTCATTTTCATCAACCGTTTCCCAAAAAAAAAAATCGGAAGTTGGGCATTTTTTTCGGGTCTCTAGAAAAAACCCTGTAAGGGTGCTGCGACTAAAAGAATATTCAACCAGAAAATAAGCATCTCAAGCTGGGGGAGATAATTAGCATCAATCATTTTCTACTTACAAGGAACATCACTTAAGGAGTTTTGGGGTAATTGACCATGTGTTTCCATTTGATTCATATTTATACAGTAAATTCTTTGCCGTATACTGAATGCACCCTCTAAATTTTAATTCGATCGTCTACACCGTTTCTATAAAATTTACAATTCAAGAAACATTTTTTAACGTAGGGAGATGTTTACGCTCATCGCCGAATGGTAGTTTTACGCACGACATAGTGTGAACAAATGTTTACAATGTTATGAAAAACTGTCCAGTCACTCAGTACATTGTGGCACTGATGACGAAATTCTCATGACAATGAGGCATCTCCGTATGTTAAAAAGTGTTTCTTCCATTGTAAATATTACAGAGACGGTGTAGACGATCAATTTAAAATGTAGAGGGTGCAATCAGTATATGACAAATAATTTAATTTATAAATTTGAATAAAATGGTCACACCATCAATGGTCCCGAAACTTTTTAAGTGATTTTCCCTGCAAGTAAAAAATGATCGATGCCAATTATCTTGAACCGCTTGAGCTGCTCATTTTCTAGTTGAATATTCTCGTAGTCGCAGTACCCATGCAGAGTATTTACTACACACCCCTCACCCTCGCCCTGCACTCAGCCACCACACTGCCCAAAATTCCAAAAATATTTTCCAAAAAAAAATTCCAAAAAATCCACCAATTCCACGACATATTCCGCAACAAGTTGACAGGCAAAATTCATTAAAAAATGCAGCTACCTCAAAAAGCGACAAAGAGGAACGCAGGTACGCTGAAAATAGAAGACGCGTAAATATCGCACGGTGAACTTCCCTGCAGCATTCAACGAAGAAAAAAACCAGTAGTACGAGAGGGAAGAGAGTGTCGCAGTGACAAGAATTTTCGCTTT
This sequence comes from Ophion slaviceki, assembly GCA_944452715.1. NCBI lineage: Eukaryota > Metazoa > Arthropoda > Insecta > Hymenoptera > Ichneumonidae > Ophion > Ophion slaviceki. Next base: position 10,000,161 of record OX101788.1, on the reverse strand, counting down.
GCTGCACCGTCGCGATAAAAAAACCCGTGGGGGGCAACGAGAGGATGAGGGGGATGAAAGAGTGGGTCATAGGGGACCCATACGAGCAAGTGACAAGAGAGGGGTTGCGCGAGAAGGTGAAGAAGCAACGAAAAAGCATACTCGTGAGACGTCGTCCGCTGAAAAAATAACGAGGCCAAAGGAACGCAGCGCGAGGGGCGAGAGACACTAAAAATCCCCATACCAGCGGGAAAAAGAGAGAAAAATAAAAGGCAAGTTGAGGTCGGGTTATATCCAATGGTGACTCGAGTACGAGTTGACCGACCTGTCTCGCTGCGGTCGAAAGGAAACGTACGCACTTCGATAAGGTTGAGAACCCTCGTGGATTTACGATACCGGTCGAGGGATGATTACTCGCGATTGCCGTATAACGCACGGCCTTGCCTCGTAAAGCGACACTGCCACGAGGATAAGGATGCGGAGCAAGCTATGTACGTTTACAAGTGACGTCTGTAAGTCTCTCTCTCTCTCTCTCTCTCTCTCTCTCTCTCTCTCTCTCTCTCTCTCTCTCTCTCTCTCTCTCTCTCTCTCTCTCTCTCTCTCTCTCTCTCTCTCTCTCTCTCTCTCTTTCTATTCTTCGCTCTGTCGCGTATGTGTCAGAGCATGAAGAAGAAGTGGAAGATTTTGTGTGCCGTTGGCCTCCTGCCCTTCCTGCCATTTCGGGCGTAAAAAAGGACACGGACGAGCCTCCCGACAGAGAACCAAGTCAACTTTCAGACAGCATTGCTCGACGTTCTCATACATAAAAAAAAAGTGTCCGAGAAACATCGTCAATTGTCTCTAAATTCTCAGCACACACTTGTCACAGATGTACGAATCATTTTACTCTCCAGTATTTATTTCCAGAAATAATTCCAACAGAGCAAATCTCTTCGAATCACTTTACCACACCATCATGGAGGACAATCTCGCAGATGATAAAAATCCTTGGAAACCCACGCAAAAGTTTATCAGCAAAAATCGACAAAACGTGGGAGTAATCGATGATTATAGCTTCTGACTTTGCGCCCGCATATTCAACTCACACACTCACGTACGTGAGGGAATCGAGGAGAATTTTTCGAAGGTGTCCTTCGCTTCCCACGAGGTTGTCATCAGTCATGGCCATTCGCACACTGTGTATGCGCAAAAAGGTGAAGTAGCCATCTCGAAATCCTGCAATATAGGGAAACTCGTTACGTCTGTGCAATGTTGGCTATAAGCACACCTGTTTGGAGGATGATTGTCAATATTTTTGCAAGTGATCGTTGATTTTGAAGACGTTGGGGTTTGCGTAATTTTGAGTGTACAGATAACGGGCTACCCGGTGCAGAATGTTCTTGGCGAGTACCCGGATCCTACCATACCCCTATTGGGATTTCATAGGGAGCACACATTGAAATCCAAGTGGATTCTACGCTTTTGCGCGATTGACGTCGTTTCACATTTTTTAAATTTGAAATTCTCAACCGGAATTTGTTGGATCTCACAAGAAAAGTGCAACAATTTTTTGGGAAGTCTCGAGATACGCCTACATATCTATGGGAGTCCCCATTGGGTCCAATTGAATTCTGCACTGTTCCCCGTTGAACGCCATTTGAGAATTCTTAATGGATGATGATTCATGGAACGGGTGATCTAAATCTGCAAAAAAAAAGATTTTGTAGGATGATGAAAATGCGGAAATAAAAATATAAAGAATTTTGCAAACTTCAACACCATTACCACGTTCGATTCGAAAATATGTGAAAAGTCATGAGAAAGAACTTCGCGCGTTCAAACATAACCTGCACGCTTCGTGAGCGTGTGCCTGTGTGGTGATATTATGTCAAAGTGCAGTAAAATAAATCAACGATAATTACAGTGGATTTTCAGTGAAGTGGTTCAAATCAAATTTTCAGATATACTTTTGCAAGTAATTTATACTTTTCAGATAAGATTCATACTCTTGTAAGATCCACTCATTTAATATATCTTTATATTTCATTTACAAAATCCAACGTGCAGACGTGATGGAAACCATACCAATCACATCGGATTCTGTTCGATGATGGAGAAATCCTATAGGATTCAAATTGGATTCGTACATTGGATTTCAATAGGGGGTTCCGATTAGAATCCAATATACAAGCTTGACGTTTTCGCATAGGGACAAGTAGGTATATGAATCCATCGGCTCCCAACGAAAACTGCTGCACAGGACGGTCCTCAAAACCCTACGTCTTCAAAATGAACTTCGCCCATATGTACGTTATCGGGCGAACTGGATACGAAACGAGTGACGACCGTGAGCACGTGGTGACAAGTAGCAAGTACCGGATGCTGTCCAGCAGTGGGCGTCCGAAAGAGTTGGCCGGAATGAATGAAAAAGAAGAGTGCGGACGGAAAGACGAGAAGAACGTCGTTTATATGGGAGCGCGAACACCGTGATTTCTTGTTTACAGTCCATCAAAAGAGCTCGTCGTAGTCCGTGTCTCTGGCTCTTACTCCTTTCCGGAGAATACGATGCATCGATTTCGTGTGGGCGCCACGGAGGGACACTTTTTTCGATACGGTGATTTCTTGCGGTGGTCGTAGGCCCGGGTGAAAACGACCGAGGAGCATCACAAACAGCAGCTTTCGCCTCGCTCCACTTTATAGGCGCACCGAAAAGAAAAAAACGGGCGAGAGGGTGGTGCGGGAGAGGAAGGAGGAAAAGATTCAGGAGCAATCAAACGAGACGAGCAAACGTGTCAAGGCCTTCGACTCTTTGGGTTATCTCGCTCGGGCGCTGCCACCGTATGAGGAGGCGGAGAAAAGGAACACTGTCGAGGTCCTAAATTTAATTCAATTGAAGCAGACGACGAGCCAGACAGTCGAGGAACAAGAGAGAGGGGGGGGGCGAGAGAGAGAGAGAGAGAAAAGGAGAATCTTGGACAGCCATAGTAGATAGCGCGATTGGGAAACTTTGTTACTTTTTTTTTATAAGAACGAATCTCGAAAAAGTATTCTCAGCGTTAATATTCTTGTGGAACCAAGTGAAAATGGCCAAATTTTGAATCTACCGTCGTGTACATATTTATTCGCCTGATCACGAGGGCAAAAATAATACACCCTCGTGCTTAATGCACGAGTGGTAACTGCGTCTGTACTTGGATAAACCCTGGAAGCAAACAGCCACACACACACACACGCGTGAAACGTTGGAAAATGTGCTTGCGTAAGGTCAGGGGAAAATCGTTGTCAACGAGCAAGAATCCTTGGGTTCGCTCTCCCCCAATTCTCATTGTCGAGATTTCCAGACGATATCCTCGCAAACAATGCTTCACTCTGTTGATACAGAGGCGAGACCTTCCCCGAGACCGCATTTTGCATGAGATTAAATTTTTCGGTGAAAGTGAGTAGGTACATTCAATTGTAGAATATTGCGGTTTTTTACAGAATGGGAGGATAATTTAGTTAATTGTGTTTCCACGAACTATCAGCCGGAAGAGAGTCGAACAGGAGCGAACGAAATGGGAGGATAATTTTTTTAATCGTTTCTGCAGTGAGGGGAGAAGTATAGTTGAAAACGCTGTGCGACTCTGGAATTATTCGTAATTGTAACATTTGTAACGGAAATGATATACAGTAGTCGTGCAGAAATTGTCGTAGGGGTCCAATTGGATTCCTATACTTGTACCTACTTCGTCAGAGGGACCCAATGGGTCGTTGCATTGGATCCCTGCACTGAAATGTCACGAACGCACGATTCTCAGTTGGCATCCATGATGTTGAAGTTTGCACCGTCGGAATGGAACGGAAATTAATTCGTTTAAATCGCTTAATTGTTTTTTGGCGATTTATACAGTGAAAAATCACTCAAACGTTTTTACGTCTTTTTATTACAGATTTATGACCTTAATATGCAAAAAGACTGGATCATAATCAAAGTGAAGGAATGAAGAGTGAAAAAAAACATTGCATTCCAACGATGCAAACTTCAACGCCATGGGAATCCCATGTACGAATCCAATCTAATGTCCCACATTATCAAACAGAATCCGATATGATTCTTGGTAGATCCCATAGCATTCTGTACGATACATTTTCTGAACGAAATATATAAAAGTACAAAATGAAGAATCTTAATATAAATCTTATCGTCAAAAATTATAAATCGCTTCAAAAGGTATGTATTCAAACGCCATTTGAATCACATCACGGAAAATCCATTGTCATTGTTTTTTTTTATCTATTTGACTGCACTTTGACATAATATCACCACACACGTGCACGCTCACAAATCGTGCAGGTTATGTTTCAACACGCCGAGTTTTGTTCTCGTGACTTTTCACATGTTTTCAATTTAAACGTGGTAAGAGTTCTCGAACGTCGCTCATCAGGGAGTGCAGAATCCAATTGGATCCCAATGAAGACTCCCTACGTGCGGTCAGTGATAGGCAAAACTAAATTTCATTGTAATTTGATTATTAATCTGGTTAGAAAGTAATCCAATTACAGAGTAATATAATTTAATTGAATTTCATTACATTGTAATTCAATTACTCAGTACATATTATGTAATCTGTTATAATGTATTTAATTACGAAGTAATCTGATTAGAATGTATTCAAATACTTTGTAATCTAATTACGTTCTCATTATGTATGGCATAATATAGGAGAAAATATCATCTTAACCTCTAAAGTTGGATCAAATGTGGTGTGTGCGCGACTGTCAACTCTGGAAACACACAACTTTTGTGCCTGGTAGATACGCAAACAGCGCACACTACTGTAACGTGCAATTACACGAATTACCACATGTAAGGTCCACTCGCGCTCGTTAATTGCAAGAACTGTAACTCGGATTTTTGTAACACGCACAATTGCAGCATGTGAATTAATATGTAATCGATTGATTTGTATCAGACTAGCTTTCAATTAAATTACACAGTAATTAATTACACTTCGTATTTGTGGTAATTAGTTACTTCAGTAATCTGTTATAAAGTAATTCAATTATCAATTACAGTAGTAATTGTAATTGTAAATTGTTAATTTAATTAATTTTTCTGAATTTTAACATTTCAGTGTGCGGTTCCCCTAAAAAATCCCTATACAGATATGGATGCATTTTGGGACTCCCCAAAAAATTTGTGCACGGGATCCGAAGGGATATTTTTTTCGGGATATCCAACAAACTCCCGTTGAGAATTTCAAATAAAAAATTCTCAAACGACGTCAATTGGGAAATAGCGCGGAATCGACTTGAATCCCAATGTGGACACGTTGAAGTTTGCATCGTTGGAATGCAACGAACATTTTTTTTATGTTTTCGTTTCCTTATTTCTATTATTATACCTAATTTTTTCGTAGATTTCAATCGTAGACGTCAAGAAAGCACCCCAAAAAGTCCTTGAGGCATTTTCACCGCAAAAAAAAAAACAGGAAAGAGAAATGCAAGCAATTAAAAAAAAACAATTCATTGCATTCCACCGATGTGAACTTTAGTCTCGTAACGTTAAGGGGTATTCTCACTTTAGACGCTAACAAAAGGCTATTTTCATTAATTTTTTTATAGATTTATATTATAGATATTGATATGAAAGTTGTTACATTTCATAAGTACACTTTCGAAATACATTTAAAAATAATTTATCCATTTGAGTCAATATTTATGGACGAAAATGGTAGTTAAAAAAAGTTCCTAAAAAAATTGTAGGTCTGCGCTGTTGATGAAATCTCGAAATGGATAATTCGAAACAAAAAAATCAAACGGTTTTAGATTCAGTATGTTAATGGTTATAGCGCATATCATACGATTTTTGATATATGCAAAAATAGTAAAATGGCGGACATTTTTCGAATAAACAAAAAAACGTGTTTTTTTAACGTTTTTGGAACAATAATAGTAAATATCAACATTTTAAAAAAATCCTTGATCTGCGCTAGAATCGGTTCAGTAGTTTCGAAGATTTGATCAACAAGCCATCGAAAAACGTTGTTTAGAGAAACGCGTTTACAGTTTGTTTGGGTTACATAAATACATAAAAAATTGTTTTTAATGTATTTCGAAAGTGTATTTATTAAGTGTAACAACTTTTAAATCAATATCTATAATGTGAACCTATCAAAAAAATTCATGAAAACAGCCTTTTTTAGCGTCTAAAGTGAGAAGACCCCTTAAGGCGAAATATACATTTAGACAAGAAAAGAATAAGCAATAGCAAAGCGATTTTTTAAACTAAGAAATAATGATTCTACAATTATCAAACTTTGGGTATGCTTTAATAGTATATTTAACTATACAAAACAATTTTTTTTAATTGATTCATCATCAAAATGACGGAACTGTGGCAGAGTGTTACAACAAGCTCGCCGCGGGAGTTGCGAATCGGCGTGCAGTATATCTTCCGTAGACTTTGATTTGCAAAAAGTTCAAACATTTTTTTAGTTACATGTATAGTTTCTATGTGACGGTAATTAAAATGAAGAAAATGCAAATTTAAGAAAACGTCACGCATTTACAACTAAAAATCAACATTTCACGCAACATTGTAAAATGTCTGTAAAATGTGGATTAAAAAAGTAGTTTTTTTTTCCAATTTTTCAAAAACAATTCTCGTCAAGTAGAAGGTACCAACATTATCAATATTTCTACCAAGTATCAACTCAATCGGCTTAATAGTTTTTGAGTAATCCTGCACGCCAATTTCGATAATGCAGTTTTGAGAAAAACGCGTTTGAAGTTCCTATCAAATCCTTACAGAGATATGACAGAATCCGGGAACTCCCCATCAAATTTCTGCAGTATTATATACACGGTACAATTGTCTACCGTCTATCAAATGTCGCACACAACAAACTAGAAAAACGCTTGTCGAGTTTCTCGATTGGTCTATGATTGCGACCAGATAAAAGAGAAAGGAGAGCAGGAGGTCTCGGTACGAGTATGATCGACCTCTCGCGGTGGAGCTCCACGATAAAACACGACCAATGAGACGAGCCAATAGCCCGATCGTTTTCGAGCCCGATAGGAAAGAGAAGAACTCCAAATGGGCTGCACTTTGCCAAGGGATGCATTCCAGTAATCCGTGATAACGCTAGCCTCGGATATTCTCATAGATATGCATAATAAGGGAAGGTTGCAACCTATCGAAGGGGAAAGGATCAAAATTGCACTCTCCTCGTGGCGTTTGGAGCTGGTGGATGGGTGGTTTGGGGAGGGGTAGGAGGGGGAATTTCTCGGTGGAGGAATGGAAGGGCATAGGAAGAGAAGGCTATAGATCCGGGACTAGTTCGCCAAGGTTGGGCGTGGTGCGTGAACCACCCCTCAGCTTTCCCCTCTCCTTCACGCCCTTCGTGTATTCGTTCTTTTCTGCCTCGAGCGCGCCAGCTACGTAACCAACTATATAGAGCATCCCTTCTCTCTCTCTCTCTCTCTCTCTCTCTCTCTCTCTCTCGCTCTCTCATTTACTTTCGATATATATATATATATATATATATATATATATATATATATATATATATATATATATATATATATATATATATATATGCCTGATCACATTTTTCCCTCGGTTATTCCCCATCACCCTGTCTCGCTCTCTCGACGGGGATGTCGAGGGAGCGTAGTCCCGGTTGGTCGATACTTCGGGGTCGCCCGGTGGAGTTCTCTCGCTCCTCGCGCTTGCCGTCGGCGCGTCGCGCGACGCCGGAATTTCCAACGTCATGGCCGCCGACCAAACTTAGTGACCAAACTCCAAGGGCCATCCAGCGTTTTGAGCGAGCCAAATTTGAGCAACTTTTTCATCCCAAGAGCCACACCAAAACAACGGTGAGTCTCGAAAGCTCCCGTCTAATTTTCCATTTGTCCGTTTTTTTTTCTGTACGCCACGGAAGTACGCTTGAAAAAAGGTTAGAAGGGTGATATTTGACGTAAGAGGATTCGCGCGGGAGGCTTCAATTTACAAGAGAAATTTCAGATATCAATTTTAGAATGAGGGTACTTTGGAAGAGAGATTGATGTTCGGGCGAGAATTTCGTATGCATGGAATTTTTTGCACGACGCGGACGATGAGTTGTATTTTTTTTTTTCATGAAAAATGCAACGTTAGCTATGACGGCAATGAAAAAAAAAGTGTCTCGATAAGCATCGTGTTCTGGATGTCGAGGCTGAATAAAAAATCTCATTCGTCCGAGGTATTACACGCTGGCCGAGCTTTAACGCGAAAAGGTCAAGTACGGGGAATAAAATTTCGTTGATGCGACGGTGACGTCCGATAAGGCCGTGCGGAAAGTCTGATAGCACGGATAACCTCGTCGGGCGGCCTGAGTCATCCTGAAGCTCGAAACGTTACGCCTGGTGGAACCGTCTGGAATCCTGCCAGGAAGAAAAGAGCTAGGGGAAAAGAGTCGCCAGTTGGGGAAAAAGACCAGTCAGCTTGGGTGAAAGAAAGAGAAAGAGCGAGTGACAGAGAGCAGGGAACGAAGAAAAATAGATTCTGGGGAAAATTCCGAGGGGAAAAGAACCGCCAGCTAGGGGAAAAGGGCAGCTAGCTGGGGGAAAAGAGAAAGAAATTGACAATCTGCAGACGCAAGTTCTCAGATGGAATTGATTAAGCTCGAATTCAAGCCAGGAAACAAAGAAAAAATCATTCTAGGGAAATCGCTACGGGGAAAGAGCAGTAATCTAGGGGAAAAGAGAGAAAGCAGGGAAAGAGAAAGAAATTGACAATCTGCAGACGCAAGTTCGCGATTGGACTTGATTAAGCTTGAATTCAGTCCAGGGAATGAAGGAAAATTGATTCTAGGTGAAATCGCTAGGGAAAAAGAGCCGCCAGCTAGGGGAAAAGAGAGAGAAAGAGAGAAAGCAAGGAAAGAGAAAGAAATTGACAATCTGCAGACGCAAGTTCTCAGATGGAATTGATTAAGCTCGAATTCAAGCCAGGAAACAAAGAAAAATCCATTCTATTGAAATCGCTAGGGGGAACGAGCAGTAATCTAGGGGGAAAGAGAGAAAGCAGGGAAAGAAAAAGGAATTGACAATCTGCAGACGCAAGTTCGCAGTTGGACTTGATTAAGCTCGAAATCAAGTCAATAGAACAGAAACTTGATTCTCGTGTAGATTTCTGAGGGAAACGAACCACCAGCTAGGGGAAAAGAGAGAGAAATTGACAATCTGCAGACGCAAGTTCACAAATTGACTTGATTAAGCTTGAATTCAGTCCAGGGAACAAAGGAAAATTGATTCTAGACGAAATCGCTAGGGAAAAAGAGCCGTTAGCTAGGGGAAAAGAGAGACAAAGAGAGAAAGCAAGGAAAGGGAAAGAAATTGACAATCTGCAGACGCAAGTTCACAAATTGACTTCATTAAGCTTGAATTCAGTCCAGGGAACAAAGGAAAATTGATTCTAGACGAAATCGCTAGGGAAAAAGAGCCGTTAGCTAGGGGAAAAGAGAGACAAAGAGAGAAAGCAAGGAAAGGGAAAGAAATTGACAATCCGCAGACGCAAGTTCGCAGTTGGACTTGATTGAGCTTGAATTCGAGTTAATCGAGGCATTGCCGGGGAACAAAGGAAAATAGATTCGAGAAGAGTCAACGCTCGCGTAATCCCGGACACTATATATAGTCGTTTCATCGTAAATATCCTCGAAAGCTTCGGATGGTCGTTGTTCTTCGCTGATTGGGAGCTGCGAGAAGGATCGTTGATGGCAAATTCGCGAGTCACGCCGTCAAAACGCAGTTTGCGAAACAAAAGAAAAAAGTCACGAAAAACGAGTGCGTTTGGGTTGGGCCTAAGCAAATTGGCACTGTGTCGGTCTTCGCGGGAACAGAAGTAAATCACGTTTCGTCAGCCCCCGAACGTTGGCACAGCAAGACGCGGCTCTCTTTGCACACGCTCATCGCGTGCATGGAGAATACGCGCGCGCGCGCGAGGAGCAAAGAAGCGACGGGGGAATAGGAAGAAGAAGATCAGGATGATGATGAAGAAGAAGAAGCGGCAGCAACAGTAGAGAAGCAGCAGAAGGAGGAGTCAAGTTGTTTATTTGATGGCGCCATAAAAGGCCTCTTTACGTTTATCTCCCGTTTAAAACGCTCCCATAAAACCGGCGACTGCACACACAAACCATCAAATACGCATAAATCATACGGCGAAACGGTCGCGGGAGCTCTTCCTATCCCGCGTATAGCCAACCTCGGCCTACATCCCCGCACATATTACTCCCTGGCCGATAATCGCCTATGCCGAACATTTCACACGCGACGAACCACGTCAAGATTTCCCGACGATGCCGCGACGGACCGCGCGACTCGAGCCTGGGCAATGTGGTGCGGGAACCTCCAGCGGGAGAAACGATTCGAATCAACCGAACGCGATATGTTCGTCGTTTTTTTTTCACTTTTTTTTTGGAGACACCATATTTTTATCCACTTGTATCAAAATGGCTTTTGGACTCGAGGAAATTAGCGTATTTGAAGCGAACTCATTCTGAAGGAACGGCGAGGGTTCACTTCGGAGAAATCAATTGTTCAAGTCAGATCAATGACTTGATAAATAACAGCTACATGTTTATTTAGCTCGAGTCAGATATGTGAATTGAATAACGAGGGATACATTTCTATTTAGTCGTTCATTGAGTCTTGGCGGGGATTTTTTTTATTATTTATTCATTGAGGATTATTTATTCATTGACTAGACGATTCGTTAGATTGGAGGATTATTTCGTCAGCGACTAGGTGATGCGTTACATTAATAATTTTTTTATTTGAGGTTATGTCAGGATATTTTTTAATTTAATTTTAAGGTAAATTAAAATTAGACGGATTGAATAAACTTTTATTTAGTGCTTTATTGAGACTCAGTGGAGGTTTTTTTATTATTATTTATTTATTGAGGATTATTTAATCATTGACTAGAGTATTCGCTAGATTATTAATTTTTTATTTGGGGTTGTAGTCAATGTTAGCGTTTTTATTTTGTGCTTTATTGGATCTTAATGGAGATTGAAAAAATTCTTTATTAATTAGGATTATTTATTTATTGACTAGATGATTCGTTAGATTATTAATGTTTTGTTTGAGGTACAATTAAATGACAGCGTTTTTTAAATTTTATTTTAAGGTAAATTAATATTACACTGATTCGATGCATTTTTATCGAGCCCTTTATGAGCTTTAGTGGAGATTTAAAAAATTATTTATTCATTGAGGATTATTTATTCATTGACTAAATTTATTTGAGGTACGATTTAATGTTAGCGTTTTTTAAATTTAGTTTTAAGGTAAATTAATATTAGACGGATTGAATAAACTTTTATTTAGTGCTTTATTGCGACTTAGTGGAGATTTTTTCATTATTATTTATTCACTGAGGCTTATTTATTCATTGACTAGATTATTCGTTGGATTATTCATTTTTTATTTGGGGTTGTAATCAATGTTAACGTTTTTTAATCGAACTTTGAGGTAATTAATAATGGACCGATTAAGTACGGTTTTATTTAGTGCTTTATTGGGTCGTAATGGAGATTTTAAAAAATGATTTATTAATTTAGGATTATTTATTTGTTGACTAGATGATTCGCTAGATTATTAATGTTTTGTTTGAGGTACAATTAAATGACAGCGTTTTTTAAATTTTATTTTAAGGTAAATTAATATTACACTGATTCGATGCATTTTTATCGAGCCCTTTATGAGCTTTAGTGGAGATTTAAAAAATTATTTATTCATTGAGGATTATTTATTCATTGACTAAATGATTAGTTAGATTGTTGATTTTTTAATTAAGAGCTGATTTGAATGTTAGCTTTTTTTTATTTAACTTTAAGGTAAATTAATATTGGACGGATCGAATAATTTTTTATTTAGCTCTCCATTAAATTAATGGTGGAGGAAAATGGAGAAGCAAATGAATGTTCAGTAGGAGGGAGAGCACTGTGCGTCACGATCGTATTATGAGTAAGCTCCGAACCCAAATGTCGTAAGTTGTTTTTAATTAAAAATAAGAATCCAGTTTCTAAGTGAATTTTAAATCGTCATTTCGAGTCCGCCATTTTATGGGGACAAGGTCCGAGATTTCGTAGACAAATAGCAAAAACTAAAATATTTTTCTCCAGAACGAATAAGGTTATAAGGCTTCAATGAAATGCTATTGAGAATCAAGCTCACGATTTTTTATTAAGAGCAATATCTATTTATGACGGAATAAAATACTCGTTTATGTTAATCCTATGATTTCATTACCGTGAATAAAAAAGTCTATTTCACTCAAATAAAACTTTATTGACGGCACATATACGCGTCTTTTTTTATAGTAATTTGCAATCAATTGAAACATTTTGTTGAAGTAAATGTAATATTGAATATCAAACGAAAGTCCAGTAGGCTGAGATCATCATTTTTTTACATTCAATTAAAAATACCATTCGATCACGTATTTGCAACGATGAACCATTTCGACATTGCAAATAGCTGGAGAAATGTTCGAAACAGGATATTTTGAATACAAAGCTGGATTTGCCATGAAATTATTAATTGAAGGGACGTTTTTTTTATTTTTGAGAAAATGTTTTGGGAATTTCATGTTTGAATGTAACATAAATAACAGCATTAAAAAAATATATTTTAGGGATATTTAAAAAAAATAACGCAAATAACAACATTAAATAAAATATCATATTTCATGATATAAGCTATTTTATGTTTGAAAATTGTTACATATTGACGTGAAGATATAGTGTACATTATTTCCCGTATTATCGGAATACTCAAGATTTTCGGGATAATTTGCCGTCGAAATTGCGTACACGAGTGTACTACGATCTCAACGCGAACACTGCGGCCGAAAAATGCACTCAAGAATTCCACTTGAATTAACGTATACCTTCCAATTATAACAAAAACTTATGAATTTCAAAAGATTATTTTCTACCAGGGAACGCTTCATTTTTCTCAAGAGTCGTAATCTGGGATGGCCGCAATTTACCGCAAGAGTTCCAGTGCAGGGAAAAAATTAATTTTAAAGAACCCTCGCATACACGATGTAAAAGTATTTGATGACTTCCGGGTAACGCTAATAGGGCAAGGCACAAATAGAAGAGTAATAAAAATGATACTACGTTAGAGTAATATCGAATTAACGTTAGCGAAACTGAGAAACAGAGTTTAGGAATAATCTGGCACACTTTGGAGTAATTATTCTTTGACGTTTGATATTAAATACTCTAGATGACACTTTAATGAGCTTTTAAAAATGTTTCAGTGTAATATTCAACCACATTGCTTTGGCAATTAATACCAATGTTTTTCATGAAACACTTGGCACAATTGACGGCCTTAAATTTTTAATTTAAAACTCATCAAATAAAACAAATAAATCAAATAAATCGAATAAATCAAATAAATCAAATGAATCAAATAAATCAAATAAATCAAATAAATCAAATAAATCAAATAAATCAAATAAATCAAATAAATCAAATAAATCAAATAAATCAAATAAATCAAATAAATCAAATAAATCAAATAAATCAAATAAATCAAAAAAATCAAATAAATTTGTTTCCGACCTTAACATTTTTCTTCCTCTAAAACAAGCATTAATATCCGACTCGAGTTTTGATAAAATTATTTCCAACATTTCCCCGTTCGGAGAGCGTAACCCGTCACTGTCGCGTCCGCGTCCGCACATTTCGTAACACTGCGGAAGAGTTCTTTTTTTTTCGTCTCGACTCTCCGTTCGGCGCATCGTGGCCGATCGTCAGGTGAAGAAAAATAAGGGAGGCGAAAAAAGGCGTATGACCTCGTCGCGAAGGCAGTAAAAAAGTAAAAGAGCCCGCGGGCAACCCTTCTCTCCTTCTCGCTCCGTCGACCGTCAATTTTTACGTCGCTTTTCGTCGAGCGGTATATTGCCTATCGAATATAGCCTCGCTGCTTCTATATATCCTTCGCTCAGGTAAGAAAAGTCAAAATTAGTATGACCTCGACTGCCTCGACGTGCAAGTGCAGCGCGAGGACGGCGAGCGAGGCGAGAAAAGGATAAACTCTTTTTTTTCGACGGGCCGTCAGTTCTCAGGTAGCGTATACTTGCGGAGAAGAAAAAATCGCTGACCTTCGGGGGATCGTTAACGCGGCAGCAACCCTTCTTTCTCGTCTTTTATCGCAAACGTTTTTTTTATGTTTGCTCGGCCTTGAATCAACCCTTACAAAGTCAATGTGCTCTTCGGGGTTCTCTCTCCTTCTCTCTCGCCCTGTCAGGGACGCATTTTTCTAGGCCTAGCGACGTCGAAGAATATTTTTAAGGAAAAAAAAATCGAGGGAAAAATATATAGCGCATTCCTCGAGCAGCAAGAGGGAAAAAAAATTCCGTTCACTCTGTGGGAGACTATGGGCAAAATAATGTCATGAATTTATTTGTTATAATATTATCAGGCTTTTTTCACTTCTTTCTCTCTCTCTCTCTCTCTAACTTTTTCTCTCTCCTGTGTTTCGGAATTAAATTGGTATCAGGGTAAATTTATCCTCCTCTATAATGCGCTGCTTCTCTCTCTCTCTCTCTCTCTCTCTCTCTCTCTCTCTCTCTCTCTCTCTCTCTCTCTCTCCCCCTCCCCCTCTAAAAGATTTTTCCCCCTCGCGCCGCACTCATGCACATATTTTCTTCGCCACATATGCACGTGCGCGCTTCATTAAGACCACACCAAAGTTCCGAACTGTCCTATCTCTCCTCCCACCACAATTACTTTCCCGGCCAAAAAAAAGACGAAAAACAAATATTTCACCCTCCCTGAAAATAAAGTTATCCTATTAAGGAGGCATTCGATACAAAACTAATGCCCCGACGACGCTATAATTCGGAGTTGACTTTTTCTCGAGCAAGCTACGATCAAAAGTCGAATCTGTTGCGAGAGCCCGATGTACGCCTACGCGTCGACATACAACCCCGATAGGTGCAGTCTCGTGAGAGATTTGCCGGAATTCTCAGCTACCGGATAATAGTACCGTAAAAAAAAACCCAGAGACCTGGCGAGTGTGACCGCGTTGGAGGCCGCCCGCGCCGTTTCCGTTCCTCGTACACGAGGTGGGGGTAGGAAAGGGGGTTAACCGGAAAAGGGTTGTTTCTTGAGCTTTACGAGGCACCGTCTCACAGTACGTCGTTCCTCGGGCACTCTGTAAACTTTTTTTTACTACTCGACTGGTCAAGGTCGTGGCCTTCGTTTAATGTACCAACGGAGCCGCAATCAACCCTTCTTTCCGGTCAATGCGAGCTTGCGTCACACGGTCACCCCCCCCCCCTCTCTCTCTTTGGAACTCCACCGTACGAGAATCCTGCAGTGAGGACGAGACCTCTCCTTTCCCAGTGCACTCGAGGACTCGCATACACTCTCCTCGAAGGGTTAAAAACCCCCGAGAGCACCGGGAATTATACGACCTAACCTCTTTTTTCCCCTGCACCCTCTCGATCTTTTTCTTCCTCTACCTGCGAATGACAAAAAAGGAACGGTATTGCCGGAAGTTTTTACGATGCTTTGTATACAGCTTCGAACGTAACCCAAAGAAAGAGAGAGGGGGGGGGGGTAGTCACAGCCGCGGAGATGATCCCGAGGAAGCACGTGCGCGAGTGAGAGGCAGGATGAGAATCCTGAAAGGATAACTGCGAGACCTTGTGGACTCTTGGGCTCGTCGTAAAGGGGTAATCAGCCCTTGGCTAGGACCAGACCTTGACTCTAATGTTTCTCACCCTGGTCCTCTGGTTTCTCACCCGCCCCTCAGCTCCTTACCCACGAAATACTACGTACCATCCCCCCCCCCCCCCCCACACTTGCTTCTCTCTCACTCACACTCATTTTTTACTCTCCCGCTTATACGCCCGCAGCTTTTGAACTCTGATCTCACTATTCGTCTCCCGTCTTTCGAGCCTCTACGTTTACACATACACACCTAAGCCCGCGGCTCTCTTTCTCGTTGGACACTTTGACGCTGCCCCCTATCCGACTCTCTCTCTGGCCCACTGTCATTCACGTCTCGAAACTTGTCTACGAAAGACAGTTCTCCTCGATCCCGACGACGAGGGACCGCGCGAGATCTCGCGATATTAATTTCCAATCGTTGCGGAGTAACGCGGCGATCGTTGTAAATTTCGATTTACCGGGACGAGGTTCGTGCACAAGTTTTCAGTGTTCGTGTGAGGGAACTCGTTTGCGAGAAAGTGGCGGGGGGCTGCGTGTTAATCGGTACGATATTATCCTTATATATATGTAGGCATGCATACATACATGTAAATGTATATATATATATATATATATATATATACACACAGGGTGTCCTGTTATGAATGGATAATCCTACAACTGTCGATAAGTCAGATCATGTCCTACTAAATGCTGGAATTTCAGTTTAGAAAAAGTCCCACGGTTTTCGAAATAAAAATCATCTGCTTTTGGTTTTTCGCATGCCATTTCTACAAATGTTAACTTTTTTGACCCGGTTTTTGAAAAAATACTCTTGGCTATTTGTTTTATCTAGAAAAGTCTGCTTTTTAACCTTAAATGCTAAGGAAACTTTATGAAAAAATATCTTATGCAGAATTTTGATTCCGAACACCGGACTTTAGTAGCCTGCGGTGTTAAGGGGTAAGGTAACGGGTATAAAATCATGTGCGAATTTAGCAATTTTTTTTCGTATGAAAAAATAATTCACTCATAAAATTAATTACACATCTATTTAGTATGAATATCAAGCTGTTAGAAAATGTATATATTTTTTTTCGATGTACAAAATGGCCGACTACTAATATTTTCTTTTTTTAGGCGCTCCGCGGCGTGACATTTAGCATCCATAATTTTTGGCCTAGAATGAAAAACAAAAATTCTCGTCAATCTACATTAGAATACCTAGAGAAGTACGTACGGAATTAAAAAAATATTGTTTTATTCAAAAGTTGTAGGTATTTGAACTTAAGAAATGAATTTTCAGTGAAAAATTTCGTTGTAACTGCTCACAAACTGCTCATAAAATGAAAAGTTTTCGATTAATCAGAAATTCCGCACGTACTTCTCTGCGAAATGCAATTAGGAATATAACTTTTAAATTTGAAGTAAATCGAGTGAAAATTGTTGAAGTTATTTGTCACGCCAATTGGAAAAAAGCTTTTTCGAGAAGTTTCGAGTAGTCGGCCATTTTGTACATCGAAAAATATATATATATGTTTTCTAACAGCTTGATATTCATACTAAATAGATGTGTAATTAATTTTATGAGTGAATCACTTCTTCATACGAAAAAAAGTTGTTAAATTCGCACATGATTTTATACCCGTTACTGTGGGCTAAGGCCACTTAAAAACATCACTTAAAAAAATCGTTTGGTTATTGTCGATTCGCATCGTCTGTAGAAATGGCACGCAAAAAACCAAAAGCAGATGTTTTTTTTTTCAAAAAAGAACACAGAGCCCAAAATCTCGAAAACTGTGGGACTTTTACTAAACTGAAATTCCCGCATACAGTAGGACATGATCTGACCCATCGACAGTTGCAGAATTATCCATTCGTGACAGGACACCCTGTATATGTACATATCGCATTTTTTTCTATACACGTATGCATATGGAGTGTTCCGTAAGAGGGGAATGATTTTAATCAAAAGACACGCTAATTAAAAGCCTCTCCAAGCTCCATTTTAGGTTCGTCTTTATTTATTCGTCTTGTTAAGGCGGACAGTCCTCGAATTACGAGACTCCGAGGAAAAAAAGTTGAAAAAAAAAACACCTTTGACTTCGTACTACCTCGTATAAATTAAGATATTTTTAAAATCCGTGTGACATATATTCTCATTTGGTTATTTGCATTTTGTGCTTTTAGTTGGTGATTATACGTGTGATCTATAGACATAGATCCACTCGTTTCCGCGATACGACAGCAACGCGAAACTCGTAGTGAAATTTTTCATCCAGGGTGTTCGTGACTGCGGGTGTGTGTGTGTCTCGGATATTAGTTCCCGGGCGAGGGAGATCTTGGGTTCAAGTTTGTCGTATACACCGGTTAATCCAGCTTCAAACGTCTAGTATAACATATATATATATATATATATATATATATATATATATATATATATATATATATATATATGCGCGCGCGTGTATGTGTGTATGTATATATATATGTATATATACATATAATATTGATGTATATATCTGTATTATGTACCGGAGCATATAGAAGGAAGCACAGCAGAGAGGAGGAGGCAAACGAACAGCCGGTACGTCGGAGAGTCGATAATCGACCCATGCCCACAGACTCCCGGTGGCCATTTTGAATTCGTGCTCTTGGTGGGCTCTCTTCCGAGTGTTCTCTCTCTCTCTTTCTCTCTCTCTCTCTCTCTCTCTCTCTCTCTCTCTCTCTCGTCTCTCCCTCACTCTCCCTATCCGTCTATCTATATATATATATCGATGCGCACCATCGCAACACGCGATAGCGACAACGAGAATCAACGATCTGACGGTACATTCCATTTGAGAACGTACCAATGTAGAGGGCGTTTTACCATCATTTATACCTCCACTCCTCGCGCCATTGTTATTATTTCTCTTCTCGATGGAGAATGATGATTCGCTCTTCATGGTCGGCTAATGGGGAGCCTCTCTTCGAAGAAAAATTCATCATTACGACCATCGAATACTATTTTGCTATCACATCACGAAGCATACTGCTGCAACGGAATCGCTATCAGTTATTTTTTGAAATCTATAGGATTTAGTATTTATTAAAAAAAATATATATATCTATATTTGAAACATATTTTTACTCACACGGATGTATATTAATTATTCGTTCGAATCATCGTTTGTTTTACAGATATATTGTGAATTATGCGTTTGGAATGAATTTTTGAAAAATATGATTTTTATGTGAAAACAAAAACGAAAAATATGGAGAAAAAAAATAATTTCGCGATAAATACGATATATTCAATCGAATATTTTATATATATTTATTTATATTTAATATTCGTTTGGATTATGATAAATTCGTGTTTCTTCCGAGCACTTATTTATTGGGGCAATTCACATTTGTGTGAATAAATATTTATTCGAACAAGAAATCAATTATTGAGAAATTTCTTTTTTCGGTACTTTACTGTTACACTTATTAAAATAACACATTTTTTGGGGTTTATATGGGGCGCTTTAAAAAATCTTGGAGCAAAGCTAGAAATGTTACTTTACAAAAACATTTAATCACGAATTTCTCCATTTCTTCCTTAGTCGTTTTTTAAATTATGTTTTAGAATGTTTCATTTGTGGTTTCTTAATATTGTATCATCAAATGTCTCATAAAAAAATGCCACATTATTTTAATATGATGAAAATTTTACACGAGCATTTAAATTTCACATTGATAAAAAAGCTTTCAAATCAATTTCTCCGCTCTAAAGTAAAAATCCTAACTTTCTCCACGTTTTAATATTCCTTGGATTTCATTTAACGACGTTTTTTCAATGCACGAGTGAAATTGCCATTTTCACGTAGAGGAGATGCTTTAATTTTTTTAACTTTAAAAATAGAATAATTTTTTTGTACAAATTACGGAAGATCATGGGATGGTCATAGCCGAGAGAAATCGGGGAGAAAAGACGAAGAACGATCGTAACTGTGCGGCGAACTTTTTAACCGCGGATTGGCAAACTTCTTTAATTCCGCTTCTCGGCGACGTCCGTCAGCAAGAACCTTCACAGTGCTCTCGACGCCCCTTTACAGAGACGTTTTTCTCTCTCGCTAAGCGATTTTGTATAACCTCGATAGAACGCGAGAAAGACAAAAAAAATTCTTTCTCTCGTTCCTTGAGACGCTCGGTGGCTAAAACGTGAGCTACCGAAAGAATTCGAGAGTTTATATATGCCAGGGTGAACATTATAGCTTCAGCTTCAACGAGCTCGACGAACTACCGAGCGTACTTTTAAAAGACTCGGCAACGTTTTTTTTTCTTGTCACTGCTATTATATTTTTTATTCAGTGCTTAAACCACTCGTGAATTAGAGGTTCCCTCCTTCTTCGTGCAGCAATAATCTCCGTGGTGGTGCACTTTTATTACGCCCGCCAACATTAGCGCTATTCCAGCAACAACGAAACGAGCTCTTGTGATCAGTGACTTTTTTTTCGATTTCTCTTCTCGCGGTAGAATTAATTGAAAAAAAATCTTCCTTTTCCAGTCACAAGATAGTTTATTAATTTTTCAAAGATTATCGGTGAGCCGATTTTCTTTTTCGTCTTTCCAAATTTCGAAAGTATAGATTGAGAGGATGCTCACTGTCGATATTCCGAAAAATCGTGAAAATTTTGAAAAAATAAATAAAATAATGAGATATATGAATAAGAAAATGAATAAAATAAAATGTAAACTCCTATTGCGTTTTATGATTTTTGTTACCTTCTAATAAACGTGCATTTTGCAAAGATTATCGGTACCCCGATTTTCTTTTTCGTCTTTCCAAATTTCGAGGTTTACGCTGAGAACATTTTCACTGTCAATATTCCGAAAAATCGTGCGATCTTTGAAAGAAAAACAATATTCATAAATGAGAAAATGAATAAAATAAACAGTAAACTCGCACTGAATTTTACAATTTTTGCTTAACTCCGTGTAACCCTACATTTTTCAAAGATTATCGGTAAACCGATTTTCTTTTTGTCTCTTCAAATTTTGAGATAAATGCTGAGAGAATTCTCATCGTCAATATTTCGAAAAAATCGCGTAATGTGTGGGAAAAAGAATTATAAGATAAATGCATGAGAAAATAAATAAAATAAAAAAGAAAAATTCTACTAAAATTTATAACTTTCGTTATCTCCTCGTAATCCTTAATTTTGCAAAGTTTATGGGTGAACCAATTTTCTTTTTGTCTTTTCAAATTTCGAGGTATATGCTGAGAGAATTCTGTCAACATTCCGAAAAATCGTGCAAACTTCAGAAAAACATAGTAAAACTTGTACTGAATCCGATGATTTTCGATACCTTCTCGTAACCCTAAATTTTGCAAAGATTATCGGTAGACCTATTTTTTTCCGTTGCTCTAAATTTGAAGGTAACTATAAATAATAAGAAATAATAAGAAATAAATAATAAGAAAAAAAAAAGATACTCGTGCCGAATTTGATGATTTTTGTGGCCTCGTATTCTGTAAATTCTTCGTAAAGTCAACTTCTCAATTTGTATGAAGAGAAAAGGATTTACGTTCTCTTAAAAAATCGATTTAAGGTGCAAATAACGCAATAAATATGTATTCTACTATTGGCGCAATAGTTCTAAATTGTGCCGATTCAAAAGCACGTTTGTCAGACTGGCAGAGATGATATAGTAAAATATGACGAGTGTTACACCGTCGATATAACTTTCTCAAGTTTACGACATTTTTTTGACAGCTGCGTTAAGATACCTCGGCTTTCGTCCGAGCTCAAATTTCGGCGCTATTTCATGCACTGCGAGAATCTCTATATTCCTCCGCGATCCCAGAGACATAATACCAACAAATAAACGTGTATTATTGCGCTCGTTAAATCCGAGAAATTATATACACTCTCGGTGCGTATCGTGTTAATAATTAAGCGCAAAAAGCGTGTACGAGAATGGCGATCGGTACGATATCTCGTTCACACATGCACGCGATGGCGGTTCGGTCGTGTACCGACGGAGTGAGAAAAAACGTCGGAAAGTTCCCGAGCAGCTCTGCGCGAACAAAAAAGTCTCTCGTCGTGACGCCCTCTTGAATAATAATAATATAATTTTGAATAATTTTAAAATAATGCTTGGATAATAAAAAAAAGAAAAGTGAATAAATAAACAATCAAAAAAGTTAAAAAATATAATAGCAATGAGAAAATATTGGATAATTAGAAAATAATGCTTGAATAATAATAAGAAAATATTGAATAATTAGAAAATAATCCTTGAATGATAATAAGAAAATATTGAATAATTAAAAAATAATGCTTAAATAATAACGAGAAAATATTGAATATTTATAAGAATTCACAGTATTCTTTGCGATCGCGCAT
Source organism: Ophion slaviceki (assembly GCA_944452715.1). Classification (NCBI taxonomy): domain Eukaryota; kingdom Metazoa; phylum Arthropoda; class Insecta; order Hymenoptera; family Ichneumonidae; genus Ophion; species Ophion slaviceki. The sequence continues at coordinate 9,978,128 of OX101788.1, read as the reverse complement.
AGTTGGCTGGAATAATAAATGCATAGTCGCTGAGACAAATTTTCTCTTTTACATTGAATTAATATTGAATATTAATAAATCGATGAAAATTCAACAAGCCGGAACTTAATAAATTAGATTACCTTCACGTATAAATGCCGGGATAAAGGTAATGCCCAGCGTGTTTTAATTCCCACCATAATACGTAAATATAAAATGGCTAGGAAAATGGATTACCGTTTCGTGAATTTCTCGTACCGTATAGATAATAAAACGATCTCATACTTGCTCGCGTATATTTGTATACGCCCTAATCGATAACCCATCCGAGATAATTGACGGAGCGCGTTTCGACCTGGGCAAACTTGTACGCAATTAATTATCACGATAGATAGTAAAAATCGTTCTGGTATTATGGTCGTATCAATTTGACGACGCCACCCTGAAGTCAAGAGGGACCGGTTGAAAAAAAAACCTTGTCCCCCAACTATCACCGTTCATTCGATTCGAATTTTCATATAAATTGTGGCGCTCCACGGAATCAAAGTGGTCGATACGTTTACGAAAAACGCGCTCCTTACGGGAGATTTGTCCGAGTACCCGATACGCGGCACAAATTTACGTCAAATACTTCATTTTTCAATCAAAATTATCGCACATTATTTTTATTTTTTATAAATTTGTGTTTTATCTCGGAAGATTATTAACGCACGTACGAGAATCATTTCAGCTCAATTTCACCGAATGGAAGCATCCATTTTACATCTTATGCACTGCGAATATGTTAAAATGTTTTTTTTTGCTAATAAATGAAAAATAATAATCGAGATAGGAATTACATCGCCGCGTAGTTTACGATCCTTGAGTGCACTTTTTAGATGCATTCGTGATAATTTATGTATCACGAATAATTAAAAAGAACCCCTAAACCTGCAAAAACTCTATCATTTTATTTTTATATTTTTTTTTAATTGAATAAAACTTTTTAATTTCTTTACATTTTCTGGAGAAAAGAAAATAGGATGAATTGTAAGTCCAAGTTGAAGGCTAGTCAAATTTTTCCATTATCTCGCGAACCACGAAGTTTCTCCAATGCGGAAAAATGTTTCTTCTCATCGTTCATCGATACTCCAAGCTTTAGTGCATCTAAAAATATGTTTTCCGCACTACCAGTATTTCGGAGGCGTCCGCGCGCAACAATCTTGTCATAAATTTTATAATCGTTTTATCTCGAAAACAAGTCGTAAAAACTCTAAAAAAGAAATAACAGACACTCGAAGTGACTAATCCTTCGAGATCTCGGGGCCACGAGACTATCAAAAATAGTTCTCGACTCCGTCGAAATGGGGCGGCTTGTCTCGTGATGTTCAACAAAAAAAAAAAGAAAAGAAAACGTGTACTCTTGTGTTTCAAAATTTGGCTGAAGGGATATCCAACGTGGACCGAGTGTGCACGAAAGAATTAAAAACTGAGCAATGGAGCATGGAATAACAGCTAATAAAATCACGAAAGTCCGAACAGAAATTGTATGGATCCAATTGGATTCCCATACTTGTCCCTACTTCCTTATAGGGATTCAATGGGGCATTGGATTCTCGTCGGGATTAACCATTAGAATTAATTTACGAATCCAATTTGAATCCTGAAGGATTCCCAAATTATGGAACAGAATCCGATACGATTGTGAATATAATGGAAAATAAGTGTACATAGTGGACAAAATGAGTGAACGTGAAAAGTATAAATCTTATCTTAAAAAAGTATAATTCGCTTTAAAAAATTACATCTTAAAAATCGATTTGAATCACATCACTGAAAATCCACGGTCATTCTCGTTTATTGTTTACTTTATTGCACTTTGACATAATATCACCACACACGTACATGCTCACGAATTGCGTCCATTGGATTCTCGTCGGGATTCCCCATTGAAATCCAATTTGAATCCTAAAGAATTCCTTCATTATCGAACAGAATCTGATACGATTCTGAATATACAAAATGGTTAGAAAATGGGTATACTTTAAAAAGTATAAATCGCTTAAAAAAAGTATGTCTTAAAAATCGATTTGCATCACATCACTGAAAATCCACTGTCATTGTCGTTTGTTATTTATTTTACTGCACTTTGACATAATATCACCACAAACATACATGCTCAGGAAGCGTGTACATTGGATTCTCATCGGGATTTGCCATTGGAATCCAATTTGGATCCTACAGATTTCCTACATTATCGAATAGAAACCGAAACGATTATTGATATACAAAACGAGTGGACGTTAAAAAGTATAAATCTTTACTAAAAAAAATATAATTCGCATAAAAAATTATATCTTAAATATCGATTTCAATCACATCACTGAAAATCCACTGTGATTATCGTTTGTTATTTATTTTACTCCACATTGACATAATATCACCACAAACATATGGTCAGGAAGCGTGTCCGTTGGATTTTCATCGGGATACCCCATTGGAACCCATTTGACGAATCCAATTTAAATCCTAAAGAAATCCTACATTATCGCACAAAATCCGATACGTTTGTTGATATACAAAATGAGTGGACGTTAAAAAAGTATAAATCTTATCTTAAGAAAGTAACATTCGCATAAAAAATTAGATCCTAAAAATCGATTTCAATCACATCACTGAAAATCCACTGTTGATTATCGTTTGTTATTTATTTAACTGCACTTTGATATGATATCACCACACACGTACATGCTCACGAAGGGTGTTCATTGGATTCTCATCGGGATTTGCCATTGGAATCCAATGTGGATCCTACAGAATTCCTACATTATCGAATAGAAACCGAAACGATTATTGATACACAAAATGGGTGGACGTTAAAAAGTAAAAATCTTAACTAAAAAAAATATAATTCGCATGAAAAATTATATCTTAAAAATCGATTTCAATCACATCACTGAAATTCCACTGTTAATTATGATTGTTATTTATTTTACTGCACTTTGTCATAATATCATCACACACGTACATGCTCACGAAGCGCGTCCATTGAATTCTCGTCGGGATTCCCTATTGGAATCCAATTTGAATCCTAAAGAATTCTTCCATTACCGAAGAGAATCCGATACGATTCTTAATGTACAAAATAGGTGGATTTAAAAAAGTATAAACCTTATCTGAAAAAAAGTGAATCTTAAAAATCGATCTGAATCACATCACTGAAAATCCACTGTGATTATCGTTTGTTATTTTCCTTTACTGCACTTTGACATAATATCACCACACACGGACAAGCTCACGAAGCGTGCAGGTTATGTTTTAACACGTGACTCATCACATATTTTCGATTCGAACGTGGTCAAAATTGTCAAATGGTGTTCGCCGGTGAACAGTGCAGAATCCAATTGGATGCCAATGAGGACTCCCTATGTGCGGTGTCCCTAACAAATCCGTTAGACATGTGGGTGCGTCTTGGGACTTCCCAACAAATTTGCCCACGGGATCACGAAAGGATATTTTTTTGGGAGATCCAACAAATTCTGGTTGTGAATGACAAATAAAAATGTCTCAAACGACGTCAATCGGGAAATAGCGCGAAATGCACTTGGATTCCACAATAGATTCCCTGCGTGCAGCGTCCCTATTGGATCCCTATAAGGATGTGTTTGGATCTGGGTACTCCCCAACAAATTTCCGCACTGGTGGATGAACGTAATCGCCATAATTCATATTCATTTGATCGGAGCTTCGATCGAAGCTCATTCTCAATATAGGCAGCATTGACACGTACGTATGTACACTCGATTATACGGTACAGGGTATATGGATTTCCTGGTCGATCAAATGAACGATAGTCAAGTTCCATATACGCGAGATCTTCGTGGACCGAGAGAACGAGATAGTCGCCGTTTATCTGCACGATATGTGCATGTGTGTGTGTGTAAGGAGCGTGTTTATGAATAAAGTGGCTCGTATCGTTCGGTACACATAGTTGGTGTGTCTCTCGGGTACAATGGCCAATTCATTCCCCTTATACGACCGGGGATGTGGTGGTCCCGGATATATTTTGAACCGTCGTCTTTTCCAGAGAGAACTGACCACAGAGTGAGACAGAGGCTGGAGAAAATCAGCCATGTTTGCTCCCTATACCCATGTAGACGTCCGTATACGTATATAAAGCTCGTTGGTTGAACGGGAGATTCTTCGGTCACGCCTTTCTCTCTACTCCGCCATCGGAGCCTCGTGGAATCCTCGCAGTGATCACACGCGGCTGTATCAATTTTGTCTTCTCTTCTCAACCGCACCCGACACTCATCCTTGTGTTTTCTTTTCCAGAAAATTTAGCCGAACTCTCATTTTCACGCGGCGCCGATTTTAATCGATTTGCAAACATTTTGATTAACGTATTGACGAAAAAGAAACGATTCAAAGAACGAGGACGAAAATGCTTCACAATTCCCTTCACGATCGCGACGCCTGCATATTTAAATACGGTTTATTGTGTGATATATGACTTCGGAAATGATGAGCAATTCTCTGATGTATTGAACGATCCAGAAATATTTATTCACGGCCAAAAATGTGGGGAATAGTTTCCTTTGAGCACACACCACTCGGTTAACGATGTAAGATTTTTGGTTAGTTGACGATATTATAATATTTATATTCGATATTGAAACATTATTATTATAATATTATGAAGAATAATAAATAATAATAAATAATAATCATAATAATAAAAAAAACAATAATAACTATTGTCATTGTTCCGGTTATTCATTACAAATTCCGGTTATTAATAACAATTATCGTTATTGTTCCGGCCTAGATTAAGACCAAGCCTAACCCCCGGGGGTAGGTGAATGTTTTCCAGTGCAAACTGAGGAAGTGCGTTGGCCGGAGCAATAAAGTCTATTAAATAAAAATAAATAATTAAGATAATTCATATTATTTATTTTAATCGTTTTTTATAATATTACAATTTTATTATAATTTAATTGACAATATTACCATTATTACTATTATTAATAACAATAATCTTACAATATCGTAAACTAGCGAAACAAAATAATTATAATAATTATTAGTTACGTTTATTATTTAGTTTTGTGGTTAAATTATTGATTGAACATTGTTCAAAAAATATTTGATTCAGCATTGTTTAGTAGAATTAATTTAATTGAGAATTTAATTATCTTCAGAGTTCAACTTAGAATTCGACATCAAACATTTTAATTCAGATTTAAATTCTAAATGGAATTCTAAAGAGTTCTGAAGAATGATATTTTAAATAGAATTCTATTGAAACAAATTATAATTTCGTTAGAATTAATCACATTTTTTATGACGTTAGATTAAATTTATCTTACGAAATTTGGAATTCTATTTAACATTTATTTCTCCAGAACTCTTTAGAATTCCATTTGGAATCCGAATGTGAATTGAAATTCTCGATGTTGAATTTTAAGTAGAACTCTGAATACAATTAAATTCTCAATTGAATTCATTCTATTAAATAATTATAAATCAAATGTTTTTTGAATAGGTTTCAATCGATAATTCAATAGCAAAACTAAATAATTATAGTAACAAATAATTACTATAATTATTATATTTCGCTAGTTGATGATATTGTGAGATTATTGTTATTATTAACAGTAATAATAGTAATATTGTTATTTAAATTATAATAAAATTATAATAATAGAAAAAAGGACTAAAATAATATCAATTATTTTTATTTTAATTTTTATTTTTGTTATTATGATTATTATTTATTATAGAAAGGACGTTTCGACGATTTTGCTTTTTAAAACCAGTACAAGTTGCGATCGGACCGTGAGAAAAATCCAGGCGCCATAACACACTCTACGAACGTATGCCCCGCGTAAACGACCCCAGCGTCGAGGGATTTAATGCCCTGGCTGTAAAGTCTAAGAGTCCGGTGTGAGTAAGGGAGAGAGAGAAAAAGAGAGAGAGGGAGAGAGAGAGAGAGAGAGAGAGAGAGAGAGAGAGAGAGAACATTCGCGGAGTTGTTCACTGCACTGATGTACGCGACGACCGTTGCATAATTTATGCTTTCAGATATATATATATATATATATATGTTTAACCCAATGCGTCTCAGAACATTGGCTTTCAACTTTAAAGCTCGAGATAGCTATCGCTCTTCTCGACTAGATAAACGAGCGCTAAATTAAACAAAAACGACTTTCCACAATACCGTATCGATGAGTCCACATAAGCACCGACGTAGCCGAAACTTCATTTATCACTTTTTCAACAACTCCACACAAGGAGAATAGTACAACGGTATTTTTTACGCTCGAATAGGCAGAGAAGAGTGTGCCTAGTTGGAAAGCTCATTATGACAAGCGATTTAAAGAAATGCTCAATAAAAACAAAACGATCATTGACATTGACGTTATAAATGGTAGGAGTTCGAGGAAGTTGTCACATTATCGCATTAATGTGCCTTGCAATCCACTATCGATCGTAAAAATCGTCATAAAAATTAATCAAATGACGTAATGAAATTGCTAAGTACACTGTATCGGTCGTGGCAATTGTTTCGGTCCGATTTCCATGCAACGGAGTGTGCACGATGATAAATATACAAATGACAACGGTCGACGTTACATTTCTTCAAGCACGATGTTAAAATCTGCATCGTTGGAATGCAGCGGAAATGTAAAAAATCAAAATACAATTCCCACTTTTTCTTCATCATTCAAAATCTTATCCAGCAAATTTAGATTTGAGATTTTTTTATGAGGATTCTAAAAAAAGTAGTAGGCCCAATATATAAACGTAACGGAAATTTAAAAAATCAAGAAATAATTTCCTCTTTTTCTTCATCATCCAAAATCATATCCAGGAAATATAGATTTGAGATTTTTTTACGAGGATTCTAAAAAAAATTTGAGTATTTTCCGTAATCCAGATATAATTGCAATGTATATTAATAGCTCCAAAATATAAATGCAACGAAAATTTAAAGAATTAAAAAAACAATTTCCTGTTTTTCTTCATCATTCAAAATCCAATCCAACAAATTTAGATATCAGATTTTTTATGAGGATCCTAAAAAACGTTTGAGTGTTTTTCGTAGCCCAGATATAAATGTATATTCGTAGGCCCAAAATACAAATGCAACGAAAATTTAACAAATCAAGAAATAATGTCCTCTTTTAATTCATCATCCAAAATCTTATCAAGCGAATTTGGTCTTAAGATTTTTTACGAGGATCCTAAAAACATTTAAGTGCTTTTCGTAGCCCAGATCTAAATGCAACGTAAATTCGTAGGCCCAAAATATAAATGCAACGAAAATGTAACAAATCAAGAAATAATGTCCTCTTTTAATTCATCATCCCAAACCTTATCCTGCGAATTTGGTCTTGATATTTTTTATGAGGATCCTAAAAACATTTAAGTGCTTTTCGTAGCCTAAACGTAATGCAACGTATATTCGTAGCCCCAACATATAAATGCAACGAAAATTTGAAAAATCATAAAATAATTTTCTCTTTTTCTTCATTATCCAAAATCTTATCCAGCGAATTTGGTCTTCAGATTTTTTTTAATGAGGATCCTAAAGAAACATTTGAGTGTTTTTCGTAGACCAGATTTTCAGAAAAAAAAGGTCCGGATACTGAACTTTCGTTGCGTTTCAACGATGCAAACTTCAATATCGTCTTTGAGCATCGTTTACTCGGATTCGCCACGTCATCCGTGGGGGCCAATTGACGAGGATAACGTCATATCGCTCTTGCGGATTGTATACGCGACGCTGATCATCTCGTACACGCACGTCGATCTGAGTAACGCGTTATTGCTCGATTTGAGAGCACGTTGAGCAACGATTTAACGAGCAATACATCGACCAAGTTACGATTGCTGTGTATGAGAATATGGCGGATATATGTTGTCTTTCTCTTACCCCCCCCCTCTCCCTCTCTCGCTCTTTCTCACTGATACAAGCGCAGGCCCAGGGTAGCAGAGCAGCTTCGCCTGTGGATTACTAATTCCTTAATCCTCCGGGATATCTGTACAGCATTCTCCAAGTCTCTGCCAACTCTCGAACACCCCGAGGCATGTTTATGCATTTCTTTTTTCCCGTCTCTTTTTTTCCACGATCTCGAGGTCGATATACTCTGCGGATTATTGCGACTTCACGATGCTCCGATAGTCGAAATTTGAAGAAAAAAAAGGTGAACATCAACGAATCAGCAAAGTTACGTCTTTGTCGAATCAAATTGCTTTATTATTTATGCAATTGTGGCTTGATACGTTTCGAAGGCCAGCGATCGACGAGATCCGACCAACGAGCAAGGAGGAATGTATTTGGGAGAGGCATGAGTGAAAAGAAGAGTTCGTAAATCAAACAGACCTCGCTGGAGTGGCAGTAACGGCATTGGCAATGTTGTTAAATGAATTTCATTCGGCAGAGATAAGTTGTGGCTCGATTGATAATAAATTTAATTGAAACGCGCCGAGATTTCGCTATAAACTCGGCTGGAGTGCGCAATAAAGTGAAATGCTCTCGAATGAAACGAGTAATTATATTCCGGTGTAAAAGCTCCCGTGTAGCTCTCCATACGCTGATAATTGCAAGAGGATTGCCCGTACGAGGCAGAAAAAAAGACGAGATTGCAGCGGTGATCGAGAATCTTGGAGCTTCACGACTCCAATTCGAGTCGCTCGCAGTCGGAAAGTTGGAAATCTCTTTTCCAGGTAACACAGTACAATTATAACGGCGCATGCGATCCCTCTTGGTGTTTCTTACTTCTCGTTGTTTTCTATCAATTAGCTCGTAGCGAAATCGCGTCCAAAATGTTGCTCAGTGTATGAAGATTCTGGTACAACGGTAATGATGATCCAGGGTGTCTGTTAACCGCGCATGGACCCGAACCAAGTTTCACTCGCTTTATATACACATAATGAGAAATACAGCATCAAAGCCCGCTCGTCGTCACGCGGCTACCACAAGTGAGCCACTTTTAACGGCGCCGAGACGTTGATCTTGCACTCGAACAGCCCAGCTGGACTTGGCAAGCGAACTCTTCGGTCCGTTAGCCTCCGACGACTCTTTTGCGTCGACGATTCTGTCCACGAAATCCTGTGTCCATTTTGGTTATCCTATCCGTTGCCAGCTGCATCAGAAAATCCCCGACGATTGGAAAAACTGCAAATCCGGGATTAATCCCACGCGCCTAACTTATACATGCTGATGTACATTGAGAAGACAAAATGCAAAGGCTTCTCGTTGCTAAGCCGCAGTTGGGAAACCCTAATTTGTTTCTCGAAAATCCTAAACGTCAATGTTTTATGAAATTAGCAATCCGACAAGACGCCTTCAGGTGGTGATCAATGATTGAGGGATTACTCATCCATGGGGAAAAAACCGCAAACGCCAAAGTGTCAATTTCAGGCAGCGTTCTTAGCTGATTCAGCTTCATGTGCAGACGAACGAACAAGGGAGTGCCTACTTCCTGTCAAAATGAACAAAACATGTGACATTTGCATAGAAAAATCTCACCCCCTCACCTTTCCAACATCACAGATATTGACTCAGCTCAAATACTTTTAATCCATTCGACTAGTAACCCCAAAGCTTATCCATAGCCCGTTTGGCAGCCCTAAATCCGTCAAATGGAAAACAAGCCCGCCTCTCAACTATCCCTTCACCGAGCTCCTTTCACGCGACACCATTTTCGCCCTGATCCATTTCAACGCCCACCGCAGCTCGGAAAACTATACCTGAAGGTAGCTCATCGCGAGCAAAGGACAACAATGACAGAATCGATGATTACTCGATTACAAGCCTCTGCGTATACCTGACCCCAAAAGCACAAAATTGAACGATGATTTTACGATCATGCCCGCTAGAGCCGGACAACGCGCATACGGTACAATAAAAACCTCCGTGGAACATCGGCAGTCGGTTGATCATAAACGGGAGGGATTCCATTATGGGCAAGCCTCACACTGGGGACAGGGCGGATGATGATAATTGTGGTTCGTTCGGGCAATACGAAGCTCCGGAGGAGTCAGCCATGACCACTTCGGGGAGAGAAGAAGATAGAGAGAAAAAGAGAGGCAAAATGACCACCAAATGGGCACCCGTACCAAAGCTCCCAACGCTGTACAGCGGAGACTCGTGCAATGCTCTCATCGTTATTCCGTCATGACAGGCTGCTATGTGTTGATCGCATTATACTCGCTCTGGCTCAACTTGACTCTGGCATTATGACGCACCCGCGGCCCTCGTAAATAATCCAGCCAGCAATTAGTGCACCAACAGGAGCCGAAACGCAACGAGCTCAAGCCCAACTGGAGGGTTGTTTTCGAAGGTCTCCCCGAGACGAGAGGATTGCAGTGTTGAGAAGCTGTGCACAATTCCACATTTCATCCATCCTCACTCACCCTCTGCGGACACTCAACTACGATACGTGTTCGGCGTGTTGTATAAGGGTACGCGCGAGATGCCTGGATATTTCCAGGGTCTCGTCTCCCTGCGGCTGCGACGATTCGGATACAGAATTTGCGCAATAATCGGCATGATACACGAGAGGGCTGGATCAATATGAGTATGTATCTATGAGCTTTAATGGGGGCTATGCATCACAATATAGCCGTGACCGGCCTGCGAAATGGAAGTAACACTCAGGCCGAGGCAGTCTCTGTACACCCTAGGGAGAGGTCTCCTAGCTATCCATATGGATATAGAATCATAGGGAAAGGGCCTCTGAAGACTTTCGACTCCAAGGACCGCCCTCACAGCAGCCTCTTCCCATACTCACCGTTACCTACAACTCAATGTCGAAAGTCTCCTAATCACAGCATATTTATATTCTTTAACACATTCAAGGGAGGGCACCACTGTGACGGGCTACGAAAAGGTCGTTTTTCCGATTTTTTTTTGTCTACGAGATTATTTATTTGGGATTTGGAAAAAAAAGTATGTTATGAAGCATACATTGAACTTGTTTCGTGTAAATTTTTATGAAAAAAAGTTACAAATTAACAACGAGCAAATTGATAACTTGACAATGGTTGGTCTGAAAAATAAATATAAAAAAGTTTTTTATCTATATAGGTATAGTTCACATTATACGAAGCCGTTTAAAAAAAATCACAAAATAGCGGGTGTTCAAAAAGAAGTGTAATTTTGGTGAAATTTTTTATTATGGTCGAGACCTCGAAAAATACTGAATTTCAAAGGAAAAAAGTTTTGGTTTTTTGAAATTGAAAATCAGAAAATTATACCTAGAGTTATGATTCCGGGCAGGTCGACAAAAGTAGTTTCGAGAAAAACGCGATTGAAAATTTGAGTATACGTAAACCGTTGCGCTACCTGCTCTCACTAAATCGTCTGTAAATATGTAATAAATTTTATCACATATTCTTGACTATGTATACTTTGATCAAATGCAAAAAAGAACATTTTTTACCGGTCACAGTAGAGTCCGCCCTCAAGAACCGTCGGAGCAGCCAGAAGTACTCCCAACGACCATTACTTCCAATTACAGATAACGGGTTCAATATATTCCTTCCCCATGTACCCAACGTATGGAACATTATGATACAGCAATCGCAATTTGATTTCCAGGAGTTATTACTATAGAAAGAGCGATATAAACACATATAGATCGTACACATCGACCATTCACCACACGAGATGGACTCTTCATCCAATGAGAAAAAAAGCGGGCCGACATGCCAACCCACCATATCGGAGAATAATATTTACGATATACAATCTATAACGCGTGTTCTAACGCATGATCCCTTTGCAAATTCATACTCTGACTTACATTTATTCGCCCTCAGTGCGTGAAGGTAAATTTCTCCTGGGACTCCAAAAGCAATCTATACATACGAATAAATACACACGTGTGCGTGTATCTGTATACACACAAGCCGATCGCCAGCACACGAAAAGAGGAGTTTCTCAAGATTTGTTAATAAAAACGATGATTACGCTTTTTCATTCGGCCAGTAATCGCGCCCGCGTGTAAAAAACCCTGGTCGCAGCAGCTGACGAATTTATGACTGACGTTAATCACGACATTTTATTGATTTCTTGAATCATGATTTATAAGCATACACGATACGAATTTGATGGGTATTAATATTAGTGATGTTTTTCTTTTCGCCTTCTCTTTTTATTGCCGTTCCCATGTTGTGTAAAATTCGAGATGAATGAAAACCGTGCGGCGATCGCTCGCCCCGATGATCTTGCGGTCATCGAATTATTAATATTCGATGACCCTTCGCCGCGTAGGTTCGAGACCTTGTTCATTTGGCTCTCCCGATCGAAATCTTGTGCATACTTATTCATACGTATATGTAGGTGTGTGTGTGTGTGTGTGTGTGCGTGCGTGTGTGCGTGTGTGTGTGTGTGTGTGTGTGTGTGTGTGTGTGTGTGTGTGTGTGTGTGTGTGTGTGTGTGTGTGTGTTTGTGTGTGTGGAGGGTGTAGTGATGTGTGGGTGTGTGAGGGGGGCTGTAGGTGTACGTGGGGGGTGTAGGTGCGTGCGTGCGTAAGTGAATAAGTGTGTGTGTGTGTGCGCGCGCATGCGTGTAGTGTGGTGAGGGTGGGTGTGTGTGTGTGTGTGTGTGTGTGCGCGCGTGCGTGCGTGCGTGCGTGTAGGTGTGTCTGGGGGGTGTAGTGATGTGTGGGTGTGTGTGCATTCGTGCGTGTAGGTATGTGAAGGGGGCTGTAGGTGTGCGTGGGGATTGTAGGTGCGTGCGTGTGTGCGCGCGCGCCTGGGTGTGTGTGCGTTCGTGTGTGTGTGTGCGCGCGCGCGCGCATGCGTACGTGCGTGCAAGTAGGTGCGTGTAGGTGTGCGCGCGCGCGTGTGTGTGTGTGGGCGCGTGTTTGTGTGTAGGTGTGTGTGCGCGCGCGCCTGGGTGTGCCTGCGTTGCGTGTGAGTGTGAGGGTGTGTGTGTGTCTGCGTTGCGTGTGAGTGTGAGTGTGTGTGTGTGTGTGTCTGCGTTGTGGTGTGTGTGTGTGTGTGTGTGTGTGTGTGTGTGTGTGTTTGAGTGTGCGTGCGTGCGTGCGCGCGCGCGTGTGTGTGTATGTGTGGAAGTGTGTGTGCGTGCGCGCGCGTGTGTGTCGAAAGCGACGAAGCTTTCGTGAAAAAATAAGTCGCGGTCTCGAAGCACGCAGATATAACGTAAGACACGATGTGCTTGGGGGCACAGTCGTTTTTATGGCTCACCGAGAATAACCGTGTATACATCGTTAAATGACGTCATCTAACGAATCGTGTATTAATACAGTATTTATAGCCATTTCTCTTTTCTCTCTCTCTCTCTCTTTCTCTCTCGTGGTCTTTCTTCCTAGCTCTCTCTCTCTCTCTCTCTCTCTCTCTCTCTCTCTCTCTCTCTCTCTCTCTCTCTCTCTCTCTCTCGTTCTTTATCTTTCCGGGCATCTTGCAATAAGCTCGTAAAACGTCCGACACGAAACCGATAAATTTAGGTATAGCACACACGCGCATACATCTCGCTGAAATTGATGCCTCCTCTAATGATAGCAGATCAACGACGTCAAACTCCAATGATCGTCAATTATAGACTATAAAAAAAGAAAAAAATGACATTCGTAATCTCTGATAAAGTGAAGAACCAACAAATTTGATCGAAGTTTCATTCCTATCTACTACAACTGCAATTACGTCACGCGTATACGCTTTTTAACCGAATCGGAAAGTTTGACTTTTGTCAAATGTCAAATTGAGCGAAAAGTGTTGTCTCGCGACATGCTCCGCGGGCGATAGGAAAAAAAAGACCGCGTGGAAGTCGCTCGACCAGGCGAGTTCCCAATTTCGAGAAATCTCAATTATGCGGGCATTCGGCGGATCGCGAATAACGCGCGACGAGGGAGCTGGATCCATTCGAGGGAACGATCTTGCTCGCGATTCCGCCTCGATCGAATAGACTTACAAGCTATAAGCGGCCCCGGTACCGACGCTATTACCGACTACATCCCGACCATACCCACCGGAGTCAATACTACCGGAATCCGTGATTCAGATAGGGAGTTTATCTTTTTTATTTATTTATTTTTTTCTTCATATTTCAGATTATCCACTGGGCGACGTTTTTTTTATCTTCTGCTCCGGACATATCGGCGTATAGGTATACGATGGGGGCAAAAAATAAAAATACTAATACCGTACAGAAAGGAGAGTCCGGGTTATTGGTGGAGGCGGCAAAGACCGGATTGCACGTCAGTGCAAATAAGGATGGGGGATAAAGAGAAGTGAAACGATCCGTGTGGAGGGCATTCCAACCGGCGTTTATCCAGAGGTGTATATTGCAACCATGCTGCATATATATGTGTATATATATATATATATATATATATGAATATATCCATTCCCCTCTCTCTCTTTCTTTTTCACCTTTTTTGTTTTTTTTCCTTCTTACTTCGGCATCTCAGCCGGTCTCTTAAATCCCGTAACTTAACAAAGTAACGACGAGCTGCGTCGCGCTCTCTCGCCACGAGTCTCGGAATAGTACCATATAGCAGCACGAGCAAAAGGGCAATGGCGGCGGTACGGAGGCGGCAGGGAAAAAGGGAGAGGTAGAGAGCGAGTCGGAGAAACAAAGACTGGGGGGGAGGGGGGTAGATGCTAAGGTAATCTTTCGGTGGGTCTGCAGCAAACCTCGAAGGTCGAGAAATCTCTCGCGAGATCTCGCGCCCCGAAACGCATCCAAAGTCGGATCACATTCAAAGAGGGGGTCGGGGAGAGGTGAGGATGAAAGGTCAAAAAGTCTCCGCGAGTTCGCGATAAAAGGTCGGGCCGAGTGTAATGAAAATGGAGAAAGAGCAGAAAGGGCACGAAGGACAAAGGGTATAAAAAATAATAAGGATTGAGTTTGTTTGGGTTTGGCATTGTTGGGGAAAGAAAGGAATCGAAGTAGAAAGAATGAGCAGGAAGGAGAGAAGGGCCGTTGAAAAATGGTGAGAATGGTCGACGAAGGACGCGCAAAGGGATTGGGGCGAATGGGAGGAGAAATCGAGTCGAGAAAGGCTTGCGGAGTAGAGCCATTTGCTCGCCCTATACTCTTTGTAGTGTAGTTTGCAGAGGCAGAGAGGCGAAACGTTTTTCTCGTATAAATAAAGTAAAAAATGCATTATAAATGTTGGGCCTCTAGTTGGGCAAAGAGCAACACGATGGAAACATAAGCGTAGGGGAAGGTGGGGAACAGTGGGTCACTTTTTTCTGAAGAATTTTTACTCTAACCAGAGTAGTCTGATTAGAAAAAAAGGTCATAACCGATTTTATAGACCTTTGGGAGTACCATGAAGCTCCCGTATTTTTGCAAAAAGATTAACTGTACCAAAATAATGGGATCGAAAAAAAAATGCTTGGCTCAATGTATCATAAAGGTGGGTACAGTATGTCAACTAATGGGAAACGTAGGGTACAATGAGGCGGTTGAAACTTTTATATTTTTCTAACATTCATAGCAGATTTTTACACATAACAGTACGAACCCAAACAAAATCAGTATATCAGTATCAGTATAAAATTAGTAATATCACAGGAACGTCTTATTTTTAAAATCGCACGTCCTTGACAGCGTTTGACGGGCAATGTGCTCCACATCTCGGTGATACGTTGTACCCCACTAGTCAAATATTTGATTATTGATGAAAATAACCATTCATTAAACTACGAATGGAAAAACACGAGTCACTGAGCTCATCATGAATAATAAAACTATCGATTAGGACCGAAAACCCGAGTCGCTACAGAAAGTTACGTTATATTTTACGTTTTACCGGCGAGCGAAATATTTCTTTTTCCAAGCGTCAAATCAATTTTTTATTTTCCATAATTCTTTGTGAGCTGCTATTGACTTTGTTTTAGGCCTGACCAAAACCAAATATGAATCGCGGTCCAACACAAAATAATTTCGGTATTCACGAGCTACAAACCTCCGAGAAATCGCATCTAGCTCACAGTGCCCCGTGACACATTGTACCCCACTCTTCCCTGCTCTATTCATAACTAAGCTGATGTTTAGCTCAAATCGCCCAATGATTGATTCAACTGAATTCAATTTTTTTAACGTCTGAAATTTCGATACTTTTTATTGCCAAGCTGAATTTTCTTACTGATTACACTTAGAAAAAAAATCATTGATCCAATATGATTGGTGTTATTGAACGACATTTCATTGATTCAAATGTAAAATTGTTGGTGTAAATAATCGGATTTATTAGTCTAAACAAAACGCTATTGACTTTGATAACATGATAAAATTAAAAGTTTTTTTTTCATTCAAAAGATATATTGTTAACCGAGAACAATATAATATTGAAACTATTTAAAAAATTATCGCGAACAAATTATATAGTTTTGAATGCATTTTCTGCAACGAACAAAAAAAGCGTTTCAATTTATAACATGAATATTGTTGATTCGAGTGCACAAGAAAAATTGAATTTCGCTCGTTCGATTCAGATAAAATTTCTATTGAGTAAATTTGTTATTTTATTTTTTTCACCATATCCGATATTGATTTCCAAGTACATTATTCGTTAAAATATCAATATTTTATTTTGATTGAAAAATATTAAGCAAATGTCCGAATTGGTTAAAAAATTATGCGAAAATAAAATTTGTCTCTTGCGCATTTGGTTGAAAAAATTCAACCAAATCATGGCCGAGCGCCACCGAAATTATAGGGGTGAGGAAACCCGTAGTTCTCGGAGTAACCGCTAGTAACCGCACGCGCGCTCGTTTCTCGTAAGCGTAGCGCGAACCGAAAATCTACTTAAACGCCGGAGAAACTCTAAAGAGTATCGCTTCTTGGCCTGTGGCTAAGATTACAGTGTAGTATCTGTTCTTATCAGTTGAATATCTGATATTCTCTCTATGGATATTCCATTGGATATCTGATATTCTCCACTATTATCGTGGATGATCATTCCACCGCTCACTTTTTATTTGATATTTAAAACAAATTGAAAAACTTACGTCCCATGGCATATTCGTTTCGATATAGTAAAGAAATAATTCTATTGATTATATTTTTGTGCGAAATAAAAACTGTTGTAGCAACCGCTTAATTATTTCATCCAATACATCTACGGATTGTATATACAATGATTTCAATAGAATAGAATTTTATTTGAAGGATAATTTGGATATTCAGAGAACAAAGGAACTTTAAAAAAAAATATATTTTATTTAAATCAATCCCATTTTCCAATATTTTATAGTATTGTAACAATCTCATATGTAGATGGCACTCCGCAGTAGCACATTTATTTCTACCAACCAATATATTTTTTTGATTCAATTGGTTTTTTTTTCTCCGTGTAGACAATTGGCACAATCTTCGAAAGTTCTACGGCTTTCCTTGATTCCTCAGGATCCAAGGATATGCAAAACGTGAACAAAGGGCCATAGGTTCAGTGAGCGTCGACGGTGATGAGCGAAAAGTCCAGAAGTTTCGGCAACCCGGGAGGAAGATCCCATCTTAAGGGCCACGCAAGTCAAGCCAATTTTTGCGCGGATGGGAAGCGAGATTAAAAGGCAGGAAGCGCGCGAGAAAATGCGGCGGAAAGCGGATGAGAAAATGGCGAATCTGAGGACTCTCACGGTGCGGTGTTTCGAAGATGGTCCTCGTCGCTGGTCCTTTGTAAATTGCCAACTATGTATGTATGTATATACATATAGCAACAATTCTGGTTGGACGAGAGGGGAGGAGCAAGAAGGTGACGAAGAACGGGCCCTTGGTACGCGTTTTCTTATCTCTCTCTTTCTCTCTCTTTCTCTCTCTCTCTCCTTTCTCTAAAGAAAGAGAGGGTTGGTCTGCATATAAAGTGGATGGGAAATGAGCCGGGCAAACTCCTCGAGTTTTAGCCTCGCGATGCACTACACAAACGAAACAAGAGGACGACAGATAGAGAGAGATAGGGACAAAAAGAACCAGTCGGAGAGAGAGAGAGAGAGAGAGAGAGAGAGAGAGAGAGAGAGAGAGAGACGCTCTCATTGCACCTTCCCGAACAAGCGTTGGTCCTTCATGTGGCACACGGGCAAGTTGGGTATAAACATTTCCCATCCTGTGCATAGATAGGCACTCTGCAGTCATCCTATATAGCGTTCTGTATAGTGGGGCACATAATACGATCTTGTGTATCGTACAGAGGCGTAGATAGTCGCCAAGAGTCGGTACGAGAGGTGCACATTGTCTACGGACACATTGACTAAATATATACATATAAAAATAATATTGTCTACATATAGATATATATATACCCATGAACGGTCGGAGTGCATGTACTTGCGTATGGTGCATTCCGCTCCAAATTGTACCGCCTTTGAAGCTCACTCTGGACTACTTCGTCGTCACATGAGTTCACATTACCCTCATAACGACCCATGGAATACAGCTCATTTTTACCTCAATTTGGACGCCCAAAAATGGCTGAGAAATGAAAGTTCACTGGACTGGGCGTAGAAAAAATCGGGGTAAATTTTTCGAAGTTGTTTGAAACAAAACCCACTGGTAGTATCCAGATCCTACCACATCGATATAGATTGAATTGTGGATTTAAAAGTAAATTTCGCGCTATTTTCCAATTGACGTCGTTTGAGAATTTTTTATTCGATATTTTCAACCGGAATTTCTTGGATCTCTCAAAAAATATCCTTTCGTGATACCGTGCACAACTTTGTTGGTGAGTCCCAAGATGCCCCCACATCTCTATATGGATTTGTTGGGGTTCGGTGGTGTGATTCAAATCGATTGTTAAGATATACGCTTTTAAGTAATTTATCCTTTTTTAAGATAAGACTTATACTTTTTTTTAGCTCCACTCATTTTCTATAACTAAATATTTGGTTAAGTAAATTCAACGTGCAGAATGCGATGGGATCCATTAAAAATCGTTTCGCATCCTCTTCGATGATGTGGGAATCCTTTAGGATTCAAATTGGATTCGTACATTGGATTCCAATGGAGAATCCCGATTAATATCCAATGTACGAGTGTGACGTTTTACTACGGGGATCCAATGCGATGAACCATTGGATCCCTATCAGGAAGTGGAGACAAGTATGGCAATTCAATTGGATCCCTACGACAATTTCTGCATGAGAATGAATGAAATTCGGTTAGTATAAGGTCAATACTTGTGGACTCAATCCTTATAAGTAGAGCCCAGTCGATTTGATATAGAACATCCCATATATACGTATAAGATGCTACATGCCGAAATATATCCAGTTAGTTTTGTTTTCGTTGCAATCTCTATATCTATGTAGCTGAAAACAATATATATATATATATATATATATATATATATATATATATATATATATATATATATATATATATATACCCATATGTACATACGAAATTTGATGTCGTATAAAAGTGCATGTATGTACAGGAAAAATACGTATATAACGTACACAATATAACTTATATGTACGTGAGTTTGAATCTACTACATATATATGTATATATATATATGTAGAGTAGTATTGTACGTAATAGCGCGGGTGTATATAGAAAGACGGACTTTGCAAGGCTGGGCTAAAGGGGTGGGCTATCGGACGCGCAGGGTGCGCTCAATGGCTGCACAATTTTCAACTTTTGCCATCGTCTCACGCCAAGAATGGAAAATGGAGAATCGTCCCTGCAGAAACCATTGCCGAGAAGAGCATCCAAGATCGTAGGTGTGTGTGTGTGTGTGTGTGTGTGTGAGAGAGAGAGAGAGAGAGAGAGAGAGAACGAGACCTGAATTCCTTTTCTTTAGCTGCTACAAAGTTTCCGGCCCGCGACCGGAAACTTAACCCCGTACCTTTGAGCCTCCAGACGCTTTTCCAGTAAACGGCAAAGATTTCTCCAATTCCGCACGGAAACAGCACAAAAATGTTACCCCTTTTCACACCATATATATATATATATATATATATTAGGGTGGCCGTTATTTTGGCTTCGGTAAAAAAATTTTAACGTCTAGCAAAAAAACTAATCAAGATATGAAAAAAACCCTGTGTAAAATTTGGACGCGCTGGGATAAGAAGAACACGTGCCACCGAACAGTTTAATTTTCAAAAATACATGCATTTTTTAAATGGCCGCACTGAAATATTTATTAGTCTCATAATATTAATTAAAAAATCTGGAATTGGGTACATTGATTGTACATATTAAGAGTTACAAAATATATTATTTACTGATTTTTTTCCATCAATCACGTACCGCAAATTCGTACCTTCACATGAAATATTACATAAGTAATAGCAGTTCATCTATGAAATGACTGAAGTATAGTAAATTTATTTACGTGCTGAATTTTTTTTTGATATTCGGCGGCAACTTGAAAAACAAATTGTTTTTGATCTTCATCATAAGTCAATCGATTATGATAATCGGTGATAAGTTTGATATCCCGCTCCTCTTATTTTTTTTATCAATTTCGCGCCCATTTGATAACTCTCGTTCGAGTCCAAACAGATACATCGGTGTCGAGAAAATTACAATCAATTTTAAATCGTTCAATAAACGCCATGGTTTCGGCACTGATAAAGAAATCAATGTCTTTATCGAGCAGAAAAGTAAAGTCTGACTGGAAAACCTGATACCGTTTGGAACCGCATCGTAAAATCGAAAGAAATTTGCAGAAACGTAACGATCCCACGTGTTATATATTTTTTTCTATGTCCAACAATGGCAAACCAACTCGGTCGGTAATGCTCGGGAGGTAAAAATGAGCGGACGAAGCGCCACGACCAAATTTCGAACTATTTGTCTGCACTATATGTTGTATTATCGCCACTACAGTTGGAAAATCTTCTCACAGGCTCAAGAAAAAAATATCATTTTGAAGCATTCAATATACGATTATTATACTATTATTTGCATAAAAAATCCTAATTTATTGCTTCGATTTCCCGCCACAATGTGTCCAAACCGCCACGTCCGTTGTCAAATTTTCTATTAATTTTTCAATCTACTCACGACTGTACATAATTGATGGAAAAAAATCAGTAAATAATATATTTTGTACCTCATAATATGTATAATCAATGTACCCAATTCCAGATTTTTTAATTAATATTATGAGAGTAATAAATGTTTTAGTGGGGCCATTAAAAAAATGCATGTATTTTTTTTAAATTAAACTGCTCGGTGGCACGTGTTCTCCTTATCCCAGCGCGTCCAAATTTTACACAGATTTTTTTGTTCATATCTTGATTAGTTTTTTTGCTAGACGTTAAATTTTTTTTACCCAAGCCAAAATAACGGCCACCCTAATATATATATATATATATAATAATTTTTCAATCTACTCACGACTGTAGATAATTGATGGAAAAAAATCAGTAAATAATATATTTTGTACCTCATAATATGTATAATCAATGTACCCAATTCCAGATTTTTTAATTAATATTATGAAACTAATGAATGTTTTACTGCGGCCATTAAAAAAATGCATGTATTTTTTTAAAATTAAACTGCTCGGTGGCACGTGTTCTCCTTATCCCAGCGCGTCCAAATTTTACACAGATTTTTTTGTTCATATCTTGATTAGTTTTTTTGCTAGACGTAAAATTTTTTTTACCTAAGCCAAAATAACGGCCGCCCTAATATATATATATATATTTATATCTGTGTGTGTGTGTGTGTAGTGTGTGTGCATGTGTGTTATATTTATTGCTATATATATGTGCGCACCATTCGTAGATTTTCCATCTCTTTTATCTCAGCGGAGGATTGACGTTGCGCGGTAGTTATATGTATTCAATAAAAGGGCCGTGGGTATTGTTAACAAAGATTCGTTGTCGTAATTGACAATCACGAAAGCTCGACGATGATTTAATGTGCCCTTATTTGTCATGTACTTTAATTTGTCCCTCTTCCTCTCACCCTCTTTCTCTACTTCCCTGCACGAAAAAATAGTTGTCCCAGACCTAGAGACGAAGAATCGCGAGAGCAATAATAACCGGGAGGAGCACAGTGAAGTAATATTCACGCACGCGTGTATATATATATATATATATATATATATCCACTCAAGCACACATACGTAGATTATAATGCCGAACCATCAAAGTCGCCATAAATTAACGGGGCAGCTTCCTCGTTCCCGGAGATCGTTAAGTGCGTGTGTGTCCCACCGTGTTGGCTCGTCAATCATGCCACGAAGGCATTTTGCATCGGGCCCAGGGCTTCGCTAAAATACAACGTGCTCCATCGTCCTCGCGACCGCGACCGCAGCCTCCCTCCCTCTCCCTCTCGATCTTTGCCATTTCTTTAATTAAGAACTACAATTGCCGGATTCAACTCACCTGCATATGCGGACTGTGATCGTTCTGATAATCTCTCTTGGGTAGTCTCGAATCTAAAGCCGGGAAAAATATTTCTCAGAGACTTTAGAGTTTCATCGCGAGAGGAAGGGAAAAAGTATCTTCTTTTTCGGGGACAAAAATTGTGTCGGTCTGGAAGCAACGACGGCTCCTCGTCGTTGAGCTCTTTGTCTCTCTCTGATCTTTCCCAGCTCCATTCTCGTTCGCTTCGAGGGGCAGGAGTGAGAATTTCCTCGGAGCCAGATGCTTTCCACGACTTCCACCCTGTCCCGTCTGTTAACGCGCGAGCTTCGCCATAGAGAATTCCGCGACGTGTACCTACAGCTATACGAATGGAAGCGCCATAAGGGAGAGAAGAGATCAACCCCGTTGGCGCGATGCCATGGCGACGAAACGTCACGCGGCGGAAATCTTGCAAAATGCGATGCATCGCTAATCGAAGCGATCCGCCATCAACGGTCATCAGCGATTATCGAACCGTTGCAGCTTACCGCGGAAATCTTCATGAACTTTCCAACTTGCCGAAGCGTCCCCCGAAAAAATTCCATTTCCCGTGTCATTTGGAAGTTCGCAATTTCGACAAACTCGGACGTCTACGCGATCTCTCTTTTCGCGACCCCTCTCGCTGCTGAATTCCAACTGCGTTATTCAGTCTCCAATTTTTCGGTGCTCCACGCTCACCGTAACCGACCACGGGTTAGTTAACATTTTCGGCATTAGAATGCAACCCTACACTTTCGGAGGTCGGACAACACGCGTGACCTCATGACGGACGATAATGGCGAAATGGGACAAATAACTCCGTCGCGTTGCTCGCGACTGCCAGAAAATAAAAGGGCGCAATCAACTCGAGTGTATAGTACGTACGTGTTGAATCATGCGGATCTCCAGTCTCCAGCAGAAATTCGTTTCGGCGCATGCTAATCTTCCTAGGGGAGGACGCTTTTTTTACAGAAAAACGTTTACACACACCTACACGTATGCACACACACCTACACGTATACACACACACCTACACGTATACACATACACCTACACGTATACACACACCTACACGTAAACACACACACCTACACGTATACACCCACCTACACGTATACACACACCTACACGTATACACACACACACCTACACGTATACACACACACCTACACGTATGCACAGACACCTACAAGTATACACATATACCTACAAGTATACACACATACCTACACGTATGCACAGACACCTACCCGTCTACACACACACCTACAAGTATACACACACAGCTACACGTATGCACACACACCTACACATATACACACACAGCTACACGTATGCACACACACCTACACGTATTCACACACACCTACAAGTATACACACACAGCTACACGTATGCACACACACCTACACGTATTCACACACACCTACACGTATGCACACACACCTACACGTATGCACACACACCTACACGTATGCACACACACCCACACGTCTACACGCACATCTACGCATATACACACACCCACGCACGAATAGCAAACACCCCACACGCGAAATCGAATTTACCAAAGCGCGTAATCTCGCTGGTGGCGACTTTGAAAATCCGGATGGATGGTTATTGCACGGACGCAATATCAAACCCGCCACGCACACCCACACCCACATATAAAAACGTATATACAAGGATTGCCGCGACTATATCCGCGGACTACCATTCCGAAGCTGCGCGAGTGTGTTTTGGCTGGGATACGTGATCGCCTTTCCGCTGAAAAGCTTTCCGAAGCTTTTGATAGTGTACGCAGTTTGCTACATAGCTGGTGTAGAGCGTCATGGAGGCACATCGCATATACGTCGTTGACTAAAAGTAAATGGAACGTTGTCACGCCTGGTCTTTCACGAACAAGCCGCCCTTCTCGCACTGAGCTTACCCAATGTACACGAACGCATACACACAGGCCTGTCGACGGCCGGCGAACAAAAGGTCGTGGATAACATAACTCTACCTGTTGAAGGCTTTGGGGCAACGCCCTTTTGCACACTAGCAATCGATATGGCAACGCGGGCCTATACGCTGCTCCTCGCGATCCCCGTGGACTCGCCCGCGGGAAATGGAGCGGAGTGCTGCCATAAAAGTTGCTATCACAGACGCGAGATAACGGTGATACCGTTAGCGGCTATCCGGCAACCTTATAGCCGTGTTAGTCTCCCTCTCTCTGTCTCTGTCGCTCCGGCACACTTTGGAGCTTCAAGCAAAATCGGATCTGGATAAATCCTGGTGAGCCTTCTCCTTCAGCCAGCTCGTCTCCTGAAGATATGCATGCACATTGTCTGCATATATATATAACCAGTTTTTTCTAGTGAAAACTAGTTTTTACTGAACGCCTTCGTTACAACAAGTTTTGCCTAGTACAAACTAGAATTTACTGGTAAATCAATTTAAATGTTAGTTAAAACTAGTTTTCTCTAGTAAAAACTCGTTTTTACTGGACGCCTTCATTACAACTAGTTTTTCCTGGTAAAAACTAGAATTTACTGATAAATAAATTCGAATGTTAGTTAAAACTTGCCTTACACCCAAACTAACCCAAACAGCGTTAACTGATTCATGTCTTTGGAACTAATTTTCCCAAGTAGAAACTAGTTCTAATCGAACGCCTTCGTTAGAACTAGTTTTTGCTAGGTGAAACGTGTTTCGACTGAAAACGGATTTGAACTCTTGCATATTGATAGATGAGGAACAGATGTTTTTGACCCATCCTCAAAATCATAAAATTAATAAATATAAATATAAATATATATGTGTATATATGTATATATATATATATATATATATATATATATATATATATATATATATATATATGTATGTATGTATGCATTTTTTTATATATCTGTATGTGTCTATATCTAAGTATACACATACATACCCTTCCTCAACCTTCCTCGTTGTCGTAACCCCTTCTGTCGCCCGGTTTTATGTATCTCGCTTCGGACCAGATTTTTTTCGACAATGTCGAGATTCCGGTCTGTTATCTTCCCCCATTTGATATTTGGTCTGGCTTAGATACGGGACGGAGGCAACATCTCGCTCCAGCTATAAAGCGCCGATACGGAAACGAGCCGTAAAATTATTCCTCCGTGACGTCTTCTATCGATGCCCTTATAGGTTTTCTTTTTTAACAAGGGAGTCTCGTGGCTGAACCAAGGGGCGATTAACCGGTGAAATGTGAATATTTCGTCAACAAAGTTATTTGTTTATTAAATCAAATTAAGCGTTTTTATTGCAGTTAAAAATTGAATCAATACAATTTTAATAACATTTCGATAAAATTTTGCCATTTAAACAAAATAGCGTTTTTTCCTTGCATTAAAAAAAACTTCAACGTTGGGAATACGAGAAGGTTGCAAATGGGTGCGGTAATTACGGTTGTAATTGCGATTGCGCGAGATTCTTGGGCGTACATCCGAAACGAGAGAAAGGGAGTGCAACGGGAGTTCGTGGCCGTCTGGCTCGATCCTCCCCTAGCCCCTCGACCCGCCCTCGTCGCGGTAGCCCCCCCCCCCCCCATTCCCTCGCACCGTTAATACCCGCGATTCTTGAGTTTCATCCAACTAAATATGCAAATCGTAGACAGCCCTACGAGCTGCCCTACGAAGGAGTGGGTGCAAGTTTCCGGACGAGAGAGGAAAACGATATCGAAATTATCGACGGCGAGGAGAAGGGAGACGATGCGAAGACGATGAAGAAAAGAGTAGAGCGTCCAGGGGGGGGGGATCTCGCGGGAAGGGACGAGAGGAAGAAGGTAATCCTCCTCGCCTACGAGAGATTGTAGGAGGCTGGAATAAGCCGCAGCTTCGAAGGGTGCGGGGGGGGGGGGGGCTAAAAACGAAACGCCGAGGGAAAAAGGAACGGGGAGAAAAGTGAAACGAAAAAAAAGTGCGAGAGCGCCTTGGCTTGTGTATTAAATATACATGTATCTCTTTACATATATACGTGGAATATAAAACGTGTATATAGTATCCGAGGTATATATGCAGAAGAGAGTGTCTGGCTTTGCGTGCTCAATGCGGTATATCGAAGCCGATCAATACCCATAGAGGAGCCCACCGCTGAATACAAGCCACTCGCAAGCTCAACTTTGTCCCTCCGTCGAACTTTTATCTCGTACTTTCAAAAGACAAAAAAAACATAGCAACGGAAAAATTGTCATCTCGCCGTCTTTCACGTCGTTCACTCCCGTTGTGAAATTTTTCTTCACGAATTCCTTCGAGCCGCAACTTCGAAACTTTGGTACCGTTTCAGACGCCCTGGGTCTGAAGGAATAAGTCAGCGAAAATTCGCACGTGCGATAGAAACGTCGTATGGAGAATTTATCGGTAAAAAAAAAAAATTTTTACGTCTATTTAGTTAAAATGCAAAGAAAATGAATTCTACGTAATTGCAAATTTTTTTACCCATTTTTACTGTGAAAATCATTCAAACGATGTTACGCATTCTAATTAGAGATTCACAACCTAAATTTGGAAAAAGAGCTTTCGGTAATGAAAGAAATGAGGTAATGAAAAATGGAGTAAAGAAATCGTTGCACCGAAAACTTCAACGTCATCCTTTTAACCCGAACAATGGGATGATGTTGCCGGTGATTTTGTTGGGAAAAAATTATCATCGGTAAATTGACTGCGGCTAGCAAACTAATTTTTACGGAGTCCTTCGCAGCCCAAGAGAGCAAAAAGTATAAATGAGAGTACCTGATAATTGGCGTATACGAAAGCATGATGGCCGAATGAGGCGGGGCTCCCTTCGTACATAGGCATACACGTGAATATATATGTATATAAATGTACGTTCACCGGCTCTTTTGTGCCAGTCGCAAATGGAGGTATGAGAGAGAAAGAGAACAAAGGGGGGAAACCTGAATAGGGAACGAGAGAAAGGTAAAATGGTCGAGACTGTCGGGGGGGCTGAGAGCCTGGCTGCAATCGTCCCTCGATTTAGCCTCGAAAGAGAACTCGACCTTCCAATTCCCCAGGATCTCTGAAACGACTCTGTCACCTCCTCCCCTTCTCTCACTCTCTCTCTCTCTCTCTCTCTCTCTCTCTCTCTCTCTCTCTCTCTCTCTCTCTCTCTCTCTCTCTCTCTCTCTCTCTCCCTCTCTCTCCCCCTCACTCTCTCCTCCCACCTCTCTCTCTTCAATCCCGTCTGTTTCCCAATTTCACCGTTTTAATTAAAAGCACATATTCACATCGCGCAATACAAGCATATATGAGATTCAGACGACACGTATATTCCATTTCTAATAAACTTTTCGCTTCCCCTCCATTTCAGGATTCCCACTAAAACGCGTGATTACTGAAAAAGACGTGTTCGAAAGTCACTAATTGAGATTTGACATTTACAAACGGCTCACTAATTCGACGGTAAAGCAAGAGCTTCAATGGCGAGATCCCTTTAGGATGCCGAAAATAAGCGAATTTTCACGATGTCTTTTGTCGAAACTATTTATTCTACGTAAGTAAAATTTTATTTATATATTACATGTGTCGTGCACGGTAACAAATGTAATATGTTGTTCATGTAACATAATACATCTGTTGATTTGTTATTTTTTTAATAACTAAGAATTGCGGTTGTACGACATTGCTTCAGAGACGGTTGCCGCTTGAATTGTTCCATGGCATACAAGCTAGCGTCTGGTGCATTTCCATAACATCAGAATGAAGACGTTTTATATTTCTAAAACCCACACCTTCTATGTGAACCTAAAAAATCAACGGTGTTGAAGTTTGCATCGTTGAAATGCAACGAAAAATCTTCTCGGTTTTCCCATTTCTCTATTTTCATCATTGTCTAAAATCTTTTTTAGCACGGTTCAGTTATAAATTTTTTATAAGGATCTTAAGAATGTTTCAGTGATTTTCGTAGCCTAGATTTGCCAACAAAAAAATGACAGTGCAAAAAGTATGTTTTTGTTGCATTCCAATGCAGTAAACTTCAATATTATGCCAAATTGCTGCCCTGTGTCCGAAGATGCGAGTGCAATTGAATGGAAACTCCTAGGCCGCTTTGAAGGCGAAATTAATCGGTAAATCATCATTAGCGATTCAATGGTATTTTGGGTGATTGCTGGATTTGTGTTTTCACCACGGGAAACGACCCTCGATGCATGTGAACGCTTCACTTGCATCCAGATTTTTCCGGGGTAGTACAATTATTGAAGTCTGGACAGAAATAAAGGTTCCCTGGACAGGTGTAAACTTTGGCTTCGCGATTTTGACATCTGCACCACTTCCTGCAATCTTCATGCGGAAGTGGGGTTATGCGGTTGGGGGGATCGTCGTTCGGGCATTTTCCTTTGCAGCCTAAGGGTCCCGGATTCGGTCCAGGGTTAGATCCTGGATCCGTTGATGAATTCGTTCGAGGGGTTGAAGTTCCCGGACCCGGTGAAGACGGGCCGTCTGGTGGAGGACAAGGCGTCTCTGTGCTGTCATCTTTGGACACGCAGTCAACTTCGAACGGCCAATTGCAAACCTGCAAGTACTTATCGAAGTACAGTCTGGAGCCGTCATCTGTACAGCTACAATCTTTAAGATACTTCTTTCCATATGAGCACTGGTAGAACTTTGTACAATCGGACTCGTGCGCAAGGTGCACTGTGAAGTTCATAGACTCTTTTTTCGGGCACTCGGTGGGAACCGGAAGTATTTCACGGCGTCGCGACACCGCGAGTCTAGGCTGCTGGCAATCGACGTTTGCCGGCCAATCGCAGACGCCAAGTTTCGGGTTGAAGAAGTGTCTTTTGTCTCCCAAGATTGGACATTCACTGAGGTGTTTCTCATTACCGAGGCATGCGTAATATTTCGTGCAATCGGACTCGTGGGCGATAGTTGCGATTTTGTCCTTCGGGTAATTCGTTGGACACTTCGCGACAAAGAATTCCGTTTCGTCTGCCACGAGCAACAATGGCCCTGCCGATAAAACGCCCAGCAGCGCTGTCCCCAATACTGCGCCGAGGAAAAAATATTTTTTAATCGCACATTCCATCTCGTTATTTGATTCTAGTCGAAAAGTTTTCTCTGAGAGCACGAGTTTTGTTAAGTCTCCCGTTCGCAAAGCGTTGCTAAATCATTCGTCGATGACATTTGATTGGGGAAAAGAAATCATTCGACATGGCAAAACTTGGTGAAGGTCCCTTTCCCGAAAATACATTTTTTTCGAGAAGCCTACTACCACCCTCAACTGATTAAAGGGGTCTTCTCACTTTAGACGCTAAAAAAGGCTATTTCCAAGATTTTTTTGGATAGGTTTATATTATAGATATTAATATAAAAGTTGTTACACTTAATAAACACACTTTCGAAATACATTGCATTTTTAAATTAATTTATTTTAGTCACTACTTATAGACGAAAATGATAGTTAAAAAAATGTCCTAAAAATGGTAGGTCTGCGCTGTTGATGAAATCTCGGAGATGGATCATCGGAAACAAAAAAATCTAACGGTTTTAGATTCAGTATGTTAATGGCTATAGCGTATATCATACGATTTTTGATATATGCAAAATTAACAAAATGGCGGACATTTCTCGAAAAAACAAAAGAACGTGATTTTCAGCATTTTTGACGAAAAGATAGTAAATATCAAAATTTACAAAAAATCTTCGATATGCGCTATAGCTATAGTTGTAAAGAATATGTGGTTACAATTTCAGAAGGATCGGTTCAGTAGTTTCGAAGATTTTATCAACAAGCCTTCGAAAACGTTGTTTCGAGAAATACGCGTTTAAAGTTTGTTTGGGTTACATAAATACATTACATTTTTCTTAAATGCATTTCGAAAGTGTATTTATTAAGTGTAACAACTTTTATATGAATATCTATAATATAAACCTATCAAAACAATTAATGAAAATAGCCTTTTTAGCGTCTAAAGTGAGAAGACCCTTTAAGTCAAATTCAATTCTAATCAGCCATCAATGTAGAAAGGCAATTTTTCGATTAACTCATTGTAAACAATTTCTGGCCATGATCTCAAAATTGAAGTAGGATCATTTTTATTTTAGTGAAATTTACTTTAGTTTAGTGATATTGTGTGACGTTGAAGTTTGCATCGTTGAAATGCAACGAAAATTAATTCTTCTCAACGTCTTAAACTTCCTTTGGCCAATTTAGAACATTTGAATCACTACTATTGCAGACCCACTATCAATAATGACTTATCATACGGATTATAAGTAAGTGTTTAATCAAGTAACTGAAATTTGGTAGACTCTCTTTAGAGACTCTCCAACATACTTTTTTAGCATTTTTGTGAACGCGATTCTGATGTTTGTTTGAATCACACAAAGCGTTTCATTAGCACTGGATATCATTTTTGAAAAATATTTTTATCGCGATTAAAGCCCAAGAGAAAAAAAAACGGTTCCTTCAAGTCGACTGAGCGTAGTGGGGGGAAATAAAAAAAATCGTAGCTCTAATGAAGAGTAACCTCAATTCGTTTCGTTTGATTTAAAAAATAACCTCAAACCGCATCTAGAAAAAAGACCTCATTCGCAAAAAATGATCTCAATTGGCATTTGTTTAATTTCAAAATTTGAAAAAATTCTGGTGCATTGCAGGGTTTACGGGAATGTCATTCGATAAATCGAAACATTTTCATAATTCCACAAAAAATATGATGAACCCCTAAGTAAAAATGTACTCACGTGAAAACCCTGTCATTATTGTGGCATACTTCAAAATGTCTGGGTTTGAAACTGACCGTCAAAAAGTGATTTCACTGTGCAGAAGAGTGCGCGATCGACTCTTTTATGCGCCGTCCTTATCTTTCATTTTGCGAGGCATTTGAAAGCATTCCAAGATTATCAGCGTGCCGTATTATCAGAGCTTTCTATCTCTATTATCAGATTTTGCGCTTCTGCATCAAAGGCATTAAAAGTCGATATATAATCTCCGATTCAACAAATTATATTTTGAACTCAGATATTTATTGTATTGGAATCGCGTGATTTATCTTGGCGAGTATGACATCCATTTCCTGTGATACCAAATTATCTGAGAGATTGAGGCTCGATGTAATACCCTGACCTTCAGACTGTTATCAAGGTTAACCCCAAAAAGGCGAGCTACGATACAAAGGGGAAAAAATGCATTGAGTCCGTTTTTCGAGCAAACAACAGCTCCGAGTCCTCATCGATGCGGTTCAAGTGTGCATCATTGTCGCATCGAAGTCCTCTCCCATTTATCTTCCTCACTTTTATTATTTTTTTTATTTACTTTTTTTCGGAGATTCACGTCGTAGAGCTGCAAAGAGGATCCAAAAAACGTTCGAGTGATTTTTCGTTGCCTATATCCTACTTTTATTAATGTTGTTATTTTTATTATTATTACTACTTATCTCATTTATTATTAACCAACTGCCGTCCACGGTTTTCCCCGCGTTGATACACGCAGGGAATACAATTTTCCACACAGACTTTTACACCCCGTTTGACCCCCTTAGAAGTTGATATTCGAAAAAAAACTTTCTTAGTGCACCTCTACATGTTCTGAGGAATATATCTGTCAAAGATAATGTTTCTATCTTCAGCGGTTTAAGCTGTGCTCTGTCTATATAGCAGTCAGTCAGGAAACTGTTTTATATGTATAGATTATTTTTAAGATTTGTGTATTTATGTATATATTCACGTATATCCCGGCTCGTCTCTGTTATTTTATTTTTATTTTTATTTTGACTTCATTTTTTATGTCAATTTAATCTCTGTTTCGTAAATTGTCTTTTAAAGTCGCCTCGCCACCAGAATTTGTAGAATTTTCCTCATAGCATGCTAGAGCCTAAATAAATTTTCATCTCATTCGTTTTATTTCTCTCTCGCTCTCTCTTTTTGCATACTCTACGGCATCTTTATTATGTTATTTACATGAATATACTTCAAACCTCGTGACGAAACGCCCCCCTCCCTCCGCACCACTGTGTACCGCAAATATCGAGCTGACGAGACGCACTTGACATACCCACACTCACACACACATACACTGACATTGGGTGGTTGCGGGCATTATCATTTTTGGTGCTCTCTCACTCGCTCTCCAATATAATATTGCAAATTGATTGAATCTCCGAAGAAAAGTGATAAGTCGAAAAATGGTGTTTGAAAAAATGTTCTACTTTTCATGAGAATGTTCACTATGGTATTTGCTAATGAAAAAGTAGTTTATAAAAATAATTTTCAAAGAATTCTAGGTTCACATAGACGGTAATTACGTTGTCTAAAAGTGTACAAAATTTCAAAATGATCGAATAGATAGTTTTTGAGTTATCGTGTACAAGGTTCACGAAAAAGTACTTTAAGGAAAACGCGTTTAAAGTAAAAAGTGTTGGGACTTAATGTCCTGCAGATTAATCTGCGATTCCAGGGTCATAAGGTGGTACATCAGCCCCTCGTGGAATTCATTTTCAGCCACAAGCTCTAATTTCCGTTATAAATGGATCAGCCCCCTTAAACTCTGCGCTTGGATGTGTCTCCTGCTTCAGAATGACATTTGCTTCGCGGCCCTTATATTACGGCGGTAAACGAGCCAAGTAGTCATTGATGAGTGTCTTATAGGGCTATTACGTATCGATAATAATCGTGACGTTTGAGCTCCGGACGGGTAGCAAAAGCTCAGCCCCTTAAGGCTGCCCTGTGTCGTTGCGTTCACGTGAATGGGAACGATACCCGTTTGAAGATAAAGACGAGTGTATAGGTTTCTCGAGATCGCCCGTGACCACATCAACGCTATGAGCGCGCTGTCCCTCTCGAGGGGTTAATATCCCCTTGCCCAACAGCCCTCTGTGCGTTTCTCTTCCCCCGGCGACGTCCACCGTACGAGCTTCCACAAGCGTACAAGTTTCTCGAGTCGTCGAAGGACTCGTGTCACACGGGCTTATTGGCGAACTCCGCGCCAAAAAGGTCGCGTGAAAGAGGGTGCGAAAGGGCGTGAAGGGCTGCAGCCGCCCTCTTGCGGCGCGAGCCGGAATTTACCAGCCTCGAAGGGCCAAATGGATCAGTCGAAATTCACGTCGTTCCCGAAAGAATCCAATTGAGGACGTTCGGTATGGGGATAAAGCGAAGATCCGATGGAGAACAAAGGACATGGGGGAAAGGGCCGAAAAGATCGCACGGAAATTACGTGGTAGAAAAAAGCAGTGAGGCATGGTGGAACTACTGACATTGTTTCGAATATTGAAGCATCATCCTTTGTGCTGTTTTCGGAAAATGCAATAATGGCAAGCATCATGGGCAATCATTTTTCGTGTTCTTAGGGGTTTCCAAGAGTGGGAGACTTGACTTTGAAAGGTGGGAGAATATGTTGGAAGACTTGACTGGAAGGTGGAAGATATTCTTTTACCTTTAAAGTCAAGTCTTCCACCTTGGTTCATTCATTTTTCGTGTCCTTCGGGGCTTCCAAGGTGGTAGACTTGACTTTGAAGGTGGAAGGATATCTTGGAAGACTTGACTTGAAAGGTGGAAGATATTGTTTTACCTTTAAAGTCAAGTCTTCCACCTTGGTTCATTCATTTTTCGTGTCCTTCAGGGCTTCCAAGGTGGAAGACTTGACTTGAAAGGTGGAAGATATTGTTTTACCTTTAAAGTCAAGTCGTCCACTTTAGATCATTCATTTTGCGTGTTCTTCGGGGTTTCCAAGGTGGAAGACTTGACTTTGAAGGTGGAATACATTCTTCCACCTTTAAAGTCGGTTCTTCCAAGATATTCTGGAGAGATTCCAAGATATTGGAAGACTTGACTTTAAAGGTGGAAGGATATTAGAGATATCCAAGATATTTTCCACCTCTAAGGTCAAGTTTTCCACCTTGGAAGCCCCTAAGAATACGAAAAATGAATTATCCAAGGTGGAAGACTTGACTCTAAAGGTAAAACAATATCTTCCACCTTCCACGCCAAGTCTTCCGCCTTTTTGTTGTCCATCTCATCTGTATCTCTTTCTTACTTCATCGGGTGAATAACCCACAAAAGGGCGTATGGCAAACTGGGCACCAAAAGTCGTCTGAACTCCTCAGCCAGTCTGGAGTTCCTTACCACTTCATACAGCTCGTTCGCCAGGCCCTTTGTTTCGTCGGTGACTCTCATCTTCTCGCGGATGAAGGACCATTTGTGATCTACGCATGTCGTTGACTTTTGGGTACAGAATAGTACTTGGAATTACCTTTATCCAAATATTGTTACATTTGTTGAAAAGAGCTCTCAAAGGCACTGGGGTTCACATAACAGTGAGCATGGGGACAATAGGCCACCATTAGGATGATTTCCAAAGCCGAATGTTCTCAAAATCACCTTTTCCTATTTATACAGGGTGCGCCAGAACTGATGGTAGTCCCTGAAATGGGGGCTTGGGGATGCAATTCTTAGTCGATTGATATAAGCATGTATAGGCATCAGATCAAGCCCTGATTTATTATTCATTTTTAAAGGCGGGCCAATCAGGTACGCCCGATGAGCCAGCGTACGTCGGTGGCGATGCGCGCGTGTAGTGGTATCGATTGGTGCCGTGCTCCCGCCAGCCACCACTACACGCGCGCATCGCTCACCGACGTACGCTGGCTCATCGGACGCACCTGATTGGCCCGCCTTTAAAAATTAATAACAAATCAGGGCTTGATCTGAGACCCATACATGCTTATATCAATCGACTCAGAATTTCACTCCCAACCCCCCATTTCAGGGACTATCATCAGTTCTGGGACACCCTGTATATACATGTTATTGACCCGCATCTGTTTTCACACTTATATACGAGGCCGTAGAATATTCATTGTGCGAAGCAGAAAAAAAAAGTTCCCGGACGGATGAGGTTTCGCTACTGTATTTTCTTTCTATTAAATCACATGTGGGTTGGAGGCACCTTTTATCCGAATGCATATATTGCGAAGGCACTTCACGCTCTATTGCATTCGCGTCTACTTCGTATACGTTGAAAGAAAAGGGAGAGAAAGTACCTAGTGAACGAACAAAAAAAAAAAAACGTTTCTAATTAGTTTGGGAGCCTCGTATTCCTCGTCCTACCGCATTCTCATCGATACCAGCTGAAGAAAGATACGAATCTGGTGGTGAAAAATCAGTCGGTACTCGCAAGACTCTGAAATGTTCGTACAATGCACGATTTATTGATCTATTATAATTGGCTACTTTATTCGTGAATTCCGGTAAAATAATTGTATTTAAGGATATCGATCCATAGTCTTCAACTCTGATGACGACTGTTGCACATTATTAAATATTCTAATTAATATTTAGCATATTTATATTTGATTTACTATTCGACATTTTCATATTGAATAATTATTTAATATTTTCATATTTTTCTTCTCATGTAATATTTTCATATTCCAATTATTTGACATTTTTATATTTAAATTATTATTGAATTCTTCCATATTGTAATTAATATTTCATATCTTCATATTTTCATATTCTAATTTTTATTTAACATTTTCTTATTTAATTTATCATTTAGTGATTGAATGTTTGATTTATTCCTATGTTTTTTTTTAATACAACGCGAATAGAAATTTCGCAATTTCGTCGGCAATCAAAACGCAAATGTTTTTCTTTTTTGACGTTCCATCGAAATCACGGATCTATAAGTGAAAAATACACGGGACTGCTTAGAATTTCATCTTATATATTCATTCAATTATTCCATCCATTTTTCCCTTTCTTCTCTCTCCCTCTCTCTTCGTATTTCATCTTTCCTCGTTTTCCCCGGTGCAGTCAAGTAAATACGTTTCTCCACACAAGCACGCGGCGTGCATAAAATAGTAAACGCAATCTCAGGATAATCCGGCATAAATACAAGGGTAAAGCGGCGAGTTCACAGCGTGTAATTTCATCCCCCAAGCGGAAACGTGATTTTAAAGAAAATCGCGAGCCCGCTTGCTCGGCAAGAGCCGCGCTCGCGAATCTGTTCTCTCGCGCTCCCCGTGCTCTTTGCCCGACAAATTCACGGACTAAACCGTGTACTTACAAGTAAAACGAAATGTCCCGGCTACACGCGAGCCATACAGACACTTGTATTTTTACTGTGATTGTGGATACTTTGAGGCCGTAACACTCGAGAGAAGAGTTCCCATTCTTGTGTCCTTTGAAAACATACGAATGAAGAAAAAACCACCTACGTACAATACCTAAGGGGGGGGGGGATCTTCTGATACCGCTGCAAAATATCTTCCAGATTCAAGGTATACACATCGAATGAACAAAAAAAGTGCATCATACCAGGTTCTTTCGATCCTTATTTTCTCGACTTATTTTTCTCCTCACCATACGCTTGCGCGTCTACTCAATATAAAAGCATGCCTATTACACGGTATCTCATGTTCACCTTGGTATTCACGAAAATCCAGCGTTCAGGTGCACATCTTACGAGACACCCGAACGCGTCGTGTGGCATCAGGGCTCACGAACGAACATTACACATATTAGGTATTCCTTTTTTCTGTGATTTTCC